>CM062805.1:514103422-514752643 GCA_031772625.1 Pinus tabuliformis | reverse complement strand
TATAGGGCAGATCTGTTCAACACATTCCTTTACCTTGTGACTTGTGGCTTCCCACCTTGCAAACATTCCTTAAAACTGCTTAGAACAACTTCTATTACTGCACTGTCACCTACAACAACCCAAATTCTTTCACGCTGTCAACAAAGCTTCATCTAGCTGCGTTAGGGCTCCTCCTCAAGATGTGTATTAGGGCTCCTTAGATCTGTGGCTAGGTCTTCTTTTTCTATCTCTCTTAGCTGCGTCTTTAGGCCTCTATTGACTGCAACTTTAGGCTTTCATTGATCGGATTAGGGCCTTCATTGACTGCGTTTTAGGGCTCCTGTCACTGCAAGCCAGACCTACCTTCAACTGTGGCTAGATCTCTTTGAAGATTGCAGCTAGGGCTCTCCTTCAACTGCGGCTAGATCTCTTCTGAAGCTGCAGCTAGGGCTCTCCTTCAACTGCGGATAGGGCACCTTTGATAATTGTGTCTAGGGCTCTCTTAGATGACCCTTTCCACTACGTCTTCCTTGAGAGAAGACAAACCCAAACGAGTGGAGAGAGAAATCATGAGAGATGATGCTCCTCAAATGACTTGAGGTCTCCTCTATTTAAATGCAACGTTGAGGTTGAGCTAGGGATAATTTGCTTGTTGGCCGACCTTGACAAATTGTCAATAATATAAATAAATTCATATTTCCATAAATACATGTCGGAATCGGATGATCTTTAGATCAATCCTACACCTCTCGGAGAGAGGAATCCAAGAAAAATATCAATTGCCATAAATAAGGTGACCCATATGGAGTTTGGCCCTAGTTGCCAATTTTAACATTTCCTCTCAACTAGGGAGAACTCCATTTGCTAATCCATCTGTCATTCGGTACTATCTCTGCCAGCAATGCATTGCTCTGCACTACTCTGCTTTGCTGAACTATGAAGAAGAAGAAGTGATCGAGAATGTATCATACCATTCTCCACTGACCCGAAGTCAGTCTCATATATAGAGAGTGTCTCATACCACTCTTACTGGCCTGAAGTTAGTTCCAATTGATCCTAGATCAATATAGGTCATCCTAGCATAGGGAGTATGGTTGTACACGATGCGTCCATCAGTAGTACTATGGTCCCTATCCTCATTTCCCTACTCATTGGCCAGATGAGAGGTACTTCCCATGAGTTCTAGACTGCATGGGTAGGATGTTTCAGCAGGAGAAGGATGAACCACTCATCCTGCCTACATGTCGTCATGGGGTATCCCAGGGGAAGGCTGAACCACTCACCTTGTACACAACAATTCACTAGGGGAAGGCTGGACCACTCACCCTATGCTTGTGTCTTAGCAAGAGAAGGATGAACCACTCATCTTGCCTACATAGCAAACCACTAGGGGAAGGCTGAACCACTCACCCTATGGTTGCTCATCGCTCCAAGAAGTACCCCATGCCCTCTGGAGCTCCCAGAGCTCAATATCCATATCATACAGGACCCTCATAAGAGTGTCTCTCCACGACTCCTAGTCGTTCTTGAAAAGTCAAGAATTTGACCTTTCCCAGGGGCTTCGTTAGAATATCGACGACCTACTCATCAATCCCAATGTGATGGAGCCTTATTGCTCCTTGTTGTACCATATCCTGGATAAAGTGGTACCTGATGTCTATATGCTTGAAGCGATCATGAAACACGGGATTCTCTGATAATTAGATTCATCTTTGGTTATCGCAGAGGATCACGGTGGTATCCAGCACATGTCTGAACAGCTCATTGAAGAGCTTCCTCAACGAGACAACGTCACAAGAGGCCATACTCGTAGCTATGTATTCGGCCTCAACAGTGCTCAAAGCAACCAACTTCTGCTTCCTGCTCATCTAGGATATCGAAGCAGTACCTAAAGAGAAACAACACCCAGAAGTGCTCTTGCGATCCACCATACTACCTGCCCAATCAGCATCAGAATAACCATGTAGCCTCACATCTTCGGCAGTGTATCTTAGTCCATGAGTGATTGTGCCCCGAAGATATCTTAGAAGATTCTTGGCACCAATCCAATGTGAATGATGAGGCTCAACCATAGATTGGCTCAATGTGTTCACTGCAAAACATATATCCAGACGGGAGTTCACCAAGAACATCAGTGCTCCTATGAGTTGACGATACTTAGAAGCATTTCCCAATTCAGGTTCGGTAGCACTACCGCAAAACTTCTTAAATTTAAACTCCATTGGGTAGTCACAGGCTTGTAGTCCACCATCTCAAATCTTTCCAATATCTTCACAACATATTTTCCTTGAGATAGGAAAATTTCTCTTGGCTTTTGCCAGACCTCCAACCCTAGGAAGTAGTGCATCAGTCCTAGGTCCTTCATCTCAAATTTGGAATCCAACTCCCTCTTACATTTGTGAATGAGAGGGTCTGCACCTGTCAGAAAGAGGTCATCCATATAAAGCACCAGTATGAGAGGTCTATCATCTTCAACCTTAAAGTAAAGGTTCGGATCAACTTCACTCCTAGTGAATCCCAACTTCATCAGATAGCTATCGATCCTCTCATACCAAGCCTGGGGTGCTTGCTTCAAACCATAGAGAGCTTTCTTCAACCTGTATATATGAGATTCCTGGTCATGAACCTCAAACCCCTCGGGTTGTTCCACATCTGTGGTCTTGCTATTACTTGAGGGGAATGGTCCCCTTGTAAGCTTTCCCTTGGTACATCCCGGACATATACCTTCATGCTCTTCTTTGAACTCGGGCATCCTTGTCACCATCTGTCTCACATCGAGAAGAGCCTTATAATGAAGATGGGCAAACCTCGATGCCATAGTTCAGATTGTAGAGATGTGTCGCAAGACATGGCCCCCAATGGACTTCCTGCAACTTGATACAAAGTGCCAACCCTGAACCCAAGAGTAAAAGCATCTTTAAAATTCCTTTTCCAAACACATACCTTTCCATCGATGAATGCCACCTTGTAACCAGGTTCTTCTTGTACATATATAACTTCTTGTAAATGAATCATGTTACCCTGATTCAATTGAAGGGTAACATTCCCTACACCCTTTATGGGATAGGTGGCATCGTCTCCAAGAATAATCTCCAAGTTTGTTTCCTTCTCTATCAAATTAGAGAGAGCTTCCTTGTATCCGGTGAAGTGCCTTGAAGCACCACTATCAATAAGCCAATTTCCCAAAGTGTCCGGAGGAGAGGTGGTGGAGAGGGCCGATATAAGATAATACTCCTTTTGCTTATTGTTAACAACATTTGATTCTTCATACCTGGAGTTCCTTGCTTTCTTGGAGGGTCGACCATTTCCTTGATGTCCTGCATTCCTTTTTCCTTTGCCATTGTACCTGTCATTCCTTCGATCATTGTTGTTGAAGTTGCCCCTGGAATGATTGTGATCATCATCATGTGATGTGTCCCTTCTATTTGGACACTCCCTCGCATAGTGGCCAAACTTATTGCAAACAAAGCACCTGCCCTTCCTTCCACCCTTAGATCCGGGATTTCCATTGAAGTGACCTTTAGACCCTGCATTATTTCTCCTTTTGGCATGAGCGGAGAAAGCAGTGGGGTTGCCTCTATTAGAAGGCATTTCTTGCTCCACCATTCTTGTTTCTTCTTGAATGCATCTTGACATCAATTCTTCAAATCCCGAAATTCGATCATTATTGAGAATAGTGGTTCTAAATATATACCACTCGGGTGGGAGCCCTCCAAGAGTAGTGATAGTAAGTTCCTTGTCAGGAATGACTTCTCCAATTGATAGAAGATCATTCTTGATCTCAGTGATCCTTAAGAAGTAGGATTGAATATCCTCGTCCTTGCCCTTCTTAATATCCTTCAGCTTATTTTTGAGGAACAAAATTTGATTTGCATCACTAACCTTGAACATGCTTACCAATCTGTCGTAGATCTACTTGGAGGTATTTAGATCGGAGATGTAAGCCACCAGACACTTGTCAATGGACTCTCTGATAATCTTCTTCGCTTTGACTTCAGCCTTGTTGTACTTGTTCCTTGTAATAGCTGATGCATTTGATAGAGGCTCAAGGATTTTACCCTTCACATAATCCAACACTTCTTGTTCTTCTAATGTTAGATCAAGAGACATCTTCCATTCATGATAGTCAAACTTTTCACGGAGCTTGCCTTCAGCTGGGAAGAGGGATGAGGAACCCATTGAGCCTTTTGTCCTTTCCAACTCTCTTCAGTGATTGCTCTTTCACTCTTGCTTGGGCTTTGTCTTCACCTCAACTCTGATACCATGTTAATTTTTGGTATGTTCTATGCTTAAGGGAAATTTACTTCAATTTTCTTGTTAGCCCAATATCAATGTCCAATTTAGCAATCACAATAGCATGATAGTAAAATGCAGATAGAACATAAACATAGACATGAGAAGACAAGCCAAGACAAGAGGACACAAGAAGTGGCACCAACTAGGGACAAACCTTGATCAATTCTTCTTATATTCTTCAATAGTTCAGCAGAGAGAGAGATAGTACAAATATACAAAACTGATATTTTATGACAGCAGCAGTAAAGTCTTGATCAGAGAAATCAGTGATGGTCAAACAGGACAAAATTTTCCTCTGAATATTATTCATCTGTCACCAACAGGGTGTTCATTAAATTGAGCCAAACATGGTCAAACCTTGACCCAAAAATCTCCCAGATCTCTGATGTCTTCTTGTTGCACTAGTTGTCACTGCTTCATGAGATAGGACATCAACATTCAGTCCTCATTCTCCACACAGTCAATAAAGCAGGCCTTCTAAGGCTGCGGTGTGCCAAGGAGAGACTCCACCATTGCCATGCTGTCCAAGTCTGGTTTTGCAACCCTTAGAACAACCTTTGTTGCTTGCTATGGCCTGTGGCCTAACCTAGCAGCAAGTTAGGCCTACAATCCTTCACCAACCAGCGTCCAAACACCATCAACGCAGCAACATTTTATCCTACAAGAACTTGACTTTGCTGTCAGTACTTTCGAGCACACAACTGTATACATATGCTGATATGTTATGACCTTATAGGGCAGATCTGTTCAACACATTCCTTTACCTTATGACTGTGGCTTCCTTTATTATTGCGTTGTCACCTACAACAACCTAAATTCTTTCACGCTGTCAACAGGGTTCATCTAGCTGCGTTAGGGCTCCCTTTGCTGCGGCCATGGCTCCTCCTCTCATTGCGTATTAGGGATCCTTAGATCTGTGGCTAGGTCTTCTTTTGCTGTCTCTTCTTAGCCGCGTCTTTAGGCCTCTATTGACTGCGGCTTTAAGCCTTCATTGACTGTGGATTAGGGCCTTCATTGACTGCAGATTAGGGCTCCTTTGACTGCGGCCAGACCTACCTTCAACTGTGGCTAGATCTCTTCTCAAGACTGCTACTAGGGCTCTCCTTCAACTTCGGCTAGATTTCTTCTCAAGGCTGCAGCTAGGGCTCTCCTTCAATTGCGGCTAGGGCACCTTTGATAACTGCGTCTAGGGCTCTCTTAGATGACCCTTTCCACTACGTCTTCCTTGAGAGAAGACAAACCCAAACGAGTGGAGAGAGAAATCATGAGAGATGATACTCCTCAAATGACTTGAGGTCTCCTCTATTTAAATGCAACATTGAGGTTGAGCTGGGGGTAATTTGCTTGCTGGCTGACCTTGACAAATTGTCAATAATATAAATAAATTCATATCTCCATAAATACATGTCAGAATCCGATGATTTTTAGATCAATCCTACACCTCTTAGAGAGAGGAATCCAATAAAAATATCAGCTGCCATAAATAAGGTGACCCAAATGGAGTTTGGCCCTAGTTGCCAATTTTAACAGTGTCCGACCCCCGACTCCCCGACCTCCTGACTTCCCTGACCTCCCAACTTGCGGGCGCGGAGAGCCAGGTTGGTTTGCGGGAGGTTGGGCCTTTCAAGCCGACCTCCTAACTTCTGACTCGATTGACCTGCAGAACAAGAAATTAAAATTTAACTTAAATTTTCAGCACTTCCAACATTTTACATAGCTATTCCTTTTCTAATTGCATGTGTTGTGCAGGGTTGAAGAGGAAGAGAGACTCGTAAGTGGAACTTCTATAGCAATAATGGGATAAAAGGTTAATCATTTGCTTGTGACATGTAGATGTTGGGTTGAATGGGGAAGCCATAGTCAATCAATTCACTCTTGTTTCATTGCTTGGCATGGAGGTATCACCTATATGAGTTGGTGCCTATGGCTAGGAGGAAAGCATTGCCCTAGAGCTATTTTCTCAAGTGTATCCATTAAATCAGAGAAGTAATTTAATTGGTGTTGTTTATGTTGGTGTTTAGAGCTCGTAAAATTAATTAAGCAAGAAAGAAAATGCACACAAGAACAAGAAACTGAATTCACATAAATTTACACATGAATTTTACGTGGTGAAACCCTGACAGTGTGTCAAGGAAACCTCCACGAGGCAAGGGATTGGAATTCTTATTATTCAAAGTCAACAATGACTATCCAACAATACATCAAGCCTCTTGGGCAACACCATTTTAATATGAAGACTTCATTACATAACTTCCTATCATTACACAACTGTTTGAATGGTAAAGCCAGATTTACTGAGATAATTACATTTTTAAAAATATTTTAATTGTTGTCATTCTTAACAATCTCTTAATTGTTTTCATTCTTAACAATCTCCACCTCGACAATAATTTTCCTGATCCCTTGCCCATGCCCATTCATCATCTTTTTTGCAAGCCAAGAGAAGCCAAACACCACTGCATCTTCTCTACCAATGCTAGTTTTGTGAACATGTCTGCACAATTCTCCTATGTGTGGACCTTCTTGAGAGCTACTTTGTCGCCATCGATTACATGTCTTACAAAATGGTATCTCACATCAATATGTTTAGTCTTGCTGTGATAAGCCAGATTAGTAGCCAAATGAATAACACTCTGATTGTCACACAATACATTCACTTTCTCCTGTGCCCTACCAAGCTCATCAAGTAGACCTTTCAACCAGATTGCCTCTTTACAGCGATCTGGGGCAGCTATATACTCTGCTTTAGTAGTGGACAAAACAACTATTTCCTGAAGCTTTGACATCCAACTAATTGCTTCACCTGCAAGAGTAAAGACATATCTTGTAGTAGATCTTCTCTTGTACAAGTCACCAGCATAATCAACATCAACTTATCTGCAGACTAAATCTCGACAACCATTGAAGATGATACAATGGTCACTTGTGCCTCTTAAATACCGAAGCACCCATTTCACTGCTCGCCAATGTTCTTCTCCTGGATTTGCCATGAACCCACTGACAACTCCAACTGCATGTGAAATGCAAGTCTTGTAGATACCATCGCATACATTAAGTTGCCTATTGCTTTTGCATATGGTACATGAGACATATACTTCTTTTCTTCATCAGTTCTAGGACTCAAACCTGAAGAAAATTGGAAGCTAAAGAAACATTAACAAGTTTCATATTGTTCATACCAAACTTTGTAAGTATTTTCTCCACACACTTCTGGTGTGATAACCAAAGCTTTCCATTTTTCATGTCTTTGTGTATCTCCATGCTTAAGATCTGTTTTGCAGCCCCGAGATCCTTCATATCAAATGTCATAGAAAGCTGAGCCTTTAACCTGTTGATCTCTTCCATGCTTTTGCTTGCAATAAGCATATTACCAACGTACAAAATGAAGATAATGAATATACCATTGAAAACTTTAAAGTACACACAATGATCATATTCACTTCTAGTGAAGTTTTGGCTCATGATGAAGGAATCAAACTTCTTGTACCATTGCCTGGGTGATTGTCTTAGGCCATACAATGATTTCTTGAGCTTGTAAACTAATCTCCTGTTGCGACCTCGTACAAAATATTCTAGTTGTTCCATATAGATCTCTTCATCCAAATCTCCATGAAGAAAAGTTGTTTTAACATCTAACTGTTCCAACCAAAGGTCAAGTAATATAGTTAGTGCTAATACAGTACGAATAGAAACAAGTTTTATGACTAGTGAAAAAATATCATGAAAGTCAATACCTTCTACCTGAGAGTACCCTTTTGCTACCGATCTCGCCTGATATCTTGTTGAGAAATCAATACTTATAGGAATTAGGGTTTGATTCCTCTTTCTTGATAATTACTTGTGAATTATGTTGCCTTCTTTTACTTCTTTATTAGTTTATCTTTCATCATGCAATTACCAAATTATGTATATGAAGAAACCCCTTCAAGGGGAAAACCCAGTCCAACTCCTCCATTAGTAGATTCAAATCAATAGGAGACAATCCAAGACCCTTTAGACCTAGACAAAGACCTCCTCCAATCACAAAGTCAACCCTTCCTTCCAATAGATGATCCCTGTCAAAGTCTCCAAGTGACAGCTTCCCAGTAGGAGCTACAATCCATAATTTCGCCCCCCACCTACAATTTTTAAGCCCCCAGTTTTAGAACTTTGGACCTGCGGTAGATTCAGAATTTTGACTCCAACAACTGCCCAGAAACTTCGCATGTGTTAGAGATAGATAACCCAAGAACTCGTTTTAGGTCTTCCCAACTTCTTCCTTCCTTCTCCAGCTACTTCACTCTCTTTTCTGCTTCTCTTTCTTGTAGATCGAACTTGTTGAGTGAATGTGCCAAACGGTTGAGCTGCCTCTCTATATATAACTTTTCGCTAGGTCGAATTGCCCTAATGTAGGCTGAATTCATGGGGACAAGTCCAACTTGGAGTGGAGGTGACAAATAACCTTTTTGACTCAAAAATAATTCTTTTTACATGATACAAAACCCCAAGAATGGTCTAATCAAAATGACAATGACTCTATTGACTCAATACAAAACCTAGAAACCTTCAATGGAGGCTCTGACCTAGAAATTGATGACCCAAGCATGAAACCCATGCTTTAATGATTCATTTTCTTTAATAATAAAATTCCTTTTGACAAGTACAATTATGAAGAGTGACACTAGTTACATTTTTCAACACTCCCTCTTAACTAGGGAGGTATTCATAATTACATACATATAAAGGTACATGGAAAATCTCAAAGTGATATGAAATATGAAGAGTTCTAGCACACACAATGCTACAGATTAGATACCTGACCAGGGTACTCTAATTGGGTGGGACTAAGGTGAACTCAAGCTTTAGCCTCTCTAGGTACCATCGGGTTTTTAAGCTTTATCACCAACCCAGGGATCTAGGTGTGTATCCAAGGTCGGAGGTCCATGACTAATGCCACCCTCACCACTTCGGGATCTAGACATCAACACATAGGCCGACCAGATGTCCTCCCAGGCATCTTGTTGCCACAAGATGCTTCGTCTCTCCCTTTCAACTAAATTTGTAACATCAACTAATCCAAGCATGCTTGCAAAATATTCAAACTTCTTATTCAAAAGAGATTTCATCAACACATCAGCTACCTGCTCATATGTCGGAATATATTGTAGCTTCACGACCCATCTTGTACCAAACTCTTAATGTAGTGGTATTTGTTGATATGCTTCGTCCTGGCATGAAATATGGGATATTTAAACATCTTGATGCTGCTTTGATTATCACAATTTATCACTATAGGATCTAGAGGCTTTCCAAACAAATATGATAATGTTGAATTTTCTAAGGCTATCCGTTAGAAAATTAATCTGTATTTTGCTGTTTTATTTCTTCTACTTGTAAATTCTGAACAAGTTATTTAAAACATTTAAATATCGAAATAAACACAATACAGTCACAACATCTACAGATCACCAGCTAAAAGAAAACAAGCACATAAGTGACATCGTTATTTTTGGAAAAATGTCCCCGAAAACCCCAATGCGGTAAAACTGGCGCAACTATTCTAAGGGTTTAATATTATGCAGTATTTCCTTGAGTACAACTGGGTGCCTAACCGGTTCACCCGACAGAGAAAAATACATGGCAACAATACCTCTCTATTCGGAAACAGGTATTTAGAAAACCTGTCCCACGAAACCCTCTCTAGCGTCTTTGAAGCTCTGCGTTGGCCCTTCTGGCATCTGCGTCAGCCTCCTGTTGCCCTGCATCAACCTCAAACCTCTCTGTGTCAGCCCTTAAAGGCACTGCGCAGCTGCTGGGACCCTCTGCGTCACTCCAACTGCTCTTTGCGTGGATGACGTAGTCCCTCTGGTCTCTGCGCTGTCTTTGCTGGGCTCTGCGTGGCCTGAACTGGCTGCGGCCTCTTGCTATCTGCTTCTGTGCTGGTCTCTTGGCACTGTCTCTGCCTTTCTGCCTAGTACTCATTGCCCCTCACTGCTGATCACTAATTCGACTTTCCTTAGCAACCCCGCTCTAGCAAAACGAATGACTGATCACTCTGGTGTGTTCTCCAACTGACCCTCAAGCCTCCTCTTATACTTTTCTTGTTAGTCCTTCAACGACTGAGATTACATCTCGAATCAATGGCTAAGATTAGATTTGGCTTGATCCATGACTTTTGGAACCTTCTAACCCAGTTTTATATTAATACCCATTAATATTTTATTTTTCCATAAGTTTAGACTTTGGAACTCCATTAAAAATATTAATTATTTTAATATCTCCCAAACCGGGTACAATCTGTCCAAACCATTTCTGGGTCTTGGAGATCTCATGTGCTTTAGTCTCTCCACCAATTTTCATGGCTAGAGCACATCCAATTCTACCCCAAATCAACACTCCCTCTTAGCGAGGACTATGCTCTAGTAATACTCCTCACTGAGCATTACTTCGATTATCGGCGCTGGTACCTATGCTGATGCTAGGCCTCTCCGCCCAACATCCTCTGCACTGCTGCATCCTGTACTGCTGCCCATGGCACTGCCACTGCCACTGCTGCATCCTGTACTGCTGCCCATGGCACTGCCACTGCCACTGCTGCATCCGTACGACAGCTCCCTCTGCATTCGTGCTGCTGTTGGTCCATCCTCCTAGCACTGCATCTGCACTGCAACCCCCTCTCATCATGCTGCATCGTGCTACTGCATATTGCTACTGCACTGCAACTCAGTTATTGAGAAGTAAGTAACTGATCCACCCAACTTCTGACATCCTTGTCAGGCTAGAAACACTCCCGATACTGAAGCTCTATCTGCCGCTTTCATCTCTACCGACATCTGCCAGTCCTGCTACTTCTCTATTTGGGTTTCTCGTAGCAAGGTATAATCCAAGAGGTTGGGTACTCCAAGGATCCTGCCCCTCATCGCCTGTAGTCCTCCTGACCACAGCTCGATGTCTCCCCACCTCTTCTCTAGAGGCACATGAGCACTCATAGCACAATCGTCATCCTCCTCGACTTCCTTCTCTGCCTTCGCTGGCGCTGCATTAGAGTCAGGGCGTCTCCCTTGTTCTTCTTCCTCGGACACTGGTTCGCATAATGACCCAGTTCCCCACAGTGGAAGCACTTGACCTTGGAGAGGCCCTTCTTCTTCCTCTTCTCTTGCTTTCCCGCAGATGCTAGAGCTGCATCATCTTCCTCTTCCTTCTTGATCCAGACTCCTTTGCTGCTACTTCCCGCCTTACTCAACGGCCTGATCTCTACTGGACGAAGAGCCGCCCACAATTCTTCCCAATCTGGAAGATCCGCCTTGCCCAGTATGCTCTAAACAAATGTCTCCCACTCCTCGGAGATTGCGTTAAGTGCGATCCTTACCATCATCTCTTCATCTGGCATGGCCCCTATAGAAGTCAGTTGGTCTCGGATCTCCTTCAACCGACCGAGGAAGAGATCTATCTACTCTCCCTTCTGCATCTGGTATTACCGTAGTTGATTCTCAAGTAACATCTTCCTCTGCACGGAAGTATGCTGGTACAACGTCTTCAAGGTGTCCCACATTTCCTTTGCCATCTCCTTCTTGGCAATATGTTGGACCACATGATCCTTGACCCCATCAAGGATGATGCATTTTGCCTTGGCCATTGCCTCCTCGTACTTCTCATTAGCTACCGGGTCATGGATAGCCATTACTCTCAAGGCGAAGCCCTTGATGCGATGTCTATCTACAATGGACAAGATCCTGGCCTTCCAGACCACAAAGTTGGATGCCCTGTCCAGCTTGTCTTGATCTCTCAGTCCATTCACGACCATCTCGCTGCTCTTCTGTCGACTCCTCCGAGTCTCTCTACTTCCCTCTGGAAGTTCTCCTTTCGACTCCTACTGAGTCTCTCTACTTCTCACCTGGAAGTTCTCTGCTGGACTCCCTCTGAGTCCCGATTTCCCTCCTGGAAATCCTTCTGCCAATCATCAAGTCGCCCCTCTCCGATCGCTTGTGCACTTGCAACACTGATCCAGATTCCTTGGCTAAAAATCTGCCTCGGCAGCAACTCCCTTCTAACTTGGTTTTGCCCTGTTAGGTACTGTTTTGACGACAGTACCCCACCAGCTTCACTCTCGCAAATTGCCCACAACTTCCTATGCCCCAACAACTAAAGGAATGAGCCTCTAGCCTCTGCGCAATCCCGACACTGGAAAAAACAGCTCCCTCAGCCACTACGTCAACCCTCCTGGTCTCTGCATGAGCCTCTCTTTGCCCTCCTCAGCCTCTGCGCTAGCCTCTCTCTGGCCTGGACTGATGACGCAGTCCCTCTACGACAACCCTTCCTCTGTCGCTTTTGCACAGATAAACTTCTGTCACTCGGGACAACTTATTCTGCTGCAAATGCTTTGCTTAGCTGATGTGTTCAGCGTTCTCATGATCTGCAACCTGCCTCTGATACCATGTTGAATTTTCTAAGTCTATCCGTTAGAAAATTACTCTGTATTCTACTGGTTTATTTCTTCTACTTGTAAATTCTGAACAAGTTATTTAAAACATTTAAATACCGAAATAAACACAATACAGTCACAACATCTATAGATCATTAGCTGAAAGAAAACAAACACACAAGTGACACTGTTATTTTTGGACAAATGTCCCTAGAAAAATCCAATGCGAGAAACCAGTGCAGCTATTCTGAGGGTTTAATATTATGCAGTATTTCCTTGAGTACAACTGGGTGCCTAACCAGCTCACCCAATAGAGAAAAATACACTGCAGCAATACCTCTCTATTCGGAAATAGGTATTCAGAAAACCTATCCCACGAAACCCTCTCCAGCGTCTCTGAAGCTCTGCACTGGCCCTTCTGGCCTCTGCGTCAACCTCTTGCTGCCTTGTGTTAACCTCAAATCTCTCTGCGTCAGCCCTCTGAGGCACTGCGCAGCCTCTGGGACCCTCTGCGTCATTCCAACTGCTCTTTGCGTGGATGACACAGTCCCTCTGGCCTCTGCACTGCCTCTGCTGGGCTCTGCGTGGCCTAAACTTGCTGCTGCCTCTCGCTTTCTACTTATGCGCTGGTCTCTTGGCACTGTCTCTGCCTCTTTGCCCAGTACTCACTGCCCTTTGCTGCTAATCACTGATTCGACTTTGCTTAGCAACCTTGCTCTAGCAAAACGAATGACTGATCACTCTGGTGTGTTCTCCAACTGACCCTCAAGCCTCCTCTTATACTTTTCCTGTTGGTCATTCAATGGACGAGATTACATCTTTAATCAATGACTACGATTAGATTTGGCTTGATCAATTACTTTTGGAACCTTCTAACGCAGTTTTATATTAATACCCATTAATATTTTATTTTTCCTAAGTTTAGACTTGGGAACTCCATTAAAAATATTAATTATTTTAATATCTCCCAAATCGTGTACAATCTATCCAAACCATTTCTGGGTCTTGGAGATCTCATGTGCTTTAGTCTCTCCACCAATTTTCATGGCTAGAGCACATCTGATGCTACCTCAAATCAACACTCCCTCATAGCGAGGACTGTGCTCTAGTAATACTCCTCACTGACCATTACTTCGATTATCTGGCGCCGGTACCTGTGCTGATGCTAGGCCTCCCTGCCCAACATCTTTTGCATTGCTGCATCCTGTAATGCTGCCCATGGCCCTGCCACTGCCACTGCTGCATCCGTATGATAGCTCCCTCTGCATCCGTGCTGCTGTTGGTCCATCCTCCCAGCACTGCATCTGCACTGCAACCCCCTCTCATCATGCTGCATCGTGCTATTGCATACTGCTACTGCACTGCAACTCAGGTACTAAGAAGTAAGTAACTGATCCACCCAACTTTTGACATCCCTGTCAGGCTAGAAACACTCTCGATATTGAAGCTCTCTTTGCCACTAACAAGTGCTTTGTCTACTAACCTCTGCGTAGCTGCAACAAATCCCTGCATTTCGCACCGTTGCAAACCTCTCTGTGCCATCTTGCACCGCTGCAACACTCTCTGTGCCTCTCGCATTGTTGGAGCCTGCTAGCCTCGCGCTACCCGGGACTCCTGCACTGTAGCACTCTCTTTTGCTTCATCCGCATTCGTCTCTACCGACATCCGTCAGTCCTGTTACTTCTCTCTTCGGGGCTCTCGTAGCAAGGTATAATCCAAGAGGTTGGGCATCCCAAGGATTCTGCCCCTCATCGCTTGTAGTCCTCCTGACTACAGCTCGATATCTCGCCACCTCTTCTCTAGAGGCACGTGAGCACTCATAGCACAATCATCATCCTCCTCGACTTCCTTCTCTGCCTTTGCTGGCGTTGCCTTAGAGTCAGACGCCTCTCCCTTGTTCTTCTTCCTCGGACACTGGTTCGCATAATGACCCAATTCCCCACAGTGGAAGCACTTGACCTTGGAGAGGTCCTTCTTCCTCCTCTTCTCCTGCTTTCCGGCAGATGCCAGAGATGCATCCTCTTCCTCTTCCTTCTTGATCCGGACTCCTTTGCTGTTACTTCCCGCCTTGCTCAAACGCTCGATCTCCTCTTGACGAAGAGCCGCCCACAATTCTTCCCAATCTAGAAGATCTGCCCTGCCCAGTATGCTCTGGACAAATGTCTCCCACTCCTCGAAGACTGCGTTAAGTGCGGTCCTTACCATGACGTGGCCCTTATAGTAGTCAGTTGGTCCCAGATCTCCTTCAACTGACCGAGGAAGAGATCTATCCGCTCTCCCTTCCGCATCTGGTATGACCGTAGCTGATTCTCAAGTAACATATTCCTCTACACGGAAGTATGCTGGTACAACGTCTTCAAGGTGTCCCACATTTCCTTTGCCGTCTCCTTCTCGGCAATATGTTGGACCACACGATCCTTGACCCCATCAAGGATGATGCATTTTGCCTTGGCCATTGCCTCTGCGTACTTCTCGTTAACGACCGGGTCAACTGGGATAGCCATTACTCTCAAGGCGAAGTTGTTGATGCGATGTCTATCTACAATGGACAAGATCCTGGCCTTCCAGACCACAAAGTTGGATGCCTCGTCCAGTCTGTCTTGATCTCTTAGTCCATTCACGGCCATCTCGCTGCTCTTCTGTCAACTTCTCCGAGTCTCTCTACTTCCCTCTGGAAGTTCTCTTTTCAACTCCTGCTGAAGCTCTCTACTTCTCGCCTAGAAGTTCTCTGCTGGACTCCCTCTGAGTCCCGATTTCCCTCCTAGAAATCCTTTTGTCAATCATCAAGTCGCCCCTCTCCAATCGTCTGTGCACCCGGAACACTGATTCGGATTCCTTGGCTAGAAATCCGCCTCGGCAACAACTCCCTTCTAACTTGGTTTTGCCCTGTTAGGTACTGTTCTGACCATAGTACCCCACTAGCTTCGCTCCCGCAATTGCTCACAACTTCCTATGCCCCAACAACTAAAGGAATGAGCCTCTAGGCTCTGTGCAATCCCGACACTGGAAAGAACAACTCCCTCAGCCACTGTGTCAACCCTCCTGGTCTTTGTGTGGCTATGCGTGAGCCTCTCTCTGCCCTCCTCAGCCTCTGCGCTGGCCTCTCTCTGGCCTGGACTGATGACGCAGTCCCTTTGCGCCAACCCTTCCTTTGTCGCTTTTGCACAGATCAACTTCTGTCACTTGAGACAACTGATTCTGCGGCAAATGCTCTGCTTAGCTGATGCCTTCAGCTTTCCTGTGATCTGCAACCTGCCTCTGATACCATGTTGAATTTTCTAAGTTTATCCGTTAGAAAATTAATCTGTATTCTGCTGGTTTATTTTTTCTACTTGTAAATTCTGAACAAGTTATTAAAACATTTAAATACCGAAATAAACACAATACAGTCACAACATCTACAGATCATCAGCTGAAAGAAAACAAACACACAAGTGACACCGTTATTTTTGGACAAATGTCCCCGGAAAAACCGATGCAGCTATTCTGAGGGTTTAATATTATGCAGTATTTCCTTGAGTACAACTGGATGCCTAACCGCTCACCTGACATAGAAAAATACACGGCAACAATACCTCTCTATTCGGAAACAAGTATTCAGAAAACCTGTCCCACGAAACCCTCTCCAGTGTTTATGAAGCTCTGCATTGGCCCTTCTGGCCTCTGCATCAACCTCTTGCTACCTTGCGTCAGCCTCAAACCTCTCCGCGTCAACCCTCTGAGGCACTTCGCAGCCTCTGGGACCCTCTGTGTCACTCCAACTGCTCTTTGCGTGGATGATGCAATCCCTCTGGCCTGTGCGTTGTCTCTGCGTGGCCTGAACTGGCTGTTGCCTCTCGCTCTTTGCTTTTGTGCTAGTCTCTTGGCACTGTCTCTGCTAGTACTGACTGCCCCTCGCCGTTGATCACTGATTCGACTTTGCTTAGCAACTCCGCTCTAACAAAACAAATGACTGATCACTCTAGTGTGTTCTCCAACTGATCCTCAAGCCTCCTCTTATACTTTTCTTGTTGGTCCTTCAACGACCGAGATTACATCTCTAATCAACGACTAAGATTAGATTTGGCTTGATCCATGACTTTTGGAACCTTCTAACCCAATTTTATATTAATACCCATTAATATTTTATTTTTCCTAAGTTTAGACATAGGAACTCTATTAAAAATATTAATTATTTTAATATCTTCCACACTGGGTACAATCTGTCCAAACCATTTCTGGGTCTTGGAGATCTCATGTGTTTTAGTCTCTCCACCAATTTTTATGGCTAGAGAACATCCGATGCTACCCCAAATCAACAAATAATAGTTTTCTTAACCAAACAACTTTTCCTACTTCACATGCAACAACATATCTTGCTTTGGCACTATTTAACGCAACAAGATCTTGTTTTCTACTCATCCATGAAATCATTGCAGATCCCAAACTGAAACAACCACCTGTAGTGCTTCTTCCATCAGTTTCACTGCCACTCCAATTGGAATTGGTAAAACCTGTTAACTTGACTTCTTTTCCATCATACTTCAAGCAATGATGAATTGTTCCACGTAGGTATCTCAAGATATGCTTGACAACTTTCCAATAGTCATGACGAGGCTCCAACTCAAATTGACTAAGAATATTTACAACAAAACATATATAAGGTCTTGTATTCACCAAGTACATCAAAGAGCCCACCAACTTACGATAGCTTGTAGGATCAATGAGACTAGAGTCAGAGTTTCTCAACTTCTTGAGATTAGTGATCATGGGAGTGGTCATATGCTTGGAATCCATCATACCAAACTTTTGTAACATCTTGATTATATACTTCCCTTGACCAAGATGTATCTCACCGGGTTTCTGCCAAACTTCCAAGCCCGAGTAATAATGCATGAGTCCCAAATCTTTCATTTCAAATTCTGTTGCCAACATTTTCTTGCATTCTAATATTCTGTGCTTCGCACCTATAATAAACAAATCATCCACATATAGTAGTATAATGACAGGTTCATTCTTCAATATCTTGATGTAGAGGTTTGCATCGACAAAACTTTTGACGAACCCAATCCTTAAGAGATATGCATCCATTCTTGCATACTAAGCCCTAGGAGCTTGCTTCAAGCCATATAGAGCTTTCTTGGGTTTGCAAACATGTGTATCCCTGATATTTATTTCAAAACCTTCCGGTTGTTCAATGTATACTTCTTTATCAATGGTTCCATTTAGAAATGTTGTTTTGACATTCATTTGATGGATATTCCATCCCATAGTAGCAGCTAGCGAAACCAAAGATCTCATAGTAGTATACTTGGAAGTAGGAGCAAAGGTTTTTTCCATAGTCTATTCCTTCCTTTTGTGAGAAACCGCTTGTTACAAATCTTGCTTTATATTTGTCTATGCTTCCATCAACGACATGCTTGATTTTGTAAATCCATTTGGAGGTGACAACCGATTTGTCACTTGGTCTAGGAACAATTTCCCAAACCCCATTCTTCGTGATGGATTGATATTCTTCCTGCATCGCCTTCTTCCATTCTTCTTGATGAGTGTTTCTTCAAAGGTAGTTGGTTTTGCTTCTATTAATTTTGTTATGCATGCTGCATATCCTGAATATCTCTTTGGTCTTTTGCTTTCTCTAAAAGATGCTTTAGTTGCTCCATGTCCTTCAACGTCTTCAAGTGTAGCTTTTAACCAATTTGGCCTCTTCTTCGTTTCGGGAATGGTTATAAATTGATTAGGCTCACCTGATCGTTCTTCTTCCTCTTGGTTTGTAGGTTCCTTGTCATGATGCTCTTCTTCTTCAAATAGCGGTACATCTTCTTCATTGGATTCGATTGGTATATCCTTGGATCTTTTGTAGGCATGGTTTTCATCAAATATAACATCCCTGCTAACTTCAATTTGTCTTCCTTCCTTGATGTAGATTCTATAAGCCTTTGACGAAAGGCTATAGCCAATGGAGATACCTTTTATACTTGTAGAGTCCAACTTCTTTCGCTTGTCTTTTGGAACATGGATGTATGTGGGACACTGAAAAATTCAAAGATGGTCAACACATGGATTCTTTCCTATGAATGCTTCTTCTGGTGTCATATTATCAAGGATTCTATGAGGACTTCTATTTTGTATATATACTGTTGTCATTATTGCTTCTCCCCATAAAAATTTTGGTAGATCTTGATCAAATATCATAGTCCTTATGCATTCTTCAATGGTTCTATTCTTCCTTTCTGCAACTCCATTCTGCTTGGGGTTGTAGGGAACAATGAGCTCCCTCTTAATACCTGCTTCTTTACAATATGCAATCAACTCTTTTGAAGTGTATTCTCCTCCATTGTTGGATCTCAAAGTTTTTTATCTTTCTTTCGGTTAAGGTCTCAACTTCGAATCTAAATTCCTTGAACTTTTCAAATACTTCGTCCTTTGTCTTGAGAAGATAGAGCCATGTCTTTCTAGAGTGATCATCAATGAAGGTCACATAGTAAAGATGGCCTCCAAGAGATTTATTAGACATTGACCCACACACATCGAAATGAATGAGGTCTAATATCTCCTTAGACCTTATATTACTGCTTGTAAAAGGTTTCCTAGTATTCTTTCCCAAAGCACATCCCTTGCATACTCCTTCATGATCTTCCTTGATGTTGGGGATGCCCTTTACCATTTGACTAAGAGAGGGTATTATCTTGTAATGAATATGCCCATATCTTCTATGCCAAAGTTCGATAGGGTTGATCTCCATGTGAACTAGGGCTTGAGGAGATGGTGTTATAACTCTATATAGTCTTCCTTCACGAACTCCAATAACCTTTGCCTTTTTAATACTTGAATCCTTTCCCCAAACAAAAACTTTACCATCTACAAAAGCAACCTTATCTCCTTTATCTTCTAAACAAGAAATGGAAAGTAAATTCTTTTTCAAACCTGGGACATAGAGTATGTTGTTGAGGTGTAGCTTTGCTCCACTTTCCAACTTCAATGATGTAGATCCAAGGCCCTTGACTGCATAACTGTTGTTGTCTCCTAGCTCCACTGCATGTGATGATGGTTCCCTTGATAGAGTATGAAGTTGTCCACTTTCTCCCGTCATATGTCTTGAGGCTCCACTATCAATGATCCATGCATTGTCATCATCAAGTGTACCTGTAAGTGCAACCAAGAATCCTTTACTCTTGACCCTCGTAGATAAGATTGTAGTTGATCCTTCCAATCCAGCATCCTGCAATTTTCATGATATTGAGACCCATCTTCAAATAACTTTCCATAGAGGGAGTAACCTTTTCTTCTAGGACTGCTTTTCCCTTCTTCAAATGATAGCCAACAATGTGATCTTCAACCTTCTTCCACCTTAGCTCTGAAACCATGTTGAAAAATCAATACTTATGGGAATTAGGGTTTGATTCTTTTTTCTTGATAATTACTTGTGAATTATGTTGGCTTCTTTTACTTCTTTATTAGTTTATCTTTCATCATGCAATTACCAAATTATATGTGTATGAAGACCACAAGAACAAGAGACACAAGATGTAGGCACT
This sequence comes from Pinus tabuliformis, assembly GCA_031772625.1. Taxonomy (NCBI): domain Eukaryota; kingdom Viridiplantae; phylum Streptophyta; class Pinopsida; order Pinales; family Pinaceae; genus Pinus; species Pinus tabuliformis. Next base: position 514,732,450 of record CM062805.1, on the reverse strand, counting down.
CAGCTAGGGCAAAACCCCTTCAAGGGGAAAACGCAGTCCAACTCTTCCACTAGTAGATTCAAATCAAGATGAGACAATCCAAGACCCTTTAGACCTAGACAAAGACCTCCTCCAATCAAAAAGTCAACCCTTCCTTCCAATAGATGATCCCTATCAAAGTCTCCAAGTGATAGCTTCCAGTAGGAGCCACAATCCATAATTTCACCCCCTAGCTACAATTTTTCAGCCCCCAACTTCAGAACTTTGGACCTGCAGTAGATTTAGAATTTTGACCCCAACAACTACCCAGAAACTTTGCTCGTGTGAGAGATAGATAACCCAAGAACTTGTTTTAGGTCTTCCCAGCTTCTTCCTTCCTTCTCCAGCTACCTTGCTCTCTTTTCTGCTTCTATTTCTTGTAGATCGAACTTGTTGAGTGAGTGTGCCAAATAGGTCGAGCTGCCTCTCTCTATATAACCTTTCTGCAAGGTCGAATTGCCGTAATGTAGGTTGACTTCATGGGGATAGGTCCGACTTGGTGTGGAGGTGACAAATAACCTTTTTGACTAAACAATAATTCTTTTTACATGATACAAAACCCCAAGAAGGGTCTAATAAAAGTGACAATGACTCTATTAACTCATTACAAAACCTAGAAGCCTTCAATGGAGGCTCTGACATAGAAATTGATGACTTAAGCATGAAACCCATGCTTTAATAAGTCATTTTCTTTAATAATAAAATTCATTTTGACAAGTACAATTATGAAGAGCGACACTAGTTACATTCTTCAACATATCTTTCAATACTTCCATCAACATTTCTTTTCAATTTGAAGACCCATTTACATCTAAGAACACTTCTCTCTTTAGGAAGTTCTACAAGATCCTAGTTTTTGTTTTTGCTAAGGAATCCATTTCCTCGTCCATAGCCTTCTTCCATTTTTCACTATCTGCATCATCCATTGCTTCTTGATAACAAGAAGGTTCCCCATCCTCAGTTATCAACACAACAAACGAAGCAAAATCTTTATACCTCTTGGGTGTTCTTCTTGCTCTTTTATAGCTCTTAAAGAGTGACTGGTTGCATAACTTCTATAGTTTCCATTACATGTTCTTCACCTTTTTCTTCATAAGTTTCTTCTTCCTTCTGACTTTCTGAAAAAGGTTGAATCTCCAACTGCATTTTCTGATTCGGCGATAGTTGTTCTTGTTCAACTTTTTCAACATCTTAATTTAGAAGATAAGATTCATCAAATGTTATGTCTCTACTAATGGCTATCTTATGCGAAGAAGGATCCCACAACCAGTATCCTTTCACAACATCGTCATACCCAGCGAAGACATAATATTTTGCTTTTGGATCTAACTTAGAACGTTGATTCTTTGGAATAAGAGTATAGGCAGTGCAACCAAAATTCTTAAATATGAATAATCACAAGACTGACCCGACCAAAATTCTTCAGGAATTTTACAATTAATAGCAACTGAAGGTGATCTGTTTACCAAATAACAAGCAGTGGATACTGCTTCTGCCCACAGCTCCTTTTGCAGGTTAGCATTGTTGATCATGCTTTTGGCTCTCTCCATAAGAGTCGTGTTCATATGTTCAACAACACCATTTTGCTGAGGAGTATAGACAGCGGTTTTGTGGCTAACAATCCTTTCATCCTTGCAATATGGTTCAAATTCTGAGGCAGTAAATTCACTGCTATTGTCAGTTCTTAAATATGTAATTGTATTGCCTGGTTTTCTTTTCTATCATAGCTTTAAATTGTTTAAAAGTATTAAATACATCAGCCTTTCTTTTTAACAGTGTGTCAAGGAAAACTCCACGGGGCAAGGGATTGGAATTCTTATTATTCAAGGTTAACAATGCCTATTCAACAATACATCAAGCCTCTAGGGCAACATCATTTTAATATGAAGACTTCATTACATAACTTCCTATCGTTACACAACTGTCTGAACAGTAAAGCCAGATTTACTGAGATATTTACATTTTTAACAATCTTTTAATTGTTGTCATTTTTAACAGTTTAGTTGTTGAATATTAATATTTGTGGCTCTACTTTGTTAAAGATTATGTGTTTAACTGAGGAAATTATAAGTCGAGAATTAGCATTGGACTCAAGAGTGCGCTCTAGGCTGGCTCACAAATATTTATATGAAGATTTTGAGGCTGTTACAACCTTGATTTCTTATGAAGGTGGCATTGTTATGTAATTCAATCCCCTGCTATGCCATATGGGCGTAACAGTGATTGTGGGTATCACAGAAGACACCAGAACCATGAAAGAATGTAATTAATTTCTATGGAAAAGAATTGGATACAAAGTCTGCTGTGTTTTCCATGAATCAAATGTTAGTATTCCCTATATGAGCAGGAAATATGGTGTATGTGTTGAAATTGCTGAATGTGCCCATGGGTAGTGGACAAATTTGTAATAGGCAATGTATCTTCTGCAGCTAGACCCTATTTGCCTATAAATTCCATGTTATGATGCTGATTACAGTTTAATTATGGAACTGAGTACATTAATGATTACAATATAGTATCAGAGCATTTTGGAAAGTGTTTGGAGTACCTTGTTACCTCAACGGTAGGATAGGGGATTGGGTATGTTATGATGAACTTGCATCAATCAAAATAACAGATTTTAACCGAACACCTTGATGGGATGCATTTTCAGATCAAAGTTGAGATGGCAATGTTGAAACTACTTTCTGTATGTGACGTCTTCTTGTATGCATTGGAAGCAGAAGAAAATTGTAACAAAATCAAACGAAAATGATAGATAGGAGAGGGATTACCCCACAATCCAGGGTTAAAAGAAGTATCTCTAGATTGACCTGAGGAGAAGACTAAACAGATACAAAAGAAGATGGTATAAAATTACAAATAGAGTTGACGGACAACAAATTCTATGGTACTGTGAATGTCAAAGATGGGGAAGAGGACAATTTGGAGACTTTAGGAGGCCCTTAGTATGAGGTACAATGTGTCATCTAATGTAGGTTTGTGTTGTTGCTGCTCTACATTCTTCTATTTGATTATGAGTGTGAAGCATGTTATCCATAAAGGTTTTTTTCATCTTGTAAACATTAGTAGAATGAGTTGTACCATTGTTTAATTGTTCAAGCTAATGCGATAAAGGTGTAAATAGATGAAAAAGCGTTTAGGGTTACAACTTACAGCTATTGTTGAGGTAAACTTCTAGAGAGTCTTTCTTTGTACGTAGGATAATACATCAACATCAAATCCACAGGTTCAAACTGTTTAAGCGTTGTGATGTGTTTTGTTGTTAATGAGCAAAAGCATAACATAATACATCATAGCAAAGGGTGGAGTTACGGTAGTCATCTTATATTTGCATCTAAAGCTTGACATTCTCTTTGCATTTATAAGATAACCCCCCGATATCCAACATTATGTTCAAGAAAGGATTCTACTTACATATGTAAGATATTTATTATTTATTAGCTTTGTAAGTTTTATGAAACATAAGGTAGTTGGAAACATGACAAAGCCAAAGTGGAGCATAATTAATGAATCGGACCAAATTCTAGTAGTATCCACAGAGACTGAACTTTTGAAACAAAAATATTTACAAATCTAAGGTTGCTTTCTTTTGGGAAATGCAGCATATATTGCAGAATATCAACACATGCAGGAGCCAAGGAGTGGGCATACATGATCGTCTACCCTTCATAAGCAACATTATTGTGGATGTGTGTCTGTTGCATGGCTTTTCACAAGGTGCCTACTTCGTTCAGCCTGGGAGAAGCTTTTACATTTTGATTAGATTTTGCTCTCCAAATTTCATCGAGGATACAAGCTAAAGTTTTTCTATTGTTATTAGGAAAATAGAAGATTTTCATAAGATTTCAGTTCCACTTTCTGAGCTATTAACTGTACTGCTATTACAAAATTTAATTTGGCCTGGATGAACTCCAGTGATGTCCTTTATGACCAACAAAACAGTTTTCGTAAGGCCCTGCTAAATAGGCCACCACACTGATAATAACTTATGGCCTTTTCAGCCTCTATAATATTTTTCTTGAAAATTGATAATAAAATGTTTCAAAACAAACAAAGGCTATAAACTTGAGTTTTGTGACAGTAGAAGGAACATTCATAAAATATCTGGTCAGAGAGATATATTGTATGTTAGGCATTACCAGTGTGGTCTTGACTATTTGGTAGTTTGAAGCTGAGGTGGCTACCTTCCTCAATGATTATGGGGCTAGGTATCTGATCTTCAATAGGATCTTCAGTCTCCTGCTCCAATTAAATTCTGCCATTGCCAGAATCTCTCCGTTCTTGTAAACTGCTTGTCTTGTATGGATGACTACTTCCTTAATCCTGGCTTTACACTAGAGTGACCACGAGGTACCACAGAATCAGTTTTCAATTTGTCTTCTGAACCTATTCCTATTTGTTAGAATCCACTTTTAAAATCAAACTTCTTGAAAACATTGCAATCTACAATCTTTGCAAATTCGAGTTCTTTAAATGGGCAGGGGATACTTGATAGCCAAGAGGGTAGAGTTAACTCCTTTCGGTGTTCTTTTGAAGATCACTATAAATAATGCTAAAGCATTCAGTTCCGCAAGGATGTCATCTTTTTGTTTTGACTATGACATTATTTATCTCATTCCTCTAACTACTATCCCCAAGGGAACAATCTCCTTGGATTAGATGTTGTAATGTCGAGCTTCCAGGTGACAGGTGGAAGATTCTGAGGTTCTCACATCCTCTCAGGTAGAGCATGCGTCATGTAGTTGGAGCCAGTTATCACCCCACATGTCAGCAGGGGTACATAAAATTGTGTAGCATTTATCACCACCATTGTAATCCCAAGGTCACAAGTAAAAAACAATCTAAAAACCATGTGAGACCCTGTATTAGGTGTCCTAGATCTATGTCTTTCAAGTTTGTATCTTGTTGTCTTGGTCGGGCCATGGTTGGTCCCTTGAATTTTCACTTCGGGTTGCTCTCATCTTGTATGGAATTTTGGAGGGCCTTAGGTGAATTTTCTTGAGGACTCATAATTTAATGGGAGCCTGCATTTGTAGGGGTGATTATCGGTGTATGGACTAGTCCAGCCTGCGTTAAGATGCACCTATTTCATTCCACATGCCTATGGTCTATAGAGTCTTTAGGCGGCCTTGACTTTGGTGCAATATTTCTTAGACAACTCTTAGAGCATGGAAGTCTCATTTGACAACTTTTCATATTTTTGTAGGCAGTTCATGGTTCCCAATGCAAAGTGGTCCCGATGGTAAGAAATTCAACTTAGTCTTAGATTATGTAGTTTGATGAGATGATTCCAAGCCACATGGAATTTTTCCAATCAAAGATGGCAGTTGTTGGTTACAGCTTGATCTGACTTGGTCAACAGGTTAGAGCAGATTCCTAAGTGGCAAAACAAGTGAAGCGTTGCGTAGAATCAGACGTGCATTGTTTAAAAAATGATCAGAAAGAAGAGATGGACAATACCCATGTGCCAAATTTAAGTGATCAGCTAGGGCGTTAGAGAACCAACATAGGGGGTAGATGACGTGGCAGAGACGCTGATGATGTGGCAATTAGGGTATGGAAAATATGAAAGATAATAAAGATCTGGGCCAACAGAGCAATACCCAGGTTCTAGAATTGCTAGAAGGGCAAGGGCATTGAAGATCTAGTAGACATGTGGCTAAGTCGAGTTACAAAAGGGAAAAAGTCCAAGTTGAGCTAGTTGTTGGAGGTCAACTAGCCATTGGGACAAGTCAATTATCTGTTGGGAAGATGGACTGAGAAGTTAGATGTTGGACGAAGAAAATAGCCATTTCAAGATGAATTTCTCCTCCAAAGACCAAGTCAAGCATCTTCAAGGAAGTTGCACCACTAAAGGGACCAAGCCAAGTTTTCCACGGACCAAAGGAAGAGGACGTTGAGCCAATTTAGTTTACTATATTGGCTATTGACCACATTGGACCATGAGCAAAGGGAATCATTGGCTAAATCAAGGGAATTTGTCTAAGTCAACCCCCTAGTGGATGAATTAAAAATTATATTGTAATATTTTATGAATAATTTACTAAGTCTCCAACTTGTGGATGACAAGTAAAATAATTTCTTGAGTAGTCAAAACTAGCCATTAGTTAGCCAGTTTTTAGCCTTTACAAATTTCTCTATAAAAGGCTAGCCTCTCCTCATTGTATTGTTGTTGTTGTCATTTGCAATTAGTGCCATCATTAATAAAAAGAATCCACTTCTTGCAGACCTTTGTACTTTTTTATACATGTTATGTGGAGTGGATTTTATTTTCATTTTTTTTCTTGATTATGTGCTATTCGGATTTAATCTAATTTTTCAATAATAAGCAAAATTACACTAAGGTTAACAGATTTTTCCATTGAGGGGCTACAAAGTCAGGTGGAAAGAGAAAGCTAGGGGTCAATCTCACTTAGCCATTTTGTTTTGCAAGCAGATCAACCCTAGCAATTGAACCATTCCAAATGGGAGCTTTAAATTGTGCAGGATTGACTTCATCTCACATAGGATTTGAAAACCAGAGATGCCATGTTGAAAGGGGCTGCTCCTAAGTGAATTAGAAAATTATTGAAGGGGTTAAGTCAATAGTGGGGGCAAATTCTTTCCAAGACCAAACCCACTCCCTTGAACTATCAAGTTAGATCAACTTAAAGTGTTAATTTCACACTCTTGCAAGGGTGAGATGAGTAAGGCACAGGTATAAGCTCAACAACCATGTCTTAAAAAATCCAAAACTTTTATCTTCAGCATTTAGTTTAAGATTAATTAGCTTGCTGTTTTTGCATTTATTTATTTTTATTAGCAAACATTGCCTCAGAGAAAATGGGTAAAATTGATAGATCTAACTAATGATAGGTAATCAAAGGTTTTAGCATTCCAATTAAGTAATCTCTTCAAGAAACCTCTCTCATACTTTACTGTACTTACTCTCTGTGTTATTCATTGTTTAGAGTAATTTTTATGTAATTTCCACCCACTGTAGGGGTATAAGTTAGAATCTGGAAATTCTTGAGCCTTTTTTTTTCCAAGAGGATTTCATCCATAATTCTGAGAAAACAATTTCCAGCTTGTTGGAAATTGATTTTTCAGTTGTTTTAGGTTGAGGAGAGGTCTCACAAGCTTCAAAATCAATCCTCATACCTTTCCACCCCTAAACATAAAATCTGGAAGTCCTTAGGCACTTGTAGGGTGGTTGTTGTCAACTAAACATACTGCTGTCCTTGCATTTTTATGTAGACTTTACAGTCTGATTTACAGGGCAACAAGCTACTTTGACCCATAACTCTCTAACCAGTAGTTTAAACTGAAACTAGTTACATATTTGTTTAGAGTAAATTCTATAGACCAAAATTTACTGGTTACACATATTCTATGTTTTGGCTTTGCTAAATTCCCTATTTAGTTTTCTGTTGTACAGTGACAGTATAAACCAGCTAGACAGTTCTAAGAGATTAACGCCTCTACTCTAAGTGACCCAATCTAAGGCACTGATCTTGTTAGGGATTGTTTGGGGTAATATTTGGGACTCCTCCCTTGACCATTTATGAGGTTGTTGGGTCTAAACAACGGGGGATTGGGCCAAGTTGATAGTGGGCCCTTGCTCTATGTGTGTTCATCCAGCAGGTTACCAGGACCTTAACAACCCTGCTAAGAACAATAACTAACACCTTGAAGAATACTCTAGACTCTAGAGGGGTTAACGTTGTAACTCTAGTTGAGAGTTGGAGTAAAACTTAATTGCTAGTTGGCTATCGAGCAATGTTATAACTGGGTTACTAGGAGAAAAAGTTTCTATTCTATCCAAGAGCATTTTGTTCCATAGTAGAACAAAGTAGCTGAGAGTGGATAGAGGGAGAGAAAAACCGAGGGGTTTATGTTCTATAGTGGTCTGCAGGCCACAGGTCTCACGTAATTCCATAGAGAGTGCCTTCTCCCTTCTATTTGCACCATTTCCATTTCAGGCAAAAGAGAGTAGTACAACCTCTCCTTCCAGCTAGGTTTTATCCTGAAAAAAAATCCCAAAGCATATCTTGGTGCTCATTGTGATTGGTGTGTCTTTATATATCATTGTTCTCTATTTTTTGCATATTATCTATTCAATACATAAACAACAAAAAATAATAATAGCAAATTTGTAATCTAAAGGAATTAACGCCTCATAGTATAGATTTCAGTTTATTTTAATAGATCTGTTGTGATGAACCATCCAATAGAATATCCATGACAATATACAGATCAACAATTCTTATTCTTTCAACTAAATATGGTTTCACAAGTAAATTGACTTAATGTCCTTTTATTGGAACCCTGATAATGCCTTTATCAATGGTAAAAAGAAATAATTGGTTTATGAAAATTGCCCTAGTTGAATATCATAGCTTGCATTATTTGACAAGAGTCTAACATAGGCAGTATAACCTTGTAAGAGGATAGGAAACTGAACTGCTCTGTGCTTGTTTTATACTAGCTCATGATTTATGGCTCTGAACTGAGACTCATATTTATCCTAAAAATAATAGGCAATGCATTATATTTGGCATAGGAGATCATGGATCTTATGTCGTAGTGTCTATGCATCAACTCTTTATGATTTGTATCCTTCGATCCTAATTTCAACTGTGATCACAAATATATCCTTTAATCCAAGCAATTTATAAGTACACTTTGATTGGTGTGGAGCCATACCGAGTTATTTTATTCTTCAGGAGGAAGTTGCTGAAGAATAATATTTTCAATTTTTTGTATATTGCTCTTTTTATTTCATGCATTTTTCCCATTTTGCATCTTGTTCAAGAACATGAGGTTCTTCTTGCACAACTTCTTCAAGTAATCTGAGCTTACACTTTTCATCTTGGATGTGTTGGAAAATGTAACTAGGTTTGGTCTTCATTTAATGTATTTGAGTCATCTTGCAATGTACTTGTCAAAAGAATAAAGAAATTTATTATTGTTATTGTTATTGTGACTTATTAAAGCATGGGTTTCATGCTTGGGTCACCATGTTTTAGGTCAAAGTTCCCATTGAGGACTTCTAGGATTTATTCTGAGTCAATAGAGTCATTGTACTTTTAAAGAGACCCTTCTTGGGCTTTTGAATCATGTAAAAAGGTTTAGTATTGAGTCAAATATAATTTATGTATCCTCCACATCAAGTCGGCCTAGAAGATATCAAATTGGCCTAAGGACATCAATTCGACCTCCCTTGAAGCCTATAAATAGAAGCAAGTTGAATTCATTTGGAGCACACTCTCTCACAAGAAAGTTCGATATCTCTTGAAGTCAGAAGAAGTGCGGAATAGAAGAAGAAGGGGAAGGAAGTGCGACTTGGGTGGAGTCTAAGGAGAAGAAGAAAAATGAAATTTTGGTGCCTCTCTCTCTTTGTTTCGTGCCCTAGTTTGGGAGATCGAAGTCTTCCAAGTTTTTCTAATGTCGGAAGCTGCCGAAAGCTGCTACATAGTCGAAGTTGTTGGAAGAGAGGTCGAAGATCTGGGATGTTGACTTGGTGTGGAGGGAGGGTTTGGTCTTTGTCTAGGGTGAAGAGTCTCAAAGAATACTATTGAGAGGAAGAGAATTTTGACTAGGTTTTCCCCTCGAGGGGGGTTTTGCCTTGGCATAGTGCTTATATTTGGTGTCCATTGTTTTATGTGCTTTCGCTTTGGTAATTGCTTGATGAACTAAAGAAAGAAGATATAAAGAAAACTTAATAAGAAGTCAAGAACATCACAAGTAATTATCAAGTATAAGAAAATATTTCTGCCTTTCCGATTTTCTAACAGGATGAAGGCTATAATCTCTATGATAAATCAATATTTCTTAGCAATTATTTCTTTGAGATGTCTAGCCTTTATTTCCATAGCCATGCGAACTCTTTAGCAATATATCTTTGGCTCTGTTGTAAATAGTGTGGTAAGCAAAAAGAACTGTGTTGTAGTAGTGGATGGGTTAGGAGGAGAATGATCAAGGGGATCCATTGTGCTATGCATGTGAGAAGAGATATGAGATTGGAGAGAGGAGATTTGGGAGTGCCAATGATCCTGCAGTCGGAAATGATAGGGGGAAGCTGGTGTAATTTTATGCTAAAGATCAAAGCACTGAGAAGGAAGTGTAGAATTGGATGTAAAAAATTTTTATATAGAGAAATTCTAATTCAGAAATTTTGAATGTGAGGAAACAAAGGATAAAGTGGAAAATGAGGAAGGAGGTGTGGAGGAGTCAATGGATTAATGGAGAACAATACAATCTTGAGGATCATTGTTAGAAGAAACATTGTTCCATTGACAAGGATCTAATTGGTCTATAAATAGTTGGGCTATTTTGGCAAACATTTTTCCTTTATTTCTGTAAGGACTTTCGGATGCCCAATGACTAAGGTTGTGATATAGATAACCTTGTTGCTTGGTGAGTCCTTTCTTCCTTTTCTTGAAAGATAATTTTTCTTGTTTTAGCCTTTTCTTCCTTAAAAACTTAGCTTACATTTTTACATTTGCAACCATGTGTACATCCATATTAATTAAACATGGTCTTAGTGCCATGACAACCAAAACCATATGTTTTTTGAAATTTATTACAAATATTTAGAGAGCATTGTGACTCTCTTTAAGCTCTTTGCAACATTTTGTTGCATACACTACTTTGAAGTGCTTTCAAAATGCAATCATCCACTCCTAGTGACAATATCTCTATCTGAATTTTTTTATCTTTTAAATATTCTCTTACCAGATTAGGAATATTCCTAGGCATTGCTACAATATAGAACCAAAGATAAGCAATATTTGTAGGATCAAGGTTCTTTTTCAAAAGCTTTTGTGTGACATATTTGAATTGATTCAATTGAGACAAATCACATGATGCAAATTTATTTTCAAAGATTGTATCGTATGATTTGTCTCAATTGGATCGATTCAAATGTGTCAGATTGTGTGATTTGTCTCAATCAGATCAATTCACATGTGTCATGCAAAATCTTTTGTAATAGACTCCGGATTTTACAAATGTGCCTTATCTTTGGCATTATATCGCAACAATCCTTGAGAATACTCCTAATTTGGTAAGAGAATATTTAGAAGATAAGAAAATTTAGATTGAGACATTGTCATTGGTAGGTGTGCATGATTGCATTATGAAAGCACTTCAAAAGTAGTGTATGTAAAAATAGTTGTAAAGAGCTTAAAGAGACAATGGCCGTTTTCTCTAAATCTTGGTAATAAGTTTCAAGAAACATATTGTTTTGGTTGTCATGGCACTAAAACCAAGTCTAAGTAGCATGGATGTACAAATGGTTGCAAGTGTACAAAACGTATAGCTAAGTATTTTAAGAAGGAAAGGTTCAAACAAAGGATAATATTTTCTAGGAAAAAGAAGAAATACCTCACAAGCAATAATGCCATATATGCCACAAGCATAGCCATTGGGCATCTCGATGTTCTTGCAAAACTAAAGGCAACAAGTCTATCAAAATAGCTCAACTATTTACAAACCCGTGAGATCCTTGTGAATAGGGCTATGTTTCTTATAACAATGATCTTGAAGATTTTTATTTTTTCCATTACCCCAATAACTCCTCCATAGTTCTTTCCTCCATTTTTACTTTATCCCTTGTTTCCTCACATTCAAATGTTTCCGAACTAGAGTTTTTCTCTATAAAATTGCTCACATTTGATTCTAGACTTCCTTGTCAACTTGCTAGACTTCAACACTAGCTTACCTCTATTTGCCCCTATCATTTATGATTCCAATATCATTTGCATTCCTAGACTGCCCCTCTCTAATCTTAGATCTCTTCTCACATGCATAGCATGTTGGATCCCCTTGACACTTCTTCTCAACAATCCACTAATACAACCCTAAGTGCTTTGCACTTTCCATGTTATTTATAGCAGAGCCAAAGATTTATTGCTAAAGAGTTCATAGGGCTTCGAAAAATGAAGGCTAGACATCTTAGAGAAATAACTGTTGAGAAATATTGAGTTATCGTAGAGATTCAACCTCCATCCAAGATGACAAGTGAGAGCTCATATTGCTTGAAGTTGTATAAGAAGAACCTCTTCTTCATGAACAAGATGTAGAATGGGAAAAAGCCAAGAAAGAAAAAGAGTAGTATGCAGAAATTGAAACATTATTCCTCAGCTACTTCCCCCTAAGGAAGAAAATAAATCTAGTATGGCTCCACACTAATTATAGTGTACTTATAGATTGTTTGGATTAAAGGATATATTGGTGATCATAGTGTTGAAAATAATAGCGTGTGAAGGTCTTCTTGACTCGTGCCATCAAGATGACCACAATCAGTCCTTCCTTTAGCATGCACGAGTTTGAGGATGAGTCCATGGAGTAGTTTACTCACGCACAAAGATTGGAGGCTCAATTATGTTATTCTCCAAGTGTGAGTTCTAATCTATGTTGCCAGGAAACGTGGGTTCAGGGACGGAGATGGGGATGGGGACGACATTTTTGGAAACAGGGTGCGTGGGTTCGTCGGGTAATATAATAGTATTAAATTTTAATAATTATATTTTATAAATTATAAATTTATAATTAATAATATATATGAAATTTGAATTTGTATATTTTTTCAACTTTAAACAAGAAAACTTTAATGATAATCATTTAAACATGCACATCATTGAACATTCAACATTGACATTGAAATTTCAAACTCTATCACCAAAAAACTGTTCATTGTTTACATATTAGCATGAATCATGATATGGGACAGATTTTGTCACACACAGCTGACTAAGATACACTAGCCAAGTGATGAGCCCCAAAAATGGATGATTATTTGGGCTCATTCAACCTCCTAATTCGACTTAATCCACCATTCTCATTAGTTTATTGCATGTTTTTGATTATATTTATGCTAATAGAGTGAATTGGGTTAGTCATTATGCCAACAAGTCTAATGGGTGCTTTGTGTAGCCTTTTTGGTCAATTTGGAGACAAAATTGAAGGTTTTAATGAGCACTTGGCAGCCAAATTCGTGGGAGAACAAGGGAGAGGATTTGTAGGAAGGTGTCCCCTTCATTTATGGGCCCTTACCTCGAATTCTCCACCATCAGCTCGGAGTTCAAGGGCCACCAAATCAATTAACACAAGGGCAGCCAAGCAAGTCAAGTAGGACTGCTGTTAACTACAAGTTTTGGGCAGCCGAGTCCCTAAAGTTTAGGAGGACTGTTGGGGTCCTCAATTTGTATAAATAAGAAGGCTTAGGGCCTCATTTGGGTTAGCTGGTAGTTAGTCATTTTGGTTAGCCAGTAGTTAGTCACTTTATAGTCATTTTGTATTTCGATTTTTAGGCACTAGATTAGCTTTGCTTTCAACACATTTTCAAGTTCTCCTTGTGGACAGTTTTTGGAATGTAACATTTCTTTTGATCAATAAAGATGAATCCAGCTTTGCACCCGCTCTAAATCTCTCTTAGGAGGCTGTAGCTCTTGGGGTTGGGCCCATCTCAAGCGCCCAGTACCTCCTTTGTTTACTTTCATGTGTCTTTGCTGCATTCTTAGAATAAAATCTACTATTTAGATTTAAATCTTGTTTTGTTATTTAGGTTGCTTTTGATGATTAAAGTAGATTTTCATATTCAGATTGATTTGATAGGTTAATAACATAAAGGATCCTTGGAAAAAGGGCTCAAGCACCTCTGATCTTACCTCTCCCTCAGTGGGATTGTGAGTTGGGACAAAGGTGACCTTGCTGCCCAACAAAAACACTAGTTTGCTTGTCCATGCAATCTTTGGTGTAATGTTTTCATTTGTAGGAGTTAATCATGCGTTCAGGCCTTTTGAAATGTTTCTTTGCTTAAGTGCTGTACATGGTTCTCTTTATGAATAAAGCTGCTGTTCATTTGTTTCATTGACAGTTAGACTAGATTAGCTAAGATTTCGATTGTGTGCAGGACTTAGTTGATTCGGTTAAGTGTACACCGTGCAGGGCATCTCCATCTCCCTCTCATTCACCCAAGCTTCGTCCAGGCCAGCTGCTCCATCTCCTAGTTAGGTTCCTCGTCTCACAACTGTCTTTCTGCCCACGTAACCCTACCTTATTGCTCCTCCATTGTCTTAGCCTTCTTTAAGCCAAGCCAGCTTTCCACACCCTCTCACCACTCCAACCATCAGTCCTTAGGTCATTTCAGGCCCCTACCCTACCTCCCTATCCATTCATGCACCTTACCTCACTCACCCATTCTCAAAATCCAATTTTAAAACATTCTGTAGACATTTCTGAACATCCTGTAGAAATTCCTGAAACATCCTGTAGAACCCCTGCAGACTTCCTGTAGAAGCTCACAAATGAGGTTTCTTGATAGCCAAACTTTGTGAAACTCTCTAGAAGGGTGTTAGGGAATCCTTAGACCCCCTATGAACCTTCCTGACCTCTTCCAAGCATTTCTCCTCCTTGATCCACCTCTGCACAGTGAAAAATAGTTAAAAGCACATGCATGATAATTCTAACAACTTATTCAAAAATACAAAAATATGTTTTCTTCAAATAGTGATAACTTAGACACATGCATTTTACCTTCCTAGAAGTCAATGGCATTCCTTTCAGTAGCTTGCATCCTCTTCCTTGCATCAATAGGACTAGCTGGTAGAATTAGGGTTTGCTAGGGTTTGCGTTTCTTTTTGGCTTTCAGTTTCTTTCCGCAAGTAGATTAGTTTCCTTTGAGTTAGCTTTCATCCATCAGTTAAAAAGCTTCTTCTAAGAGCTCATAGAAGTTGGCTTAAGCTCCTAGCGGACTTGTGCCAGCTGACCAAGTGATAGCTGTGGCAAGAGCTAGTACTTGTGCATACAGCACCGTCGCTTCCAAGTTTGTTACGAACTACCGGGTTGATAAAATTAAAGAAGGGAGTTCCAGGAGTTGTAGCATTATTGCTACAATACTGGAGCCCACCATCTTTTTGGCGTCGTTGCCGAGGAAGCGTCAGAGTATTGGTGATTGCTGCTATTCTTCTACTTTCTACTACAATCTTCTGCTAAGTAGTTTATTTCATTTCCATTATGCAATTTCATTTATGCAAAAGTAGATTAGCATTTCCTACTTTCATAAATTAGAATTTCAATTCTGCAATTTCATTTCTGCAAATGTAGATTAGCATTCCAATTCCGCAAGCGTAGCCTAGCATTTCATTCCTGCAATTTCATTTGAGCAAAATAGATTAGTCTTTTCCTGCTTTCATTTCAATTCCGAATTTTCATTTCAGCAAGATAGTTAGTTGCAGTTCAATCTATTTTAGTTTTGCAGGTACAAGAAGAAAAATGCAAAAATCAACCAAAAAGATTTCATTTCATGCCTTGTAGGAGTAGAGATAAGTTAGAAAAATGATTGCACAACACCCCCCATTGCTTCACACAGCCAACCTTCTCTCTTCTTCGATGGCTGTGACTAAGAAGAATCCCTGGGTGGACATCAAGGCATATTTAAAGAACCTCTAGGGGAGAAGAAGAAGAAAACATTCCTCTGAAGAAAATGGCTACAAGTAGAAATGTTGGGAGCAGTACCTTGTCCAAAAATGAATTTGCAAATCAGATGGAAGATTTCAAGAGTGAGATGAGGCAGTTTCTTGCCATGCAACTGGGTACCTTGCAGATCCAAAGGAAGCAAGAGGAAGCCAAGAGAGCTTTGGCCATTTTTTGTCCCAGGTGCATTAGAAAGCATCCTAGGAACGAATGTCCAATGCACTCCCTAGAAGTGTGTTTCATCTGTGAAGAATACCATCCTACAAATCAGTGCCCTTCCTTGCCTGGAATTAAAGCTGCATGCAGCATATCAAAGGGCCAAAGGAGCCACTGAACCACTCTATTATATGAACCAAAGGAGGCCACATGGACCTAGATCTTACCAGTGGGAACTGCAAGGGACATCCGAGACCTATTATGACCCCTATCAAGCCACTTTCATGCCTTCTTGGGGTCCCCCTGCTCATCTTTCCTGGTTCACACCTCCTCCTTGTTCCTTCACAGATCCATATTATGCCCAACCAGTTGCTCATTCGTTTCACTCTTATGCTCAGCCACAGCCTCAGTGGAATGCACCTCATCAGGGGTGGAGGCCCCAGTACAACTCTCATCCCGCTCATTTTCCTCCACCACCTGCCCAACCGCAACCCCATCCTCATCCATCTCAAAAATACACCCCCACTCAACTACCCGTACCACCCTTTCCAAAACCATACAATGGAGCAGCTCAACCCAATTGCAAAGCTGAGGCACAATAAGTCCAAACAACTCCTCTTGAGCTCAATGATCTTCACCATAACTCAGGAAGAGTATTGCAAAAAAGAGACTATATTGGAAGCGTTGAAGGACCACATCTAACAAAAGAAGATTCAAAAGAGGAGATCAAAGAACCATGGGCTGCACTTGATGAAGAGAAGACATCAGAAGCAGAGATAAAGAAAGATCCTTCATGGTTACCATCAAATCCTCCATGTATTCAAGAGAAAGATCAGCCAAAAGAGGAAGATGAGAAAGTCAGGGTAGAAGGTGACATGAGACATGATCCAGATCAGCAAAAGGACCAAGGATATCAGAGCTATATTGAGATATGGTTTCAGACGGTCACTAAGTTGCAACGGTACTCTCTTCCTCAGCTATGTTTGATCCCTTCAAAGTCAGATCATTTGGTCTCTGAGATCTGGATACCTGTCAAAGCATGCATTTCGAGCCTTCACATCATTTTGTCTCTAATCTCGATGTGCACATGGCTCCATTGGAAGTATTCTTATACTTGAGAACGATTTTATTTTTCAAGTAGGGTAGGGTAGAAAAAAAAAGAAATAAGAAAAATGGAAATAAGAGGAAAAATCTAAGGTGAAAACCTCCTCGGAGGCGCCTTAGATTGGCTCATTGATTGAAAACCTCCATGAGGCGGTCAATGGGTTGGAAAGAAAAGAAAATAAAAAGGGAATAAGATCCCTGGGTGAAAACCTTCCTTGGAGGCGCCCAAGGCAGGGAATTAGGGTGAAAACCTCCATGAGGCGCCCTAGTTGTTTTTCAAAAAAAAAGAGAAAAAGAGAAATAAAAATAAACCTAATTTCCATTGGCTAATTGCAGGTTGCAAGAAGGACATTTCAGGTCAGGAGGATCACTCAAAACAAAGACAAAGGAATTTTTGTGCTTTCTACAGGAAGTTCTGTGTCTTCTACAGGAAGCTTACAAAAAAGCCAAATTGATCTCCGAAGAGGACCTGAAGGTTGGGAATATGTCCATGAGGCCTACAAGCATCCATGTTTCCATTCCTCACCCTTTTCCATCATTTTTTCCATCTCATTGTGCTTCTTTTATGAAAACTGTGTTTTCTACAGGAAGTTTTGAATTTCTACAAGAAACATCTTGTAGAACCTTTGGACGAACCAAATTCAATTTTAAAAGGGAATCTGATGGTGGGAATCTGTTGGTTAGGCCTGCAAGCACCTCTGTGTCCATCCCTTGCCTTTCTCCATCATTTTTCCACCTCATTGTGCTTCTACAGGAAGTTCCTGTAGAAATTGTAGGAAGCTAGAAATGGATTTCAAAAAGGCGGTTTGGCGAACATGGTAGCTTCCTCAAGGGTTCAGAAGTCCTCCTGCAATCTTCAAACTCCTCCTCCATCATCTCCATACCTGCATCATAGCCCAAGTTCATTTTTCTTACCATGCAACAAAACTGCAGAATGCCTTGAAGCAAAAATACCTAGAACAGAATTTGTTTTTTCCCTAACTTGAAAACCATGCATCCATTTGAAAAACCGTTTTACAGGGAATCATACAAGGGTGATGGAAACATGCCTGAGCAGTTTCAGCCAATTCCGGTGCATGGTTTCCAAGAAATCAGCCTCCATCACCATCAGCCATTTTTGCATTTTCTCCATATCCGTGCATCCGTTTCAAAACCTGTTTCATGGGGAGATGCATATGGGTGATAGTAACCTACCCAAGCAGTTTCAGCCAATTCCGATGCACGGTTTCCGAGAAATTGATCTCTGAAATCTTCAGCCATTTTCCATTTTTCTCGAAATCTGTGCATCCATTGATCGCAATTTTGCTATGGGAGATGCATAATGATGATAGGAACGTGCTCAACAAGTTTCAGATCGATCCGGTCTACCGTTTGGGAGCAATGGCGAAAACAAGTTTCTGTCCGGTGAAAATTCAGCAGCAGCAGCTTGAGGGTGCAGATCTGAGCGTGGAAATGAACTCCTGCAGCATGCATCCGGCCAGAGGACACCTGCACAAGGAAAACAACCAAAAATTAGCAGCCAAGCCACATGCAACCACAAAAACCAGTGCATGCAGCAAATGACAGGTCACAGCAGCCATTTGACTTCAGGTACGTGACTAAAACTTGTTCCTCTATTGCATGAATCTAATTAAAGAAATGCATGAACGAATGGAATGGTGGGGTAAGCCATGAATCTAGCAAGGTTAACCCCGCATACAGTTCTCTAGCGCTCAGGCAAAAATCACGCAGCATACGTGTATGGTCATTCACGTGAAATTTGAAAAAACACAGACAGTTGTGGATATTTTAAACTCCAGTGCAACTAATGGTAAGGGATTACAGGCAGATGGCACTGCAGGGGACCAACAATTTGCATGAGCAGCGCACGTCTCTGCCACCTCACCACAAATCACGCAGTAATTAAAGGAATGCTTGGCTGAAGACTCACGTTAACTGCTGATTCATTTACACTTGCAAACCTCTTCGGCTGAATCCTCTGCCTCTGAATTCTGTTAAACTGACGTCCTTCGCCAAGTTTTTCGGCTTGTTCAAAATTCTCCCGCATACCAAGATCGTTCAAAGGTGCAGAGACATCCTACAGAAGCCGGCCAGCGTTCTACAGGAAGACATTCTACAGGAAATACAGTATATCCTTCTGAAGCAGAGAAACCCGTGTCTGTTGCGTCGGAATTGGAAATCTCAAAACGAGGTAGGCTTGAAAAAACTCCTCTATGCATGGTATGTTTTGAAAAGGTGGTGAATTGAACAACATAAGATTGGGGAATCAGAGAAAAAAATCTGCCTGTGAATTGGAAGAAAAACGTTTGCCTGTGTATTGCACTGGGTTTCCCAGTTGTTTCTGCATCAAGATTCTCCTCCACGTTTCCTGTTTTTTAAAAAAAATTCTCCTATAGGGAAGATATATGCAGCTGTGGAGGCCAGCCTGTGTATGAAAAATTTTAAATTTGCATATCTGTATGTGTGCTGAGAAGAAAACTTGATCTCTGTACTCTGTCTGTAAAAACAAAATTCTTCTTTTCAAAAGCAGAGAGTCAAATTCAGGATAAAAGCAGTTTAAAACAAAGGGAAATATTGCAATTTGATGTTGTAAGGAGAAGCACATGGGGAAATTCCTTGTTTGGTTTCAGAAAAAGGTGAAAATTCAGCTATCCCTCTGTTTTCAGTTCTACCTGCTTTCTCACCTGAGCATTTTATTTAGAAAAAAAAAACACTCAACACCACATGGAGGACAAGCTAAAGGAATTAAGAGAACAATTGGCCATGGTGAGACACATTGAAAGCATTACAAAAATCCCAGCTACAGGAGGAAAATGCACTGCTGAAAAAGCAGTTAGAGCAACACGAAGGCATAGAGATTTCTACAGGAAGTGAAGGGAAAGAACAACAAAAAGAGAAATCCCCTGAAATGTTGGCAAGGGAAGCAGCAGCTGTGCTTGCTGCATTAAGGCCAAGAAAAGCACAAGAATTCAAACAAGCAGAATAGGAGGAGCAGTGGAAGGACATGGAAAAGAAACACAAGACAGACCACCACAGAAGGAACAAGAAGAATGAGTGAAATGCCAAGCTGCTGAGGCCAAAACTATGGGTGGAATGAAGGCACAAACACCAAGGGAGAAACGATTGCAAACACGGGCAGAGAGGACTGAGAATGTCCAAACAAATAAGGGCACACCCAAGGCAACCAAAACACAAGTCAAAGAGAAGGCACCCCCAGCTAAGCAAGCCAAATCAAGGAAAACTGTTTCTACAGGAAGCCAACTGACTGCTTCTACAGGAAGCCAGAAAACGGCCTCCCAGCACAAGCAAAAGGGTCCCTACCAAGTTCCCAGGCATCCTCACATCCATCCCCTCCATGAACACTCATTTTTTTCAGGGTTCGGGCACAATTTAGTCATGGTTCAACCTTCTACAGGAAGCTACAGGACTTTCTACAGGAAGTTCTGTATTTTTACCAGAAACATCCTGTAGAAGCCTTTGGGCAGGCCAGAATCAATTATGGAGAGGGATTTGAAGCTTGAAGTCTGTTGAGGAGGCATGCAACCACTTTTTTCTTCCATCCTCCACTGGTTTCATCTCCTTTCACCACCATTGCCACCATCATATTGAATATACTTGCACAATCATACCAAAGTTGAGAATTCTCTAGGAAAAGAAGCACAGGCAGTGGGAAGAAGCAAAGAGAAAAGCATGGTTTCATGACCGAGAAGAGGAAATCACTTCAAAAGCTTGGGATGACAGGGAGGCCAGCAGGGCCATCAAAGATGAGGAGATAGATTGGTTGCTCAGAGGATGAGCAACACTTTCAGTAGGGGGTGATGATGAGCCCCAAAAATGGATGATTATTTGGGCTCATTCAACCTCCTAATTCGACTTAATCCACCATTCTCATTAGTTTATTGCATGTTTTTGATTATATTTATGCTAATAGAGTGAATTGGGTTAGTCATTATGCCAACAAGTCTAATGGGTGCTTTGTGTAGCCTTTTTGGTCAATTTGGAGACAAAATTGAAGGTTTTAATGAGCACTTGGAAGCCAAATTCGTGGGAGAACAAGGGAGAGGATTTGTAGGAAGGAGTCCCCTTCATTTATGGGCCCTTACCTCGAATTCTCCACCATCAACTCGGAGTTCAAGGGCCACCAAATCAATTAACACAAAGGCAGCCAAGCAAGTCAAGTAGGACTGCTGTTAACTACAAGTTTTGAGCAGCCGAGTCCCTAAAGTTTAGGAGGACTGTTGGGGTCTTCAATTTGTATAAATAAGAAGGCTTAGGGCCTCATTTGGGTTAGCTGGTAGTTAGTCATTTTGGTTAGCCAGTGGTTAGTCACTTTATAGTCATTTTGTAGTTCGATTTTTAGGCACTAGATTAGCTTTGCTTTCAGCACATTTTCAAGTTCTCCTTGTGGACAATTTTTGGAATGTAACATTTCTTTTGATCAATAAAGATGAATCCAGCTTTGCACCCGCTCTAAATCTCTCTTAGAAGGCTGTAGCTCTTGGGGTTGGGCCCATCTCAAGCGCCCAGTACCTCCTTTGTTTACTTTCATGTGTCTTTGCTGCATTCTTAGAATAAAATCTGCTATTTAGATTTAAATCTTGTTTTGTTATTTAGGTTGCTTTTGATGATTAAAGTAGATTTTCATATTCAGATTGATTTGATAGGTTAATAACATAAAGGATCCTTGGAAAAAGGGCTCAAGCACCTCTGATCTTACCTCTCCCTCAGTCGGATCGTCAGTTGGAACTTGGGACAAAGGTGACCTTGCTGCCCAACAAAAACACTAGTTTGCTTGCCCATGCAATCTTTGGTGTAATGTTTTCATTTGTAGGAGTTAATCATGCATTCAGGCCTTTTGAAATGTTTCTTTTCTTAAGTGCTGTACATGGTTCTCTTTATGAATAAAGCTGCTGTTCATTTGTTTCATTGACAGTTAGACTAGATTAGCTAAGATTTCGATTGTGTGCAGGACTTAGTTGATTCGGTTAAGTGTACACCGTGCAGGGCATCTCCATCTCCCTCTCATTCACCCAAGCTTCGTCCAGGCCAGCTGCTCCATCTCCTAGTTAGGTTCCTCGTCTCACAACTGTCTTTCTGCCCACGTAACCCTACCTTATTGCTCCTCCATTGTCTTAGTCTTCTTTAAGCCAAGCCAGCTTTCCACACCCTCTCACCACTCCAACCATCAGTCCTTAGGTCATTTCAGGCCCCTACCCTACCTCCCTATCCATTCATGCACCTTACCTCACTCACCCATCCTCCAAAATCCAATTTTAAAACATCCTGTAGAAATTTCTGAACATCCTGTAGAAATTCCTGAAACATCCTGTAGAACCCCTGCAGACTTCCTGTAGAAGCTCACAAATGAGGTTTCTTGATAGCCAAACTTTGTGAAACTCTCTGGAAGGGTGTTAGGGAATCCTTAGACCCCCTATGAACCTTCCTGACCTCTTCTAAGCATTTCTCCTCCTTGATCCACCTCTGCACAGTCAAAAATAGTTAAAAGCACATGCATGATAATTCTCACAACTTATTCAAAAATACAAAAATATGTTTTCTTCAAATAGTGATAACTTAGACACATGCATTTTACCTTCCTAGAAGTCAATGGCATTCCTTTCAGTAGCTTGCATCCTCTTCCTTGCATCAGTAGGACTAGCTGGTAGAATTAGGGTTTGCTAGGGTTTGCGTTTCTTTTTGGCTTTCAGTTTCTTTCCGCAAGTAGATTAGTTTCATTTGAGTTAGCTTTCATCCATCAGTTAAAAAGCTTCTTCTAAGAGCTCATAGAAGTTGGCTTAAGCTCCTAGCGGACTTGTGCCAGCTGACCAAGTGATAGCTGTGGCAAGAGCTAGTACTTGTGCATACAACACCGTCGCTTCCAAGTTTGTTACGAACTACCGGGTTGATAAAATTAAAGAAGGGA
Organism: Pinus tabuliformis; assembly: GCA_031772625.1. NCBI lineage: Eukaryota > Viridiplantae > Streptophyta > Pinopsida > Pinales > Pinaceae > Pinus > Pinus tabuliformis. The sequence continues at coordinate 514,709,787 of CM062805.1, read as the reverse complement.
GTTCCAGGAGTTGTAGCATTATTGCTACAATACTGGGGCCCACCACCAAGTTTCCTACAAACTCAGGAGTATGCTAAAAAATCCTAAAGTATTCCGAGTTCTCAAAGACTCAACATTTTAAACTTTATTTTATTGGGCTGCCTTGTGTGTTTGGTGGGACAACAGTGAAATATATGCTGCCAGCAGCCATAATTTATACTTAAATGTAGCCACAAACCTAAAAAAAACCATAGAATTTATATGTTAATGTAATGATTCAATTTTTCAAAAATTAAAATATATATACTATGAACTGTTTTACTTTTTCCTGAACAAATTCTGAACCATTTAATTGGATTTTGTTGATCCATGGTGAAATTACATTGCAAGGGCAAGCAACACCATTGTTAGAGGGTAGATAATGAACTGGCTTGAATGTTGTGTAGATGATTGAGTTGAAATACATTCTCACTGAACGGTTTATATTGTAAAGAATAGCACAGAGCTATATTCAGTGTATGAATGCATTTATGTAATGCCATTCATTAATGCAAAAAATGATGAAGATTTTCTGCGCTTTATTAATCTAATTGCAACTATTTCAGGTTAAAAGAACTGAAACGTATACTTCTCATATTATAGTATATAGTATAAAAAATTAAAAATTTAACAAGTCTGGGCTGAGTAGAGGTAAGTTTGTGGCATTGTCATCTCTGTTTAGGGCTTCGGTTGGGTACAGGAGTCTGCATAGGGAGGCCGAGGTCTGTTCCTTAGTGAACAGTGAGCTGTTTTGTGTAAACAGTGGCATGAATCAAGCCCTACAGCTCAGCGTTTGACAACAACAAGGAGGAGGGACTATGTCGCAGTTGTAGGAGGCAAATTGAGTGTATAAAAGTGGACTGACAGTTGTGGCTCATGTTGCAGACAGTCCGAAACAACAAGAAATTGTGACATTCATTCCGGCAAGCCTTTAAAAGAACCCAACCCGAAGAACCTGAAGAACCCAAGAACCCATTAAAGGAAAAGAACCCAATTTTTTTTTTGAAGAACCCGGTTCTTCTGGGAAGAACCCGTACCCGAATCTGGTACTTGGGTGCGGGAACCCGGGACGGGTTCGAGAACCCCACCCTCGGGTGCGCGAACCCGTGCAACATAGGTTCTAATTTAGAACAGGACGAGTTGGGAGCTTCAGTTTCGATTGAGGCAGAGACTAGTTATAGCTCCAAGTTATTGAGTGGAGAGAGTTTAGTTCGAACTCAGTTAACTTAGCAATCACAACTGCTATTCTAAATTCGCACTTTCCAGATATAGCATGGTCAAATTGCTTATAAGGAGGACGAAGGCACGACTTGGATCATTCTTGTATGCACAAGGTTGTGTGTGTGTGAGAGCTTGTTGCTAGGAGAGCATATTAAGGAGGGCTTGTATGCAGATTAGAGGGGAGAATTTCCTTGTTGGTTTGCACTAGGATTTAGGAGTAAATTCATAAAAGATAGGAGCCTATTCTGCACTAGGAAATAGGAGATTTCCAGCATTAGGAAATAGAGAGAAACAATGCAAGGAAAGAGGAGCTCGATTAGGGTTATGTGCAAGGTGTTTCAAGCTTAGTCTAAGCAGGGAGAACAAGTGTGTTTTCTAGTGAATTGTATTGCCTTGTAAAAAATCAATTGCTCAAATTCTCCCAATAAAATTCTACAATAAGTAGAGGGTTTTTCCCAATTGGATTTCCCAAGAAAAATAAGTGTGTTTAATTTTGTGTGACTGTGTTTTTATTTATAGTTCTATTCCACCGCAATTGTAAAGTAGAGAAATTTTGAGCTTTGGTGAATTGAAGTTGTTTTAGATTGTTCATTATAGCAGTTGCAGAATTTCAAGAAAATTCTACATGGTATAAGAGCAGAGAACAGTGTAATATCAACACATAGAGAAGCAGGCAGTTTAGTTAGGAAGATACGACAGTTTTGCAGTCTAGAATGCAACCTAGGAGAGGCCTGTAACACTTTAGATCCAAGACAGGAAGGGCCGAGAATCTCTGTTGTAGGGAGAGGGTTGAGGGTCTTGGCCTACTAGTACAGGAAGGGTCAAAAGGCCTGTTTAGGTGTAGAAGAAGGCCCAAGTAGCCTTAGGTGATAGTCAGCAAGAAAGGGGTCTCTTAAGGTGTACTTCAAGAGAAGAGAGATAGGCCGTAGGCCTGAAGGTGTTGGTTTGGAAGGTGTCTAGACAGGTGGTCAAGTCAAGGTTTGTGGCAGTTGTTGTGAGTGCCCTAGATCAGCTCATTGGAAAGCCCTAAGGTGGCAAAGGAGTGTACTTGTCACTGTGTGAGGTTAACTTGATCAAGCCCTAAGTACATTAACTATGGTGGAGCATAGTTGATTAGTGAGGGAAAATTTTGAAGAGCAGAGCAAAATAGTTCTTTCGATAACATTATGGCATTGCTAGGACTAAGGTCAGATCACAATTTAGAGGGAGCCTCTAATTTATTCTCATGGAAGGAAATGATCACAATAGTATTGGAAGATAATGGGGGTGGACGAATTGTCAAGAATACCATACCACCACCACCACCACCACAAGATCCCCAACAGTTGGCTCAACATACTAAGAATGATATCAAGGCAAAGAAGATTAATCTAGAAGGGGTCAAAGATGATATTATTCCTCATCTCTATGAGAATAAGACTGCATATGAGATGTTCAAACCCATCTTGGATTTGTTTTAGGGCACCAGTGATGCCAGGAAGCTTGCTCTCAAAGAGAAGCTAAGAAATATCTGGATGGGCCAAGATGTGTCCATCGTCACATATCTGTCAAAGTTCAATTAGGTTTGAGATGAGCTAGGTGGCGTGGGTGTGACTGTACTAGAGAGTGACCTGATGAGTTTTGCATTACTAGGACTTCATAAGTCTTGGTATGGGTTCCAGGATGCTGTTAGTAGCAGAGAAAATTTTCCTAGGTGGGAAAGGTTATGCGCTGACTACGTTCAGGAAGACCTTCGAAGAGGAACTAGAGATGGTAGATCAACAAAGACAGACGATGAGGAGAACTTTGCTTTGGCAGGCAAAATTAGCAAATCCAAGGGCAAGAAGGGCCAAGGAGAGGCTGAGTCCAGTCAAAAGGGTGAGAAGAAGAAGAAGGATCTGAGTAAGATCAAGTGCTTCCATTGCCATGGGTTTGGACACTATGCCCTAAGTGTCCTAATTGAAAGGAGTCTAGTAAGGATAATGTAGCTACATCAACAAAGGTATATGTATTTTCTGCCCAATTCGAGAAAGATTTCTCATTGATAGCTCGCATGGCAAGCTCAACATACAACAATGTATGGTATATTGATTCAAGAACTTCCTTCCACATGACTAGGAACAAGAAGAATTTCAGCCATATGAAGGACATGCAGTTTCTGATTGAGCTAGGAGATGATGGCATGTATGCAGCTAGAGGAGTTGGTACTATCAATTTTCAGAGGGAGTCAGGTAATCCTCTTCATCTTGTTGAGAAATCTAGGGTAGCATAATTAGGGATTTTATAAATTGATTTCTCTTATCTTTGACACTTTCTTGTGATGTTTCTTATCAATTGTTATTTGCAGTTATTATATTCTTATCATCAAGACAAATGCCAAACAATGAAGATCACAAACACAACAAGAAACACAAGATGTAGGCACTTAGCCAGGGCAAAACCCCTCTCCTAGGGGAAAACCTAGAAAGTCTTCTTCTCTTCCTTTAGAACGAATTCAAAATGGGACAACCAAGACCAACACTATGTCCTCTTCCATCCGTCAAGTCAGCGTTCCAATAGATGTTCAAGTCAATAATCTACAAAGCGATTTTCTTTATCAAACTAGGATCTCAGTCTTCTTCTTGATTGAAGTTTTCGGTTCTGCAACATATTAGTACACTTCGGTCCTACAACAAAATAGCAAATTTCGGTCCTGCAATATACAAAACTTCGATCATGGAATATACTAATCTTCAGTCTTGCAATTTACAAAACTTCGGTCCTGTTCATCTTAGCTTATTTAAGATTCTTGTAATGGGTAGCTCTTCCTCTTTATGCCTCTTCGTACCTTATCCATCAATAGAAATTTCAGATCCAATCCATGTTCAATTGATGCTCCAATAGGTCGAGTATCCTTGCCAATATATAGTCTTCAAGTGGGACGACATTCCTTCATTGAGGCCGACTTGGTCGGAGGTTGGGTCGATTTGGAGGAGAAAAAAGATACAATTTTGACATAAAAATATTTTTCTTTCTTTGACACAATGAGCCCAAGAAGGGTCTTTTACATCATGACTTTGACTTTGACTCCCTAGAGCACTCAATGGGTGCTTTTGACCTAAAAATAAACAAAGCATGAAACCCATGCTTAATGATAATTTTTCTTTTTCTAATAGATTTCCTTTTGAAAGATACATTACATCATGACTCAAATACAATTATGAAGATTGATACTAGTTACATTTTTCAACACTTCCTCTTAACTAGGGAAGTATTCATAATTGTTCAACTGGTACAAGGTTGACCCCAATTTGAAATGTTCTAAGAACAATACAACAACATACATATTGCTTGGGATACCCTTACTGCCAAGGTATCCTCCCAACAAGGACTAAGTTGTCATCTAGGCATTTGCCACTATAGGTACCATCAGGCTACAACCTTGGTATCTATCTAATAGGATGCCATCTAGGCCTTCATGCCCTAACACCAACCCTTACAGAGATCTAGGTATCAACACTAAATCGAAGCTCCAACGGATACCCTTCCTCTGGGATCTAGACATCAACTGAGATTTGAAAACTAACTAGGCCATGATGTCTTCCCAAGTACCATCATCATACAGACAATTTTATGGTACTTCATCTCTTCCTTTCAACCAATTCAGAGACATTTATAAATACGCCAACTGTTTCAGGAAGAAATCAACACATCCACCAATCCGAGCATGCTCCTAAAACTAATTTCTTGTTGGGAAGAGATTTCGTCAATACATCAACTACTTGTTCATTTGTTCGCACGTATGGTAGCTTCATGACCCCAATCAATATCCAAACTTCCAATGTACCTGTTCTTGTATGCTAGCATAATCTTCGGGGTTTTTCAACTATTCTGATGTTGCTTAGGTCATCATAATATCCAAACATGTTTTGAGAAAGCTTCCTTCTTCAGTTTCTCCAACATCACCAAACCTAGCCTCAACACTTTCCAAAACATCCAATTCTTGTTCACAACTTCATTAATCACAACAATATTAATCACGAATACAACTCATGAATAATCATCTGTAGTGCTTCAACTATTCTCCAATCTCAAACATCCTCATGGCCTTTGTTAGTTTTTGTAGCATTGGATGTGTTCTAGCCATGAAATTTGGTGGAGAGGCTAGAATACATAATATCTTTAAAACCCAGAAATCGATTCTAGAAATTTTGCCTAGAAGTGTCTCAATTAGATTATTAACCGATTTTTAAATATTTCCTAAGTCTATACTTAGGGAATATGGTTAATTAATCAGTATTAATTGAGATAAGATGAGAATCATCTAGAAACTCACTCGGATTGATCCAGAGATGATCCTAGCCATTGATTAAGTTTTAATCTTGGCCATTGGTGCTCCAACGGTGGATTATAAGACGAAGTCGATGTGGTGATGGAGAATACACTAGTGTAGATACTCAGTTGCCGAGACAGTTCGATTTTCTTAGTAGCTACAACTCAACATAGAAGATAGAGTCAGAGGGTGAGTAGCAGGTGGAAGAGGAGGGTAGCAACATTACAAGAGGAAGATTTCCAGTCCCCGGAAGAGGCAAACGAAGGAAGGTTGAAATTTGCAGAGGGTTAGTGTAAGCTCTGCGCAGAGGGTGATGTAGGGAGCTTAGTGCAGAGGCTAGGGAGGCAATTTCGGATGTAGAAAATAACTGTGGGGTGAGAGAAAATTCTCACGATATTTTTGCCAGTATTTTCCTTAGATTAGATTTCCAGTTGGGCATCTAAATTATTGTACTCAGAATTGTTGCTGAAGATTAATAATAAAACCCTCATCTGCTGCGCCGGTTTTCCCAAGTTAGGTTTTTCCGGGGACAATTGTCCAAAATAATTGTGTCAAAATTCTTGTGTGTGCTAGAATTTCTCAGTTTCCAGTATTTTTATTTTCCGTAGTATTTTTAGGGTGAAAATTGCAACTGTGATTTTATTCGTTGTTTGCCGTAGAAAATAAACTGCATAATTAAACTTTCAGTTAGAAGAATAATTTCCAGTAGCTGCAATAGATAAAATTTCACATGGTATTAGAGCAAAATTGATTAGCCAGAGAGATCGAAAGTGAAAAGAAGGAATTTCGCTGCTCAGTGTGGGCAGTAGGTCGAAATTCCCAAGGGGGAAGTGCAATGTTTTTTCCAGGAGGCCGAATTGCTTGAGGAAGATCAATTTTTTTGAGAGGGACAAAAAAATTTGATTCTTCTAGACCAAGTGATTACAGAGGTAGAGGGAGCAACTCAAAGTTTCTTGTTGAGCAGATCTCTAGTTGGACGCAAAGGGTTTTTGTAACAGTTCGCTAGAGCAGAAACAACGTCAGGGGGGGGAAAAGAGGAATAGCACTATAAATTCTTCTACATAGCCATGGATAGAAGTAACATTAAGGAGACTTCAGATTTGTCTTCCAGATTGGAGGATGAATTTGCTTGCTTAGCAGGATCAACTTCAGTGGGAGTCTGGTATATAGATAGTCGAGCATCAACTCACATGGCAGGGGTTAGAGAATATTTATCTAGCTATAAAGAGGAGTAGATGGACTTCCATATTACTATAGAAAACAAAACGAAATGTACTCCAGTAGGGAGACATACCATAGATTTTCAAAGGGAGTCAGGAGCAAACACCAAAGCTACAAATGTATTGCATGTGCCAAGATTGGATATGAACCTGATTTCAGTATCCTAGTTACAAGATAAGGGGTATGATATTCACTTCGTAGGGAAGAAAGTGTATGTCAAACACCCGAACTGGAAAAAGGTAAGATAGATTGGAGTTTGAAGTAATAGGTTGTACCGGCTACAAATCGATTCTCCAATGGCACTAATAGGCAGTGACAATAGCAGTGGGAAGGAGGTGAATGAGTTATGGCGTAGGAGAATGGGACATCTACACCATGGAGCACTCAGGATGCTCAAAGAAATGGTAACATGGTTTCCAGAACTTGGTACGAAACGTGATGATATGTGAAAAGGATGCATACTCGGGAAGTATGCTAAGGCAACATTTCCAAGAGGTGACAATAGAGCTGATGGCGTGTTAGGACTTGTTACCCACCATTTTGTGGGTGATATCCCTAGGAGAATTTTTAATCCAAGATGGTTCTTAGCTGGCAGCTAGCAGCCCCTTGTAGCCACTAGCTAGCTAACTATGTCACTTCTTCGCCACCTGAGCCAGCCATGTGGTCCCTCGCCCATCTGCCATGATCTTATGTTTGAAGGTGGGCCTCCCGAACCTAAAAGTATACCTTGCCATTTGGAAATTGAGTATTGTAGTTTGCTTATCATGGACACTTCTAAGCATGGATTAATGGGGGGATTCGGTGGAAATAATGGGTTAGGTCTGTGCTCTTGTCCCCTAGACCCTTTTTAGGTATCAACCTTGGATTCTAGTCCCGTGGGATCTCTTTTACTGACCATTTGGCTCTAGGGATGGTTTTCATGGGAAACCTCAATTTTGGTTGCATGGTCCTGCTCCCTTATTCGTTTATATTACCCTCTTTCCATTCATTATTACCCTATCAATCATTTCTCCCACCTGGGTCCACATTCCTCCACTGGGTCCACATAGGTTAACATGCCCCTTCCCCTTGCCCACACCTTGGGTCATGGCATGGAATGAATCCCAGAGGTTGATGCAGCTGAAAAGAAAGATAAAAGCATATTTGGCCACATTCAACAGGAAAATGTACCACAAAATACAAAATATGGCCGGAACAAATACATTTAGCACATGGGCAAAAGCCAATACATGAGCTCTACCCCATCATCATGGAAATCGCCCTCGTTCCTACAGGTTCTATGAGCTTTCTTCATCATATAGGAATCCATGATTGTCCCAACCTTGGTGGGTGATGAACGCTCCACCTTTAAGGGGGGAATTCACTGCTATATATTATACATCATGCTTTAACTCCTTGAGCCCTGAGCAATGAATCAAATAAAATCATAAAATGGCAAAAGACATATAAAGAAGGGTGGAAAAATCAAGGATAAGGTACCTCATGTACCACGATTTCTCCCTCCTACACATTATAAACCCAAGTGTGGGCTTCCCCCTTATTAGCTACCCTTGTACCCCAACATCCAGGGCTGCCCCATCTCATCCCCTACTTCATTCACCTATCTATCACATGCCACCACCTTTTGAAGGATGTACCTTGACTATATTATCCCCTTTAGAAATATAAACCACTTAATAGGATTATTGGTTAACCCCATTTGGAGTTTAGGAGATACTGGCACACCCAAAGCCCATTATGGAAGGGCAGGCCATTATGAAGTCCCCACCTGTGGTCCATAATCAGGTAAGAGCATTTACTCGATTTTTCTAATGACTTGTTGTATTGGAAGGGTAGGGGATGCATTGGATCTTATGCAAGATTGCAGATGGTTTCTGCCTTGGGTTTGGCCTCCCTATACGGGGTCTTAATCCTCCATAGGGCTACATTGGCACATGTAGGGTGAGTGTTGAGAGCCATGGGCCTCCACAGTAGCGGATTGCACTCCATGGATCTCCACAGTGATTCAGAGTTTGCTCGTGGTTCACTTATTGGACGAGGAGGATGCACCTGATCCATCATGCCCAGCTGGTCCCAGATCTACACCATACATTTGGCAGATGATCCAGGACTTTCTCGATGATGTGGCATCACCTACACCATCATCCTAGCCCTTGCAAGCGATTTACAGGCATCTTTGATTTGTTTGGAGACCCATGAGGACACTTGTGTGCCCCCACATGTCATTTGGAGCACCACAGGTTATTACAAGGGGCCAACCCCTTGTCCACTCCTTTTGAGGGTTCTATTTTTCATTGTGGCACCCATGGACCTCATTCGGCCTCTTAGAGGGCCCTAAGACATGCATAAATTATTATTTGACCTCTTGAGAGGCTTACTTTTTCATTCATGAGCTAGTTTGGTGGGCTTGTCACTAAAAGTTGAATTATTAAAACATTATTTTATTTTTGGGGCTTATGTAGGCCAAGGAGGCTAATTCGAACTCCTAAGTTGTGTATAAATACAAGTGAGATGAGCTCATTTGCTCATCATCACTTTGGTTTGGATCACTTCTCTCTCTTGAGACTTTCACACTTTTTCTAGAGAATGAATTGGAGCTTTATGGATGAATTTTGATGTGTGGATATTGGTTTATCTTCTCTTGGAGCTTCTCTCTTGTAGATCGTGAATGATATACTCTGTTACATGTAAGTACATGATTTTTTAATGTTATTCTTGTTTACTTTTGTCATATATGTTGGACTGGGATTTTCGTTGTTCTAGGGCTAATTGCTGCATGCATTTACTGCTTAAAATTGTGGAATTTGTCTCTATTATAACATCTCTCAATGTATGGGCCATGTAATATGAGTGAAATCTCCTAGGGGTAATTCTATCAAAGAATTTGACCTTGATAAGCCATTTCCTTTGCACATCGAAGTATAAAAACTGCAGGGTTGCTTCTCCTTGACCTAGAAGGCTAGCGAAGTGATCTTGAGGTTTCCTTGACTAGGAATCGAGAAATCCTACTCATATTCATCATAGACTCCATTCTCCCAAAGATCAAGGCACTGATCTACCAAGGGTGGTCACTAAAACTCATATTATTTCACCTCCTTCCAGGTCTAGCGAAGTTGGGGTACCTAGGGCATCAATTTTCCGACAAGATAACCATCCAAAAAGTTTGATCTCCTAGGGTCTCATGCCCTGGCCTTTCCTCAATATCTCCTCCAATTTTGAAGCCATTCCGACGGTGGAATTGGGAGAAAAGCGAAGCCCTAGCTCAGGGATCAAACCTTGCCCTGCCATCCCCAAGGTTAGCACCTCATAGGGTCAAAACAACATCGTCAAGTGAAAATTCTTTCTTTGATCCTTTCCTTACCTTGTCTAGGGTAAGAATATCATTGGTTGCTACATTCTTTCCTCATACCCTAGACTGGGTCCACTTGGCCCTGTGTGGTCCCGCTCCTCTGAAAGATAATTCTTCAAGAACCATTTGGGATACCATTTCTAACAACGATTTTAGGGATTGGGGAACTCCTTCACAAGTCTTCTCCTATAAACCTAACCCTCAAATCCTCTCTTCTTTTCCCTAGAATACATAGTACCTTGCTTAGAAAGCAAGCAAGCTCTATCCTTCAAACTCCTCAGGGAAAGGGTTTATTTCGGTCACTCATATCCATTGACTTATCCTTCATTAGTGACTCCATACATACTGGGTCTCCTCCCATCGGTGAAAGTCCGTAAATAGAAGGGAGCCTTAGCTGAGGTGACAGTGGGCTAAGTCTCCATTTGTTGCCCTTGGCCTAGTATTTTCCCTCTTAGGGATTCCCCTTAGGTCCCCTGCTATTTTGAGCGGTAACAAGACTCACGCACTCAGATATTTGCGGCCCGATACCCACTAGAGCTCTTAGCGGTGCCGAATATTTCGTCACCTTTATTGATGACCATTCCAGGAAAACCTGGATCTACTTCTTGAAGACCAAGGATGAGGTCTTCGATCGTTTTAGAGAGTTTAAAGCTCTCGTGGAGAATGCGATAGGGAAGAAGATCAAGGTGCTTCGCTCAGATAATGGTGGAGAATATATTGATAAGGACTTCACAGATTTCTGTGTGAAGGAAGGCATCAAGAGAGAATGGACAACTCCATATAATCCATAGCAGAATGGTGTAGTGGAGTGGAAAAACATAACCATTGTTGGAGCTGCAAAGACTATGTTATATGAATAGGATCTATCCAAATTTCTATGGGCAGAAGCATGTAACATGGCAGTATATATTCAGAACAAGACTCCTCATAGAGCATTGGGGAAGAAAACGCCATAAGGAGTCTTCACAGGGAAGAAGCCAGAAGTTAGCCACTTCAAAATTTTTGGCAGCATTGCTTATTGCCACGTGCCAGATGATAAACGGACCAAACTGGATCAGACTGTAGAGAAGGGGTTTTTCGTTGGGTACAACGAAACCTCAAAGGCATACATAATCTACATTCCTAGCAATAAGAAGATAGTAGTAAGGCGAGACGTGAAGTTCATGGAGGACCGAGCTTTCCGGAGATCTCATGAGATGCCTGTAGGTGATCAGAATTAGTCAACAGAAGCTCCTTTGGTCTAGCAGCAGGGGTAGCTAGTGGGACATGCAGGAGGACAATCACAAGGATCAAGTACTGTAACCAACACTAGTATTTCCTTAGGTGCAGGAAATCTGGGGAGTTCTCAGCAGATGGAGCAACAGAGACAGGAAGAGGAGGAGATGGCAGAACCTCCCACGACTAGAGGTCGAGCCAGCAGAGAGGTTCGTCAGACATTGAGAGATGTAGAGGAGTTTATTGGAACTCCTAGGATGAGCAAAAGAAAGCGCAGAAAACCTGACAGGTACCAAGCATTGGTGGCTCAGGTTGCAGAGCCTTCCAAATGTCGGGAGGCCGTACTTCATCAAGTGTGGGTAGATGCCATGGTAGAAGAGTATAGCTCTATCATGACGAATGATGTTTGGGAGGTAGTGCCAAGGCCAGAAGACAGATCAGTTGTAGGTTCTAGATGGATCTATAAGATCAAATATGCGGCAGATGACAACGTGGAAAAGTAAAAGGCTAGGTTCGTGGCAAAGGGGTATGCACAAAAAGAAGGGATAGATTATGAGGAGACCTTCGCCCCAGTTGCCAGATACACTTCTATGTGATCTGTTATATATCTAGCAACTTAGATGGGATGGCAGATTCACCAGATGGACATCAAGGCAACTTTCTTGAACGAGGTGATAGAGGAAGAAGTGTACATAGAACAACCAGAGGGCTTTGAGACTCATGAGAGGCACACTCATGTGTGCAAATTGAAGAAAGCTCTATACAGACTCAAGCAGGCTCCTAAGGCATGGTATGGTAGGATTGACAACTACTTGTAGCAGATGGGATTCGTCAAGAGTGACGCAGATCCAAACCTTTACTATTTGATGGTAGAGGGTGAGCCACTCATTCTAGTTTTGTATGTGGATGATCTCTTTTTGACAAGATCATCAGGGCTCATAGAGGACTGCAAGAGGAACCTGGCAGTAAAATTTGACATGAAGGATTTGGGGTTGATGCACTATTTCCTAGGATTGGAAGTGTGGCAGAAGGATGGGGAGATCTTCCTTGGGAAAGGAAGATACGCTACAAATATTCTGAATAGGTTCAGAATGCAGGATTGCAGACCCATGTCTACGCCCATGATTACCAACTGGAAGAAGATAGATGCATCAAATGACAAGGATGTCGACCCCACCTTGTATAGACAACTCATTGGGTCTCTCATGTATTTGGTCAACACTAGGCTAGATATCTGCTTCATAGTCAATACCCTTAGTCAGTTCATGGTAGAACCAAAGAGGGTACATTGGGAAGCAGCGAGGCATATTCTGAGGTATATTCACGGCACAATTGAGTATGGGTTGAAATATACTTGAGTGGATGACATCAAATTTTGTGGATACACAGATGCAGATTGGGCAGGCAGTTCAATGGATAGGAAAAGTACTTCTGGGTACTACTTCAGTGTTGGATCAGGGATGGTTTCTTGGTACAGCAGGAAGTAGAAGTCAGTAGCACTGAGCTTTGCAAAATCAAAGTATATGGTAGCCAACACAACTACGTGCAAAGCTATATGGCTTCGGAAGCTGCTAGTAAGCTTGTTCAGGCAGAGGATGGAGGCAATCGGTGTCTATTGTGATAATCAGAGTTGCATAAAGCTCTTTGAAACTCCAATGTTTCATGACAGGTCAAAGCACATCAATATTTAGTGTCACTTCATCAGGGATTGTGTACAACGTGGAGTAGTCCAACTACAATATATTCCCACAGAAGAGCAGGTTGCAGATATACTCACGAAAGATCTAGGTAGAGCAAAGTTCGTCTATTTTAGAGAACAAATGGGTATGGTGGAGACCTTGTTTTAGTAGTAGGGATAGACTATTTTGGATGCTTTTCAGTTGCAGATGTTGCAGTTGTAGCAACAACATATGAGAGGGAGTTGCAGTGTTGGCAACAGTATGGCAGTGTTAGCAGCAACACAAATGTAGCGTATATTAGAGTTGCGCAGTGGTTGGTGGGCAGTATGGCCAGACATCAACAACATGACATGAGATGATGCAGGGACAGGGTGTGCAGTAGCACTAGAACACATTCCTCACTAAGAGAGAGTGTTAGTTTTTGTAGCATCAACTGTGTTCTAGCCATGAAACTTGGTGGAGAGGCTAGAACACATAAGATCTCCAAAACCCAGAAATTGTTTCTGGAAATTTTGCCTAGAAATATCTCAATTAGATTATTAACTGATTTTAAAATATTTCCCAAGTCTAAACTTAGGAAATATGGTTAATTAATCAATATTAATTGAGATAAGGTGAGAATCATCTAAAAACTCATTCGGATCAATCTAGAGATGATCCTAGCCATTGATTAAGTTTTAATCTTGGCAGTTGGTGCTCCAATAGTGGATTATAAGACGGAGTTGATGTGGTGATGGAGAATACACTAGTGCAGCTACTCAGTTGCCCAGACAGTTCGATTTTCTTAGTAGCTACAGCTCAGCAGAGAAGATAGAGTTAGAGGGTGAGTAGCAGGTGGAAGAGGAGGCTAGCATCATTACGAGAGGAAGATTTCCAGTCCTCGGAAGAGGCAAACGAAGGAAGGTTGAAATTTGCAGAGGGTGATGTAGGGAGCTCAGCACAGAGGCTAGGGAGGCAATTTCGGAGGCAGAAAATAGTTGTGGGGTGAGAGAAAATTCTCACGATATTTTTGCCAGTATTTTCCTTAGATTAGATTGCCAGTTGGGCATCTAAATTATTGTACTCAGAATTGTTGCTGAAGATTAATAATAAAACCCTCATCTGCTGCACCAGTTTTCCCAAGTTGGGTTTTTCTGAGGACAATTGTCCAAAAATAACTGTGTCAAAATTCTTATGTGTGTGCTAGAATTTCTCAGTTTCCAATATTTTATTTTCCGCAATATTTTTATGGTGATTTTATTCGTTGTTTGTCATAGCAAATAAACTTCATAATTAAATTTTCAGTTAGAAGAATAATTTCCAGTAGCTGCAATAGATCAAATTTCACAGCCTTCACATCATGTTTTCAACTATGGAGGAATTTTACTTTTATTCAACCAAGCTCCCTCTCAATTAGGGAGATATACATTTTCTTTATCCAAGCTTCTTCTTTACTAGGGGGCAAATTACACAGGCTCTTTCTTTCACATCATCACATCATCAGAGAATCCTCACTTAGCAACAAGGTCATCAACAATGTATAATTCAATGTTACCAAGATACGTACAACTCCCTCTTTTCATCATGCTTAACATCATCATCAAGTATAGGTAAGCATCTTCAACATCTTGCAGACTATGTACTTGCAAATATTCAACAAGTTCAACCAAGTACAAATATAGAGCATGAAGTCAACTTTATCAATATAGGGTTAGCATGTTGATACAATGGGAGCATAATAAATCAGATTTTAGATATCAAAACCTAAACTTAGTTAGATTTACAATCAACAAAGGTTACACTTTTCATGCCCCAGACTTTCACAACAATCTATGGTAGGGTTTTGTGAGAAACCCTAGATTCCTTTACCAAAACTAAAATTTAGATATTAGCAACTAAATTCAATCATAGCGAAAGCATTTTACATCTAGAGTTTCATTATCATGCCCTAGAACCTCATAACAATCTCTACTAGGGTTTTTGTTGTAAACCCTAGATACAAACATCAAAACTTTAATGTTATATATTCAACAATTTTGACCAAGCCATGGTTTCAATCATGTGGAAGCACATATACCTAGGTTTTCATTCCCAGGATCTTTCATTAATTATTACAAGGGTTTTTGTCATTAACCCTAATTCACCAAACCATAAAGATCTAGAGTTTCATCATATAAGATAAACATTAACAACAAACCTTAAAAGGATAGGGTTACATATATTAAGAGAGTAGGATTTCAATCAACAAACCCTAAGTAGACTGAGGTTTCATCATTAACGACAAGATACCCTAAGCATCAAAAGGCTAGGGTTTTACAACGAACCATAAAGGTTAGGGTTTTACCAAAGTGAAAAAAAATATAGAGAGTATGACAAGGGTTGATTTAATCTCGAGATTAATCATCCTAAACAAAAATCTTGATGATTCAAAACCCTAGACATGAGAGAGTTAGTAATATGAAGAAAATTTCAAAAATGTTAGTACCATTTTTAATATAAAGAAGACTAGCTACAAATCATGACGTCTTAGACATACCTTGAGTTGCTCCTTTTACAAACCTTGTAGGGTTTTCTTATTGAAGGGCTCCCTCTTAGTATTTCCATATGAGTCAACTTGTGCCCAAGGATCCAACTTGTTTTACCAAGTTACTATTCCTAGGATCAACATGTCTACCTTATCTTTGCTTCCTTCAATATATACCTGCAATATTCATTGAAAAGCACAACCAAAATATACAAGTATAATAGTGCAAAAATTATTTAGGGTTTTCATTACCTTTTAAAGAATGAATTCCAAGGGATTTTGAACCCTAACTAGCTCTAGGGATATTATGTCAAAACCTAGACATCAATCAATTTCATTCTTGCCAAGTTTGCCGTATATCGTGGACTACTTATAGACCCTAAACATTATGAGATAGGGTTTCTAAGAACGAACAAGCAAATGAGGTTTTCATATACATAGTATAAATTATCTAGGTTTTACAATTCTAGACATTCACAACCTTTAACACAATGAGAACTTGCCAACCTAAGCAACTAGACATTCCATGTTAGATTTTTAAATAAACATGCTAAACATACCTCAAGATTACATACATTTGTTTTGATGTTCCATTGAGCTGACTGCTTTTTCATTCAAACTGAAGACACATTGTTAGATGACTAAAACATAAAGAATGATATCAATACTTACTTGATCTAGATGCTAGATGTCATTTCTTGACTGTAGTAGAGGCTTTCAAGAATGAGCTGCTACAGTTCTTTAGATATACTGCTCTTCACACTAATATAGACTGCTTACTTTTGCTTGCTCAATGATAGACTATGCAGAAAGGTGTCCTTTTGCTTTTCTAGACACCAATTCCAAAAGGCATGTAGACCTTGATCATGTGATCCTTCCAGGTCGGCTTTATGTGACTGTTGAGGCTCAAATCTTATATATATATATATATATGCACAATTTATCGTCCTTTTTCCACATAAGTCTCGGCCCCTTTAATTTAGGAGTGATTGCAGCTTTGAACAGCCCTTTCAAAGTTGCTAAAAAATTCGGCCTATGTTCCTTTCCTTTGTTGGCTTCAAAGACTACATTAGGCTCCAAACTTTATGACCCAGTCATCTTGATAGAACTTGTGGTAACAAAATTCGATGACTTCAAGACTGGTTTTAACATTCAAGCCCAAAACTTTAGACTTCAAGCACAAGACCTCGATCTCCTTTACAAGGGACTCGACCTTGTTTGAACTTAAATATCAACTTCTCGGATCCTTAGAAAAGTGCTTCTTGGCCTCTCAAAATATTTCGCTCCTTTTTCCTCAGGCCTATGACCCAATCACAAAAATTAAGCCCAAGATTTCGGCCTTGTATCAGAGGTTTTATAGCCCAGAATTATGTATCCTCTTAGCTCAGTTTCTCTTTTAGAAAATTCGATCAGAGAAGACCCTTTTGTAGCCATCTTCCTTCTCTCAATTGTGACCTTTAAGTTGCCTCAGCCTACTGTCCTTAGCTCTGATACCATGTTGAGAAATTTAGGGCAACTTAATTAGGGCTTATTTAAATTGATTTCTCTTATCTTTGACACTTTTTTGTGATGTTTCTTATCAGTTCTTCTTTCTAGTTACTATATTCTTATCATCAAGAAAAATGCCAAACAATGAAGATCACAAACACAACAAGGAACACAAGATGTAGGCACTCAACTAGGGAAAAAGCCCTCTCCTAGGGGAAAACCCCTCTCCTAGGGGAAACCTAGAAATTCTTCTTCTCTTCATTTAAAATGAATTCAAAATAAGACAACCAAGACCAACACTATGTCCTCGTACATCCATCAAGTCAGCGTTCCAACAAATGTTCAAGTCAATAATCTACAAAGCGGATTTCTTTATCAAACCAAGATCTTGGTCTTCTTCTTGACTGAAGTTTTCGATTCTGCAACATATTAGTACACTTCAGTCTTGCAACAGACTAGCAAATTTCGGTCCTGCAATGTACAAAACTTTGATCCTGCAATATACCAGTCTTCGGTCCTGTAATTTACAAAACTATGGTCCAATTCATCTTAGCTTCTTTAAGTTTCTTGTAATGGGTAGCTCTTCCTCTTTATGCCTCTTTGTACCTTATCCATCAATATAAATTTTTGATCCAATCCATTTTCAATTGATGCTCTATTAGGTCGAGTGTCCTTGCCAATATATTGTCTTCAAGTGGGATGACGTTCCTTCATTGAGGCCGACTTGGTAGGAGGCTGGGCTGACTTGATGGAGGAGAGACAAGACACAATTTTGACATAAAAAATATTTTTCATTCTTTGGCACAATGAGCCAAAGAAGGGTCTTTTACATCATGACTTTGATTTTGACTCCCTAGAGCACTCATTGGGTGCTTTTGACCTAAAAAGAAACAAAGCATGAAACCGTTGCTTAATGATAATTTTTCATTTTATAATAAATTTCCTTTTGACAAATACATTATATCATGACTCAAATACAATTATGAAGACCGATACTAGTTACATTTTTCAACACATCTTAGAGATGTTCTCTATGTTATGGGATTAAAGCAAAATTTTGTTTCGGTAGCTACCCTTGAGGACAAGGGTTATGATGTCATCCTTCAAGTTGTAGGTAGAGACAGGCACAATCTTGAGTAGCAAGGTAGGAAGTTCTAAGAATAGAGAAGTGATGGTTAAGTGAGAGCAGGACAAAGCTCTCAAGATGGAGAGCCGGTATCTCAGTTTGAGTCTAGGCCAGTGTTGCACGAAGTGCCCCCCCCGGTTCCAAGCCCCGAAGCGCGTCCCGTACGGAAGCGCCTAGGAAGCTTCATCGGAAGCGGCGCTTCGGCTTTTTTAGCCGCTTCCTGGAATTTCCGAAGCGCCGGACGGAAGCGCCGCTTCCATGCCTCCGAAGCGCGCTTCGTACGGCGCTTCGGGCCTCAGAAGCGCGGCGCTTCGGAGGAGGAAGCGCACGCTTCACGCACGCTTCCGTACGCTTCGGGCAAACAGGGCGCGCGCAAGGGAAAAGACACTCTTTTTTTAATTTTTTTTTTAAGTTATGTTAACTTAGCATTAAGGGGGTGGGTTAGGGTGAGGTTAGAGTGAGGTTAAGGTGAGGAATGAAAAGAATAAAGCCCCCATTCATTCCTCATTTTCTCACTTTGAGTTTATGAGAGTTGGAGAAGAGAAGAGAGGAGAGGAGAAGAGAAGAGAGGAAAGGAGAGGAGAAGAGAGGAGAGCTTGGAGGAGTGAAGAAGGAGCTAGGAGAAGGAGGAGGAGCTTAGAGCAAGAGCTTGGAGGACTTCATCTACAAGAGCTAAAGAGGTAAGTTCAAACCCCAAACTCCCTTATTTTTTTGACAATTTTTTTGTATTTTTCTCCTCCCTCTCCTACTCTTTCCCATTGTTTCTACTTGCTCCTTTATTTACAGGTTGTCCACCACCTATATCCATATTCCAAGATGGTGTTCTTTTGGCTTCTATGTATCATTCCACTCTTGGTTTTAATGATGGCAAAGGTGAATAGGAATAGAAGGGACGAAACAGAAGAAGACAGTGGTGATGGTCCCAATATGAGTGACCCAATGTATGATGAGGAGGAAGGGTTTGAAGAGGAAGGGGATGAACCTGAAGGGGACACTGAAACACAAGATGGGAAAGCTACATCAACACCCTTGTGGAACTATGTGACCAAACTTGATGGGGGAAAGGGTGGTGGATCTTACAAATTTGTGTGCCCTCATGGTTGTCATGGAGGAAAACCATATTGTGGTTCATATACCCGTCTGAGGAGGCATCTTTGTGGGGTGCTGGACAGTGATGAAAAAAGGGTCCTGTGGGGGTACAAATTTGCCCAAACAACTCAACTGAAGAAAGAAGAAAATACATCCAAATAGAGATGGCTGCACAACAAAAAAACTAGAAACAAAAAACTCATTCTGAATCAAGTGCAACCTCTAAATTTGGTAGTTGCTCATCTCCTCATGGTACTTCTGCAAGCTCTGGAGGTAGAAGAACAATAGGGGATTTCCTTAATGTTGCTGGGAGGGATGATGTGGATGGAAAGATAGTCCGTTTTCTTTGTGCTTGCGGTGTACCATTCAATGTGCTTCGCTCTCCCTATTGGCATGAAATGGTAAAGGCCATCAATGAAGCCCCAAAAGGATACAAGGCCCCCAACTATGAGAAAGCTAGAACAGTGTTATTAGAAAGAGAAAAAGCTAAGGTTCAAAGAGCTTTGACACGTTTTACAAATGAGTGGGTAGATTCTGGGGTATCCATTGTATCAGATGGGTGGACAAATATTAGAAACCAACATTTGATAAATGTTCTTGGTGTTTCTTCTAGTGGTGCAGTATTTATTGCATGTCATGACTCCTCCTCCATCACTGCATCTGCACAAAACATTGCAGATATCCTATTGAAATCAATCAAAGATGTTGGTCCGAATAATGTGGTTCAAGTGATCACAGATAATGCAGCAAATTGTAAGGCAACAGGAAAAATTATTGAGCGTACTCATCCACACATCTTTTGGTCTGGGTGCCTGGTTCACACATTGAACCTTTTGATGCATGATATTGTGAAACACAAAGAATGTGGGTGGATTGCTGAGGTTTATAGGAGAGGGAAGCAGCTCATTAAATTCATCACAGGGCATACAAGGGTAAACTACTTCTATGGCACTTACTCCAAGTTGCAATTGCTTAAAATTGCAAAGACAAGATTTGCTAGTTATTACCTCACCTTTAGGCGGCTAGTGAAGGTGAGACAAGCTTTAACTAATCTGGTGTGTGCTGAAACATGGGATGAAATTAACACTGACATAGATGGTGCTAATGCAGTCAAGGACACTATTCTTGACAGTTACTTTTGGGGACAAGTTAAATATGTTTTGCAATTCACCAAACCAATTTATTACATGATCAAGTTTGCAGATTCAGATCGACCAGTAATTGGGGAGGTGTATGAGCAAATGGATAGCATGTTGGGGCAGATTAAAGACATTGTTGAGCCTAGAGATACCACCTTGTACAATTATATTCGTGTAGAGGTGGAAAACCGATGGGAAATGCTAAATGTTCCATTGCATGCATTAGCATATGTTTTGACACCTAAATACTATCATCCATCATGGATTTCAACACCAGCATCTGGGGGGGAAGCAGGAGAAAACCACACCAAGATCAAGAGGTTCACAAAAAATATATGGCTGCATTGAGTAAATTAATCCCTGATGAGGAGGAGGCTGCATTGGTACGGAGACAGGTGAGCAACTATACGCTCAACACTAGTCCATTTGGGAGCATGCATGCAATTAAAGATCGAGAGACTTTTTCTGCTCTTGAGTGGTGGAACATGCATGGAGGGGGTACTCCACTTCTACAGAGTTTGGCATTGTGGGTGCTATCACAGGTGGTAAACACTTCTTCTGCAGAGAGGTGTTGGAGCTCTTATTCTTTCATCCACAGTGTTAAAAGGAACAGGTTGAATTTAGACCGGGCAGAGAGCTTGGTTTATGTTCATTACAACTTGCGATTGTTGTCCCATTACCGTGAAGATGCAAAGTCTAATAAAGACTTGTTGATTTGGGACAAGAATCCAGAGGAGCCCAATTTGGAGGATGGAGTGTTGCGATTAGAGCAATTAGAGGATGCTCTTATCCAGATATGTCCATTGTGGTATGAATTTTCCAATTTTCCCTTATAAAGCATTTCTCTAATTCATGTTTTTAATTTTTTTGTTAACTAGTGTTTTTTTTTTGCATGAATTTTTTGAGCGATTCTAGGATGATGATGACCGTGTTGATATGCCACCCCCACCCCCATCTGGTCCCTTGGTTCGTAGGTTCCATGGTTCAACACCAACAGCAGGGGGTTCTTCTTCATCAGTTTCAGTGCCACGACTTCCACAGGCACCATCTTCTTCATTGCCACCACGTGGAGGCCCGCCACCACGTTCTATTCGTGGTGGAAGGAGGAGAGATTAGTAGATATATTCACAATCTACTACTTTTTGTCATAGATTACTCATTAGACTTGTAGACTTGTGAATTTGAATTTTGAACCTTTTTGGCTTGGCGGTGACCAAGTGACATATTTTGTAAACATTATTATTTGAATTTTGGACATGACAAATGTTGACAGTTGCTCACTTGCTAGATAAATCATAATATGCTCTATGTTTTATGTTTTATAATATGCTTAAATGTTTTATGTTTTATAATATGCTTAAAAATTTGATGTATGTTTGTAATAGCTAGAATATAGATGATTGTTGTACATACTAGTAACTACAATGGAATCATGGATGCCATATCTATCTTGATTTATGCAAAAATATGCATGTTTTCATGTCTTCTACAATTAATTTGGTATTTGGGATGTTTGTTTTGAGTATAAATGCAAAAAAATATAAAAATATATATATATATATATATAGCAGACGCTTCCGCGGACGCTTCGCTTCCTAGATTTTTGGAAAATGACGCTTCGGCGTCCCCGCTTCCAAAAAACGCTTCCGCTTCGCTCCCGCTTCGTGCAACATTGGTCTAGGCTAGTTGGCAGTTGGACCGACTAGCAATATGATGAGGAGCATAGCCCAAGGTGAGTGGAGGTAGCTACTCAGTCAGTGACTCCCAGTATAGGGAGAGTTCAAGCCAAGTGGGAAGAAGATTTGTTTAAGGGAGATCAAGAGAGAGTTGGATCTTCCAGTATTGCCTTCAGCTAGGGGAAGCAACCACAGAGGTACATTGGGTACATGGCATTTATCACTGAAGTGATAGACTCACAAAGCATGGTTGGAAAGAACAAGTCTTCATATTAGATTCTGCAGAAGAAAGTAGGGAAGTCTTCTAGTTTAGAGGGAGTAGCTGCAACAACGGAGAACGTGGTAGCATTGAATATAGATATGGGTGGACAGGGTTCATCCAAAAGCACCTTCCTCGCTAAGAGGGAGTGTTGAAAATAATAGCTAGTGAAGATATTCTTGAATCATGCCTTAGTCAAGATGACCATGATCAGTCCTTCTTTTAGCATGCACGAGTTCGAGGACAAGTTCATGGAGTAGTTTACTCATGCCTAGAGATTGGAGGCTCAGTTATGTTGTTCTCCAAGTGCAAGTTCTAATTTAGAATAGGACAAGTTGGGAGCTTCAGTTTCGATTGAGGCAGAGACTAGTTATAACTCCAAGTTATTGAGTGGAGAGAGTTCAGTTCAAACTCAATTAACTTAGCAATCACAACTGCTGTTCTAAATTCACACTTTCCAGATATAGCATGGCCGAATTGCTTATAAGGAGGACAAAGGCACAACTTGGATCATTCTTGTATGCACAAGGTTGTGTGTGTGAGAGAGCTTGTGGCTAGGAGAGCGTATCAAGGAGGAGCCTGTACGCAGATTAGAGGAGATAATTTCCTGGCTAGTTTGCGCTAGGATTTAGGAGTAAATTCCTAAAAGATAGGAGCCTATTCTGCGCTAGGAAATAGGAGATTTCCAGCACTAGGAAATAGGGAGAAACAACACAAGGAAAGAGGAGCTGGATCAGGGTTATGTGCAGGGTGTTTCAAGATTAGTCTAAGAAAGGAGAACAAGTGTGTTTTCTAGTGAAACTGTATTTCCTTGTAAGAGATCAATTGCTCAATTCTCTCAATAAAATTCTACAACAAGTAGAGGGTTTTCCCAGTTGTGTTTCCCAAGAAAAATAAGCGTGTTTAATTTTGTGTGACTGTGTTTTTATTTCTGGTTCTATTCTGCTGCAAATGTAAAGTAGAGAAGTTCTGTGTCTTGGTGAATCAAAGTTGTTTCAGATTGTTCATCATAGTAGTTGCAGAATTTCAAGGAAATTCTACACACAGCTGAATTTAGGATCAAAATACAAGCCATACAAACTTCATGCACAAATTGAGATAGGATACATGAATACCAGCCTCACTAAGATCACTAGAGATCTATCTTCAAAAGGGTATGCTCATGGATTAAGTGGATAATATAGGTATATAGTGACAATAAGTGAACATAGGTGATAGAATATTCAACAAGTTCTTATTTTATACTTATGAAAATTATGGTTACATGCTAATAGATCTTTAGATTTGATCTTTCTTAACTTTCTAATGAAAATTACAAGTCTAAGTCATGGATTTCATAAGCTAAAGCTTCCCCTCTATACATGCATCCCTCCAGCTAAGATAGTTTCACACCATTACTCTAATGCTCTCTAGCTCTCTCCCACCTAATGATCCAAATGGGAGATGGGAGCCTAGTATATAGCAAGATTGCCGATATACTAGTATGCTTTTCCTACTTACTGTTGGTAAAGATGTGAACTATCTAGAGACGTATCTTTCTAGATAAAACCAAATATGACAAGATGAGAGTTCGTACAAAGTGGATTTCGCCAAATGGAATTCATCATAGTATTGAAACATTCTTATTACACAATGGAGTACTTATGCATGACCCATAGAATGCTTTACAATGTGGAGCTAATAGTGAGACCACTATGCTTCAATATCTAAGCAGTATTGATAGATTTTGATGGGTATCCATCCCATGGATTTACCTTATAATCAAAAGATGATTCAAACAAGATTGTGATAAAAGTACAGGCTACAAATGGCATGTTGTCAAAGCAATGGCCAAAAACAAATTCTCGTACTATTGGAGGCACTTCATTGGAATGAACTATAGGCTTGCTGACAAACATGGGGGCCACCTTCCAATGCTTCAGATTAGATACTAAATCTTCATAAGATAAATGTACATGGATTTCATAATAAGATAACTCAAATGTGAACCATAATTGGTGTCATGCATATAAAAGCATCTCCATTTGTAAATATTGTATAAATAACATTTTAGTACCAACCAATGTTAAACCTTTTACAATAGGGCAATGCACACAAATTCTTAATAAATAAAAATGTAAACAATGGCAATTACACATAATACATGGAGATTTACCTTGAAAACCCAAACCGGGAAAACTAGTAAACTGTTTAGAGCTGCACCTCCAATTTTTGTCACCAATCAAGTTCATTGTTTAAAATACAACATATAAGATACTGTGGCATCCAAAACCTCTAATCCACTGACCAAAATTAGATTACAATTTTAGAAAATCATGGGATGAAACACCATGCGCCACAGAACTATCAAAAGTGAAACTGTGTGCTGAAAAACACCAAAAGTGGATGTAAAAAACTGCCCAATTTTTTTCTTCAGGGGTTCTAGTCCCAAACCCCTAGGCAAGGGGGGTTTCCAGCCCCCATTATATGCAATGCATATGAATGGGGCTACTCATGCAAATAATATAACACATACCCAACATTGGGCATGTATTTGCTAGGAAGCTAGCAAACCAAGAGGGGCATAAATAAGGGACAAAATATGCACATTCTCCAGGGAAAAAAATCTTTCATTTCAAACTTCACAAGTTCAAAAACTTTGTGAAAATATTAATTGGATCACATTGGATCAAAACAACATAACACTAGTCTATTACGTTGAGGTCTTTCTTCCAATAATCTATTTACCACAACTTAGGAGATAATCTAAAATAATCACCGATATCTTCCTTATCATAATTATTTATCAAATAGCAAAGAATTTCTTATATGGCCATGTTTGATTTGTTGTATTACACAATCTTGATAGAAATTAATTGGACAGTTTTTGCATCCTGGAATTGTCATTCGCATCTTGGCAAAGGGAACAGATGATGCACCTTCTCTAATAAGCATGTGATGCAATTTTATAAAATAGGTTTGTAAATTATATCAAATTCAAACCCATTCAACCAAATGCTCCATCTTGTAACAACTTCTTATTCAGTAAAATGCTTTTCGTTTGTTTCAAATCTAGCCCCACTCTGAAATGAACTAGCTTAAAAAAGATTTTAAACTTTATTAGCAGTATCTCCCTGTGAGAGGAGGGATACATCAATTTGAGTTCTTTGAAGCCAATCCAAAGCATATGTACGTATTTCTCTATTTGAATGTTTCTACAGCAAAACTCTTGCCCCTGCAATATCAAAAGCATTAATTTCTAATAAGAATTGTAAGATTATCTTTGTTAGAGACAAAAAATGAAGATGCTAGATCCTCTATTTGGTAGAGGCCGTTTCTTCGATCTCTTTAGCAAACATTAAGTATCACTGGCAGGCCTGATTTTTGTACAAATATCTTAGATAATTGAGACACCCCAAGGACCTTCATAACTGTTTCTTTTCAAGAATTTTATCTAGGACCTCGTCCAATGTATATAGAACATGTGTCTGCAA
This sequence comes from Pinus tabuliformis, assembly GCA_031772625.1. Classification (NCBI taxonomy): domain Eukaryota; kingdom Viridiplantae; phylum Streptophyta; class Pinopsida; order Pinales; family Pinaceae; genus Pinus; species Pinus tabuliformis. Next base: position 514,684,040 of record CM062805.1, on the reverse strand, counting down.
CTCAACCTTTCCTAGCAAGAGAATGAAACCAAGGAATTCAATTTTAATTTTTCCAAATTCAACCTTCTTCTTAGATAATGCTAGTCTGTGCTGATATACAAAATTATAAGAAAGCTGAAGGTGATGGGCATGTTGATATCATAGGAGAAAAATGATAAATCATCTATAAATACAAAGACAAAATATAAGTGTTCAAAGACATCTTCCAACCTCTTCTAAAATTATGTGGGAGCATTCCTAAGTCCAAATGGAAGGACTCTCATTGATAGTGACCGTGAGGTACCATAAAACTAATTTGGAATCAGTCTTTTTGAGCAAATCCTATTTTTGAAAGTCCACATTTCATGATCAAACATGCTGAAAATATTGTAACTTACAATCCTGGCGAATAAACATTCTTTAGAGGGCAGGGGATACCAAATGACCAAAGAGGTAGAGTTAAGAGGTTTGTAATTCACCAGTGTCCTTGGCTTTCCTCTTTTTTGCTATGAGTGCTTGTGTACATAGAATAATGCACAAGCCCTAGGACTTCTACTTTGTTCTATAATTTTCTTTTGCAATAAATATGCTATCTCTTCTTTACAATTTTAGAGTTCTGACAGGCTCATCTGATTTGCTATGGCCTTTTGGGGAATTCCTACATACCCTTGTTTAAATGGAAGATCTACAAATTACCTTTGATGAAACCAAAAGGTATTAGTAGTTTTAGAAGTATAATATTTAGTAATCTTGTCCACAAAGCCTTTCAACTTATTATGTCCATGTGTTTCAACATGTTTAACAGTGTTATGAACCTTCAAACCTTCAAACAATTGATTTTTCAAGTGCAACAAATACTAGCACAAATTTTTGAAACACTGATAATTACTTCTAATGATGTATATATTCTTTTAGCACTCCTAGTTTATCATTAAGCAATTACATTTCAAAAATTCAACTATAAATGTATAAGAACAATTGAGATTACAATGCACTAAGAGAACACAAGATTTACCCTAGGAAAACCCGGAAAAACCCAACAACCTTTTCCTTAGAGATTTTTTTCAGTTATACAAGAGATACACCTAATACAACTAGCCAACTACGACCAACAAAGCTATGGTCAAACCTAGTCAAACATCCCTCTTGTCAAGTCAAACTATTTCCCTTAAACTTTGGCCCTATATGAGTTGCCTAGGCCGAATTTTGACCTCTCAGAATATGCCTAGAAACTTTTGGCCCTATTGCTCACAATGATCTGTTGGAAAATCCACAAAGATGGCAATTAAACGATTTTCCTTATTATGACATTATATTGTGATGTTTACGTTATTATTATTAGATCTTTCAATTTGTCTTTTCTTATCATCAAGACTAATGCCAAACAATAAATAGAAGAGGACACAAAATGTAGGCACAATGCCAGGGCAATACCCCACTCTTTGGGGAAATCTTGGTCAAAATTCTTCCTTCAATAGATTCAAGATGAAACGACCAAGGCCCTTACAATCTAGACTCAAGACTTCCTCCATCCATCAAATCAACCTTGTCATTATCTAGTTCAATAGCTTCTGTAGCAGTGAATCTTCTTCATTCTTAGATCTTGCAATGGCACTGAACTAGTATCAATGTAATAACACCGAAACAGTGAAACACTGGAGAACAAAGACTTTTCATCACTATGATAACATCATGAAATTCAATGTAGTAGCAATGTGACAACACATAGATACATCACTACAATGTAGAAGCTCCGAACTGTGGTAACCCTTAGACTCCTATATATAGAAAGGATATTTTGTCATTTGTATCATCCAAGAATTGTTCATTTGTGTAATGTAAAGGAGGTTTCCCCCTTGAAGAGGCTTATTTCTAAGGTGTCGATCTATCTTTTCTATCTTTTTGTGAGCTAGTTTCATAACATTTGGTATCAGAGCTTTGGATTCTAGGGTTTCGCTGTTCCAAACAGGTCATCGCGGAATTTTCACTATAACTTTTTTGCTATAAAGTTTTAGAAGCTAAAAAAAACCCATTTGAGAAGAAATCGGTCTGAACCTCGGATCCGAATTTCAGATTTTGTCTTGCTATATTTTTGGAGCTATGATCTGATGAAGTTAGGGTTTTTGAAAGCTACATAATTTCATCTCAAACAGGTCATCGTGGAAGTTTCACTATAATGTTTTTTCTACGAAGGTTCAGACTCTAAAATTAAAACCCATTTGACCCGAAATCTCGCTGAATCTAGGGTCTGAATTTCAAATGTTTTCTCACTATATGTTCAGAGATATAATCTGAGGAAGTTAGGATTTTTGTAGACTTTCGAATTACATTCTAAACAGGTGACCTCAAGAACTCGTCATAACTCTCTCTTTGAGCATCAGAGTGAAATTTCGTAAGAAGCTACAAAAAGAGGACGGACTGTACTTTTCTGTGTATTTTTTTAGGTCTGAAGGTTGAAACAGTAACACGTGGCACTTCGTACAAGTTCTCTCTACTAAAAAAGTATATAAGCAGGTCATCTTGGGAGGTGGGGCATAACTCTTTCTTGGAGAATCCAATTTTGATCAGACTGGTGGCATTGGAAAGAGGACATAGAGGGATACTGTAGGTCGCAATTTCAGACCTTGGACATCTGAAATTACAAAGTTACAATCGTTTCAATATCGAGCTCCTACAAAGTGAAAAAATGTGTGTAGTTTTTTTTTTAAATTTTTGAATAAGTTTGGTTTGAAAAATTAGTTTGAAGGAATTCAAAGGGCATAGTGAAGCATTATTATCAGTGATTGATGCCCCGAAGAAAGAAATTGGAAACACCTAGTAAGCAACCTGAAAGCTCTAGCATGACTCATGAAGAAGAGGAATAAATGCAACATGATATATCAAAATTACGAGACCAAGTGCAACAAATGTCACTCGCACAAAAAGTAATAGAAGCTAAGATGGATGGTTTAAAGAAAGATGTAGAAGCTAAGATGTATGGCGTGAAAGCTAAGATGGATGGTTTAAAGATAAGTGTAGAAGCTAATATGGATGGTTTAAAAAAATGCATAAAAGCTAATATAGATGGTTTAAAGAAAGGCATAGAAGCTAAGATGAATGATGTGGAAGCTAAGATGGATGGCGTGGAAGCTAAGATGGATGATTTAAAGAAAGGCGTGGAAGCTAAGATGGAAGATTTGACAAAATTTCTATAAGAAATGCTTACTAATGGCGAAAGAGTAGTAATGGAAACACATGATGAGAACAAAACAAATGTTAATCATGGTTTCATAGACTCTAACATTGGATCGAAGAACCACCATGTTCCAAAGATCGATATGAGGAATTTTGATGGCAAGGGTCCCGCAACATGGATACTACAGATGGAGCAATTTTTCGATCTCCATAATGTCCAAAACACACAAAAGGTACGCATTGCAATTTTATATTTGGAACCAAATTAATTTGTACGGTATCGATGGCTTTGCTCTCGTAAACAAATTGTCACTTGGGCTATTTTTACAGATGAAATGATAGCATATTATGAGGATACAAAAAGCAACACTTTTTTTAGCCAATTGATAAATCTCAAACAAAAGGGTTCAATGATGGAGCACATCGAGGACTTCCAAAAATTGAATACAAGGGTAAAAGATATTCCAGAGGAGCATAGGATTGATGTGTTCATAGGGAGTTTAAAGGATAACATCCAACATGAGGTTCACCTTAGGAACCCGATTCATTGGAGAAGGCATTCAGGTTGGCAAGAAAAATGGAAAGCAAAATTATGGCAACAAGGAAGCCTACCATTCACAATCATAAAGATGGAAGTGTTGTTTTCCCTAGCCATCCACAACCTACAAGGTTGACACTGCAACAATTGGAAGAAAAAAGAGCAAAAGGGCTTTGTTACAGTTGTGATAGCAAATACACTAAAGGCCATAAGTGTGCTAAGAAGAAATTATTTTACATAGATTGTGAAGAGGAGGAAGAAGAGGAACACAAAACGTCAAAAGAAGAGAATATACACCAGGAACAAACCCTAGAGAAAGAAGAAATGAATCCGACCATATCTTGTAATGCATTGCCTAGAATTACAACTCCTCAAACTATCAAGATATAAGGGCATATCAAGAAGAAAAAGTTAATAGTGTTGATTGATTTGGGCAGTACCTATGATTTTATTCATTGTAAGATAGCCAAGGAATTGAATTGCTTCCTATATCCAGCACCAGAGTGTCAAGTGATGGTTGCAAGTGGAGGAACCATAACTTTCTCAGGAAAGTGCCATAATATCAAGCTATCCATGGGAGAATATGTATTGAATATCCCAATGCTTTCCATTCCAATGGGTGGTGCTGATGTTGTACTAGGAGTCCAATGGCTACAATCCTTGGGTACAGTAGCTTTTAATTTTCAAGAACGTTTTATGAAATTTTCTTCAGAAGGAAAGGAAGTTGAATTAAGGGGTATCGCAGGGAAATTGGGAAGGATAATCAGCTCTAACAGAATGACAAAACTTCTAAAGAAAGAACAATGAGGCATAATTTCACAATTATGTTCACTAGAGATTCCCACATCGAAATCATCTATTTCTCCAGATCTCCAAAAAGTCTTGGATAATCATTTCAAGGTATTTGATACTCCCAAAGGCCTCCCACCTATTCGTGATCATGATCATGCTATTCATTTGAATCCAGGAAGTATTCCTCTAAACATTAGGCCTTACAGATATCCGTATGCCCAAAAGAGTGAAATTGAACGTATGGTTGCAGAAATGCTAGAGGTTGATATAATTCAACCAAGTCAAAGTTCTTTCTCTGCCCCAGTAGTATTGGTTCACAAGAATGATGGATCATGGCGCATGTGTCAAGATTATAGGGAGCTCAACAAGCTCACTATTAAAGATAAATTTCCCATTCTTGTCATTGATGAATTATTGGATGAATTGCATGGATCAGTTTACTTCACCAAGTTGGATCTTCGTTCAGGATATCATCAAATCAGAATGAAGACTGAAGACATTCCAAAAACAACATTTAGAACTCATGAGGGTCATTACGAATTTTTGGTCATGCCTTTTGGTCTTATCAATGCACCTTCTACATTTCAAGGTTTGATGAATTCCATTTTCAAACCCTTCCTTAGAAATTTTATGTTAGTATTTTTTGATGATATACTAATCTACAACAAGTCTTGGAAGGATCATGTTCAACATGTTGACAGGGTGCTCAAACTATTGGAGAAGAAACAATTATATGCAAAAAGCTCCAAATGTTTCTTTGGAGTACAAGAGGTGGAATATCTAGGTCATATTGTATCTCATGAATGTGTTAAAGTAGACCCTAGCGAAATTAAAATCATTAAGGAATGGAAAATCCCCACATCCATAAAGCATCTATGAGGATTTCTCGTGTTGACAGGGTATTATCGCAAGTTTGTTAAGAATTATGGGAGAATAGCAGCACCTCTAACAACATTATTGAAGAAAGATGCATTTTCATGGACTCCAGAAGAAACGAAGGCCTTTGAACATCTTAAAGAGGCAATGAGTCAAGCATTGGTCTTATCTACACCAGACTTCACAAAAACCTTTATTGTGGAATGTGATGCCTTAGGAAATGGAATTAGTGCTGTTTTAATGCAAGAAGAAAGACCCATTGCTTTCGAAAGTCATCCAATCAAAATAAAGTATTTACACAAAGCTATTTATGAGAAGGAAATGTTGGCAATACTACATGCACTTAAGAAATGACGACCGTACCTAATGGTAAGACACTTCAAGGTAAAAACAGATCATGATAGTCTTAAATACTTTTTAGAACAAAGATTATCTTCAGAAGAGCAGCAAAAATGGGTCACAAAGATGTTGGGTTATGACTTTGAAATCATCTACAAAAAAGGGAAGCAAAATGTTGTAGAAGATGCACTCTCAAGAAAGGATGAAGATTTGGAAGCATTTCTTTGCACCATTTCTATTATCCAACCAGATTGGATAAATGAAGCAAGGGATGAATGGAAGAATGACGAAGAAGTGTCGGCACTCATTCTACAACAAGATCCCAGTACATATGATACATTTAGCTAGAAAAATGATTCGTTATGGTACCAAGATCGGTTATACCTATGTAATAATTTCCAGCTCAAACAAAAGATTTTTAGGGAATTTCACACCTCTCCCATAGGAGGGCACTTAGAATTTCTAAAAACTTACCACAGGGTTAAGAAGGATTTTTTTTGGGATGGTCTTAAATTGGATATTCAAAAGTTTGTGGCAGAATGTTTGGTTTGCCAACAAAATAAAGTTGAAACAATTAAGACCCCATGTATATTACAACCTTTATCCATTCCAAGCCAACGTTGGGAGGAAGTTTCAATGGATTTTATCACAGGTTTACCCAAGTCCGAAGGAAAGAGTGTTATCATGGTGGTAGTTGACAGACTTACCAAGCATGCACACTTTGTGCATTATCTCATCCATTTAAAGCGAGTATAGTTTCTACTGCATCTATGGAAACAATTCAAAAGCTACATGGAAACTCAAAGATTATTGTAAGTGACGGAGATCCCATTTTCACTAGAAATTTTTGGACAGAATTATTTTCTTGTCTTGGTACTCAATTAGCTCATAGCTCATCTTATCATCCTCAATCTGATGGGAAAACTGAGATAGTAAACAAATGTTTGGAAGGATATCTTCGTTGCTTTGTATTTGATAAACAGACACAATGGATCAAATGGTTGCCTCTGGCTGAATGATGGTATAACACTTCCTTCCATACGGCAACAAAAATGACCCCATTTATGGCACTTTATGGATATCATCCACCATCCATCACATCATATTTAAGAGAAAATTATAAGGTTCAAGCAGTGGAAGATCACATCAAGCATCAGCAACAAGTTCTCCAACTCTTAAAGGATAACCTCATCGTGGAGCAGAGTAGAATTAAACAGCAGGCAGATCAACATTGCAGCGAAAGAAGTTTTGATGTAAGTGATTGGGTATTCCTACGACTATAACCATATAAACAAATGTCCCTCAAGCAAGCTAAGAAGGATAATAAATTATCACCAAAGTATTATGGTCCGTACAAGGTGTTGCAAAAGATAGGTACTATGGCATACAAATTGGAGCTTCCTGCAGCTTCTCGAGTGCACCCAGTTTTCCACGTGTCGTGCTTAAAGAAGGTTATAGGTGACAAGCTCCCAATTCAAACAATATTTCTAGAACTTGATGAGGAAGGAAAAATAATATTGGAACTTGAAGCAGTCAAAGAAACAAGAACTCGACAGCTACAAAATTGATCAATTTCAGAGTATCTCATCAAGTGGAAGAACTTACCCATTGAAGATTCCACACGAGAGGATGAGAATTTTATACAGAAACATCCAGAACTACTCAAGCGTTGAGAAAAACACTTTTTTGAAGGAGAGGGGCATGTTAGTTCACTATAGTACTAGTGATTCCCCCATTACTATTGTCATTGTATCCCTTATTTTTATTGGTGTGCCCCTATTGTCCCCCTATTGTTATTATTGTGCCCCATAGAAGCCCACTATTGTTATTTTTGTGCCCTTGTATTATTATTGTTAGGTCGGATTTGGTTATATTGTGAACCCTTAGACTCCTATATATAGAAAGGAGATTTTGTCATTTGTATCATCCAAGAATTGTTCATTTGTGTAATGTAAAGGAGGTTTCCCCCTCGAAGAGGCTTATTTCTAAGGCGTTGATATATTTTTTCTATCTTTTTGTGAGTTGGTTTCATAACATTGCGTACAATGACCTCACAATGTATGTCTGACCTACCATACATACATAACCATAACCATGAAAATGCATGCATAGCAACATATAGACACTGAGATGCATAACAATGCATATACAACCATACACTCATGACGACACATCCCATAAAAACACCATCAAATTTCACATGGAGACATCAGTACAACCATGATAAACACCACGAAAATTCAACAAGCACATGGAATACAAGCATAAGGAACACATATGTAGTCGAATGAATGCATGACCAAAAAAACACTCATCCAGTTTGAGGGGTGAACCATGCTCTGATACCACTCTGTAACACCCTCTTCGTACATCTATCCAAGTAACCATCCAACTGCGGTAAACATGTGATGAGAGGCTACTATGATGGGATTCAACCTTCTATGTGACCTTAAGGAAGTGGAATCGACGGAAACACAACATATAGACCCTCCACATCAACAAGAGGACTCCCAGGAACCATCCCAACCTCTCAAGTAATTAGCCCCTTGGTTTCCACTGTGTTTTTAGACCAATTAACCCCCAGACGCTCCCATGATATGGGCATGCATGCATCCAAAAGGCTATGTACACTCCCACAACATGGTATGCTAGCGTCCAGGGACTATTTTGCACCACAAATATTTGAGCCACTTTTTTAGGCCCAGAGCCCATGTCATTGCCCAGAACTAAATGACACCTTTAGAACATAAAATAATAAGGGAATGATGATACAAGTACAATTACTTGAACAAGGGCTTGACAGGACCCCCACTAGCCAAGACAGGAATTTCATCAAACATATCACAAATATATAATCTACAAGTGTAAACAACATATTTGAGCATAGGGATCTCATACTTATCTGAGAATCACTATGAAGCATTGTTCCCTTATCTCATTAAATGCATTATCATCTATTAGGTCATAGATACATTGATCATTCATTTAAAAATAAAAACATGAGGAGATCCATACATCATCACTGTCATAAAACATGATTATAACCCAACAAAATATCAAGGATACATCAACCATAGAATCCACATATACACCAGTACATTTACACATAAGATATCAAGGAAAGAATACCATGTTCCACCTAACCATAGAATGTCTGAGCCAATTCTCTCTTCAGCCATTCACTCCCATGCCATATTTTAAGCATGAATGTGGGACTCAAACCAAAAGAACCAACCAGCGCATCCCGAGGCTACACGACTTCACCCTCATCAATAGAAACCAACATTTACCGTAATCCATCCTGATCACTAAGCCAACACAATAAACATGTAATAAAAGGCTTTACCATGATCTCCACAATATCACTAGGCCAAAAACATGCATGGATTCCACTGGATTTCTCCACCTACACCGTGAGGAATTTTCCTATCTCCTAGTCTCTCAGGCTTTACCGCAATCCACATCGAATCACTAGGCCCTAAACTAAGACCCACTCTCTAGGGTTTACCGCATATCCCATCCCGAGATTACTAGACCTGATGGAGAGCACCCACATATAGGATTCACCATATATCTTGCCGTTCACTGGTCGAGGATTCCTAGGCCCATCGAGGAAACACAAAATCCGGCTTTACGCAAACCATAGTCCAGTTCAAGGGTTACTAGGCCATGTGTTCTATCATTTGGAGATCCACCTCACTAAGCTTCGAATCCATCCGACAATCTAGCTCAACCAAAACATGAGAACTCCATACACCATGGCTATCTGGAAATGGAAAGGCTAGGCTAAAAACACTGTCACACTTGGAAAAAACCATGCCATGATAAAAAGAACCACATGCAATACCATGCACGCCAAATCTAGGAAGGAAAACACACATGCAAATCAATACCTGCAAATAATCCTGTTGTAGCTTCTTGATCCTGCTATTCCTTGCTTGATATCTACTTCCTCCTTGCCTTCTTGGTCCAAATTCCAAGTATGCCACACTCTTCCAAGAGTGCTCCAAGAAAACGTTGTGTCCAAGAGTATGAGAGAGAGAGAAAGAATAGAAGAGAGCTCCACCAAAACTTGTCAAAAGCTTTTCAACTGATCCTTAGAAGCCTTTTTAGCAATGAGGCCTCTATTTTCTCCATTTTCCATTATTTTCCATTATTTTCCTTCAATTTCCTCCTCACATGCAACATGTGACCTTTCACCTTCATTTTCTCCTAATTTCTTTTATTTTCATAAATAAATAAGCCAAAAATGCCATTTTGCCTTTCCAAAGCCTTTTCCATTGCCTTTGTCAATTTCAGTAGCCATAATAAATCGAAATGAACACCCACTAGGATGTTTTTCCCAACATTCAGCTTGGAATATGTGTCACATGACCATGGTCTTATATTTTTTACATGGATTTTTTAACCAAGGATGTTACACTTGTGGCAGGTCTAGGAGGGGAAGAAGAAGCCCCTAGGGTTCACGACCAGCGTCAAGGAGGCTAGAAACCCTGACACAAAGGGATAGAAGGCTGACGATGAGGGTTTGGAGGAGAGAAACAAGGCTAAGAGCCCCAAAAATTTGAAACCCTTGCTCCTAAAATTATTTTGCTTCAACTCTTCAATTTTTTGAAAATTCTTCCGTGGCTGGCCCTGCGAAAAATTTTAGAGACTATATCTTACGCTCAAGGGCTTAGATTTGTCTCTATTCCAGCTTCTTCTCTTGAATTCACCTGCAAAAATGGAGATACAATGCCCAAAACCCCAATATATTCAAAAATATTCTAAAATCCCAAAACCCCAATTAGAAAAAATAATATGCAAAATTAAATTACAAATCTACTTACAAAATTTACAAATGTACAAGGGTTTTGAAATAAATTTTGAGAGATAATTTTTATGGAATTTTTTCTGTGATAAATGACTAAAAACACTTTAGAAAATTAATGCACATTATAGCCTTAGCGAATTTTAAATCAACCACATAAATATTTCGAATCCAAACAAGGTCAGTTCATGCCCACAATTTGTGAACTTGGAGACCAAGGACCGGGGAACTTGCAAACACTATATATTTCTTATACAATATGACGAATCAAATCATCTAAGATAAACCCAAAATATATCAATAGAATGACTTTATCCCCATCTAATGAAAAATAAATTTTAGTATTAATCAACACAATATAGGAAATCTCATACCTAGCACATACCACAAATCAACGAACACTAAACACCTTGATCTGCATCGCAAAGTTTTTATTATGATGCAAATAAATGTTCCTAGTGGGACAATAGTGTTTTTTTTTGTCGATCAAAATTTTTTCATTAGATTTTCATGAAAACAAAAGTTACAAAAGATGTCTCAACGACCCCATTTTCCTCATTCTGACCATAATTGTTCGAATAGAGGGTCGGAGGATGCCATAGGTAGACCTTTACAAACATTATTTCTGCCTAGCATAGAAGCCATATAGTGCTTCTAAAAAAACAAAAAAGCAACAGAGACCAACAACAACATTTCATGGAGGGGGTTGATGAGGGAGCATAGGGGGGATTCAAAATAGCCATCACACTCATGCATGTGAAAATCAATATGTTCCACCTGAGATTCTAGGTTACAGAGGTGGTCATTTGTTCTGCGGTGGTTCCGACGAAGAGAATCCAACTATTCCAATATCTGATTCTGACTATACCAGTTCATTACTCTATTCATACCAGTTGTCGCGAATGATGTCAATATTGAGTTGAATGTCTCGAAGTTGTGCAACTAAGGATTCCATTATTTCGGGAGCCTTAATTCTTCATGGAGGGAGAGATGGGGAGAGTGCCACCTCACCCTCATGCTCCATGTTGACTGAATTCCCCGAATACGAGTTGTTGTGAGGAGCGGGCCAATATTCATTAATGAAATTTCCACCCACACGTTGAGGCCTCCCTTGCTAACGAGGCATTTTTCTGGTAGTAGGGGTGCTAAGCAACCAGAATTGAGAGAACCCTGAAGTGTTCCAGCACCAGAAAGAGAAATAACACCTTCCAGGGGAAAATGACACCCGACAAGGCTGGGAAGGACTTGAGACTCCACCAAGGAGGAGATGAAGGGCTACTGTAACGACACTGGTGAAAATTCTATGTAATAATGTCAATAAAAGAAAAAATAAGACCACGGGTAAGGGACATGTATTGTTGGGCAAAGATATCCTAGTGGGCATCACTAGATGTGTGTTTTGACTAAGGAAATTAGCGAAGGCATTAAAAGACAAAAAATATTTTTTGGCACATTTATTTAGGAAAATAATGGAAATTAGGAGAAAAGGAAGGTGAAAGGTCACATGTTGCATGTGAGGAGGAAATTGAAGGAAAATAATGGAAAATGAAGAAAATAGAGGCCTCGTTAAGAAAAAGGCTTCTGGGGATCCGTTGGCAAGCTCTAGGCTCAAGCTTAGCTGTTGTTAAGCTCTTGGTCAGTTCAAGTTTGGAGCTCTCTCATTATTCTCTCTCTTTCTCTCATGCTTGGTCACTTATAGTTTTCTTGGAGCACTCTAGTTTTGGATCAAGGAAGGAAAAGCAAGCAAGGGAAAGGAAGGAAAACAAGGATCAAGGAAGGAAAAGAAAGATCAAGTAAATTCAATAGGAATACTTGCAGTTAACCTTTTGCATGTGTGATTTCCTAGTTGGTTTGGACATGCATGAATTTGCATGTCGGTGTTTGGTTCTCTTGTTGTCGGTGGCATGGGTTTGTCGGGTTATGACAATGGTTTTCAACCTAGCCTTGCCTTTTTTAGAATTCCATGGTGTTGATATGTTTATTCAGTTTTTGGGCTTTGGTTTGCCGGATGAATTTTAGAATCTGGGGTGGAGGTGGTCTCAAGTTTCATTCTCAAAGGCCTACGAATCTCTTGACCGATTTTGGAGGGATACACGGTAAAGACTGGGGGAGGAGTCTCAGTTTAGGGCCTAGTGATTTGGGTTTGGATTGCGGTAAATCCTGAGAGACTGGTCTCTGTTTAGGGCCCAGTGATCCGGGATTGGATTGTGGTAAACCCTGAGAGAACGGGGAGTGCAGGGACAGTGACAAAATGCTATGTAATAGATGCCCCCTAAAGCGTGAAGGCCGAACTAGAGTGAGGGATGAAATGCTTTATGAATCAGTGCGGGGAACCAAGTTCTGTTGTTGGAAAACCTACAAGCAAGTAAATATACATATACATAACTGAAAACTCTGTCAAATGATACATGAATCGTGGTATGGACGCAACCATTCAGAGAATGATCATGTAAATGGATCCAGGGATGGGCATAGCCATCCGTTAAAGAGGATCATAATGAAACCAAGTTATGGTCACAGCCATTCAATAATGAGAAGGATCACATACAATAACTCATGGTATGTTCGCAGCCATCCATTTGAAAAAGACATGTATATCAACATAACCATGTCAAATCACTTTGCAACCCAGACTTTTGTGATATGAGCCCAGGGTCTTGCGCTCCAACACGACCCGATCAAAGTACAAATTCTAACATGTGAATAGGTGTGTTGACGGCGAACATGCTAGAAAGTCGCTTGATTACTAGTCGATGATGTAAATTGTTAACAAGCGTGAGAGAAACCACCAATGATGACAATGGTCCTCAAGGTACTATCAGCACAATCCACAGAATGTGAATAGAGGAATTGAAGTTGAACACCCGTGAAATTATTCGATCGAAAGCCAATGATGTGAACTTGCCGTCGAGTGCGGAGAACTTGCCATTAGGGCATGCAAGCTCTAAGGTATTGGAAGGGAGTCTCTCGGTCAACTTCCCAGATAATGAGTTGAAGTCAACGAAAAGATACTGTGTTGAAGGAGGGCCATAATGTATCCCACATCATCGGCGCGAGACAAAAGGATGAAAAATGTTTTTGGATGATACAGAGAATCAGAGGTAAATGTAACTGCAGAAGGAAAACTCTTGAACATATCAGCGACACGATTGGAAGTTTGGCAGCTTTTAGATCCATAGGATCGGTGGTCATGATGACGTGGCAGAGATCAAATGGAAGGAAAAAGTGAACGGCCCAACCCAGGGAGGTCAATGATAAAAAAAGAGGATTCCCAACCCGACACGAAGTAGAAAGTGTCATGTTCAAGAGTGAGCTGTTGACACAACTAATTAGATTTCCAAATTTTCCCCCACCATTTCTGGCAGGTACCCCAATTATTTTTTAATCGCAAGCTTGAAGGGGATAGCACATGCTTGCACTGTAAGTTCATTCTTCGGACGAATCTGAGCTAGTAAGTTTAACGAGCTCTAGGAAAGAGAAACTCATGTTCGTCATGACAATGAATCCGATGTCGTTTAATATTTTAACGAGTCCGACAAAGGTATAACTCAGTGTCTTTTTCATGTTTAGAGAGTTTGAAAAAGACATGGAAAAGAAAAATCCACATGGTCCCTTTTCGTACGTTTGTGTCTTTTGAGCCCGAAAAGGTAGAAAATGATGCTCGAGAGAACTACTTGACTATTTCAGTCAAGGAGTACCTTTTTCGTAAATAGTGCCTCCAAGCCCGAAAAAGCGGTAAACTTATATTGGGCACATGACATTTCACATCCGTTAACAAGTTCAAAACGATAAGGGCTCAACTATCTTTTCGCTTTTAAAGGGTCGGAAAAGAGCTTGAATGCCAACCCCCCATTTTATTCTCTTTTACGAGTCAAAAGGGAAAAATACTTGACAATCTTTTCATATGAGTTTAACAAGTCGAGAAAAGAGCTGAAACGTGACTCGTCATCATCATCGAACATCCATCACCTGTTGCTGCACAAAAAAGGTAAAGTGCATTATCCAATTCTTGAGGCAAAATAGGTTAAAATATTTACAAAAACCTAATATTTTCATGAAAAACTGAATAAAAAGGAGGAAAAGTAAATATTTTTTTACCATTTACCATTTCGCCTTGCTGTGAAAACTTTTTACTCACTTTTTCCTTAATTGTTTCAGAGCAGATTGCGGGAGATCCAGGAGGTCATTCACCGAGCCACGAGTTGCAGGTAAGAGCCAAGACCCTGAGCACCATTTTCATGCCTTTAATTCTTGTTTTTAACCATTTTTAGGTTTTTTAGGGAGGATTTATCAAAAGTCTTTCGCCCTCGGTTGGCGTGACTTTCGGGCACAGAATCGCGCCGGCCGAGGGTAATTAACACGTCCTATCGCGTCATTGGCACAACTGTTTTTAAAACAAGCACGCTGGTGCCTTGAATAGGGAAAAACCCTATTTCCTCATGAAACCACCATTGAAACTTGAAATTTATGGGCCAATCATGATTGTTGACTCAAATCTATGGCTTTTGTAGGAAAGAATCACTGAATATGGTAGACTGGAAAGAATAGGAACATGAAGATGTGGACACCCAAGCACTGAATGATCCAAATTGCCTTGAAGCTTTGAGGGCTTGTGGGCTCCTCAAATTATTTCTCACACCAGGGATATGGGCTCAACCTGAGTTGCTTCGGTACCTGATTAATCTCTAGGACATAAATCGAGAAATATTCGTCATTGGTGACCAGGAGTTGGAGTTAGAAACTTCAGACATATATTTCATCATAGGACTGTCCCGAAGAGGGGAACCAGTCAACTTATACGGGCCACGACCGATTGGGGCAAGCATATCCACGTTGCTCGCCGAACATTGCCCTGAGGCCCTCAAATCCAAGAGTGGGAAGATTGAGATTTCCACTGTTCAGGATCTGACACTGAGAGTGCTTCTGTTGACTATCAACAAAGTGGCGGGGTCCCAGGCAGTGCATGAGACTAACAAGTCGAAGTTCCTGTATGCTATCGACTGCACAACACCTACGATCTTCAACTGGGCAGAGGCCATGAAGATCAACATAAAGTGCCAACTGACCAAAGCTAAGGCAGGGAACCTGAAGCAATTTTGCTTCGGATCTATACTAGTGACCTTTTTCTTGGAACGGGTGCCACTGTTCCAGTACCAGTTGACTGAGATAGATCCTCCCATGCCACGCGACCTGTGGATGGCCCGCTGGAGTCGTTTGATGCCCAAGATCACTGGGGGCTAGCACATGTCGTATAGACCTGCATTCTTTCATGGCTACAATGACAGAAGATTGTCGTGGAGGATTGGCCATACAGTGGCACCGACTTCCGTGGAGATCCGGACATGCCGCTACCATATGGAGAGGATTTTGACGATGAAGGTAAAAAATCAGTTTTTTAATTGTTTTTGGTATATATGTGTTTATAACATTTTTCTTTGTTAATGCAGACGTTGGACCATAGTGCCTTGCTGGGATGTCCCCAATAGCCAGGCGCGTCGCCCACCTGATTGATGTTGTTGCTCCTTATTAGGAGGGGAGTGACAACGAGGAGGAGATTACGAGGAACCTTGAGGGGTTGACTCGTGGTATCCCAGAGTATGCTCGGGTGGGAGACATTCCTCGCCAGTACCAGAGACACACGGTGGGAGTATCATATCAGATCTGCCGATTGCTGACTCGTGTTGCACGAGCTGTATCATGCTACCACGATCACCATGTTGATTAGTTCCTAGGTCCAGCACTTACATTTTTTGAGGCCTGCGTGCCACAGATATATGAGGCCTGCGAGCCGCCGATGTTATTTTGGACACATTATTTTTTGGGGTTTTGATGTATCAAACATTATCGCCATATATATATATATGTTGTATTTTCTTACTTACTATGTTATAAATGGTTTGTTTTATCTTTTCACATGTTCTGTAAACGTCTATCCAACACATAATTAGCTAATGCATCTGTCAATG
Organism: Pinus tabuliformis; assembly: GCA_031772625.1. Classification (NCBI taxonomy): domain Eukaryota; kingdom Viridiplantae; phylum Streptophyta; class Pinopsida; order Pinales; family Pinaceae; genus Pinus; species Pinus tabuliformis. Next base: position 514,667,566 of record CM062805.1, on the reverse strand, counting down.
TATTCATGTGTCTAGGAATATGATGATATGTAATGTAATCAAAATGGCTTTCCAATAGACGAATACAGAGATACATTCTCAATATTTCAGGGTTTCTGACAGAATATTGCCCGTTGAGTTGAAGGACGACAAGCTGTGAATCCAGGTTGACAACCAACTCTCGAATGTCAAGAGCAATGGCTTCTGACAATAGTTCGATGACTGCACTGTATTCAGCAATGTTGTTAGTTGTATGACCTAAACAGATACCTTGAAAGTCAATCAACTCACTGTTAGGGTCATAAATAGTCCATGCCGTGAATGATAGGTTCCAGGGACTACGACAAGCACCATCAGTGAAACCGATGTGAGGAATCGCAAACATCTGCAAAGCAAGGAAAACATAGTAAACAAGAAATTTGTTTGAAAACTAACACACCAAACCACACTGCACAAAAATGAATGACACACTAATGTACACAAGTAACCATGCAAGATGACCTAAGCATAGTACTTTTTGAGGGAGTCCATGCTGGGACTCGGGTAATCAATCAACACAGATGAACACCGGAGTTTTCACATTGTCATAATGAGTAAGCATCGACTCATCCAAATAATAAAGTAGAACGCATATAAGGCTATGCTCCCATGCCCCTTGGGCGAGGTAGGGTTATGAGTCAGATGGCAACCCCATTGCAAGAATGGGCAATCGGTCCATAAAGGGATAAAGGTTCCTTTAATTGAAATATTTTGACCACGTCAGGATAAACTGACACGTCAATAGGCGGCTGAGAAGAAAACTTCTCAAGACACGTAGACATGATTGCCGGGCGAGGTAGGAACGAGGAACGATGATGAGTATTGGTCCAAGGTGGTTCCTCGAGAGACATTACTTCCATGATACCTTTATCAACAAGGAAAGTCTCAGCTAAGGGATCGGGTGATTCCAAAGCACCAAGCCATGGGGATTGAGAATACGTATCGAGAGAGGTCTTCGAAACAAAAGAATCAGAGGATGCAAAACTCAAAGCCGAAACAATTTCCACGTAATTGATTTCGGCGGGACTAAGCAGCATAACCTCGCCCCAGGTATCAACAAGATCTGGTGAAGGTATGACCCAAGGATCAGATTTGACCGAGACCATGTTGACAGAGGCAACATGAGGAGGTGGGAGCGGAAAAATTCCCATCAAGGAAGAATCTTTGAAAATACCTACCCCCACACTCTCATAGGGAGCACCAGTGTGCTTGATGTACGAAACATTGCCATCCGAGGAGGAAGAGGCAAAGAAAGACAGTTGGTCGACAGTGACAATCTTCCCTTGATGGGGAAAATAAATCACGCGGAATAGGGAGGAGGCTACAGCATGCATAGCATGGGTCCAACTCTGGCTGAGTAGAAGATTGTAATTGAGATTAGCGTCGACAATCTCTACCTCGACTTGCACTGTCTTACCTTCCAGAGTAATGGTAAGGTTAGGTAAGACACCTAAGGGTTGCGAATTGTGCCCATCGAAAGCTTCCAAAGTGTTCGGAGATTGGTTCAAAGCAGGAGAACCAATAGCCTTCCAACATGTGATTGACATGATGCAGGTGGAAGCACCTTCATCGATGACAGTCTTGTGGATGGTCTTCTCATTAATGATTACCTGATTGAGAAAGGGAATCTGATGAGGGAGACGCACAACATGGTTCTCTAGATCAAAACATATCAAATTGGAATCGGTGGACCAATACCCCCGATAGTGGACAACAAAGATTTCCACTGTGATGGGCATTTTTGGAGCACCTCAAGAGCTGACATAGCTGACGGCGCCTGAGCCAAATCCTCAACAATATTATAGTGCTAAGTGGCTCGGGTGTTAGGATTGTATGAGGATTTCCGTAGCACACCTCAAGAGGGTGGTCGTATAGCGAAATTAGGGTTAGGGCGCTCGCTATGAAGAGGGCTAGAACTCGGGGTAGAAGAAGAAGGGGTGGCTTCTTTCTCTTTCCCAGCTGTTGTAGCAGGAGTTTTGTAACCTTTCGATCTAGTAGCCACATTAATAGGTGTACTCATCATAAACACTTAAGATCATGAGGAAGCATATGATTGAGGTTGGTCTACCATTTGGGTCTACTGAGACCAAAATGGTTCTTTGAGGACAGCGGGGGTCCCTTAAATAAATGACTAACTTCGGATCATCGGGGACAATCCTTAGTGTAGTGATCCTCCTCGCAAATGAGGCAGGGATACTTAGGTTTCTGTTGTGAAGATTCACCAGCAGATGATTTGGGAGGACCCTGTTTTGGGGCATCGGATTTACCCTTGCCTTTGCCTTTCTTCTTACCTTTCGAGGATTTGTCTGCTGCGGTAGACTGGACAACATGGACCTCTGAGGTTTTACCAGGGCTAGGTGGATTCTGGGAAGAACTATTGGGAACAACATTCGAGACCAACTTCTATTTGGAAGAAGATTTAGTAGGGGTCTGGGATATTGAACCAATAACTCCATCGACAAGAGGTACAACTTGTGACTTTGATGTCGTGGGATCAGATGATGGCCGTGGAGCATCGGGTAATAACTCATACAAAGTGCTAGACTGAGAGTAAACTAGATCTAAGTACTGGGCACGAGAAATGGCTTGTTCTTCAGTAACGCATCCACCCATAGCTATATCGCGAGAAATTGGGGCCACGAATGATTTAGTGAACCATTTGGTGAGCAACTAATCAGCAATCTCGAATTTGATCAGGCGACGTCTATGCCTCCATTCATGGATGTGATCGGAGATGTGTGTCGCAGTATCTTGATTAAGCGATGTGAGCAAATAGGTGCCAATTTCATAGCGAGCCGATAGCTGAAAATGCATGAGGAAAGCCATGGCTAAAGAGTTAAAGTCATGGTAAGTACTTCGAGGAAGCTCGATGTACCACTTGGCTGCAACACCTGTGAGGGTTCGTTGGAAAAGACAGAGATGAATGGAATCATCAACGTAAGAGTTCGAAGAGCACCAAAGGTGATATGTCATCACGTGGGCTTGAGGATCTTCTTTTGCTTTCCCATCAAAGTTTAGACAATTGCTTGGTATCTTGGACGACACTGGAGGCCAGTATGGCGAATGAAGGATTGGATCATTTGTAAGGTGAGATACATCTGGCAACTCTAGTGTGGCCAAGAATGGCAATTGAGTATTAAAAGGCATAGGAGGTCGGTAAGCAAGTCCGAGCGGAGGAGCCCATCCCTGCTGGTAAGGATTTTGACCCCACAGTGGGGGATTTTGGCCATATGGCATCTGATGCTGCCCCCATTGCGGGTTACCTTGACCATAGGGAGGATTTTGACCTTGAATACCTTGGAACTGTCTAGTCATAGGTTGTTGATAAGCAATGTACGGGTTAAAAGGCTGTTGAGCCTGTTGACCTTGGACATATGGATATTGTACCTGTTGTCCTTGAACATACAGGTGGTGAACCTGTTGTCCCTGAACAAGAGGATTTTGGACCTGGTGTCCTTGGGCATAAGGTTGATACACTTGTTGCCCTTGGACATAGGGATTATGTACCTGCTTCCCTTGACCAAAAGGATTCTGTACTTGTTGACCTAGGACATTAGGGTTTTGCACCTGGTGCCCTTGGCCAGAAGGATTCTGGACCTGTTGACCTAGGACATTAGGATTTTGGGCCTGCTGCTACAAGACTTGACCCTGGCCTTGCCCTTGCAAGGGTTGACCTTGTTGATATGTATACAAGGGTTGCTATTGCCCGGGTTGGTTTTGCTGCTGTAAGGGTTGGCCTTGCGGCTGCAAAATTTGTCCCTAGGGTTGCAGAGGTTGGCCCTGCGAGGACATGGGCTGGGAGGTTTGCGGAGCATAGTGCATCTACTGCTACACGGTTTGCTGCAACTGTTGCAAGGGTTTCCCTTGCGGTTGTTGCAGTTGACCTTGCTGCAGGATCATTTGCCCTTGCTGTTGCGTGGATAGCCCTTGCTGCAACAAAGGTTTCCCTTGTTGTTGTAGAGGTTGTCCTTGCTATTGCAAGGGTACTTGAACAGTGCTCGGAAAATTTCCGAACTGAATCTAGCCATAGCCACCCTGGAAAGTGGACGAGCCAGGCTGAATGTATTGCCCAGACTGAAGGGTGTAAGGTTGATTAACCATTCCTTGAGAACCATATGGAATGTAAGGAGTTTGGTATTGGACTTGAGCCTCATAGGGCTGCTGATATTGGACATTGCTCGACCTAGACAGACCAACGAGATTTTGAACCTGTTGGTACTGGACATTGCTTGATCTAGTAGGATCAGCAGGGTTGTGAATAACGCTAGAAGAAGGCTGGTTCATACCAAGCATGTGAGCTTGTGAGCCACTCACATTGGTGGCGCCTGACACCATAGAAACATTCAGGGTTTTCCCCCCAGGCAGTGGCACAGCTTGGCCACTCACCAGGGGGATGGAGGAACTAACATAAACATTCCTCAAGACCGCCGGTTGAACCGGACGGGTGACTGGGACTGATGATAGGGTTCAGAACGGTGGGTTGCACCTGGACTGAGGTAACAGCCTGTTGGGAGGTCAAGTTCACAATGAATGGTCCCTATATAGGGGAAACCTTCAGGAGGAAAATCATGGTCGCCAATTTGTGGTGAAGTAAAACTATGCGTGCAAACACAAACAATTCCTCTAGCCCGATAATGGATCTAGCCACAACTGATACATTATATGGAAGATTTCCTTAGGTTAGAACCAATTAAGAGGGCCTACCTCTTCATACGCTTATCTCATTTAATGATGTCCTTGCTTACTTGATCCAACTATCTCTCGTTTCCTTCTTCAAACACTTGAAACAAGTAAACAACAACAAACAAAAACCGTGATAATAGACAAATTGTAATTCAACCTACTTAACAAGTCAAGAAACATTAAGGCATGAACATGTAAGATGACAAATCATGTAGGAAATCAATCGATAGTTGCATATATATTGAATCAAGAAGAGATTACAACCATTTTCTTGACGTGGCCATTCTCCTCCGACAAAACCAGGTTCCCACACAATTTTGCTAGCATTCCATGATGGCCTCAACAATAATAGTTTTAAGGATCTTCCCTTTAGGCTTCACACTAAATAAAATTCACACTCTCCCTCACACAACTAAAGAGCTACAACTATGAATAGCTTGTTGTTTACTCCAAATTTAATTAGCACTAGCACACCAACCTTAACACTACAACACTAACACTAGCCCGTGCTTGGGAAAAATGGAGGTTTATATAGCATGAATGGATGGGAGATGGATCCTCTTCTCATGGGAGAAGGTCTTATCTCTTGAAATAGTTCCATCATTATAGGGAAAAGGAGCCCAAACTGACATCCTCGACCCCATCCGGCCAAACCATTTACCAGACTTTCGTTACGAAGCTTCTAGAGCTAGAAGCTTCGGCTCTTTATTAAAAAAAAATCCATAAGAGGACTGGCGCGACTGGAACAAAGCTCAGTCGCTCCAGTTGGTGCTAGGGACAACGTTAATCCCTACATATCGACGCGAGGAGGACAAGGTCCATTAGCGCCAGTCTTGTAAACTGGGAAAAATAGAAGATTTTGGGGGAATGGTGCAAAAGGGAATTGTTCTGCTCATGAAGAGGGACACAATGGGAGTTTCTTCATGAAGGGAAAGCATGTAGGGTTTACTGTAGAGGTCCTCCAAGATCAAGGAACGGGGAGTGCAGGGACAGTGACAAAATGCTATGTAACTCTAATCCTTTAAGAGACTTCTTGATCTTGAGAGGGTGAACATCATATTCCTTAAGGAAATCCTTGCCCTCATTGACCAGATCATCCCTTCCCTTGAAGCCCTTGTATCTGGTTGGCACTTTCATGCTCTTTATGTCCATGGCCGCTCTGGTGGCATTCCTTTTGGTTACAATCCTAGGGTAGTAAAGTTGCTTAATATTTGGGGGCGGGGATGGTATTATCAGGGTAGACATCTTTTCATCAGATCTTGGAAGGGATTTGAGATTGATCAATGTATATGGTCCCTGCATTAATCAGGATGCTTGATCCAGGTGGATATTGGTGGCCACCTGCCAGGTCCACCTGGACCCCCACCATTTTCTTTCTCATCATTTTCAGTTTCCTTAATTGTAGCACAGTTTACTATTTTTAGCAGTTTTTCGGGTCCTGAACTTCCGGAGCCGTTTTGAGGCCCTAAACGACGTTTTTTTTGGAATTCTGGGGCGACCGAGCCCTATTATTGCCTCCCAAAGTGGTAGTACTCGGATAGATCTTTCTAACGAGCTATCGTACGCGTCAAACGGAGATCGTATGCCAAAGTTACGACCCCGGGAAATTGATGTACCAATTTACCCAAACGGGGCCCACAATTTGGCGTTTCATCTTCTAGGGTTAGGTTTCGGTATGTGAAGGGTTTCCCATTGTTTCTCAACAATAAATAGGCCTTCGAGCCTCATTGTAATACAGTTCAGAACAGTTCAGAGGCATGTAGCCATCACATCTCTTCTCAGAGATAAGCTACCATCGCCTTAGCTAGTTTATTGCCATTTCTGTTTGTAAGCATATGTCAGTATTTTCCATTAATGAAATGAAGTATTATTTCCGCTGCATCTTTGTGTATATGGTTATCTCTGTAATTTGTTGCGTTCTTGCTTAAATCTGGATCAGTGGTATCAGAGCGGTCTGCTTTTTCTCTGTTTTTCTTTGCATGTCCCCAACAAGGTCGGGATATAAGGAGTTAGGGCTTGAACTGGTTGAACCTTTGCAAGACCAGCCTCGCAAATCCCGACGGCCTCCCATGGCGGACGAGAAGAAAGACGAGGGGGCAGGAGATCCCATCAAAATCTTGCTCGAAGAAGCGCTCGAGCGACAACGGAACGCGATGATGGACAGCTTTGCGCAGATCCTTCAGCGGCTACCCAGAAGCGGCGCATCGGCTTCCAGCAGCTCCTCTGGAAACGCCACACCCTTTAAGGTACAAGTTAATTTTGAAATCCCCATATTCGAGGGTCAGATAGACGCCGATGCCGTAGATAAATGGTTAAATCTGCTAGAGGGTTATTTTTCTGTTCATGAATTTTCGAGTCGGGAAAAGATTGTTTTTGCTCTTCTCAAAGCAGCCCCCCACGTCAAGGACTGGTGGGAAACCTACTGCGAGCAGAAGGATGAAAGTACTGGCTCACTATTTTCAGCCGCACCCACCTGGGATTCGTTCCGGGATGCCATCAAGGAGCAGTACTACCCTGTCGGAAGCTATGAGGATGAATACATAAAGTGGACCACGCTGCGGCAGGGAAGGGACCAAGATGTGCCGGAGTTCACCAATCTTTTCCATACCCTTCGCACAAAGTTGGGTATCAAGGATTCGGAGCAACATTTGATACTCAAATACCGTGGCTGCCTGCACAAGTACATCCAGGAAGAAATACAGTTCCTAAACATCCCCTCGCTCGGCGCAGCATACCGGTATGCCGTCAAAGTCGAGCAGAAGTTTAAACAAAAGAAGCGAGACTTTGGATCTGCGAATCCAAAGCAGGGGAAAGGTGCCCCTAAACCACAGAACAAAGGACAAAGCCAAGGCGGGACAGCCCAAGACAACCAGCTGAAGCTGCAAGCAAAGAGCAACGCCGCGAAGCCGAGAAAGGACACTGGAAAATGGTGCGAGTTCCATAAGAGCTCCACTCACAACACAAGTGAGTGTCGGGCCAAACAGTCACTGGTGGCTGAGCTAAAGGTTTCAGAATCAGATGCATGTTCCGACTCTGAGTCAGAACCCGATAAGGGGTATGAAAAAGGGAAGCAGATCATTGATGCGGATCCCAGCGCCACTGTTGCTATCGCAAAGATCCAGAAAAATGAACCCGAAGATCCAGAGGAGGAGGAGCGTCTCTTCCACTCCCAGATGTGGGTCAAGGGCTCCCCGATACAGTTCATTGTTGATAGCGGGAGTCAAAAGAACCTCATTTCGGCAGAGGTCGTGAAGCGGTTGGGCTTACCGACCACAGCACATCCACAACCATACACCATTGGGTGGCTTTACCAAGGGCGAGATCTTCGCGTGAGCCAGCAGTGTCGCCTTCCATACAACATCAAGCCCTTCACGGATGAGGTATTGTGTGACATTGCTCCCCTTGAAGTTTGTGATGTATTACTAGGACAACCATACTTGTGGAAGCGACATGCTGTGTATGAATCAAGGCCCCGTGCTGTTATTATTACATTGGGAAATAAGTTGTTCAGGATACCAGAGGTACCACCACCTGCCGCCATCTCTTTGATTACTGCAAAACAATGCAGTAAGATCATTTCCAAAACCAGGAAATTTGTTTTCCTGATGATACGCCCTCAAGGGAAGAAGAAGACAGTGGCCGCGGCCTCCAAACGAGGTCCCTCTGCACGGCAGCTACAAATGGACAAGATTGTGGAGGAGTACAAAGACATCTTCACCTCCCCGGCAGGGGTTCCTCTGCACTGTCAAGTCAAGCACTCCATTGATCTGACCCCAGGTGCGCCGCTACCCAATGGACCAATTTATCGGCGCTCCGTTCTGGAGAACAATGAAATCAAGAGGCAGATTCAGGAGCTCCTACAGAAAGGTCACATCCGTCCGAGTTCTTCGCCCTGTGGGAGCCCGATAGTGTTGGTACAGAAGAAGGATGGGACGTGGAGACTCTGTATTGACTATCGGGCGCTGAACAAGATCACTGTCCGTAATAGGTACCCGATCCCGCGGATTGATGACCTCCTAGACCAACTAAAGGGGGCGAAATATTTCAGCAAGATCGATCTGAAGTCAGGATATCACCAGGTACCAATTGAACCCTCAGATGTGTGGAAGACTGCCTTCAAATCCAAGGAGGGCCTCTTCGAATGGTTGGTCATGCCTTTCGGATTGACGAATGCTCCTGCAACCTTTATGAGGCTAATGGATGACATCTTGCGGCCATTCACCAACTCCTTTGTAGTAGTATACTTGGATGACATTCTGATCTTCAGCCAGAGTTGGGAAGAGCACCTCCACCACATCCGACAGGTTCTCCAAACACTGCGGCAACACAAGCTATGTGCCAATTTGGAGAAATGCACTTTTGGCATGACCGAGGTCCAGTATCTGGGATACATCATTGATGAACAGGGGGTGCATGTCGATCCAGCCAAGGTCCAAGTCATTCGGGATTGGCCCTCTCCAACCACTCTAACAGAGCTCCGCAGCTTTCTAGGTCTTGCCAACTTCTACCGCAGGTTTGTGTTGGGATTTTCTCATATTTCTTGGCCCTTGAGTCAAGTCACCAAGGGCGGGGCGAAAGCAAAATTCTTTTGGTCTGAATCTCAACAGAAGGCATTCAGGGAGTTGAAGGATCGCCTCTGCACGGCACCAGTGCTCGCGTTACCAGATTTACAACAACCATTTGAGGTCGAGACAGATGCCTCTGACTATGCTATTGGGGCAGTCCTTACTCAACATGGACATCCAGTGGCATATCACAGTGAAACACTTTCAGACACAGTCCGGAAGTACCCCACTTATGATAAAGAGATGTATTCCATTGTACAGGCCTGCCGACAATGGAAGCATTACATTTTGGGGAAGGAAACGGTCATCCACACAGACCACCGACCTCTGCAATTCATACAGACCCAAGGGAAATTGCAGAATGATCGCCATCAGAAGTGGTCTACATACCTGCAACAGTTTCACTTGAATATCAAGTATAAAAAGGGCAGCACCAATAATGTTGCAGATTGCCTCAGTCGACCACCGATCATGGCGCTAACCACCGTGCTCAACTCTTGCGGGCACGAGACTTCTGATTGGCCACTTCTCTACAAAAGCGACCCAGAATTCGGCCACACAAACCAGACACTCTTGGAGGGTCGGCAGGTTGCAGATTTTCACCTCCAGGATGCCCTATTATGCCACCTCGGTCACCTTTGTGTTCCTTCAAGCGAGCGTGCCAAGATGATTTGGGAAGCACACTACAGTCGGGCTGCTGGGCATTTCGGGGTCGAGAAAACAGTGGCAGTACTGCAAAACTATTTCTATTGGCCGAATCTTCGACAGGATGTTGGGAAGTACATCCGATCATGTACTGCCTGTGCCATTGCCAAACCGACCATTAAGAAGCAAGGCCTCTATACCCCGTTGCCTACCCCTAGTCGACCTTGGGAATCCATCTCCATGGATTACATGTCAGGCCTTCCTTCCACTAAGCATGGAAATGACTGTGTTTTTGTGGTCGTCGACAGGTTCTCAAAGATGGCCATTATGATGGCCTGCAAGAAGAATATCACAGCAGAAGCCACTGCTAAACTCTTCTTTGAACGAGTGTGGGTGCACTTTGGGATCCCACAGTCTATCATCTCAGATCGGGACAGTCGGTTTCTCAGCACATTTTGGTCCAGTCTCTGGTCAATGCTGGACACCAAACTCACGAAGTCCACAGCCTTCCATCCTCAAACTGATGGCCAGACAGAGGTTGTCAACAGGATGATTGTGCACATTCTGCGCATGTATAACTCAAAGCATCCACGCACATGGGACGAGAGCCTCCCCTATGTTCAGCACAGCTACAACCGAGCTCTTCACAGCTCCACTGGCCATAGCCCTTTTTAGGTGGGTTTAGGATTCCAGCCACTATGCCCCATTGATGTGGCCATGCCACTTGCAGCTACTCACATGAATTCAGCTCATGTCCAGTCCGAAACAGATAAGGCCACCAGCTTCATTGAGCGCATCCAACATATTCGCCAGCAGGTCCATGACATTCTTGAGAAATCAAATGCCAAGTACAAGCAGCGACATGATCAACACCGGGTGCCACACAAGTTTCAGGTGGGCGACAAAGTCTGGTTGCATTTGCAAAAGGAACGCCTTACTGGAGCCTATCGGAAATTGAGACCACTTCGATATGGTCCTTACACCATTACTAAGGCGATGGGAGACAATGCATTTGAGCTCAGCATTCCCCCATTCCTTGGCCTGCACCCAGTGTTCAATGTGGACCGCCTTCGGCCATACTTTCCACCATTGCTAGACACATCCGACATTGCAGAACAGCTCAAACCCACAGAATTAAATCCAGATTGCATGGAACAAGCTGCAACTGATCGGATCATGGACACACAGATCAAGAACACTCGCCAACAGCATATCCAACTGTATCGAGTTGTCAAAGCAGGCCAACTCCTTCAGCAGGGCAAGTGGCTCACCAGGGAACAAGTTCAGCAGAGGTTTCCTCATCTCATGGAGGAGCTCAACGCAATGGGGACCATTGCTTCCTAAGGGGGGAGGAATGATCCAGGTGGATATTGGTGGCCACCTGCCAGGTCCACCTGGACCCCCACCATTGTCTTTCTTAGCATTTTCAGTTTCCTTAATTGTAGCACAGTTTACTATTTTTAGCATTTTTTCGGGTCCTGAACTTCCGGAGCCGTTTTGAGGCCCTAAACGACGTTTTTTTGGAATTCTAGGGCGACCGAGCCCTAATTATTGCCTCCCAAAGTGGTAGTACTCGGATAGATCTTTCTAACGAGCTATCGTACGCGTCAAACGGAGATCGTATGCCAAAGTTACGACCCCGGGAAATTGATGTACCAATTTACCCAAACGGGGCCCACAATTTGGCGTTTCATCTTCTAGGGTTAGGTTTCGGTATGTGAAGGGTTTCCCATTGTTTCTCAACAATAAATAGGCCTTCGAGCCTCATTGTAATACAGTTCAGAACAGTTTAGAGGCATGTAGCCATCACATCTCTTCTCAGAGATAAGCTACCATCGCCCTAGCTAGTTTATTGCCATTTCTGTTTGTAAGCATATGTTAGTATTTTCCATTAATGAAATGAAGTATTATTTCCGCTGCATCTTTGTGTATATGGTTATCTCTGTAATTTGTTGCGTTCCTGCTTAAATCTGGATCAATGCTTATTGGGAAAACCTCCTCGATTCTACATATATGCAAGCAGATAATGTCATCTTGGGGGGAATCTTAATTTCTCCATAGGCCATGCAGAATCTTGGGGACACAATGCTCATGTTTATCCACTTTCTAATTCCATCAGCCTCCTTTTGGAAGATCATCATTTTATTGATATTCTTATGGCTCGGCTCCAACCTACCTAGCATAATTGAAGGACTGAAGAGGTTATTCTTACCAGAAGGCTAGACCGTTTCCTTATTAAAGAAGCCTTCCTTGGATGAGTACAGGCAATGGGTGGGATCGGGAGGCTTATCTGACCACTCTCCAATCTACCTTGAATTTACAAGTGCAAATCGTAAGCCAAAATCTCCTTTTAAGTTTAACTCTACCTAGCTCAAGGATTAGGAGTATACCAAAATGGTCACTGATTATTGGAAATCCCTTCCCCTTGATCCCGGACAGACACACACTGAATGTTTTGCTAAAAATATTCTCTGCCTCAAGCACAAAACAATCGACTGGGCTAGAGAAAAAAGAGTAAGGGATGATCACCTCCTTAATGATATTGAACTTGAACTTGCTAATCTGGTTGGAGCAGATGGTCAGGGATTTGAATCTGCTGAAGTAAAAGATCACCTTATCAAACTTGAAGCAGAGAGGACCAGAATCCTAAAGGACAGAGAAGAAACCTGGAGACTTAGGAGTCGAGCCATTTGGCTTCAATCTGGGGATGACAATACAAAATTTTATCATCAATTTTCAAATGGTTGACAGGCCATCAATACTATCTGCATTTGGATGATGATTTTGGTCACTACGTTCAATCATTCAATCATCTGGCCACTCTCAGCACCTCTCATTTCAGTTGGCTCTATAAAGCACCATAGGAAGCTACTCTTGCTGAGATTATCAAAGTGGCAGGGTTGTTTCCTAGATTCGTCAATCAAGAAGTTGCAGAAGATCTCATCAAGCCTGTATCTATGGGTGAATTGGAAGGAACCCTTAAATGGTTCAAGAAAGACAAGAGCCTTGGACCGAACGGATGGCCGGTTGAATTTTATATAGCTTTTTTTGAAGTTCTTGGAAATGATTTGCTTCAGGTTATTGAAGAATGCCGAGTAAGTGACCGAATGTATGATGCATTTAACTCAACCTTCATTGCCCTTATTCCCAAATCTAATTCCCCTTCGACCTTTAATGAATTTAGGCCCATCTCTCTCTGCAATTGCATATATAATATCATAGCCAAAATTATTGCCAACTGCCTTAAACCTATTTTATCTAAACACATCTCTTTGGAACAGTTTGCCTTCCTTAATCATCGTTAGATTCATGAAGTTGTTGGTACTGCCCAGGAGGTCCTCCATTCCATCAAGATCAAGAGGCTAAAAGGTATGATCCTAAAGATGATTTAGCAAAGGCTTTTGATTGTACTAGCTGGCTATACTTGAGAATGCTTTTGACTCATTTGGGCTTCCCCATAGCCTTCATCCAATGGATCATGTGTTGTATTTCCAATGTTTCTTATAGTGTTCTTATCAATGGTTCTGCCTCTTCCTTTTTCCATGTTGAACGAGGCCTTAGACAAGGTTTTCCTCTCTCTCCCCTTCTTTTCTTGCTGGTCATGGAAGGCTTGAGTCGGCTTATATCTGAGGATAAAAGACAGGGAAGACTACAGGGTATTAAAATCACCAACAGTTGCATCCTTACCCATCTACTATTTGTTGATGATGTCCTAATTTTCCTCAATGGATCGATTGGTGACACAACTGCATTTTCTTCTATTCTCAGATCCTTTTGCTTTGCTACAGGCATGGAATGCAATCAACATAAATTGACACTGACTGTTGTTGGTTGCTCCCACAATGAAACTCACACTGCTCATCAAAGATTTCCCTTCACAATTCTCCCATTTGATGATGGTCTTAAATATCTTGGTTTCGACTCAAGCCCATACAATATAAGATAGCTGACTGGATATGGCTTGTGGAAAAAATTGAAAGGCGACTGAATATCTGGCATCACAGATGGATCTCTAGGCTGGTCGATTCACTCTTATCAAATCCGTATTAGAAGCTACATCAGTGTACTAGATTTCCTTGGCTTGGATTCCAAGGGGCCTTTTGAATAGAATACAGTAATTGTGTTTCAAATTCTTATGGAAAGGAAAACAAGAAGGTCATACATATGCATGGTTCAGATGGGAACTCATTGCTCTCCCAAAGAAATGGGGAGGATGGGGCATGAAGAATCTTGATGCCTTTGCAAAAGAATTAGTTGCAAAATTGGGATGGAAAGTTCTCACTACAAAGAATTTATGGACTGAGGTGGTCATTCAGAAGTATATTAGCCTTTTCCATCTCCTTGATTAGATCAGGCGACCTACATGGAACAGATCAAATAAATCTACTATTTGGAAAGCGGTATTGAACTCTCTATCATACATCCGTGATGGATTAACCTGGAGGATTGGATCTGGTAACCTGGTTTGTATTGGCATGGATCCTTGGTCTAGATGTGGGAATGCTTTTCATATTCCCCCTGAGATCCTACACTTCCTCTCGAACACAGGTATCACTAGACTTACTCAAATTGTTGATCCGGACAATTCTAATATTTTCTATCAAGCCTGGAAATCTGTTGAACTATTGGGCATACCTAACATCTAGCACAATGATTCACAATCCTATGTTAGTGCACTCTTTGAATCACATGTTTGAATCACTAAGGGAGAGGATGAGCTCATATGGGCTCAATCGCAACATGGTTCATATTCTCCTAAGGAGGGATATCCTCTCATCTACTCTGCTCACAAACCCCCCACTTCTGATTGGTGGTGGCGTGCTCTTTGGAAGCTGAAGGCACCTCCCAGAGAAAAATTATTCATGTGGTGTATACTTCGCAATAAAGCCCCTACAAGGGACAATATTCAGAAGCAATCATTGTTTGGACCAACCTGGTGTATCCTACGCAAACAGGCATCTAAATCTATTGAAAAATTATTTCCTCTATGTCCCATTACCATCTATTTATGGCACAATGTACTTGCAAATCTACACCTTCCCAATCGTTGGCATGGAGCTAATATTTTGGAAGCCTGGCAATCGTGGTGGTCTGCTGCACATCCAATCAAGATTAGGAACCTCCCTCTCCTGATATGTTGGTGCATTTGGCTACAAAGAAATAAACTTATTTTTCGGGCACCACTTTGCTTTGGCCTCAAGCAACAACACACCTCATCTCTATTTATAACAATATACTAGAGGATGATCGCCCTCACACTCCATGCAATATCTTTATTGAGATTATCGACAAGAACATCCCTTGGGCATACTTCGATGGTTCAGCACAGCAACAAGGCTGTGGAGGGGGCGTATTACTACATATTACATAAAATCATTTTTATAAAATCCAGATGGGGCTAGGAGATGTAACCAATAACTTTGCAAAACATATTACACTCATACATTTGCTATATTATGCACTTGAGAAGGGATGTCATCGCATTCATATTTTTGGCGATTCCAAACTCATCATAAATTAGTTTAACCAACAATCTGCATGTCACGTGCACAAACTCCGTAATATTTTGGATGAGACTTTGCTTCTGAAATATCAATTTGACTACATCTCTTGTCATCACATATACAGGGAGCACAACCAGGTTTCTGACAAATTATCCAAGGAGGTCGCACTCCAGCCTCGGGGGCTCTGGATGATCCAGGATCAGACATAGAAGGAATTCTATAGATACTTCCATAGACCTTATGATGACCAACAACATTTTGGGGCAGACAAGCCCTGATTTATGGTCTCTGAGATATTATTGTGATCATTATTTTCTCAGTATATATTTTTTATCAGACATTTCATATGTATTAACTTATTATACTCCCAACCTAGGATAGTTTTTTGATAGTATCACACAGTCAGTGGAAACAACCACCCTTACAACATATGCTTCCAAGCATCTACAACATGTAATTTTCAACATCTTAATGAAAATTGCGATTTTTCCTTGGGGAAAAAATATTTTAGCCATGGTATCTAAGTATGAGGGACCATGCACAAAAATATTTTTTTACATAAGATTTTTACAAATTCAACCCTCAAAGGGGAATAGTTGTTCGACTTAGACCCTCAAATTACACACTCAATTCTGTGACACAATATGATCTAGTAGATCAAGTGATTTGTAATAAAATAATTTAGCCAATTAGGTTAAATTATTCCCAAATCACTTTTAAATAAAACTCGACTAGAATACTAGGACTCACCTAAGACTTTGATGACAAATTCCACCCTATCTTTGGGGTGAGGTTGGAGGGAAAAACTCTGTCAACCATCCGTGTTTAGAAACACAAATGAGTCAGTGAGACGAAAAACCTCCTAGGATGAAATTATCGCTAAAATAATAGACTTACCTAGGTTGTTACTGTTGGGCTAATTTATTGACTAAATTAACGCAAGTATTTAATTATCAATCCGGGTTTGTAAAACTTGGAGGCAAATCCACTGTATAGGGACATCAAATATAATCAAGTTTAGAAGATAAAATTTAAAACCTAAAGAAGTGCATATTACAAATATAGCCTACATTAATAATTTCAATTCACCTTGCAATGAAGGAAAGCTGAAATGGCTCTTAACTTAAGAGGTCCAATTCTTCCTCAATTATTACTTGATGAATAGAAATTAGAAACCATGAACTCTCAATAGCTTAAGATGGACAAATCATCAATGAAGGGAGGCTCTTAACTTAAGAGACCTTTGGTATTTCCCATCATAATTCATTCACCATAATGCTATCAATTGAAGACTGAAAATACATAAGAAAAACTGCTTGCATGTAATCAAGGAAAAACCTAGTTTCAATCCACCAATTTAACAGAAGGAGTGTTCAACTTGAACACCTTGTTATTCCATCTTACTAAAGTGATGAACAAACTAAGATTCAATAAAATAAATCATCACACATCAACCATAAACCAATCTGAAGCAAAGCACATAAACAAGTTCTAAGATAACCAAATTATGGAAAATTAAACTAGTCTAACAAAGAAGTGTACTTAGCTTGGAGTGGGGGCCCTCCACCCTTGCCTTGCACACTTGAAGAAATCTCAGCTACAACAACTTCAGTAAATCAACCAAGCATGAACAACAAATTGGAATGAAACAAGTTCTTCAAATTAGCTCCCAACTCCAATTATACAAAAGTTACATACAAATTCCATTTCAAAAGCCATCAAAGTCTTGGCTTTAAATAGAAGTTTAATGAAACAAACTGATCTATATTATCTCTAACACTCATATCTAATCATATCCACCTATCTAAGTCGAACTCATCCAATTCATCCCAAGAAATATGGTCAATCCCATAAAATCTCAAAACTGCCCTATTTCCTAGGGATTTTCTGGTGACTAGTCATGTTTGACCAGCCTTGACCGGGCCTAATAAAGCTTGTTTTGGTCGAACCAAGTGGAGTTAGCTTAGTCCTAGTTCCCAAGCTGTCCATCCATGCATCAAACTCGAGCCCAAGTGTCCTGCAAACATGTTATCGACATAGCTATTACGGGAATTTCTGATTCAGTCCAAAATTGCACTTGAAACTCAATTTTCATAAAAACTTTTAGAAATTGCAAAATTAAAATTAAACACCTGAATATGCATAAAATACATCAAAATGAGATGGATGTGATGGAAAATGGATGGAAAATATAAGGATTAAGTAGGTTTCCCTAAGCAAAAATAGACCAAAACTGAGGGCCAACAGTTACATTAATGGTCTTACTAGCATCATTTACATTAAAAAATTGCAGAATGGGTTTACAATAACATAGTGTTGATTTTTGATGATCTCGATCATTTGAAGAAAAATATGGTACATCTGCTTCCTCAAAACTTTGACAAAATGAGTGCAACAAATCGAATAGGTCCCCTCCAGAGCCAACTTGGTCTTGTGGGTGACAAAATCATTGTTTTGACTCAAATACAATTCTCTTTCCTTTCTCTTTCAAAATTCCAAATGGGACTTGACTCTAGTACAATAGATTGAATCATGACAATTTTTTTTGACTCAATAAACCCTAGAAGCATGAAGAACATGTTTGACTAATGAAATAATAATAATAATAAAAAAAAATTCTTCTTCATGAAATACAAGATGATACAAATACAATGATAATTATGAAGACTGAACCTAGTTACTTTTTCCAACAATAATCTCCTCCTCCTTCACTCCTCCATGTTGTAAAATGCAATATGACAACTATTAATTAAGATTTTCCTTATTCTTTAATACTTGTTTGTGAACTTTATTTATCTTTTTATGTTTCTTTATTAGATATTTTCATAAAAAAAATATCAAGATCAAAACAGAAAGAACAATGGACACAGATATTAGGCTCCAGGCCAGGGAAAAACCTCTCCAAGGGGAAAAGCTAGAAAAAATATTCTCTTCTTATATGATCTGCTTCAAATGAAACAACAAGGAACCAAACCCTAGACCAAGTCCTCGTTACAACATCAAGTGAGCCCTCCAAAGAGACCTTCTAGCTAGGTCAAGGTCAAACCAAATTAGCTAGAGACAAACCCTTCTTGTATAGCACCGGTTTCAAAATTTTGACCCCTTGCAACAGAATTTCCAACCCCTTGCAACAGAATTTCAGACGTGCAGTCACTGCAAAACTTTTGGCCCCTGCAAATGCTCCAGAAACTCGCACGTATGAGAGAAAGATGCCCAAAATCTTCTTTTCTTCGCTAGGGTTTCTCCTTTCTTTCCTTGTCCTTCGCTCTTCGTTTTCCTTCTTCTTATTTCATATCAAACTTGTTTGTGATTTCGCTCAAATGAGGTCGAAGTGCTTCTATTTATACTCTTTTGTGTGGGTCGAATACCCCTTTTTGGGAAAACTTGTCTTTGCCAGGTCCAACTTGTGCTAGGAGGCTTCTAGGATTTTCTAGACTCAAAAATAAATTCTTTTACAAGGTACATCTTGCTCAGAAGGGTCTTATAAACATGATGTTGACTCTCTTGACTCATGACAATAAATCTTATGACTTAACAAACCCTAGAAGCATGAAGACCATGCTTTTACCTAGAAGACCATCAATTAAGAGCATGAAACCCATGCTTTAAAATAATAACTTTTTATTTTCTTCTTTCGTTTTTTGCATAAGATACATATTGAAATGAGTACAATAGCAATTATGAAGACCAAGACTAGTCACATTTCCAACACCCCCTCTTAGCTAGGGAGGTATTTATAATTTTACAATCAGTACAACATCATTCTCAAACTGAAGAGTTCTCATAAGAGGAGTCAGATTGATAAGTCATCTATAAGCATCAACATTATAACCAACATTGTCTTTTGAGGCCTAACTAGACAAACTCATCTTCATTCAAGAGCATTATGCTGGGAGGTTTTACGTGTGATATCGCACTACCTCTACAAGTCACATACCCCATCCTATTCTTCACAAGGTATGCCCTTTTAGGACTTGTTCTTATCTTGGATTCCCAATCCTCAAAGAATGTTCGTCCTCTTAGACCACTCTTATCTTGGATACATGTTCCATCCTCAAAGAGTGTCCGCACCTTTCCTTTCTTGGATGCTTTATCCTCAAGGAAACCACATATACTTATCCAATCTTCCACCATTCTCTCTTCAAGGCCTTCACTTAGACTTACAATTGTTAGTCTTGGTCTAGTGCTTGACACATGAAGAAGAAAATTCACATGTGATGTCCAACATCACTCCCTCTCACCTAGAGAGGATATCCCTATTCCCTCTCGACTAGGGAATAGATCCTTGCTCTTGTTCAGGGAGACTCCTTTACTCCCTCTCAAATCTAGAGGAGATTCCAAACTTCCTTTCTATTTGGGAATTCAACACCACAAGCCTTATAGCTCATCTCCATAAGAGTATCGACTAATTGTTTTTACAGTTGCATGGCTCCCTCTTTCCTCCGCATTTCATCATATTGAGCCTACTTCCTTCCTAGGTATCATGGAACCATCTTCTTTCTTCAATCTTGTGACAGGATTCAGGTCATAAACCTTGCACATCACTTTAATATTGTCATTAACAATAAAGGCATTATGTTGAGCCTTTCCAATCTTCAAGATGATCATAGCTTCCTCATGAAAGTGATCTCCTAGTTGTTGTACAAATATGATCTTCAGGTTATCTTCTCGCACTGCTACCTTTTAATTCCCAAGATGAGCACATATTGACTTCATAATTGTCAAAATCATATGTTGAGATTGCCTCAACATTCATCATATATTCCTGCAATATTCTTCGAGGTAGCAAAACAATATGTTAACCAAATAACCAATAACATATATATTAGACTTACCTCATCATGATGACCTTCTCATCACAACATCAACATACTCATGGTTTATCTCCACATGAGTCTTCCTTCATGCATCGAAGTGCCCAAGGATCAAACTTTTTTACTGTTGTCACTCGGATTGTATAGGAACCACGACAACGCTCCGGACGAGGGCTGTCTCTCTGATCCCCACCCACTCCATTCTAGTTGTCTCCCAACAACAGGCCATGGCAGTTGTCCCTATGGAATGAAATGAAGGAAATAAAGTTGAGAATCAAAATCATTTTGGAGACACGGATGAGTGGCCTAGCCACTTGGTTGAATTTAAGCAAGATTATTGATTAAATTAGATTTTTCTATTATGAGACTAGTGCCTTAATGGAGTCACAAGTTCTTTCTTCTTATGAATTGAAACCAAATGACTAGATGGACACCTGCTGCTTGAATGATTGATTAACCTATATGATGTACAAATCCTAAGACCTATGCAAGATGTAGTGATCTTAGTAAATTTTAGTTAAATTCCTAGTCTAAGTGTAACCTTCCTTTAACTATTTTGACGCTGGGATCCAAGGTAGGTTGTGGGAAGGAGACTAATAGGAAGCATGCTAGGGCCTGATTAACAATACCTTCTGTTAGGCTCCTATCACCTGATGCCTCTGGTGCTGTAGAGACTATGGCTTTGACGACTGCAAGGTCTCCGCGTTAACCACCAAAGAGTTGCCAAGGCCCCTCAAGCTAGATAAGAAGGGTAGACCTATGTCTCTATCAACCTAGCTTATGCTAGGAGGTAAATTATTAATGCAAATCTAGGTCTAGAATACTTATGCAAGAGATTATGGGTGAGATTTATCTTGAGTTAAGATTTTCTTAAGTTGTTTAAGTACTTTGATTAGATACCTTTTAAGAGTACATATCAATAGTGAAATGCAATCTTAAACAAGATAAATTTATTTCGGATACAAATGCAAATTTCAACAGTATTTCACAAAATCCCAAGTAACCCAAGATACCAAATGCTAAGAATAGTCAGTCAAGATGTTGATTACAAAATTATGATATTTTATACCAACAATACTACTTTAGAAAAATCATATCTTATCAATGTGTAACAACAATGCATAAACCACTTCAAATGATGAAAATTTCCCAACACATAAAACAATGAAATTTCCAATGACCAGCGAATGCAATTCAGTTTGTTTATATCACTTTAAGGGGATGTATTCAATAAAATTTCAGATCTGATTTCTTGATTGACAGCAGTAAGTAAAGACAAATTGGCAAGATAAAAATTGCCAAAAATAGATGGTATATATGCCCAAAAATAGTAAAATGCACTAGAACTTGAAGATTTCGATTTTAGGGATTTTAGAGAGTTTAACTCACAATTTTCAGAAACAAACGTTTGGGAAATAAGGGTTGCACCCGTAGTCAATACATACCACAGATCAATGAAACATACCACAGATCAACGAAACAAGAACACCTCGAGTTTCACCCCAAAGTCTTTTATTATGGTAGAAAAAATAGTTCTAAGCGGGATAATAGTTTACACAATGCTTCAACAACAATTCTATCCAAAGATCAAGACTAGAGACTCAAATGTCTCTCTAATTTATAGATAAATCCTCCAAATGGAAAAATAATGGCTAGTTTCTTTGATCATTGTAAAAATAATCTTGGACGTTGATAAATACTTCAAGATCTTTTAATCTTGGCCCTTGATTTCTTATTTTTGAGGAATTTTTGAATTTATCATTTAATTCCATTTTAATTAACTCAAAATTAATTATTTAGAGCTAATTTCCTTAAAATTTTGACTTTGACTTAACCACCAAGGTCCAAGGGTCCAAATTTTTTTGAAAAAGACAATATTCCCTTGGTGGAGGACCTTTAAAATTTGACTCTTTTAAGACCCACGAATTTTTCCATTTGAAGAATTTATTTTCCTAAGACAATTTAACTTTACTTTAATTAATTAATTATCGGGCTTAGGATATATTTTTATTTTTATAGGAAAATTAATTAATTTACACATGAGGGGATTAATTATTTTCCCAACCCTCTAATACATATGATTTTTTCGTTTAAAGACTCAAAGAAGGAAAACACATTCCGCTTAGACCCTCCAGACACATACCCCATATGCGACTCAATATGATCTAGTAAACCACATGATTTGTAATAAAATAATTTAGCCAATTAACTTAAATTATTCCCAAACCACTTTTACATCAGACTCGACTAAAACACTAGGACTCACCTGATAATTCGACAATAAATTTCACCCTAGCTTTGGGGGTTCAAGCTAGAGGGAAAAACTCTTCTGATTAGCTGTGTCGAAAAACACATCTAATCAATGAGGTTAAAAAACCTCCTAGGATGGAAATCGTTATCAAATAATAGGCTTACCTAGGTTGTTACATAAACTCATGGTTTTACTTATATCATTTACAATATATAACTTGCAGAATGGGATGACTATGACACACCAACTGCTAATATGTGATCCGATCCTTGTTGAAAAGTTGGCACTTATGCTTCCTTTGAACTTTGACAATTTGAGTGCAACATCTGGCTCCATATGGGGACACGTTGCTTCCAAAAAATAACGTGATAATCCCAAAATCCTGCATCCAAGGAAATAAAAGTCCATCAAATAGATATCCATTCAACATCAAAATCATCATGCATATATAGAAAATATCACTAAAATAGAAAATCTATCCTAACAAACTGAAATATAAAAAACATAATATAAATGCGTGAAATCAACTAACTAATGACATAAATGAAAGGGAGTAGGGTTAGAGATACTATACAAAACGATGCCCATGGCATCAGATGCAATCGATGAGGAACAATCTCAGGCATCTGTCTACTGATTGGTAGATCAATCGGTTGCTTTTCAGAAGTCCCTTCCTGAAGTTTGACCCTCTTAGGTCGGTGTGACTACTCATCACTATGCTACATATCTCTATCAATCTGAAACCTTCTTCTTTTTCTGCTTGGTGGAGGGGATGGGTGGTGGAAAAAGTGACATATCTCTGATTCAAAGTGAGGCGAATGCTCTTGTGGTACAACCTGTTCACCATTTTCCAACTTCTTTGGAACTTCCACGTGGTATCTTCTTTCTACTTCTTTGTATAACCTGACCATGCCACCTGTTGTTGTTGGAATAATGGCATAAGACAAATCCATCTGAATGCATCCACCTAAATCAGCTGCAAACTTCTGGGAGAGAAGCATTCCCCACACATCTGGCGCATCAATGACCGCAATATCCATGGTGATGATCTTGTATGGATAATTTGCTAAGGCAACCAGTAAACCTTTAACCACACCAAGGACTTCAACCTTTCTATAGTCCATCGAACAAATGTTATGATGTGGTCTAGGAATTCTTAAGTTTAATTGCTCCATGACCTTCTTGGTCATAACATTTGCACCAGAATCTAGCATGCAATTGTGAAGTAATCTGTCATTGATGGCCAAAGTAAGAAAGAATGGTTCATGATTTTCATTAGTCATACAACAATTGATATCATTTAATTTGATTTCTTCGTCCTGATGATTAATTCCATTATCTCCTTGTTGAAGCATACCCAAAGCCCTGAAGAAAAATGCCCTTTGAGAACCTTTAAAATTTTAAGTACAGGGACATCAATCTTAATATTATTTATCCATGTGGCCCAATCCATGTTCAAACCAGATTTGTATCTTTCAGCGGGAACCTTCTTGTTTTGACTTTGACCTTTTCCCTTACTTTGATATGTGTAACCCTTTTTTTTAAGTTCTAGAACTTGTTCTTGAGTTGGTTTATCACCATATGCCTGAGTAATGGGTTCTTTTTCTTCATCGAAGGTGTTTATTGCAAAGGTTTAAGAAATCATATTGTCGCATGGGCTTTCACTTGATTCGCCTTGACTTGCATTATTACTTCGTTGATATCTACTTTCTTCTAAGATTATTCTAGCCAAAGACAAGTACTTTCTTTGTCAAAACCGTCACAAGGTCTGTAGAAAGGAACAGATTCATCAACTACGTTAGCATACTCAAGTAATGTAGGAGGCCTTTTGTAATTACGAAATTCCTTTTTGGCCACTGGTTGTTATTGTTCCCTCTGTTGTTGTTATTGTTTCGGGGAGGCATACTCTGTGTTTGCATCTGACATTCCTTTCCATTTGTATTAATTGATTCTACATGTCACTTATCTGTTTGGCATGTTTAATTTCCATATCCCTAACCAGTTTGGTTAATTCTTTAACTGTATCTGATTCTTCTTTGATTTTGACCGAAGTTCTTTCATAACCAGGGATCTCAGATTTACCTGAAGCCTTTTTATCTTTTTCTAACTCTTTAGTTGTGTTTTGGGCAGCAACTAAAGTGGTAGGGTGAGCCCGCCTTATCTCATATTGGACTTCTACATGGTAAGCCTCAAGATATGTTTCCAATACAATTTTGTCAGGAGGCTTGTAATCTTGAGTCATGTCCCTTAGTAATTTGTTGAACCTCTGGTTAAATTCTACCACCGTTTCATTTTCTTTCTTCTTGATGGTATTGAATTCTTTCACCAAGTATTTCCCTTCCCTCTTATCCCTGTATTTGTCTCGAAAAGCATCAAGGAGGGTCCTTAGAGAATCAAAAGCATTATTAGCCTTGTCATGAAACCAGTCAATTGCATTACCTTCCAATGATAAGACAAACAACTTCATCTTGACATCTTCATGATTATAGTCTGTAGAATGAGCATATCTATGGAGGAATGAATTAAACTTCTTTATGTGCTCCTCAACATTGATAGCATTATTCCCCTCAAAGATTGGAAATCTATTCATAGTTGACTCATTTGGCAAGTCGTGTGGATATCCCTGGATGTTGGTGAAATTGCAAGGACCATAGTAGTCACCCATGATGTTTTGATTCAGAGGATTGATGAAAAGAAAATGGAGATCAAGGAGAGCTTCCTGTCTGAGAAAATTTAAACGATCTCTAGAATGTAACTTGTTTAACTGAGCTCTTAGAACCTTTTCAGGATCAGGAGCGGAGTTAACTAGGTTACCAAGATTCTTTCTAGAGTACGTTCTAGTGAATGGATGAATAAGTGGAGTCGCCACCCAAACCAGAAACCAACCTAAATTTCTAGGTGCTAAATATGAAAATGAACAAGATGAGAAGATTAGTGAATGGAAAAATGATAAGGTGATGAGAAGATGAAAAATGATGAGATATGGGTGTCAACAAATGTTGTGGCGTTAAGGAATAATGAATGAAAAGATTTACAAGATTATGGAGACTGTCGTAAATCCAAGGTTAATAAATTGGTCCTCGACAACGATGCCAAAAAAATGTGGCGTTGGCAGGATAAATGGAAAGATGGAATATGATTTAGAAGGGAAATTGTCGTAAACCCAGACAACAAGACAAACTTGTCCCCGAAAACGATGCCAGAAAATGTTGTGCTGCTTGACAAGCTAAATGGAAAAATGTGAGAAAATTAATGATAATGTCGTTAACCTCGGTAACATGACAAACTCGTCCTCGACAACGACGCCAAAAAATGTTGTCACCCGGATTGTACAATCATTGCGAAAACGCTGATGGCGGGGGTTGTCACTTTGATCCCCGCCCACTTCATTCTAGTTGTCTCCCAACAACGAGCTATGGGGGGTAGTCCCTATGGAATGAAGTGAAGGAAATCAAGTTGAGAATCAACTCACTTGGGAGACATGGATGAGTGGCCTAGCCATTTGGTTGAATTTAAGCAAGATTATTGATTAAATTAGAATTTCCTATTATGAGATTAGTGGCTTAATGGAGTCACAAATTCTTGCTTCTTATGAATTGAAACCAAATGACTAGATGGACACCCATTGCTTGAATGATTGATTAACCAAATCCTAAGACCGATGTGAGATGTAGTGATATTGGTAAATTTTAGTTAAATGCCTAGTCTAAGTGTAACCTTCCTTTAAAAATTTTGAAGTTGGGCTCCAAGGTAGGTTGTGGGAAGGAGGATAACAGAAAGTAGGCTAGGGACTGATTAGCGATACCTTCTGTTAGGCTTCTATCACCAAATTCCTTTGGCGCTGCAGAGATTGTGGCTTTGACAACTGTAAGGTCACCATGTTAACCACCGAAGAGTTGTTGAGGCCTCTCAAGCTAGATAAGAAGGGTTGACCTATGTCTCTATCAACCTAGCTTATGCTAGGAGGTAAATTATTAATGAAAATATAGGTCTAGAATGCTTATGCAAGCGATTATGAGTGAGATTTATCTTGAGTTAAGATTTTCTTAAGGTGTTTAAGTACTTTGATTAGATACCTTTTAAGAGTACTTATCAGTAGTGAAATGCAATCTTAAACAAGATAAATTGCTTATGGATACAAGTGCAAATTTCAACAGTATTTCACAAGATACCAAGTAACCCAAGATGCCAAATGCTAACAATAGTCAATCAAGATGTTGATCACAAAATTATGACAGTTTATACAAACAATACTACTTCAGAAAAATAAGATCTTATCAATGTGTAACAGCTACGCATAAACCACTTCAAATGATGAAAATTGACCAATACATAAAACAATGAAATTTCCAATGACCAACAAATGTAATTCATTTTGTTTAGATCACTTTAAGAAGATGTATTCAGTAAAATTTCAGATCTGATTTCTTAATTGACAAGAGTAAGTAAAGACAGATCAGTTAGATAAAATTGCTAAAAATAGATGGCCTATATACCCAAAAATAGTAAAATGCATCAAAACTTTAAGATTTCGATTTTAGGGCTTTTAGAGAGTTTAACTCAGCAATTTTCAAAACAGATATGTTTGTTACAACAATGAGTTAACTACAGATCAACAAACTAATCAAGCCAAAAAAGATACCCAATATTTCTAAAACTAGATAAATTTCACCAAACTTGATTTTTTTTTGAGTTATTTAGAGTATGTAATTCATAAATTTCAGAACTGATAATCTTATTACGATAGTAAGTTAGTCACAGATCAACAAGCTAAAAATATTGAATATGCGGCTCCAAATGTCTAAAAATAGTAAGTTTTTGCCGGAAACTGAAAATTCAATTTTTTTAGTCCTTATCAAGCAAATGCTTCAGAAATATTTCATACTTGAATTTCACAGTTATGCAGTAAATTCTGACAAGCTAAAATGTTATATCTAGGTCAAATTAGAGATGCCCCAGTGGCCAAAACTTGTGAAAACTTAGATTTTGCAATTCTACTCGATTTCGACCAATTATAATGTGATTTTAGGGCTTGAAAATTATTGATTTAACTGTTGTCATGAAACTGGAGTAAAATAAAGGTTTGAAGGTCAAACCCTATGCCCAAGGCCTTGAAGATCCCATCGTTGAAAATCATTGAAACTTTGGGATTACCTTGTCGCTTGCGAGATATGAATTTTAAGACCTTAATCGTGCAAAACTGCCAAGTATTTAGCTTTAAAACTTTAGATTAGGGTTTCAGGTCAAAAGAGGCCAAGAATTAGAGAACAAGGTCAAGGGAAGCGAATTTGCGGGGATAAATGGGCTAGGATGATAGATCAGGGCACAAGGATGGAGAAAATGGCCAATAAGGGCCAACGCTTTGCCCAATGAGGCTAGCGTTTGGGAAATAAGGGTTTAGGGGCTAAGGCCAAGGCCTAAGGCCTAAAGGCTCCACAAGGGAGCTGCAAGCCCTTAGAGGGCTGCGACTAGAGGAAGGAGGAGAGGAGGACCGATAGGAGAGGAGGCCTACGACAAGCCTAGGAGGGCCAAAGAGGAGGCTGCAAGGCCTTTTAAGCCTACAACTAAGGCAAGGAAGGGAAGTGCAGCACTAAGGGTTCCCAGTTAGCCCCAAGAAGGCTAAAAACCAAAACACAGAGGGAAGAAAGGATGATGATGAGGCCTAGGAAGGAAAAACCAAGGCTTGAAGCCCTAAAAATATTGAAACCCTTTCTCCAAAAAAAATTATGCTTCAACTCTTTGATTTTCTGAAAATTCTTCTGTGGAAGCCCTGCAAAAAATTCCAAGAGACTAGATCTTACCCTTAAGGGCATGGATCTATCTATTCTTCCATTTAACTCCTTGATCTAACCTGCAAAAATGAAAATAGAGATACCCAACCCCAAATATATACAAAATAAATCTAAAACCCCAACCCAAGCTAGAAAAATAATTTACAATTTAAATTTACAAATTTATTTACAAAATACACATGGATTTTCAAATGGATTTTGAGAAAATATTTTTTATAATATTTTTTACTTGAAAGAATGGCTAAAATGCTTCAAAAAAATTAATGATCACTATAGCCCAAGGGAAGATTAAATCCACCATAAAAAACTAGAGTTCCAAACAAAGTAACCCTTGCCCACAGTCTGTGAACTTGGAGACCAAGGATCAAGTACCTGCAAATACTATGTATTATCTCGAAATAATAATCATAAAGCACCACATAGGAAGTCTGTAGTCAATACATACCACAAATCAACGAAACAAGAACACCTCAAGTTGTGCCCCAAAGTCTTTTATTATGGTAGAAAAAATAGTTTAGAGCGGGATAATAGTTTACACAATGCTTCAACAACAATTCTAGCTAGAGATCAAGATGACTAGAGACTCAAATAACTCTCTAATTTATAGATAAATACTCCAAATGGAAAAATAACGGCTATTTTCTTTGATCCTTGTCAAAATAATCTTGGCAATTGATAAATACTTCAAGATCTTTTAATTTTGACCATTGATTTCTTATTTTTGAGGAATTTTCGAATTTATCATTTAATTCCATTTTAATTAGCTCAAAATTAATTATTTAGAGCTAATTTTATAAAAAAATTGACTTTGACTTACCACCAAGGTCCAAGGGTCCAAATTTTCTTGAAAAAGACAATATTCCCTTGGTGGAAGACCTTTAAAATTTGATTATTTTAAGACCCACAAATTTTTTCGTTTGGAGAATTTATTTCCCTAAGACAATTTAACTTGAATCTAATTAATTAATTTTTTGGCTTAGGATTTAATTTTATTTTGCTAGAAAAATTAATTAATTTTCACATGAGGGGATTAATTATTTTTCTAACCGTCTAATACATATGATTTTTTCATTTAAGGACTCAAAGGCAGAATACACATTCGTCTTAGACCCTCAAGACACATAACCACTGTTGATAATATCGGCGATATATCGGCGATATTCGAAAATATCGCGATATTTTCGGCAAAACGATATATCGCCGAGAAAATATCGCGATATTTTCTGTTTTGAAAATATCGCGATATTTTCAAAATATCGGCAAATATCGGAAAATATCGGAAAATATTGGCAAAATATCGCGATATTTTGAAAATATCGGCAAAATATCGGCTATATTTAAAAATCTGAAAAAATTATTTTTTATGCTTGCCGATATTTTGCCGATATTTTCGCCGATATTGCCGATAAGATATTTTCTGGACCCTCGCCGATATTTTGCCGATACCGATATTTTCAACACTGCACATAACCCATCTGCGACTCAATAGGATCTAGTAAACTAAGTGATTTGTAATAAAATAATTTAGCCAAATTAACTTAAATTATTCCCAAACCACTTTAACATCAGACTCGACTAAAACACTAGGACTCACCTAATAATTTGACAATAAATTTCACCCTAGCTTTGAGGGTTCAAGCTAGAGGGAAAAACTCTTATGATTAGCTGTGTCGAAAAACACATCTAATCAATGAGGTTAAAAAACCTCCTAGGATGGAATTCATCATCAAATTGTAGGCTTACCTAGGTTGTTACATAGACTCATGGTTTTACTAAAATCATTTACAATATATAATTTGCAGAATGGGATGACTATGACATACGAATTGTTGATATGTGATCTGATCCTTGTTGAAAATGTTGCCACTTTTGCTTCTTTGGAACTTTGACAATTTGAGTGTAACATTTACCAAGTTTCAATTTTCTTTAGGAGATTGGACTGGATGTTAATCATTATTTTCAATGTTGTGAAAAGCGTGAGCGGGATTAAATCGGCGTGGGGAAAGAATCGGAAAAAATTGGAAAAATCGGGAAAAAATCGGAAAAAAGCGGGAAAAAATCTTTTGGTACAAAAATATTCATTTTTTTTCAATTTTTTTAATATCTAAACCATCTACAACATAAAATAAATACATTGACACATAAATATAATAAAAAAACTAATATATAAGATGTTTAATATCATTTCTAGCGCTAAAATCACACATAACATTGAATCATGTCTTGAATAGTAAGTCCTGACTCCTGAGTCCCAACTCAGCCTCAAAATATCAACAAAAAATGTGATAATGTATCTTATCATGTCATAATGTCATATACAATAAAATGAGGTCTAATCCTATTGATTTCCTCTGCCCCTCTTGCGAGAAAATGCCACAGCTTTCCCTTTCCCTCTAGATGTAGATGCTGGTGCCTGTGCTGGTGGAGATGGCAGTGGAGTCTGATGTGCTCTAGAAGCTGAAGAACTAGAAGTAGGAGCTATAGGAGGTAGACCACGTCCTCTACTGGTGGCAGGGGTAGCCCGAGCAGGTGGTGTCACCTGGAAACATTACAATCTCTCAATCCTGAAATCCTGAAAAACTGATAAGTCTACTGGATTTTAAATGAAATCTAAAATTCTACTTTCTCCATATGAAATCCAATGAGGCTGGAACCACTCTCAAACATCCTGAGTCATTTCATGGTAATGTTAAAAATTTAAGTAAAAGGATGAAAATGAAGATTAAGGAGAATGTCACTTTTACTTTAAGAATTTAACATTACCATAAATAGCATATCCATACTAGGGCCTAGACTTGATCATTAAGCTGCTCCACTCAAAAATTATTTGTTTCTTTAAAAAAAACTGCATGAAAAAACCCAAATGACCAAATGAAAAACCAAATTTTTTTTATAAAATCGTGCTGTCTCGGCAACCCCGCGCTTTTTTTTCAGAAAAAATCACGCTTTTTTCGGAAAAAATCGGCAAAAAAAATAGCCGATTTTTTCGTGTAAAAAGCGCGATTAAATCGGCACGGGGAAAAAAGCGCGATTTTTTCAAAAAAGTGCGATTTAATCGCGCTTTTCACAACACTGATTATTTTACATAATCTAGAGAAAACCTTAATTCTTTATCCATCATTGATTAAGTCAAATTCTTCCTTTAGACATCACATACTCATATTAAACACATTCCAAGATTCTATACATATGAATTTTATCCAAGAGTTACTTTCAATATGCATTCCTATGCTCTTATTCCATCATCTAGCTAATGTCCTAACCTACAACTTAACCAATTGCATTCCTTCACCCCTTAATAGTATTGTTTCCATACGATATGGAATGTATACTAATCCTTGCCAAAATGCTTCTTTCAAGAACCTTCCAAAAATGATGGCTCTTCCAGAATCATATGTTAGAAATTAAATGGAAGTTTCTAAATCTTAATGTGACCCAACTAATTAAGTCATTCCATAATTGAAAGCATTAAAGCATGCATTAAAGCATTAAAGCGTTGAATTGGTATATGATGGACGTACCAGATTAAGAGTTAAATGATATATATAAAGGATTGGGTCCTCTCTCTCCCTACAAGGGTTGTATTCTTCTCCATCAAGAAACACATAAGGAAGTGAGGGCAAGAGGAGAGAAACCGAATTCTGAAGACAGAAGACAGAAGACAGAAGATGGCAGCTATTACTTCTTCCGCTATTAATCAAGGTATGTCATCTTAAACAAAGATCATATTAAGTTTGTCAGTGAAATATTTGGTATTGATAATCTTGGGCTGTTAGTAGCTGTATTTTACATTTGGTATCGGAGCCATATCAATAACTGAATATTTCCTATCAAGTTTCCGAGATAACTGTGAGAAGGGATTGCGAGGGAAAGGGTTTACGGGTTGTATTTTTCATTTTCGGCTTCTGTTAGTCAAGTTTCGTTTGCGTTCCACTGTTTCAAACTCCGGACTTCCTTCGGAGCATTAATCGCTCAAAATGGTACATTTACGCTTCTTCATTCAATCATTACGTTTCAGTAAGTCCGAACTAGTTTGTTTAATTTCGCTTGCTCGCAGTTTCTGAATATTTCCATTATGTAGTTAGTCGCCTATTCTGTCTCGCATCTTTTGTACATATTTATCGTTAGGGTCTCGGACGGATGGATTATGGAGGCTCTGCAAGTGTTCTTTGTATATGTTTTACGGAATTGATGCGGTTTGTATAATGATCTTTTCGCCCTTTTTAAGCACCCAACTTTAAGGCGGCCTGGGCTATCTTCTCACTGGAAATCTTTGGATTTCTCTTGGACGACATCTTCATTCCATCATAAATCCTCTGAAAATAATGGAAGTACTGGGAAAATTCTTAAAGACAGACACTTCGTTCTTCCTCACGACTCACTCTGGCCTCTGATGCAACGATGCCATTTATTTTTCATATCCACTCGTGTATGCCTCCATGAAAATCAATTTCTTGTCCTAGAGATCTTCATGGGAACTCCTGCAAGCCGTGAGAACAATGCAAATTCCCTTGTATCACAACGAAACTAATCAAGTGTTTACAAATTAATGAAGGGAAAATTAATGTGACAAGTAGCAGGGACAAATATTTGAAAGTGTGCATTTTTAATTGTCTGTGCATGCATGGTTTCAATGCCAAAAGGAATTAATGGTAAGCGTAAGTTTTTAGAAATGCATGATCTGAATATTTGAAGTATGAAATAAAGGGGTTTCGGGGAAAAATAATAATGGATCCATAAGGCTGCCGATCTCACAGTGGATCCTTTGCCAGCATTTTTCGAGGGAAACCCGAACTCATCTCGATCCTGACCAATTGAATCTTGCAGAAGAGAAATGAGGGCATGGTTTGGGGCTAAATGAATGTATTAAAATGCGATGTGCTATTACATAAATTATGTTCATTTCGATTTCGAAATTAGGTTCATTCATCATGTTCATTTCGAAAGAAAATTGAAATTTCGTATGGCTTGAAATTTCGTATGGCTTTTTATTGTTGGGCCTTAAAGTAATTCAAGATTAGCATATGGCCTTGTTTACTCTATTGAGTGTAGAGTTCATGTTTTATATGATATAATGATACATTGATGATCCGGATTCTGAAAATTTTGAGGTTGCATGTCAGTCGGATATAAAGTTTTCAACCTTTCTTTACAATTTCAGAGTTTTTAGGGTCTTTTCGTGCATCATTTACTGTTTTGGCTTTGCACGATTAAAGTTTACTGGTACAAAATAATTGTTTGAAATTGGGCATAAAAGTAATTGCTCTATGAATGATTGTTTTGCATACATTAATGATTGTTTATGCACATGAGATTTATGATTTTGTTAATCACCAAAGTGGTCAAAATCAGAATGTTGTTTTGCATAAGGTATGCGTTATAAGTTATTTGTGCACATGAGATTTATGATTTTGTTAATCACCAAAGTGGTCAAAATCAGAATAATCATTTAGTGCATAAGTGACATAATGATTATTGATGGAAATTGCCAGTTATAATAATACCAATTAAGAACTGGCGTCACTAATGATAGAACCTGAGAACTTACCCAAAGGAAAGTCTTGTTCTATAACTAGTTGACATGATGAGGTTTAATAGATATTTTGATTAAATAAATATTGATCATCCAAAGATGTCAGTTCTATTTAATTGAACATATTTGTTACCTACTTATGTTTTGGTATTTAATTATGTTAAGTATAGGATAGTATCTACCCAAAGGAGTGCTATTTTATACTATTATGTCTACATCTGAATCGCGTTAGTTATGAGCTTATAATTTTTATTTGCAGGAGTTACCATGAATACACATGCTTCATCTGTTACATTGTTCACTGGTGTTAATTTTTCTGAATGGAAAGAACAAGTCGATTTCCATTTAGGTATTCAGGATCTTGACTTGGCACTCCTTGTGGATAAGCCTGCTGCTCTTACAAGAGATAGTACTGAGGCAGAAAAATCACACCATAAAGCATGGGAACGCAGTAACAGATTGAGCCTTATGTTTATTAAGATGACTGTTGCTAACAACATCAAGTCAACAATTCCACAAACAGAAAGTGCTAAGGAATATATGAAGTCTGTGGAAGAGCGTTTTCGTTCAGCTGATAAGTCACTCGCTGGTACTCTTATGGCAGAACTCACGACCATGAAGTTTGATGGATCGCGAACTATGCAAGAGCACATTATAGAGATGACTAATATTGCAGCAAGGTTAAACTCCCTGGGACTTACAGTAGAGGATTCTTTTCTTGTCCAGTTCATCCTGAACTCGCTACCTTCTGAATATGGACCTTTTCAGATTAACTATAACACTATAAAGGATAAGTGGAATGTTAATGAATTGGCCAGTAGACTTGTTCAGGAAGAAGGACGGTTGAAAAATCAAGTAAATCACTCAGTAAGTTTTGCGAGTAATAAAGCTGGTAAAGAAAAGAAAGGAAAATCAAGTCATTTCAAGAAGGAAGAAGCACCTGCTAAGAATGGGTAGGATGACGAAAAGAAGGAAATAAAGAGGGTTCAATGTCGTATCTGTAAAAAGAGACTTATCGTCTAATTCTAGAAAGTGGATATGTATTAAACTTATACAGTACCCTTTATGTACCTTCATTATCTAGAAACCTTATTTCCGCAAGTAAATTGGATATTTCTGGTTTTAGATGTATGATTGGATCTGGTTGTTTTGATTTATATAAGAATACTGATAATGTTGGTTCTGGTATTCTAATTGATGGTTTATATAAATTGAAACTGAATGACACTTATGCGAATTCCTTGTTGAATGTAGCAAATAATGTTAATGATCTAGAATTATGTGTGGATTGTATGCCAGCTTCTTGAAATAATAGAAACTGGTAATGCAAGATTCATTGAGAATGGTGAAGTCAGTGGGAGTACTAGAAAAGAAATAGTAGAAGTAAAGGAAACAAGGGTAAGTGTTACATTGCCTAGAATAGTTCCGCCATCTACTATTACTCCAAATGTTGTTCCAGCTGTTGTAGAACAGCATGATGATAATGAACAACATATAAATGAAGAAGTACTTCCTGAAGGAAATGACTTACATAATACTGATATGCATGAACCACAACAAGTAGCATTAAGAAGACCTCAGAGAAATCGTAGGTCAGCTATTTCTGATGATTATGTGGTTTATATGCAAGAATCAGATTATGATATTGGAATCAATAAGGATCCACAATTCATGCATTATGGCTGCAGAACTTTATTTCAGGACTTGCGGTTGTCGACACCATTAGCAAGCCGCTGAAAATTTATTGTGATAACTCTGCAGCAGTATTTTCTCAAAGAACGACAAGTACTCTAAAGGTGCCAAGCACATAGATCTGAAGTATCTTGTTGTGAAAGATGAGGTTCAGAAACAAAGAGTGTCAATCATGCACATCAGGACAGAACTTATGATTACAGACCCTTTGACGAAAGGGTTACAACCAAGACAATTTAAGGAACATGTTCAAAGAATGGGTCTTGGTTGTATTAATGATAATTGATGTGGGAAATTCTGAGCTCTTTTATGTGTTTCTGATATACAATTATGTGTCTCTTGTTTTAATGTAGTAGTACGTACTTTATGTAATTTTAAACAAGAAAGAGTCTTATAAAGATATTATGTTTAATCATTATGATATAAGACATTATGTGGACCATTATGCTGTTTTATATAAATTATGAATATGAATTGATGGATTGCTGGTATTGTAGTATATGGAAGGGAATGCATTGAATTAATAGTGCACAACCGCCATAACTCTCAGCAATTTATCATAGTATGATGTTCAACGCTTAATATTATGAATAGTCGGGTCAAGTGGGAGAATGTTAGAAATTAAATGGAAGTTTCTAAATCTTAATGTGACCCAACTAATTAAGTCATTCCATAATTGAAAGCATTAAAGCATGCATTAAAGCATTAAAGTGTTGAATTGGTATATGATGGACGTACCAGATTAAGAGTTAAATGATATATATAAAGGATTGGGTCCTCTCTCTCCCTACAAGGGTTGTATTCTTCTCCATCAAGAAACACATAAGGAAGTGAGGGCAAGAGGAGAGAAACCGAATTCTGAAGACAGAAAACAGAAGACAGAAGATGGCAGCCATTACTTCTTCCGCTGTTAATCAAGGTATGTCATCTTAAACAAAGATCATATTAAGTTTGTCAGTGAAATATTTGGTATTGATAATCTTGGGCTGTTAGTAGCTGTATTTTACATCATAATGATCCACTTTAGCAAAATGACTACCTGTAACATTATGTTAGAATGCCTAGATGAACACTAATAAGAAAAATGGTCCAACCATCTCAATTTTGAAAGAATAGATGGTTCTTACAAAGTAACTCAATTAAGTAGACTTCTAAATATGGTACTATCACATGCTTCTATCTATGATGTTATGCATTTACAAAACCAAGATTCTCCTGGAGCAAGCAACAATGCATGCTATTCTAAAGGAAAGACCATCTTCCTAAAGAACTTGACAAGGAGGATGCCTTCTTCAATAGTAAAGATCTTTGATATCCTTCTTCAACTTCTTCTCAGGTTCTCCCATCTCCTCAGTTGTGTGAGCTTCACTTCTTTCCTTTCTTTTGTTTTTCTACTTGTTCGGACAGTCCCTCTTAAAGTGTCCAAATTCATTGCATCCAAAGCATTGCACCTTGGACATGTCTTGCTTATTCTTGGACTTCCCAAACTTTCCCTTCTTTAGCTTCTTGGTTCTCGCAAGGAAGGCCTGAGACTTCTCATTTGATACAATATCATCCTTTGCCTTGATTTTAGTCTCTTCTAGGATGCATTGAGCCCACAACTCATCAAAAGGAGTTGAGTCTTTCTTAGAGAAGATACTTGTTGCAAAACTACTCCCTTTTGGTGGAAAAGCATTCAATACACATATGGTCATTTCAAAATATGAAAGTTTCTCCTCAAGCCCCTAGAGCTGATCTCTTATTTGAGAGACCTTCATTAGAAAAGAGGCCATGTCCTCATCCTTTGAATTCTTCATTTTATATAGCTTATTCCTCAAGGACATCTTTTGTCCTGATGTACTTATAGAGTGCAAATCCACTAACTTGTCATACATAGCCTTTGAAGTCTTCAAGTTAGCAATAAATGGAACAAGATGATTCTTAATGGATTCTCCGTTGTGCCATTACTTCCCCTATCTTGTATTTTGCTAGTTCTTGAGTCTTGTCTTTGCTAGGTTCAACAACTTCACCAAGGACATATTCCATTACTTCATGTTCTGTAAGTGCTAGGTCAATCCTTTTCTTCCATGCAAGGCAATTTGCTGAGTCAAAGAGCTTATTTCTTTCCTTATAGAAAGAACCCATGAGACCTTTATTCAGACATAGAGCAACAATATGATACTTGTCAATCAAGAATCTTCCCTTGATGATGTATCCAACTATATTGAGGCTTTCAAGATCTTCAAAGAGACTTCAATGATGCCCTAGAAAGATGCCTTCTAGGATACCTTCGGCAACAACTTCCAAGAATGATGAATGATACCAAGATCCTTTGGTTCCTTTTTCCAAAGATGTTCTTTTAGGTAGGTTAGATCAGTTCAATCATGCATTAGCTAGCTACCAGCTACACCTTCGATACTTAGTTTCGACCTTGCAACTTTAATCTGCACCTTCGATTCTGCAATTGCTACAAAAACCCTAGTTCAGGTACAAGATAGTCCTTTAAAAGTTCCTCCTTTAAGCGAGACAAATTCTTTCAAGGTTAATGAAGTCAATATAGAATATATGCTCTTAACAACTTGATACTGCAACTCGATCCTCTGTAATCTGCAACTTCAACCTCCCTTGTAGTTGTATAAACCCTAATTCTTCAAACAATCCCTTCTTTGTGTCCACAAGATGATCCTTCCAGCTGCCTTCTTGTTCACCTTAGCTCTAAAACCATGTTGGAAAATGCAATGTGACAACTATTAATTCATATTTTCCTTATTCCTTAATACTTGCTTGTGAACTTTATTTATCTTCTTATGTTTATTTATTAGATCTTTTCATAAAATAAATATCAAGATCAAAACAAAAAGAACAATGGACATAGATATTAGGCTCCAAGCCAAGGAAAAACCCCTCTAAGGGGAAAACCCATAAATACTCTTCTCTTCTTATAAAATGTTCTTCAAATGAAACAACAAGGACCCAAACCCTAGACCAAGTCCTCCTTCCAACACTAAATCGACCCTCCAAAGAGACCTTCTAGCTAGGTCAAGGTCAAACCGAATTAGCCAGAGACAAACCCTTCTTGTACTACACCAATTTCAGATTTTCGACCCCCTAAAACAAAATTTCATCCCCCTTGCAGCAAAATTTTAAACCTGTAGTCACTGCATAAATTTTGGCCCCTACCACTGCTGTAGAAACTCGCACGTGTGAGAGAAAGATGCCCAAAACTTGTCTTCTTATCTTTGTTAGGGTTTCTCCTTTCTTTCCTTGCCCTTAGCTCTTCTTTTTCCTTCTTATTGCAAATCCAACTTGTTAGTGATTTTGCTCAAATAAGGTAGAAGTGCTTCTATTTATACTCTTATGTGTGGGTCGAATACCCCTTTTTGGGCTGACTTGTCTCTGCCTGGGCCGACTTGTGCTAGGAGGCTTCCAGGACTTTCTAGACTCAAAAATAAATTCTTTTACAAGGTACATCTTGCCCGGAAGGGTCTTATAAACATGATGTTGACTCTCTTGACTCATGACAATAAATCCTATGACCTAACAAACCCTAGAAGCATGAAGAACATGCTTTTACCTAGAAGATCATCAATAAAGAGCATGAAACCCATGCTTTAAAATAATAACTTTTTCTTTTCTTATTTTGTTTGTTACATAAAATACATATTGAAATGAGTACAATAAAAATTATGAAGACCGAACTAGTTAATTTTCCAACACTCCAAGCCCTCCTTTGCTCTATCCTCGAACCTCTCACAAATTTGATCTCAAAAGCTTGCTATCTCCTCTCTTCTCAGAGGTCTCTTCTCTTTTCTCCAAGTTCAAGCCAAAGATGCAAGAATGAGGAAAGGAGATGGGGAAGAGGCCTTTTAACCTCATCCTCCTTTTCCCTAACTCACCATTAGCTCACCCTAGGACCCACTTAAACCACATATCAGTAAAAAAAATAGGAAAAAAGGTCACCCACAAAACCGTTCGGATGAGTTTCGGAACCATTCAGGAACCGCGGTGGAGGGCCTGCAAAACCACGAACAAAACTGTCACGGTTCTGAAAGTCTCGGAAGCGTCTTTTTTTTTGGGTAAACTGCAGTTCTGAAATTTCAATTTGCGGTTCGCCTAGGGATCCACATGGGATGTGGTTCTGGCTTCTGATCCATGGGGAGGGGGGGATGGTTCTTGCAACACTATGTCCGATAGCAACAATAAGACTAACTATTGGCCTAGTGGCATTGTAAATTTCAGTCTGCTTGTTAGCTGATATTAATGCCCACCAGTTGCAAATGTTTCCTACAAAGCTCCAAGTGATTCTTAAAGCCAATTCTTGCCATGATACTCTATCTTTATGTATGGCCTTTTTCACTTTAGTCCATGTTTCTAGAAAAGAGATGACATAATGCACTTCTTCTGGTGAGAGATAATCTATATTTGTAATAGGAACTGTGCCAAAGATAAAATGAGCGCTACTACTTCCACTTCCAGAAGTACTAGCACCTTTTCCCTTAGTTTCTTCTCTCTCTTTTTTTAATTCACTCCAAAGTCTATATGCACTATTATCAAACACCACCCATTCAAGAGGAGTACCACCAAGTGATCCTTTTCTTTTTATTCTAAATTCTAATTCTTTTGATTCAATAGAGTTAGTGGACCTATTCCTTTTATGATTTACCATTTTTACATCTAAACATTTGTCTTCGATCTTTGCTTTAAAATATTTTTGCAATTTTTCAAATGGGGATTGTACCAATTTTACTTTTTTGGACATTAATCTTCACATAAGGAAACAACTTTTCTACTTCGTTTAACTAAAAACTTTATTATCATAGGTGATTTGACCAGAGTAAAATGTCTTGGGTAGGATAGAAAAGTAACTCTGAAAACCATTAGGATCAAGAGGCTTTAAAGAACATACGTTTGGTCTCTGATATCAGTCAAGTCTTCAAACACAATATTCGATTTGTCCAACAACCCTATCATATTCGATCTTCTTCAGAGATTAGATCTTGTTGGATGCTAGCTATATGTGTTTTCATATCTATTGAATCTCTAGCTACATCATCAACATTATGACAGAGATGTATGACCTCGTAGTTTCCATAATTGAATATCCTTGTTTCCATTGAAGGCCTTTAATCACTAGGTTCTTTGTAATGGATAAATTCTAGAACAGAGATTAAGAATCCATCTTTGAAAAAATGAGTAAAATTTGCAGGGGGCAGTGCCCTTTCTGGAAAAGCTCTAGGAGGAGAATCAGTCTGCTTTTCTTTAGGAAGAAAGGATCTAGTCATCTTACTATTATTTACAGGATTAAGGAGACTATTTACAAGTCCATCATGCTGGGCAATGTGACCTTATTCTTTATACTTTTCTCTCTTTATCATAAGAAGTGACTCTGGGCATGGACTGGAAATTGAGTATGGTTGTTTAAAGATAAATCACCCATTATAGGGGAACTATTTTTTTTATACATGATATCATAGTAAACACAATCTGTATGAGATCCATCATGGATCTCAAACTTTGAAGAAGTGGAGGGTTGTCCTATTTTCAGTACAGGGACTCTAGAAGACATTACAGAGATTAATTTATGGGTATTCCATAGTTCTGGATATTTAGCAAAAAGTGGAATGTATGTTTGTAGCCATTCTAAGGGACGTTATGACTAGAAAAATATACAGCACTCTGAGTTGTATTTCCAAAACCAATCACCACACTTACATGATTAGCATGGGAGGTAGGTTAAGGAAGAAGTGGTGGCATTGTGGAGGAAATAAATCTAAAGATAATGTTCATATGGAGTTGTGCTAGTTGATTTCCAAGGCTCATTTTAAAACCATTAAGCTAGATATAAGCTTGAAGAAGCTCATAAATACATGGAACATGGGGGGAAATTGAAAATCATGGGACAATAGACAGCCAAAAAACACCATTTTGGAGTAGTTCTTGGGCTCTACTAACTAAAGAATCAAGAAATTAATTGTCACTTGAATCTTATGATGCATCGAAGGCTAGAAACATTGAGA
The DNA here is from genome assembly GCA_031772625.1 of Pinus tabuliformis. Taxonomy (NCBI): domain Eukaryota; kingdom Viridiplantae; phylum Streptophyta; class Pinopsida; order Pinales; family Pinaceae; genus Pinus; species Pinus tabuliformis. The sequence continues at coordinate 514,626,073 of CM062805.1, read as the reverse complement.
CCAAGATTTATAGGAGGATTTAGACCAAACTGTATTAGTCCATTATGTACTTAATCAACAGGCTTGATCAGAGGGAATTGATGGGAAACTTGGCCAAGGGACAGAGCAAACATTGTGAGGAGTATATTGAATACAGATAGCAGTTCTGAAATCAAAGAGAGGAATATCATAAATTTATGAGCAAGCACATGCAGCATAGTTATTTTTGGATTGGACTGAAATAGCTGGAAAGTAGTTGCTTCATCATATAGATCATTCAAGACAAGTAATTTTACATGATCTAGAACTGTGTCTATTATCCTTTACAAACCATGAAGATTAATCATAACTGCTAGATGTAGATGTTCCTTCTAGCATATCTACCATGTTACATACTATTACAGTTTTGTGAAACCATGTAAGGTTACAACAAGAGGAAAGAAAATAAGTACTTGGCAGGAAGGGGCTATGGACTCAAACAAACACTAGCAATGCCTCTCCTAGGATTCAAAATAGCTTGTAGAATCCTAAACTATTACTGCAAAGCCTCCAGCACATTTCCTAATGTCTGACAACCTCAACTTGATTTCTGAATTGGAGTCTCATATAGCTTCACATCAATATTGAACCAACCTCAACTTGATTTCTGAATTGGAGTCTCATATAGCTTCACATCAATATTGAACCAACTTCATAAGCTCCTTTGGCTCTAATACTTTCTTCACCAAGATCGTTAGAGCTTAACTTTTCCAATGTTCTATCACTAAAGGGGTGTTTACATAGATCAAGTGAATAATACAGATAGAGAGACAATATTTTTTATTTTTATGGTTCATGAACCCCGGAGATTGGTGACCGTTACACCCACAGAATATTTGTACCAGGCAGATCCACCCAAAGGATCACTTCTTGCCAGCTCAACCATGGAGCCTAACCTTGAGAGTGTCGAAAGAATTGAATCCATGACCTCTCAATAGCGAAGGTACTTTAACAACGGGGACTCAACCAATTAAGCTAACCATTGGGGCTAGATAGACAGACAATACATGGATAGAGATGAGAGGATAATCAGCAAGTTCTTATATTATACTTTTGAGAACTACAATATCTTACAAAAAAAACTAGTATAGATCTTGAAACTTTATCCTTCCTCACTTTCTAATGAAAAATTGCACTTCATTGGAGAAACCATAAGCTTGCTGACAAATGTAGAGGGCACCTTCCGATGTTTTTGATGAGATATCAGATCTTTATAAGCTAAATGTACATGGCTCTCATAATGACTTAATTGAAATGTGAACCATAATTGGTGTCTCCTACCTATGAGAATCTCCATTTGCGGAGTATGAATAAATAACATTTGAGTAGTAGCCAATGTTAGATTTATTGGGCACGTCTCTTCTAGGAAGGTAGAAAATCAAGAGGACCATGTGTAAGGGACCAAATCTACATATTCTCCTATGAACTAAGTTCTTACTTCAAATTTCACGAGTTCAAAATCTTTGCAGAAATCTGGATAGAACCATATTGGGTTAAAATGACTTAACACGAGTCTATTATGCTAGGGTCCTCCTCCTAACAACTTATCTAGTAAAAACTCAGGATATATTCTAAACTATTATAACTATTTACCCGGAAAATAATGTGTTGTATGGTTGGGTTGTCTTTGACTCGTTATATTAAACAATATTCACATAAATTAACTGGACAATTTCTACATCCTGAAATTGTCCTTAACATATTATCAGAGGGAGCAAATGATGCACCTTCTTTAGTAAGCGAGTCTGCTATGCAATTTTCTAAAATAGGTCTGAAACTAAATCAAAGTTGAAACCATCCAACCGAATAATCGATCTGATAATTTTATCATTTCCTTGTTCCGGTAACTCTTATTCTGTAAAATGCTTTTCATTTGTTTCATAAATGTTACCAACGTGAAATGAGCTGGCTTCAAAAAGAGCATAAACATTTTGATTCTAGACTTTATAGTAAATATCTCCTTGCGAGAGGAGGGGTGATTTAATTCTATCTCTTTGAAGCATCATGAAGCATACATACACATTTCTTCTTTGTTTGAATATTTTTGCATCAAAACACTTCCCTAAACAGTGTCACAAGCATCAATTGTTTGAGTATTTTTGCATCAAAACAGTTTCCTAAATAATATCACAAGCATCAGGGTTTAATATGAATGATATGTTGATTTTTCAAAGAGAAATATGATCTTCTAATCTGCTAATTACTTCTAATGATTTTTTAATCAAGTTTTTTATGTCACATCTATCATTAAGCAATTATACATAGAAAATCTCAACAATAATGTAATAATGATAGTAGGATCATAAAAAGACAACCAAACACAAAAGAGAGACAAAATTTTCACCTGGGAAACTTGACCTCAGGAGAAAACCCAACAATCTTTTCTAGGAGAAATTGTTCAATTCGATAAAAGGTACAATATGATTTTCCAATCAAACTGGCCACATAAATCCACACAAGTGAAACTTGGTCAAACAAAGAGAAATTTGGCCTTCTATCTTAGCTAGTCAACTCTGGTCAAATAGGTCAAAACTCGGCCTCTTGCAACTACCTAAGTAATTTGGTCAATTGTGGTCAAACTACCAGAAACAAATTCAAAATGTGCCCAAAAAACTTGGTCAACGCAGGTCAAAACAAAATCTGTCATATTAACTTAGAAGCTTGGTCAGATTTTGCCCGTAACTTGGTCAAAATAGATCATAAGTTATTCAGTCAATGCTAGTCAAAGAAATCAAAAGATGAGCTTGTTCAACCTTAGAAGACTCCCCCTTTGCTGATTTTCCATGGCATATGAGAATATGGGTTAGTGTCTTAAAATATCTGACACAACCAACTCAAATGCCTCAACTATCCTACTTTTCACAGCGGAAAATAACACATTAGTGAATCAACTGGTGCACATGGCAATTTTTAAAATTTTCAACCCTTCTTCGTTATATTAACAATAATACAACTATCTAGGCTCTCGTACAAGGGATAATTTCCCTCATATATCCACTGATACAAGTACATATAACTAGGGCACGGTGTCTGTCATGTTGACCACCAATCTACCCTGAACAAGACATCCTTAACCTATTTGCTGATGTGGTGCCCTGCAACCCTTTCAGTCCATGTGTCCTAAACACATATGCTAGTCCTTTTACTCCCAATATGCAGCGCTGCCTCTATCAATGGTCCTGCTCCTTGAGGTCATTGAACATGACTTATCAATTTGCCCTCTAGGTCATCATTCGTCCATCAATGCATCAACTAGGGAATTTTGTTGAAGTGTTCACAACTTTGTTTGTGAACAATTCTTGACTACCCATTGTTATTCCTTGGATCCTTTAGGACTTCTTCCCTCTTATGCCTGTGAAAATTCCTACTCTCGAAGAAACCCCTACTGTAGAAAACCTTAATCTACTTCACCTACATGATTTTTAATATACATTAACCAAGTTATTCTTCTAAATACTGAAGAAAATTAATTTTGTAGCCTACACTTATTAAATATTGGATATCATGAAACATAAAACAAAACAAAGAACAAGATACATAGGACACACTTATTTTTGGACACAATAGTCCCTAGAAAAACCCAATGCGAGAAAATCAGTGCAACAATTCTGAGCGTTTATTATTATGCAGGAGAAATATATGAATACTTATATAGGATGCTCATCTAACAATCCTTTACAGAGAAAATATTGATGGAAAATCTGAGTGAGTTTTACCTCACTTCACCTGGTAGAATTTCGGTTGATCCAGCACAAGACTCACTAACCCCAGCTATTTATGTGTTAGCTTTGCGTCAACCATGCGTCACCTTCTTTGCCATCTGCGTCATCTCTCCCAGTCGTTCCAGCAGTTTCGGCAGTTCCGACAGTTCCCGACAATTTCAGTTGTTCCGGAAGTTTTGGATTCTACGTGACAGGCAGCTTTTTTGTGTCAGATCTCCCGACTACTGTGCTGCCTCTTTGTCATCTCTCCCATCTATTCTGGCAGTTCCCAACAGTTTCAGCAGTTCTGGATTCTGCGTGACATACAACTTTTCTACATCACCTCTCCCAGCTACTGCGCTGCCTCTATGCAAGATCTCTCCACCTCTCTGTCAGTATTCTCTAGAAAGTCCTTCTCCAAGATTCTCTCTTCCCCTCAGCTGCAATATATCCCCACTTGATTTTCCTCCTGAGAACTTCTCACCTCAGAAAATCGATTTCCTCAATCTCTCTGTATGTGTTTCCAAATGAACCCGAAGCCTCCATTTTATACTTTTCCTGTTGAGTCTTCAACGGCCGAGATTAAGTCTCCAATCAACAGCTAAGATTAAAACATGACTTGCTCCACCTTCTAGATCATTCTTACCCATATTTTGATTAATACCCATTAATATTTTAATTTCCCTAAGTTTAGATTCAGGAACTCAATTAAAAATATTAAATATTTTAATAAAATACAACCCTGGTGGAATTTCACCAAACGGTTTCTGGGTTCTTTATAACTCATGTGCCTTAGCCTCTCCACCAATTTTCAAGGCTAGATAATTTCCGATACTACCAAAAAATAACACTCCCTCTTAGCGAGGAAAGTTCTCTAGCAATAATGCCCAACTGCATGTTGCTCTTCTTCTGAAGCATCTCCCTTTCCACATTGTTGTTGTTGCTATTATACTGCTACCCATGACACTGCCACTTCCATTGCTACATCTGTACTACAACTCCCTCTCAAACGTTGCATCTTCTATGTTGCTAGCACTGCCACTGATAAAAATGCACTTGTACTGCAACTCAGTTGTTGAGAGAAGCTACTGAAAAACATCCAAAATTAGTTGAACTTAACTGTGTTCAACATAATACAATGAATGTTGGAATCCGACTGCTGCTGATTCTGACCCTATGAATCTTTTGCGCTACTACTAACTCCTACACTGCTGCCAACGTTACTCCGCAGTCCGCACTGATCAATCTCTGGTCCTAAGATATTGCATCTGTCCTCCAAATAATCCACTGCATCATTTGACACTAAGTCCATCTCGTCACTAATGAATCTTGGGCTCCCATAGCAAGGAATTGATCTAGGAGATGGACTCCTCAAAGATCCTGCCCACATGTAGTCCTCCCAATTACAGCTCAATATTGCCCCATCTCCTTCTTGGAGATGCGGGCACTCATGGCATACTCTTCCTCGTCAATATTCATGGTTGTAACCTTATGATCATGTTTCTCATCCTTATCATTTTTCTTCAAAGGACACTGGGAGGCGTAGTGGCCCAACTCGCCACAACTAAAACATTGCACCTTCTAAATGTCCTTCTTTCACTTCAGATTTTGCTGTCCCTTCGATGCTAGAGCTGTGTTCTCCTCCTCCTCCTTCGTCTTTGTGCCACTCCCACTGCTGCCACTAAGGTTGACCTTCACTAGGTCCCTCCTTAACTCCTCTTATTGAAGAGTCGCCCACATCTCCTCCCATGAAGGTAGTTTTTCTCTGCCCAATATGCTTTGGACAAAAACTAGCCATTCATCCGAGACTCCATTCAGGGCTATCCTCACCATCGCGGTTGGCTGAGGAGTGGACCCCACTGCAACAAGCTGGTCTCTAGTGTCCTGAAGACGTTGAAGATAGAGGTTCACCCCTTCTCCATTATGCATCAAGGTCTGCTGCAACTTCTGCTCTAAGTACATCTTTCGTTGTTCGGAAGTGCCTTCATATAGAGAAGACAAGGATTCCCACATCTCTTGGGCTGTATCCTTGCCCTGCAAGTGTGAGACCACATGATCTCGAACTCCATCGAGAATGAGCCTCTTTGCCTTCCCCTACTCGGCCTTGTACTTCTTCTTTTGATCGTTGTCAGCAGGAACAACTACAACACTTTTGACGTAGGCCTCGAGATCATATTCCTCCATAATAGCTACAACACTTTTGACATAGTCTTCGAGATCATATTCCTCCATAATAGCTACAACACTTTTGACGTAGGCCTCGAGATCATATTCCTTTAGAAAAACTAAGATTGTGGTCTTCCATATGACATAGTGTTAGCTTGTTGGGGCCTGACCCAGGTTCAGAGATGATTTAGCCAAACAAATCCCGGTACTACTGGCCCTTTCAGCAACAGTCCGCGGAGCGCGGACTGAGGTCTCACCTGAAGTAGTATGGGAGGGTGCTAGAACTAGGTTTCCGCACCTTGGAGATGTCTGATGTTTTCTAGTGGTCTGCGGTTCGACCCTGTGCGCACGTCGCTATGCGCACTTATCAGTACTTCGCAGCCAGTGATGCTGCCTTCGCGTAGCCCTACTCTGGGCCGAATAGTGTTATTACCCAAATCCTTACTAGTAACCTGATATTAGTTGATTAACTTAGCTTATCTGTATGCTTTCATTTATATTTACCAATATTCACCATTCATACAACAATGCGCAGTAAATAAACAGTATAAGTGCAATTGATATCAAACATGTAATAACACAGGAACAGATACACAGAATTCAGATAAACTTCTCTTTATTCTTCTTCTTCCTTGGTTACAGACTCAACTCCGCACTCAGCTGCGGACTCTACTAGGCCTTTGCGCACTCAGCTGCGGACTCTACTAGGCCTTTGCGCACTCAGCTACAGAGCCTCTTCCTACTACTATGACCCAAGACACTAGACTCTTGCTCTATGCTCGCTATCCTTTTTACTCCATCTGTTTGTTAATTATACTTTTCTTCACTTCCCTAACTGCTTAACAACTTAGAGCCTCGTTTTATCTATACAATCCCATGGTCCGCGGACCATGGGTAGGCTGACACTACATTCAAAACTTAGGGCAGACAACCCTATGACTCTAACATACAATTCGCGCTCTGCGCCCACAATTCATGGAGTTTTTACAATAATATTATTCAAAACTTGGGCTTTGAGCCCCAAAACATGTTGCGGGGGCCGGGGGGGGATTCCATGCCCAACAGGCCCCCAACACAAACATCGTGACTCACCCTCGAGTCACTCGGTCGGCGCGGCAATCTTGGCGCGGAGTCCCTCTAGCTGGTCCCGAACGGTCATGATGTCTGCAATGCACTAGGCTGCTGCTTGTTGTACCTGTTGCATTCTCTCTTTTAAGCCCTTTGTTTCTGGCATGCTGCACTGCATTAGTGCATGCATCCCCTGAATCTGCGTGAGCTTTCCTTCAATATTTGCCGTGATTGTGAAGGCTTCGTCAATCCATGGCTGGATGCGCGCTTTGAGAACTGCTTCCTTATGGCGCGCCGTGTCCACCTGCTCCTTTAATGCCTTGGATTGATGCATCCTCGCAAGCCACTAAGTGAGGACTACTGTCTGCGCAGTTCCTTTGATACTGTCGTACTGCTGCTGGAGTTCGCGTGCCTCTGTCTCCAGCCGCTGGATGTTGGGGTCCTCCTGTAACGTCGTGAGGACCTCAAGTTCTTGTTCCAACATGTTGGTATAGTTGCGCACTGCACCTCCAATCTCTTCCAACCCTATTGTAATAGCGTTGGCGCGCTGTTCTTTGATTTCCGGGGGAGTGGAAGGCTACGCCTTCAACCGTAGCTCGACAATCTAGAGATTTAGCTCCAGCTACACCCTTGTTGTCTCTTCTCTTGCGTCACGGACTCCACTAGCCAAACTGTGGATTCGTACTTCCATTGGTAGATCTGCCACGATAGCCAACTCTGGGACGTGTCGGCAAGCGTCATCTACCGTCTCCACCAACCTTTGGTTCTGCGACACCAACTCGTCGCGCTATAAGCTAAGCTACTCTATATTGATCTTCTGTTCACTAAGAACTTGGATCACGCGGTTCTCCCTAGTGCGCAGCTCTGCTGTTATTCCATCCTGTAGCTGATAGAGTGTTTCCCAGGGAAGGGCAACTAGATTAAGGCCAAGGCCTTTCATCCTGCTAACTGTCATTCAGTCCATCACATCTGAGGCTACTAACACTCCCTCTGGCAACACTATAGTGTTAGCCATCCTCGCGCAAAACATCTATTCTGCTACTGAAGTACCTGCTACGACGTGGATATGTTGAAAATGGCAACAAGAAATGATAAAAATAGAAATGCTAAAAATAACATTGCTATAAATAGCATTTCAGGATATACTCCAACTCTGTTGGAAATAACAAAAAATAGAAATGCTAAAAATAGCATTTTAGGATAGATTCCAATTTTAACTAGTCCCTAAAGTAAAATTGAGAATTAAAATTCGAATTTGGTCCCAGCCGCTGTTTGAAAAATAATTAATTAATTCATCTTGAGTTAATTAGTTGGAGAAAATCAAACATGAATTCTATGTGAAGACATGCAACACTTATCCCTTAATTCAAGAGATAAAGATGAGTTGTAATTAGTTAGCTCAGTTAACTGAGTTAAGTCCAGTTAAATTAGTTCCAAACAGTTGGAGGAACTAATTGTGAGTTCAGTCAGTTAATGCATGCATGCATGCAACTAGTGTTTTCTAGATAACTGAATATTCTCTCATAAATAACTCATGCATGTTAGTTCAGAGAAAGACACAGTTGAAATTAAAGGAAGGGACAATGTACTATTAGTTGGAGGAATTTTCTTATATAGGAAACTCATCCATGCAGAAGGAATTATCTCCTTCAGGATTGCGTAGTTAGTTCAGAGGTCAGTGTTGTGTGTGAGGTGAGAATCACACAGGTTGCAGCTGGAGGACCCATGAGAAACTGCGCAAGGAAATAGGAGGCTTGGAGGACTGAAGGAAGACATATGTGTTGTCTATTCTGTCTATGAGCAACAGTGAGGGATTGTACTGAGAGCTGGATAGCTTGTGAGCTAAAGCTTTGTGTAATCCTAAGATATTTCCACTTGTATGATAATACAGATAGCAGGGTTTTTAGCTGAGGCTTTCCCCTGAGTATTCTTCTATGTTTCATGTGTATGATTTCTTCTTCTCTGTTATATGTGTTTCGATTGATCTTACTCAAAATCAATTAAGCTTCCGCAAGTTTTTTTGTAGAAGTAGATCAAGTATTTTGCTTTAGTATATTGCATTATCACGTGATCTATAGTCAGAATTTCTACAGGGTAGACAGGGTACCTTCTTGAGGGGCCCGCACCTATAACTCCTGCAGCTGCGCCCTGAGGGCCCCCAACACATTCTGGTGCTCTGTCATAAACTCTTGGAGTGCTTCGTTGGTGACATCGTGGACTGTCTTGCTGATGTCATAGAGATCTCCTTCAGTTAAGGTGATTGGGTCAATGGCCAGCTTCAAGGCCTTGACCTTCTTCCCTGGACCCGATCTCTCTGTGATGCGTGGCCGTTTTAACTAAGTGGATGCAGTCCCTGGATCCGCGCTCCCTTCTGCTGTATCTGGTTCCTCTGCCCCTTGTCCTAAGGACATTGCTTGGCCCTCGTCTGCCTGTGTTGTTGCTGCCTCTGCTGCCTACGTTGTTGCTGCTGCTTCTGCGGCTTCCCGCACTGCCTTTTCCTCAACTGCTACTTTTTCATTCCACCGTTTCTCTGCTAACTGAGTGACACACAACTTAGCATCATCCTTCTTTTTCTGTGCTGCCGCTTTTTCCAGTTCTACCAAATCTGGGGCGCGCCACTCAGGAGGCCATGTCTCCAATACTGTAAATATCGCGTTGTCAGTGGCTATGAATGGTAGCTTTGTCCACTGCTTCATCAGATCCTTCCGCGCCCTGATGTATATGTTGTGCATATCTGCCTTAAACTCTGCAAAACTGTTCAGACTGTTGTACACCATAGGTGATAGGCACGGCCTCCTATTGATCCACATCTGGATGCTCGCCTCCATGAGTGCCCAAAAAATTTTGATGTCACAAATCCGTTTCGTGTCCTTGGTGGCCCAAAGCGAAGCGTACGTCGCGGCTTCTGGTAATTCTCTGTCAATGTGGGGGAACTGACTGTCCTCTGGCAGTTCTCCTGCTACTAGAAATATGGATAAGAGCAACCACACGTAGTGGAAGGTCTTACCCTACTCCTGGGCTTCGCGACAGTTTATCAAAAATTCTTCGCAGAGGAATTCGGCCCAGTTGAACTGAACCCCCTCCACGCACTGCTCGGCCAGCACGACCACCAGCACTGGTACCTCATCAGCGCGACATTTTCTCATTACTTTTTTGGCCATGAGTTGGGTGGCTACGTGCACCCCCTTATCCTTGATGCTAGAGATGACGTAGCCCCTCTTCTTTTTCTCTAGCTTATACTTTGCCTTCATGGCCTCTGTGAGGGCCAGATCGCTGCTTTTTTCGGCTATCGTCACGGGGTCCGTTCCTTTATAGGGAAGCCGAGAAATCTGGTGAATGAGGTTTGCCATGATGGGAATAGGCTCCTCCAGCCATAGATACCCATCATGCACCAGGCACAGCAGCTGCCTGATGACGAAAATGGTGATGGGCATGCGGTGGAAATGCGGTATCCATAACAAGTGCAGCAACCCGGCCTTTTCCACACCACATAACCATTTTCGCGGCTCTAATGCCATCACTGCCCCCTCTGTATTCTGCTTCATCAAGTTGGTTGTCTCTAAGTGCGGGAACTTCTCACTGTCCGCGAGGTCCTAGTCTTCAAATTTCATGGTTGGCACGTGGCCTAGGTGCGCACCCTCAAATATAATGTCGTCGGGGAGGAGCGGGGTCTGGAGCGAGCTTTTCGTCTCGTCCAAGTTCTTCAGTACCTTGGTTTTCCCTTTCCACAGAGGGAGATATGCCAATAGTTTTGTTGCAGAGTGCAACGGTTGGATGTCCTCCTCCACGTCTTCTTCTTCTGCAACGACAATTAGGGCCTGCAAATCTTCCTCCTCCTCATCTGTTTCAATCGTAACTGCCTTCCCCTTCTCTTCCATGGATAATTTGTGTCGCAGATTCCTTGGGGACATGCGTACTAGCCCCATTGCCTGTTTATCCTTCTTGGGCCTTAGGGTTTGCGATGATTTGGGGATTTTTGTTACCACCCTGGCACCTTCTGGAACATCCTCCACCATGTGGGTCTTTGCGGCCTCGCTGGCGGTTACCTCCTCAATTCCTAACCCATCCTTAGTGGTTGTCATCTTCTCTAGGTTGTATTTTGTCTCTTGCGAACTTAGGGGCTCAATTATTGCTTGGCTCTCAACACTCTGTGCTCTGCTCAAGCGCTCAATTCTCAAATGACCAAGTGTTGTTCACTGGCTAGCCCTGTGAGTTTTATAGCGCCTTCCAAATTCGAATTCGACCATTCCCCCCAATTTCGGGCCATTAATGCTTTCTTGGTGGTAGATTTTCCCAAATCTTGCCCATAGCTCTCGCCTTAAATGCCCGCCGCCCGCTCCATTTGGCCTCAAATCGAACATCCTATCATGAATAGCGACACCAACGGTCACTTTCCTGCCAACCTGCGCAGCAGCGCAGCCCTCCGTGCACGGTCGTGAACCTTGTGATGTCCTACTCCTACGCACATCTCTTATATCGCACATCCCCCAGGCAGAATTGTTTATAGTCCCGCGCTCCCTTTCAACTGCTTGGAGCACTAAGACTATCCTTCCTACGGCTAGTTAGGTGGGCGCACCACTCGTGCGGGGCTTCATTTCGCCCCCCATCCTGGTTTGCGGAGAATCCCCATCTTCCCTTGTAGTGATCGGCATCGCGCACTCTACGATTTGCACCGTGCTGCCCTGGTCACTACGTTTGGCGAGACGCGGTCTCAGCCATGGCAGCAGACTAACCAATTCACGACGATAGCTTTCCAATTTGTCAGTATGATTGTACGTACCTTGTCTTTCCATCCTCGGTTTCTTGACGAGAAATGCTTCCTTTATTTCGTTTTCTAGCTTTTTGACCTCTACATCCATTAAAGCGCTTTTCTCCCTTAGCCGTACCCAGTCTTTTTCAAGTTCGTGAAGTCTAAAGTTTCCCCGTCGGATTTCTTCCTTAAGTCTTAGATGTTCTATTTCGCGTAGCTGTGTGGTTTCTTCATTCTGGTCACAGCAGACCATCGTATCTACGTTGTTGTTATTCACGAACTCGTCTTCGCATGCTCCATAGGGACTATAGCCCCTGCTTCATATTGCAGCTTCAGAAGCGCTTGTGTGGTCAGAGTTTCGCGCATGGTCCTTTAGGCCCATCAAACCGCTGGTACGCGCAGGTTTCAGTTGGTGCGTTTCACATGGTGAATCCTATTCAGCAGTTCGCGCACCTTGTCAAAGGCTTCCCCGTGTATGATGTTTGGCACGCTAGGTTGTATCATGCTTCATCGTTTTGCACTTGTCTTGCCTGATTTTGCTTGTTGTTCCCGTCTCCTATCGCGAGAGCGGTGTGCATTCGTGCAGGTTGCGTACCATACGCCTGTACCCATCTAGAAAGGTGGGTGCGTAGGCTGTTTCGTCCATCCTGCCTGGCTTCCATCCTCCTCTAAGGCTTCCCAAATCATAAGCACATCATCTTTCGGCATTCGCGCCAGTCTCTGAAACTTTGTTGGTGCGTACCCCACCATCTTGCGGGCGTAGCACGCAGTGCCCATTTCAGAGCATCGAAACACTATTGTTCGGCACTTCGCTTTCAAACTCGTTTAGGAATTCATCCACAACTATTAACCTGCCATACATAGGCATATTTCTTGCCTCAGTTTTCACGTAACGCAGTGATCTTACCATCATGTTGCAATTGAGTGTGGTTACCTCATGTAACCGGTTCTGCCATTGTTCTGTTTCCTCATCCAAATCTGATGTGTAGGAGCTTTCACGCTCCCATGAAATTCTACCATCCGCTGTAGGATTCACCCAATCCTGTTCTTGAGCGGTTATCTTGTAGATACAGTCTAGCTCATCGTCGCTCTCGTCGTCGCCCACTGACTCCGTGTAGCGCACTCCTTCCGTAGGGTCTAACGGTACCACTACGTGCAGTGACTTTTTTTCAAAAATCATTTTGTGCTTCTTCAGATTTATGACTCCGTTCATATCAGTGGCCCAATCTATTCCCAGTAGCGCAGGATAGGAATTGTTGTCATCTACAATCTCTATCACCTTGAAATTTGCAAGCACGCTCACACCTTCGATGTCTACCACGATTCTCTGCAGTATTCCCATCGGTAGGATCTTATGCTGGCTCACCATTCGCAATTGAATAGGGGACCATTGCAACGCGGACCTACCCATACGCTCCCATGTTTTCTTTGGCAGCACATTCGTGTCCGATCTTAGATCTAGAATTACTTGATCCATTTCATATTCCCCAATTTCCGCAGTCAATCTAATTTCCCTTCCTATTCGCAATACATGCTTTCCAAGTTTTCGGACTATGCAGGGTTATCCTGACCCAACGCACCTAGTGATAAGTTCCTATAGCCCTTTCACAGCTTTGCTGTCGCGCAACAGTTTCATACATGTCTCCAGAAAGGTAGTGAGCATTGAAGGATCCATCTCCGGATCTAGTTGATTCTTACTACCTGAAGTGGAGGATTCCATGAAACTCTTCTTAGCTTCCATGAATGTCTCTTTTGCGTGCTGCAAATCAAATTCAGGTTCCTTTGTAGGAGCCTTGCAAACCCACGCACTTTCTTCAGGTTGCTTACCTTTTTCATCTCCTGTTGTGATACCGCTTTGAAGCACTATGTTTACATTCGGGTCCTCTTCGCACGGCTCAGACCTCATCATTTGCAAATTCTGAGTCAGGGGAGGCTGGAGTGTCCTCTTATCACGTAGCCTCACTATCAGTGTAGGGTAGTCCTCTGTCTCATGATCAAACTGAGTACAATATAAACATGATGCTCTCGCCAGATTTGTACAATCACAGGCATAATGTCCTGGCCCTCCGCAATTGTAACAAATCAGCTGTCCGTGACCCCTTCTTGGTCCCATTCCTCCTCGACCTTGTCTATGCCCCTAAAATCCAATGCGCGCCATCCCTACATTTGGATCGAGGGCTCGCATTTTAGTCTACACTCTATAGGCAGGGGTTCGATCCATCATCAACTCGTAACTCCTGCAGGTGCGCTCATCATGGCCTACCGATCTACAGAAATTACAGAACAATTGCTGGGACGTTTGCGTATACTTCTGTAATAGGTGACATTTATCTCTAGTGAGTTTTCCTCCTATCTGAAAAATCGCGCATCATAATGTGGGCACCGCGCTCAATCCTGGTTGTGCCTCTGGTATTAAGGGCATTGACCCTCCTCCCACCAAGTAATTCACGAAAATTGGACAACGGTCCTTGTCATGCCCCTGGCCTTTGCATTTTATGCACCATACCTCCTTGCACGCTTATGGGCGAGTTGTCCTATCTTGTTTCAAACTCTGCATTTCTAGACACAAATTTTGCAGTTGCGCGTGGATTTTTTGAACTCCCAGGCTAGGATCTTGTATTGGAGTCTCGTGCAGTCTCATTGCAATCTACAAGGCTTCGGCCTGGGTGGATTGCTTCTGCTGCGATAGCGCCGTTCTCAAATGCGGCATTACTGATGCGACAAACCATGAACAGTTCTGTCCATCCGCCAAGGTCATCTTGGCTTTGTGGATCATACTCTTCAGTCTCTAATCCAGATCGCATGGGGTCTTGCCTCGAAGCATCGCGATTTCCTTAAACCCGATAATCGATTGTGTCTCCGACTTTGGCCTGCTAAATTCTATGTTCAGCACAGCCTGGATATCTGCGATCCCTACGTTTGGGTGGTCATTAGAGTGCTTAATGTACCACGTTAGTGCGCGATCCTGCAACACGCTTACCAACGTTTCCTTTTTTATATTATCATCCACAACTCCTTGTGTTTCCCATATGGCCCTTACCACAAACCAAAATTGGTCCAGGTCTTCGTTCCCTACTCCTCTGAATACCAGAAATTTTATCATGCTCACCATATTAAACTATGGTGGTGGCGGAGGTGGTGTGGATGGAGATGGAGGTGACAGTGGTGAGACGTGGTGGGGGTGGTATGCATGGAATTCGCTGCCTTATCAAACTGATCGCGCTTCTCGGAGAAACTTTCGCTAGCTCTTATTCACTTTTCCGCCGTGGTGAAATCAAGGGACTGTTTTATATTTTAGCGCTACCTTCGTTTCTATAGATCCTCCCACTTCGCGTAGTCCCAAACATTAATTTATTCACATAACCCACTTTTCACACAACATCATTTTAATCCAAGTGTTCAACGATTTAATGTATTTACCTCGCAATCCCTTGAGGAAGCGTTGTTCTGCCTCATTGTAGCTGACGGTCATATCTACTGCGAACTCAGTGATAAAACCCCCTATAATTCGATTGAGCCAATGGTCCACAACGCGTGCGATCTTATCTTTCGATGCTTCTAGTCTGCGCACTAATTCTGGAGTCCACACAACCAGTTTGTCGAGCCTACACCTTCCCTGGCTGTCTAATAGCTTCGCAAGCCACTCATACAAATTAGAGGGAAAGGATGCAAAGAAAATTTCGCGGATTTCCGCATATAAATAGCGGTCTAACCACTGTTCCTTTGATCCTCTTGGATTCCTGTTTTCCTGCGCTGCGAACTCGTGAATCTTTCTGTCCAACCACCCTTCAATTTCCTTCTTTGTCGGATTCTAACGACACGACATCAGACATCCCATATGTAGATCCCGGTCCTAGCAACAGAGCCATTTGTTGGCTTGTTGGGGCCTGACCCAGGTTCAGAGATGATTTAGCCAAACAAATCCCAGTACTACTGGCCCTTTCGGCAACAGTCCGCGGAGCGCGGACTGAGGTCTCACCCGAAGTAGTATGGGAGGGTTCTAGAACCAAGTTTCTGCACCCTGGAGATGTCTAATGTTTTCTAGTGGTCCGCAGTTCGACCCTGCGCGCACATTGCTACGCGCACTTATTAGTACTTCGCAGTCGATGATGCTGCCTTCGCGCAACCCTACTCGGGGGCCGAATAGTGTTATTACCCAAATCCTTACTAGTAACCTAATATTAGTTGATTAACTTAGCTTATCTATATGCTTTCATTTATATTTACCAATATTCACCATTCATACAACAACGCGTAGTAAATAAACAGTATAAGTGCAATTGATATCAAACATGTAATAACATAAGAACAGATACACAGAATTTAGATAAACTTCTCTTTATTATTCTTCTTCCTTGGTTACAGACTCGACTCCGCCCTGCACACTCAGTTGTAGGGGTCCGCACACTCAGCTACGGACTCTACTAGGCCTCTACCCACTCAGCTGCAGAGCCTCTTCCTACTACTACGACCCAAGACACTAGACTCTTGCTCTATGCTCGCTATCCTTTTTACTCCATCCGTTTGTTAATTCTACTTTTATTCACTTCCCTAACTTCTTTACAACTTAGAGCCTCACTCTATTTATACAATCCCATGGTCCGCAGACCATGGGTAGGCCGACACTACATTCAAAACTTAGGGCGAACAACCCTATGACTCTAACATACAATTCGCGCTCCACGCTTGCAATTCGCGGAGTATTTACAATATTATTATTCAAAACTTGGGCTTTGAGCCCCAAAACATGCTTGGGGGGGGAGGGGATTCCATGCCCAATGCATAGCCGGAGGCTCCTTCAACCTGTCTTGATCTCTGAGCCCATGCAATGCCATCTCACCCAATTGTCGAACTGACTCCTCTAGTCATTTCTTAGCACTACTCATCTGCTTAGCAAGTGAGAAATTCGAACTTTTTGGAAAAAGGTTATCAGAGAAGAAAATTCCCCTTCTAGGTGTCTCCATTCTTTTCTTGCAAATTTCTACCCCGGCCGAAACCGTGCCCTTCTAGCACTGTGCTGAGGCTTTGTGTCACTCCCTCTGCCTCTTCAAGCTCATGATTCGGAAATCGTACCTCTGTCGACTCACTCAGAGAGAGATTTCCTCAGATTAGCTTCTCAGCAAGGACTACGTAGTACCTTCAAGGGAATTCGAATTGTTGCCTAGTGCGTCTTTCAGCCTCACTGCTCAGCACTGGATCTACTCTTCCTGTTTCAAATCAATCCTTTGATATCATGTGAAAAATCCTTGACTCGAAGGAACCCCTACTGTAGAAAATCTGAATCTACTTCACCTACTTGATTTTTAATATACATTAACCAAGTTATTCTTCTAAATACTGAAGTAAATTACTTCTGCAACCTACACTTATTAAATATTTGATCTCATGAAACATAAAACAGAGCAAAGAACAAGATACACAAGACACTTATTTTTGGATACAATAGTCCTCGGAAAAATCCAATGTGGGAAAACTAGTGCAGCATTTCTGAGGGTTTATTGTTATGCAGGAGAAATATCTGAATACATATCTAGGATGTTCATCTAGAAAGCATTTACAGAGAAAATACTGTTGGAAAATCTAAGTGAGTTTTACCTCACTTCACCTAGTAGAATTCTGGCTGATCCAGCACAAGACTGGCTAACCCCGACTATTTCTACGTTGGCTCTACATCACCTTCTTTGCCCTCTGCGTCAACTCTCCTAACTCTTATGGCAATTCCCGACAGTTTTGGAAGTTCCTGGCAGTTTCCATTGTTCTGGCAGTTCTGGATTCTGTGTGACAAGCAACTTTTTTGCATCAGCTCTCCCGGATACTACGCTATCTCTTTTTTAGCTCTCTTGGTTGTTTCGATAGTTCTTGGCAGTTCCGACAGTTCCAGATTCTATGTGATAGACATCTTTTCTGTGTCACCTCTTCCGGCTACTGCACTGCCTCTCTTCAAGCTCTCTCTGCCTCTCTGTCAGTATTCTCTAGAAAGTTCTTCTCCCAGATTCTCTCTGCCCCTCAGCTGCAAGATCTCCCCAATCAATTTTCCTCCCGAGAACTTCCCACCTCAGAAAATCGATTTCCTCAATCTCTCTATGTGTGTTTCCAAATGAACCCCAAGCCTCCATTTTATACTTTTCCTGTTGAGTCTTCAATGGTCGAGATTAATTCTCTAACCAACAGCTAAGATTAAATCATGACTTGATCCGCCTTCCATATATTCTCACCCATATTTTGATTAATACCCATTAATATTTTAATTTCCCTAAGTTTAGACTTAGGAACTCCATTAAAAATATTAAATATTTTAATAAAATACAATCTGAGTGGAATTTCACCAAACGGTTTCTGGGTTCCTTAGAACTCATGTGCCTTATCCTCTCCACCAATTTTCAAGGCTAGATCACTTCTGATGATACCAAAAAATAACACTCCCTCTTAGTGAGAAAAGTGCTCTAGCAACAATTCCCAACTACATTATGCTATGCTTATGAAGCATCTCCCTTGCTGCACTGTTTCTGCCACCAACATTGTATTGCTGCTACTATTGTACTGCTACCCATGACACTGCCGATGCCACTACTACATCTGTACTACAACCCCCTCTCAAATGCTGCATTTGATATGCTTCTAGCACTGCCACTGATAACACTGCATTCATATTGCAACTCAGTTGCTAAGAGAAGCAACTAAAAAACATCCAAAATTAGTTGAACTTAATTGTGTTCAACATATTAAAATGAATGTTGGAATCTGACTGTTGCTAATTGTGACCCTTTGAATCTTCTACACTGTTGTTGACTCCTGCACTGTGCCAACTGCACTACTGCCAACCTTGCTCTATGTTGATTAGTCTCTGGTCCCAAGTGATCTGATTTAGAATATTAGATTGTTGTGCTAAGATCCTCCTCAGATTAGAAACAAAATGGTTTCATTGTGCTTAAGGATTCATAAATTTTGGCAAGTGAAATGATGAGTTTTTATGTTAATTTTGTGAGCAATTTAACATAAATAAGAGACTAAACAACATCATAAACATGTACAGAACATCATCAAAAAAAAATTACAAGAGGAACATGATAAAGGACTTCACCCCTCTTGGGCTACGTCTCCTTGGTCCAGCTTCCAATGGCTTGGGCCTCTCTATTATGCTCAAAAGTGTTAAAATATGTATTTACAATGCTCAAATGCTTCTAAAACCTACTCCAATGAGTCTAGAATGTCCAAAAATGGCTATCTAGCCTCTTTTTGCCTCCAATTTGGTGGAAAAATGAAGAAGTTATGACCTCTCCTAGTTTTCCCACTATTTTCTCCACAAATTGCTCCAAATCCGGCATGATCCTACAAATTAGCTCCAAAAAGCGAACTGAACGAAAATTTCACCACATGACAGTCCATAATCTATCGACACCGACTGTCCCATCACAAATCACAATCGGCGAGAACCGGCGAGCTTATGGTTTGTGAATGAGGCGGGGCAATGTGCAATTGTGATATGGTGGACCTGACATAACTATTAACAGGAACTCATAAACTTATCGCATCTAGGATCCTTTCACAATTCACAATTAGTGGAGTACCGACGGACTTATATATGCGGGACTCTGTTTTTGTGGAATGCGATTGCGATCTGTGATTGCAATTATCACATCGCAACCCTTCCCTGCTCGGGGGCCGATTCTTTAATGCCTTTATGCCTGCCCTCTTGCGATGTGCGATTGCGATTATCGCATCACACCCTAGCTTGTTCTGGGGTTGATTTTTAATGCCGACCCACCTGCGACATGCGATTTGTGAAATGCAGGGTCCAATGGTGGCCTGCCACTTGGCGCTTCCCCATTCGCTGAAGAGCCCTGCCACATCATCTTTTCTTGCCATCTGTCCAAGTCAAACCTAAACTTTGAATTGCTCTAACTTCTTCATACGAGCTCAGATTCAAGTGTCATTCACACCATTGAAATCAGGATGTCGAGCTCTTCGATCTGAAGCTAAGTTTATAGAGATTCTGACACTTTTTTTGAGCCTAATTTTGAGCACTTGATCACTCCTCCCCATTGGAAGCCTTTTGGAGCCCAAAATAATCACTTTCAGTTGTCCAACAGATGAGGGTATAGTTCCCTCACCTTTCCAACCTCTATCCATTTGTCTTTTAAAGGATTTGTACTCTTGAGCCCCACTCAAAGATAATCGATACTTCCTCTTTTTGATGTCCTTGTTCTTCTGTCAAGTATAGTGTCTTGCTGAAGCTCATCAAAAAAGATGGAGGAAAGTCTTCACTAGATGGAATTTCACTATTCTCTCCTTGATCTTCAATCAAAGGAGGCTCAAACAACCTTAAATTCTGAACATTAGCAACAACATAAATTTTCATATATGAAGACAAATATAACCTGAAGGCATTTTTACCAATCTTTTCCAAAATTCTAAATGGACCACATCTAATTGGTTTTAGCTTTTTACCTTCTCCGTGGAGCCTCTATTTGTTAATGTGAAGCCAAAATTCTTCACCAACTTGGAACTTGTGACCGTGATGATGCTTGTCGTGCCTTGCTTTGTACTTGACTTGGCTTTTCTCAAGTTGTTCTTGAACCTTTTGGTGTACTAATTGGATTTATTCAATGAAATTTCTTGCTTTGTGACATCTTTTCCAAAAATAAAAGCCAAATGAGATTTAGGTAAGCATCCCAAGCATGCCTCAAATGGCGAAGTTTAAGTTGAAGAGTGCTTGGCTCGATTGTAAGCATGTTGAGTATAGTGCAAATGTTCACCCTACAACTTAGGATGCTTGCTGTAATGCCCACGAAGAAGATGTATCATTGTTATGTTCACCACTTCTGTTTGACCATTTGTTTGTGGATGAAAGGTTGTACTCTTTTTCAATCTGGTGTCCATGAATCCCCATAAGCTTGACCAAAAATTCCTAACGAAGCGAGAATCTCGATCACTAACAATGGATGTGGGAAATCCAAAACACACCCAAACATTCTAAAAGAATAACTGAGCAGTTTGTTCAGCTGTAACTTTATTTATACATGGCATCAAAATACACATTTTGCTGAACCTATCCATAACTACATACAAATAATCATGGCCTCTTTTTGACAATGGAAGACCTCCTACAAAATCCATAGAAACACTCTCCCACAGTCGTGAAGGAACCAGAAGTGGTGTGTACAATCCTAGCTTCCTATTGCTAGGCTTACTGATTACACATAATGAACATCCTTTAATAAAATGAGACACACTTTCAAGCATATGAGGCCAATAACAATACCTTTGTAGATGTGCCACCATATTACTTACACCGAAATGACCAACAATAAGAGAAGTATGTGCCTCTCTTATGATGTTAACTCTTTATCCTAGTGGAATACAAAGCTTGCCAAAATGGTACAACAAGTTATCATGCAAATGATAATCCAATTCCTCTACTTGGTTACCTTGACTCAAGCTTGCATTAACATCTTGAAATTCATTATCTAATGCATATTTCTCAATATAACTTTCATGTAAAAAAAAATTATGCATGAGTAAAGTAGTTGCACTAGAAATAAGCCTAGAAAGCATATCATCAACTTTATTATAGATACCTTTCTTATACTTTATTACCAAGTGGAATTGTTGAAGAAAATCCATCCATCAGAAGTGCCTCGATTGTTGCAACTTTGATTGTGATTGCAAGTATTGCAATGGTTGATGATCAGTGTGAATGACTATTCCCTTACCCGTCAAGTAGTGTTTCCATCTTTTCACACTTTGCATCAATGCATAAAAATCCTTTTCATATGTAGGATAGTTAATCACCGCACCATTAAAAGTTTATGAATGAAAACAGATAGGCTTACCATGTTGCATGAGGATTGCACCCATAGCGTAGTCACTAGCATCAGTCTGAATCTCAAATGATTGTCTCAAGTCTGGAAGTGCAAGTACTAGAGTTGTACTGATCTTTTCCTTCAATGCATCAAAGGTATTTTGTTGTTTGCCTCCCCACTGTAAAACCTTTTTCACACTTGTCAACGCATGCAAAGGAGTTGATATAAGAGAAAAATTAGCAATGAATTTCCTCCAATATTGGGTTGCTCCCAAAAAATTTCTTACCTCAGTAACTGTCTTGGGCCTTGGCCAATTCACAATGACATCAACCTTGGAGGGATCTATTTTCAACTCACCTCCTCCAACAATATGACCCAAGTAAAATAAAGAAGTTTTTCCAAACTTGCACTTTGATATCTTAAGATACAACTGTTCTTTTTTCATTACATCAAGTACTTTTCTTACATGCATGACATGTTCATCACGAGATTTACTAAAAATTAAGATTCCATCTAAGTAGACTATGACAAACTCATTAAGAAATGACCTCAACACATCATTCATCACACACATCAATGTAGCGGGAGCATTACATAAAATAAACGACATAACTAGCCATTCAAACAAACCTTGTTTTGTTTTGAATGTTGTCTTCCAAATGTCTCCTTCAGCTATTCTAATTTGATGGTAGCCACTTATTAAGTCCATATTAGTAGAGTACTTTCCATATTTCAATTGATCAAGTAAATCATCTATTCTAGGCAGTGGGTAACGATTCTTTACCGTAATTTTGTTCAATGCATGAAATTCCACACACATGCACCATGTTCCATCCTTCTTTGGAACCAAGACAATAGGTGAACCACATGGTGAGGAAGATGGTTTGATGATCCCTTTATTCAACAACTCTTGAATTTTCTTCTTAATTTCTACACTTTCCATCATTGGCATCCTGTACATGCCAATGTTAGGAAGAGGACAATATTGCTGCAACTGTATCTCATGTTGGATTCCTCTCTTGGGAAGTAATCCCTTTGGTTCCTGAAACATCTCGTCATATTGGTTAACTACGTCAACCAATTCGGATTTCAAATTTGAATCACAACTTTTAAAAGCTTCATTATCAACATCATTCTGGGGTTTGATCATTAGAAGCACAAAATTCTTGCTCGAATTCACTCGTCTTTTCATTTTCCCTGCATTGACAAGTGAAAGATTTATTTTCTTGCTATGAGATCTCACAATATATTCTACTCCATCTTTGAATAAATGATATTTTTTTCATGTCTATGGAATATATCTTTTCGATCATAAAGGTATGGGCTGCCCAAAACAATGCCACAGATATCTAACAGCACAATGTCATGCTCCACTTCATCTATGAAATTTGCAGTAATAGAAAGTCTCAGTTTACACTTTCTAGTAATCTGAAATTACACATTGTCACACACCTATCCATGTGGATATGGTTTATTATGTGGAATGGTTTCCAAGTTTAAAATTTTGACAGTGTTTTCAGAGATAAGATTGGCTTGAGAGCCACTATCGAAAAGCTTATCAATCTTGTTATGTTTTGAGATCAATCTTATGTGAAAAAGTTCTATTATCCTCTTTTCTTTTGAGGTTTCATTTTGTAAGTTTGAAGAACTAGTGCTAGCAATGAATTCTTTTCCTTTTAACCCATGGTTGTGATTTTAGTTTCATCGCTCGAATTGGATCCTAAATCCTGTTGAGTGGTTGCAGTTGTTTTTTGTTTTCCCTTGTTGTTTTTTTTTCTTTCGTCTCATTTCAGGATGAAGCTTCCAACAATGAGCCTCATTGTGACCCTCTATGGAACAATGTTTGCATGTACTTTTATCTCCTTCTTTTTTGATAGACGCATTTTTCTTTGCCTTCCCTTTGAAAGCCTTTTCCTTTCCTTTACTCTTAAATTGCTTTTTACTACCTTCTTCTAGGGTGTTTTTTCCTCTTGCCTCAAGATGAGTGGCTTGCACACACAGATCATCTAGATTATTGGGATTAAACATTAAGATAGTATGCCTAAGGTAACTGTGTAAACCCCCTATGTACTTCAACAATGTGCCCTGTGATTGCAAATCTACACGTAACATCAAAGACCTTTTTATGAATTCTTGGGTGTAATATTGCACATTTTGACCTTTAAGCTATCTAAAGTTCCGCCAAGTCATGATGGATTTCTACTTATAAGCTAGAGGGTAGAATTGAATTTTGATTGCAACAATGAAATCATTCCAAGAAATTGAGATCTTACTGTGTTTTTTAATCTCCTCTTGGGTCTTTGATTCCCACCATACTAAATCTGCACCCTCCATTCTCAAGGAAGCTAACTGAATCTTTATGTCATCCTCTTGAAGGTTTTGAATCCTATAATAGACCTCCAACTAACGAATCCAATTATCAAGCTTCTCTGCATTCACTTCACCATTATACACGGGTAGCTCAAATTTAACATCAAGTTTTAAAAAAGGTGATTTACCAGTTCCTTTTGAAGTATGACGATGAGTATGAGAAAGGTTTGTGTTAGTGGAAGAGGGTGAAGATGCGTGTGAAGAAGAAGATGAAGAATATATTAGAGAGGGTGGAGGTTTGTCTCCATTTCCATTACCTTCTCCTAAAGAACCTTCTCCTTTGGGAGTTTTGGAACTTTTCCCTTGCAACTTGATATTCCTCCCTTCATAGAGGACCTTCACCATCTCTATCATATCAAAGAAAGCCTTTCTGAAGGTCTTCTCATCTTCTGTCATGTTTGTAGGTTCTCCTTCATGAGACATGATCTCTGGAGTCTCAACTACAACTCGAGGCTGAACTGGTGTTGGAGATTGTGGCAACCTTGCTCTCCTTTCCCTTGACCCAACTTCAAGGCTTCCAAACAGCTTCCCTTCTCCTCTTTTGAGTTTTAACCTTGTAAGCATGACATAAACTTGAAAACAGTTAAATCTTTCTTTCACAAAGAAAACGTAGAGATCTGATATCAAAACAATCTGATTCAGAATATCCTCCTCAGATTAGAAACAAATTTTTTTTTCATTGTGCTTAAGGATTTATAAATTTTGGCAAGTGAAATGATGAGTTTTTATGTTAATTTTATGCATAATTTAAAATAAATAAGAGACTGAATATCAGCATAAACATGTACAAAACATCATCAAAAACACATTACAACAAGAACATGATAAAGGGGTTCACCCCTCTTGGGCTACGTCTCCTTGGTCCAGCTTCCAATGGCTTGGGCCTCTCTATTATGCTCAAAATTGTAAAACGATCTGTTTATAATGCTCAAATGCTTCTAAAACCCACTCCAATGACTCCAAAATGTCCAAAAATGGCTATCTAGCCTCTTTTTGCCTCCAATTTGGTGGAAAACTAAAGAAGTTATGACCTTTCATACTTTTCCCACTATTGGATCCACATGTTGCTCCAATCTGGAATGATCCTACAAATTAGCTCCAACAAGTGCTAACTGAGAAAAAATTTAGTCACACAACGATCGATAATCTGTCGACACCAGCTGTGCCATCATAAATTTCAATCGGCGAGAACTGAAAAGCTTATGGTTTGTGAATGCGGTGGGGCGATGTGCAATTACGATATGGCAGACCCGACGGAACTATTAACAGGAACTCATAAACTCATCGCATCTGAGATCCTTTCGTAATTCACAATCGGCAGAGTACCAGTGTGCGATTTCGATCTTCAATTGCGATTATCACTTCAAAACCCTTCCATGCTTGGGTGTCGATTCTTTAATGCCTTTCTGCCTACCTTGTTGCAATGTGCGATTGAGATTATCACATCGCACCTTGGCTTGTTCCGGGGCTGATTTTAATGTCAACCAACCTACGACATGCGATTTGCAAAATGCGGGGGCCAATGGTGGTCTGCCACTTGGCGCTTCCCCATTCGCTGTAGAGCCCTGCCACATCATCTTTTCTTGCCATATGTCCAAGTCAAACCTAAACTTTGACTTGCTCTAACTTCTCCATACGAGCTCGGATTCAAGTGTCATTCACACCATTGAAATCAGGATGTCGAGCTCTTCGATCTAAAGCTATGTTTATAGAGATTCTGACACTAAGTCCATCTCTCTATTGCTGAATCTTGGGATACCGTAGCAAGGAATTGATCTAGGAGGTGGAATGCTCAAGGATCCTGCCCACATGTAGTCCTCCTGACTACAGCTCAATATCACCCCATCTCCTTCTTGGAGATGCATGGGTACTCATGGCATACTCTTCCTCATCAATATTCACGACTGCAATTTTAGGATCATATTTCTCATCCTTATCCTTTTTCTTCAAAGGACACTGGGATTCATAGTGGCCCAACTCACCACAACTAAAATATTTCACCTTTGAAATGCCCCTCTTTCACTTCAGCTTCTGTTGTCCCTTCGATGCTAGAACTGCGTTCTCCTCCTCCTCCCTCGACTTTGTGCCACTCCCACTACTTCCACTGAGGTTGACCTTCACTATGTCCCTCCTTAACTCCTCCTGTTGAAGAGTTTCTCACATCTCCTCCCATGAAGGTAGTTTCTATTTGCCCAATATGCTTTGGATGAAAACTAGCCATTCGTCCGAGACTCCATTCAGGGCTATCCTCATCATTGTGGTTGGTTGAGGAGTGGACCCCACTGCAGCAAGATGGTCTCTAGTGTCCTGAAGACGTTGGAGATAGAGTTTCACCCCTTCTCCCTTCTACATCAAGGTCCAATGCAACTTTTTCTCTAAGTACATCTTCCGTTGTTCGAAAGAGCCTTCATACAGAGAAGACCAGGCTTCCCACATCTCTTGGGTTGTATCCTTGCCTTGCAAGTGTGAGACCACATGATCTTGAACTCCATTGAGAATGAGACTCTTTGCCTTCCCCGGCTTGACCTTTTACTTCCTCTTTTGATCGTTTTCAGCAGGGACATCTACAACACTTTTGACATAGGCCTCGAGATCATATTTCTCCAGAACAGCTAAGATTGTGGTCTTCCATATGACATAGTTGGAGGCTCCTTCCAACCTATCCTGATCTTTGAGCCCATGCGATGCCATCTCACTCAACTGTCAAAATGACTCCTCTAGTCACTTCTTAGCACTGATCAGTTGCTCAGCAACTGAGAAATTCGAACTTTTTGGCAAAAAGTTCGATAAGGAGAAAATTCCCCTTCTACGTGTCTTTGTTCTTTTCCAGTGGATTTCTGCCCTGACATAAACTATGCCCTTCTAGCACTATGTTGAGGCTATGTGTCACTCCCTCTACCTTTGCAAGCTCATGACTCAGAAATCATACCTCTCTATCGACTCACTCAGAGAGAGATTTCCTCGGATCAACTTCCTGGCAAGGACTATGCAATCCGTTCAAGGGAATTGGAATTGTTGCCAAGTGCAGCTTTCGGCCTCACTGCTCAACACTGGATCTGCTCTTCCTGTTTCAAAATCAATCCTCTGATACCATGTGAAAATTCCTAGACTCGAAGGAACCCCTACTGCAACAAATATGAATCTACTTCACCTACTTGATTTTTAATATACATTAACCAAGTTATTCATTTGAATACTGAAGCAAATTACTTCTACAACCTACACTTATTGCATATTTGATCTCATGAAACAGAAAATAGAGAAAAGAACAATATACATAGGAAAAACTTATTTTTGGACACAATAGTCCCCGGAAAAACCTAATGCGAGAAAACCGGTGCAACAGTTCTGAGGGTTTATGTAGGAGAAATATCTAAATACATATCTAGGATGCTCATCTAGCAATCCTTTACAGAGAAAATACTAGCGGAAAATCTGAGTGAGTTTTACCTCACTTCACTAGGTATAATTCTAGTTGATCTGGTACAAGACTGGCTAACCCCGGTTATTCCTGCATCAACCTTGCGTCACCTTCTCTTCCCTCTGTGTTAGCTCTCCCGGCAGTTCTAGCAGTTCCTGACAGTTTCAGTTGTTCTAGCAGTTTTGGATTCTGTGTGATAGGAATCTTTTCTATGTCAGCTCTCCCAGCTACTATGCTTCCTCTTTGTCATCTCTCTCTGTTGTTCCAGCAGTTCCCAAGAGTTCCGGCAGTTCTGGATTATGCTTGACATGCATATTTTCTACGTCACCTCTCCCAGCTACTGCATTGCCTCTCTGCAAGATCTCTCCGCCTCTCTGTCAGTATTCTCCAGAAAGTCCTTCTCCCAAATTCTCTCTGCCCCTCAGCTGCAAGAGCTCCCCAATCGATTTTCCTCCTAAGAACTTCTCACCTCAAAAAATCGATTTCCTCAATCTCTCTCTGTGTGTTTCCAAATGAACCCCAAGCCACCATGTTATACTTTTCGTGTTGAGTCTTCAACGACGGAGATTAAGTCTCTAATCAATGGCTAAGATTAAAACATGACTTGATCCACCTTCTAGATCATTCTCACCCATATTTTGATTAATACCTATTATAATTTTAATTTCCCTAAGTTTAGACTTAGGAACTCCATTAAAAATATTAAATATTTTAATAAAATACAATCTCGGTGGAATTTCACCAAACAGTATCTGGATTCTTTAGAACTCATGTGCATTAGCCTCTCCACTAATTTTCAAGGCTAGAGCACTTCTGATTCTCGAGCAACAATTCCCAACTGCATTCTACTATGCTTCTTAAGCATCTCCGTTTCCGCACTATTTCTGCCACCAACACTGTGTTACTACTACTACTATACTCCTACCCATGACAATGCCACTGCCGCTGTTGCATCTGTACTACAACTCCCTCTCAAACGCTGCATTTGCTATGCTACTAGCATTGCCACTGATAACACTACATTCATACTGCAACTTAGTTGCTGAGAGAAGCAACTAGAAAACATCCAAAATTAGTTGAACTTAACTGTTTTCAACATAATACAATGAATGTTGGAATCTAATTGCTACTGATTCTGACCCTCTGAATCTTTTGCGTTGCTGCTGACTCATGCATTATGCCAACTGCACTGCTGCTAACCTTGCTCTGCGCTGATCAGTCTTTGGTCCCAAGCTACTACATCTGTCCTCCAAACAATCCATTGCATCGTATGACACTAAATCCATCTCACGACTACTGAATCTTGGGCTCCCATAGCAAGGAATTGATCGAGGAGGTGGACTCTTCAAGGATCCTGCCCACATGTAGTCCTCCCGACTATAACTCAATATCGCCCCATCTCCTTCTTGGAGATGTGTGGGCACTCATGGTATACTCTTCCTCATTAATCATCGTGTGTTCAACCTTAGGATCATGTTTCTCATCCTTATTGATGAGCCCCAAAAATGGGTAACTTATTGGGCTCATTTTGCCTACTGCTCTTCATCAATACACCATTTTTCATAGATTATGCATGTTTTTGAGTATGTTTATGTTATTTGAATGAATAAGGGTGGTCACTTTACCAAGGAGGCTAATACGTGGTTATTTCAGGTTTTTTGGACAAATTTTGGAACAAGGCCAAGAAATTATGAGCCAGGTGACAGCCAAGCATGAAGGAACAAGGGTGAGGATTCGTAGGAAGGGTGTCTCTTGCATTAAATGGCCCTTCCTCGAAATTTCCACCCTCAACTTGGAGCTCAGCAGGCCACCAAAACGAATCCTAAAGGCAACCGAGCAGCTTTGTGAAGAGTGACTGTTTACTGGAAGTTTGAGGAGCCGAGCCCCTTGAGTCAAGGAGGGCTGCTAGGACCCTCGTAGGGCATAAATAGGAAGGCTTCAGCCTTCGTAGTTTACTTTTGGAACTGTTGGGTTTTGCACTATAGTGCCATCATTGTCTCAACTCATTTTTGTAGCTACTACTGTATAACTTTCTTGTGACATGATTATTTTTGAGTAATGAAGAGCAGCTTTACTTGGCATCAGTTCTGAGTTTTTCTTAGGAGCCTATAGCTCTTGGGGTTGGGCCCAACCCAAGTGCCAAGGCTTCCTTTATGTATTGTTATTTGCTTTTTATGTCTTTGCAAAATAATTTCTGTTAAGTAGATTAAAATCTTGCTGGTTACCTAGGTCATTGTTGATGATTAGAAAGGATTTTTATGTTCAGATTGAGTTGATAGGTTATTAACAGGGAAGATCTTCAGAAAAAGGCCATCAAGGACCTCTGATCTCACCTCTCCCTCAGTGGGATCATGAGCTGGGACAAAGGTGACCTTGCTACCAACAAAAACACTATCATTGCCTCACCATGCAATCATTAGTGTTAGATTCTCATTTGCAGAAGTTGATACCAGTTGTGGTTAAGCGTTCAGATTCATGATTGCTCAGTTTGCATAACTATTTCACGTGATTTCATTGCAAATAAACTTCTGTTCATTTCCTTTGCTGTTACTTAGGCCAGATTAGAATAAAGTAGCTAGGTCATTGGTTTTCCAAGTCATTGTTTGTTTAGTTTGAGAAGTAACTTGCAGAGCACCTGTAACACCTCTCCATCTACCCGTACTCCATCAATCCCATTTGTTCCATCCCTTAACTTTGATTCTTGCCTCACATTTGCTACGTTCCCTCACTTTGACCTAGTTTCCATATTTTTGTGCAACATTGCTCCACTCCTCCTTGAACAAATCCAGCCATCCTCATCTCTTCTCAGCTCCATCCACCAAGTCCTGGACCTCCTCACACCCTTATCCTACCTCCATACTCACTTCTTCACCTTTCTCTCTCCATCCACCCTCCAAGATCCCATTTTTTGAACATCTTGTAGAAAATACAGAACATCCTGTAGAACCCCTGCAGACTTCCTATAGAAGCTCACGGAAGCGGTTTCTTGATAGAAAAACTCGGTGAAACTCTTTGGAAGGGTGCTAGGGACCCCTTAGGCCCTCTCCTAACCTTCCCAACCTCTTGCAAGCATTTCCTCTCGAAAATCCACCTCTACACAGTCAAAAACCAGTTAAAGCACATGCGTGACAATTCTGACACTTTACACAAAAATACAAAAAGAAGTTTTTTTCCAGATTTTACTATAGAAGTAGCTTAGACACGTGCATTTCACCTTCTTAGAAGTCAATGGCATCTCCTTCAGTAGCTTTCATTCTCTTTCCCGCATCAGTAGGATTAGCTGGTAAAATTAGGGTTTGCTAGGGTTTGTGTTTCCTTTTAGCTTTTCAGTCTCTTTCTGCAAATAGATTAGCCTCCTTTGAGTTAGCTTCCATCCATCAGTTAGAAAGCTTCTTCTCAGAGCTCATAGAAGTTGGCTTAAGCTCCTAGCAGACTTGTGCCAGCTGACCAAGTGACAGCTGCGGCAAGAGCTAGTACTTGTGCATACAACACTGTCGCTTCCAAGTTTGTTACGAACTACCGGGTTGATAAAATTAAAGAGGGGAGTCCCAGGAGTTGCAACATTATTGTTGCAATACTGGAGCCCACCATCTTTTTGGCGCCGTTGCTGGGGAAGCATCAGAGTATTTGTGATTGCTGCTTTTCTTCTATTTTTCTACTCCAACCTTCTGCTAAGTAGTTTATTTCAGTTCCATTCTGCAATTTCATTTCTGCAAAAGTAGATTAGACATTTCCTGCTTTCATAGATTAGCCTTTCAATTCCAAAATTTCAATTCTGCAAGCGTAGTCTAGCATTTCATTCCTGCAATTTGATTTCAGCAAAATAGATTAGTCCTTTCGTGCTTTCAATTCAATTCCGCATTTTCATTTCCACAAGATAGATTTTAGTTAGTTGCAATTCCATCTATTTTAGTTTTGCAGGTACAAGCAGAAAAAATCAAAAGCAACCAAAAATCTTTTCATGCCTCGTAGGAATAGAGATAATACCATAAAATTCCTACCCAACACCCCCACCACTTCACTGAGTCACCCTTCTCTCTTCTTTGGTGGCAGTGACCCAGAAGAACCTATAGGTAAACCTCCTGAGATATACGAAGATCCTATAATAGAAGAAGAGCAAGAAAACATTCCTTTTGAGACCATGGCTGAAAACAAAAATGGTAGAGAAGATGATGAGAGAATAGAAGGTACCTTCCCCATCCTAGAGACCAACGGGGACATGAAGATGAAAAACATAAGTCCCTCAGCCTTACCTCATTCCATGGATTGACCACTGAAGACCCTGATACCTTCATGTTTGAGTTTGCTGTCCTTTGTTGAACTTATGACTATGCAGAAGACGAGAAAAAGTTGAAACTCTTTCCCTCTACCCTCAAGGATGTAGCATTACGCTGGTTCATGGGGTTACCTGGAAGCAGTATCACCACTTGGGCTCAGATGCAGCAAGCCTTTAACAACAAACACTGGGACTACTGTAGGTCCAAGGAAACAAAGGGAGAAATCTTCCAGATGAACGGACCAGGTGCACACTTGACCTTGAATCTCTAAAGTTGGTTTTGCTCCGAGGAGTCCCTGAAGACCTTCTAGATACCCTCCATTTGCTAATTGGAGGGGACATCTACCAATTACCTTATGAAGACATAATGAATGTGTTTAGAAACCATTCTAGGGCAGCCCAAAAAAAAGGTAGGGGGAATCCGCTTTCAGCTAGTACTGCCTTCTCCAAGCATGAGTTTGCTAATCAGATGGAAGACCTCAAAAGTGAGGTGAGACAGACCATTGCCATGCAACTTGATACTTTCCGAATCCAACAAAAGAAAGAGGAAGCTAAGAGGGCTTTGGCCATTTTCTGTCCCAGATGTACGAGGAAGCACCCTAAGAACGAGTGTCCATTGCACTCAGTAGAGGTATGTTTCGTTTGTGAGGAAGACCACCCCACAAACCGAGGATGACTTGATTGAGAATTTGATTCAAAATCCACCTCCCAGTGCACTATCCTTAGAGGAGTTGGTGGAAGATACCCAAGCCAGCGCTTTAGTGGACCTCTGTGTGACTTATTCGACCTCTCCCAGAGTTAAGAATGTGGAATTTGGCCCTGAAATAACCTTAAAGATCAGCTCCTCCCTATCTCCCTCCTAGGAGAAGGAGCTGTGTAGCTTACTGAACAATCATCTAGATGCTTTCACTTGGAGCTATAAGGAGATGAAAGGAGTCCATCCTTCGGTTTGTACTCATCACATTTACATTAAAGAAGATTGTAAACTAGTTAGGCAGCCTCAGAGGAGAATGAATCCAGCCCTTAAAGACATTGTCAAAGAAGAATTGCAAAAATTGTTGGATGCAGGATTCATCTACCCCATCTCCGACAGTGAGTGGGTCTCACCTCTAGTGCTTGTGCCCAAGAAGAACAGGAAGTGGAGAATCTGTGTAGATTACCGAGAACTTAACAAGGCCACCAAGAAAGACCATTTCACTTTGCCTTTCATAGATCAAGTGTTGGATGGACTGGCAGGGAAGAAGTTCTTCTCTTTCCTAGATGGGTTCAGTGGGTACAATCAGATCCAAATCAGCCCAGAGGACCAAGATAAAACCACCTTCACTTGTCCATGGGGTACCTTTTCCTACTAAGTCCTTCCCTTTGGGCTATGCAACGCTCCTGCTACTTTCCAGAGAGCAGTATTGAGCATATTTTCTGAGTTGGTCCACGATTCGGTAGAAATCTATATGGATGACTTTACTCCTTATGGGTCCAACTTCCGAGAAGCATTGACTAACCTGGGAAAAGTCTTAACCAAGTGTATTGAGATGAACCTGTCCCTCAGTCCTGAAAAATGCGAATTCCTGATGATCGAAGGGACTGTGCTAGGCCATACAATTTCCCAGCAAGGATTACAGGTGGATCCTAACAAGATTGCTATCATCCAGAAGGTCCCACCTCCTCAAAAGGTGAGAGATGTTCGGAGTTTCCTAGGCTTAGCAGGATATTATAGAAGATTCATTAAAGATTTCAGTAAGCTAGCCTCACCATTGTTTGGCCTCTTAGGAAAAGATGTTGAGTTCAAATGGACTGACGACTGTCAGGGGGCTCTGGAAGAGTTGAAAGATAAGCTGGTGTCCGCCCCGATCTTAAGAGGTCCAAACTGGGCCCTACCTTTCCACATCCACACTGATGCCTCAAACAAAGCCATAGGGGCAGCCTTAGGACAAGTTGAGGAGAAACTACCATATGCCATATACTTTGTCAGCAAAAACCTATCCAAGGCAGAAATGAACTATACTGTAACCAAGAAAGAGTTCCTGGCTGTAGTCCATTCCCTAAACAAGTTCAGACACTACATCACTGGTTATCAAACATTTGTACACATTGATCATGCTGCAATTAGATATTTAATGAATAAGCCTGATGTAAATGCTCGTATCATTAGATGGTTACTTTTGTTGCAGCAATTTGATTTGACTATTGTCGACAAGCCAGGTAAGGAAAATGTTGTTGCTGACTTCTTGTCTAGATTGGATTTGCTTGCAGGTGAAGAAGGGACAGTGGATGACCAGATGCCAGATGAACACCTGTTTGCTATCTCAGTACTCTCTCCATGGTTTGCTGATATAGCAAATTACTTGGTCTCAGCACAGTTCCCTCCGCATCTATCCTCAAAGGAGAAGAGCAGAATTGTGAGGAAGAGTGCCCCGTTCACTTGGATCAGGGGCAACCTGTTCAAACTTGGCCCAGATCAGATCTTGAGGCATTGTGTTAGGGAGGAGGAAGTCTTTGACATCCTCCTAACCTATCACGATGGGCCCTGTGGAGGCCACTTTGCAGCAAAAAGGACTGCCTTCAAAATTCTACAGGCAGGCTACTATTGGCCTACTCTTCACCAAGATGTCAAAAGATACATCAGCTAGTGTGACCGATGTCAGAGGATGGGGAAACTGACTCCAAGGGATGAAATGCCTCTCCAACCTCAAGTGACCTTCGAGCCATTTGAGAAGTGGGGCATGGATTTTGTGGGTCCTATCAACCCTCCTTCAAAGCAAAGGTCTTACATCATTGTGTGCACCGACTATCTGACAAAGTGGGCAGAAACAAAGGCAATCAAAGCAGTGACAGAAGAAAAGGTGGCTGAGTTTTTAAGGGAAAATATCTTCTACAAGTTTGGCTACCCAAGAGAGTTAGTCACCGATCAAGGAAGCCAGTTCACCTCTAACCTGATTGAAGACTTTCTCGCTCATCA
The DNA here is from genome assembly GCA_031772625.1 of Pinus tabuliformis. Lineage (NCBI taxonomy): Eukaryota > Viridiplantae > Streptophyta > Pinopsida > Pinales > Pinaceae > Pinus > Pinus tabuliformis. Next base: position 514,591,544 of record CM062805.1, on the reverse strand, counting down.
CAAGATCAAGCACAGGACTTCCACCCCATATCATCCACAAGCAAATGGGCAGGTGGAAGTCACTAATAGAGCATTGGAAGGGATTTTGACTAAGGTGGTGAGTAGCAGCAGAAAGGATTGGGCAGATCGCTTGGTTGAGGCCACCTGGGCCTACAACACCACTTGGAAGACTATAATAGGTTTCACACCTTATGAGCTGGTCTACGGGAAGAAAGCTTTGCTGTCCATAGAGTTCGTGTACAACACATTGAGGGTGGCAGCTCAGCTAGACTTAGATCTCAGCCATGCTCAACGTGAAAGATTACTGCAGTTGAATGGATTAGATGAAAACAGAATGCAGACCCTCCTCCACTCAGAAGTAGTTCAACTCCAGAGGAAGGTATGGCATGACCGGCACCTTAGTGAAAAGAAATTCCAATCAGGATATTGGGCGCTACTGTATGACTCAAGATACAAGGATTTCAAAGGGAAGATGAGGACAAGGTGGTTAGGACCATATATAGTGGAAAAATGCAATGACAATGGTTTAGTCCTTATCAGGACCATTGATGAAGAAGCCATCCCCATGCTTGTTAATGGGCATTGATTGAAAATCTACAAGAAACCCCTTTTGAGGCAGGAGTTCATTGAAACTTTGGAAAAATCAATGCTGGTAGTAGAGCAGGGCTTTGCCTCTATTCCACCCACACCTTGATCATAAAAGAAAAAAGAAAAAAAAGGAATAAAAAGATCCTTGGGTGAAAACCTCTCTGAGGCGCCCAGGGTAGACAGTGAAGGTGAAAACCTCATGGAGGCGCCCCAACTGTCTCTCAACAATAAAGAAATGGACTGAAAAAAGATCCTTGGGTGAAAACCTCTCTGAGGTGCCCAGGGCAGATAGTGGGGGTGAAAACCTCATGGAGGCGCCCCAGTTGTCTCCCAAAGAAAAAAAAAAGGAGAAAAGAAAAAAGAGAAAAAAAGAAACAGGCCTAATCTCTATAAAATTATTGCAGGTTGCAGGGAATACATTGCAGATAAAGAAGGTCGCGCAAAACGAGGACAAGGGTCCGTACCAGGCTACAAGACCTCCTTACAGACACTCCCTCCATGGCCACTCGCTTTTCCCAGGATTTGATCACATTCGGGTCGAGATTCCACCTCCTACAGGAAGTTCTGGGCTTTCTACAGGAAGTTCTGTATTTCTACAGGAAACATCCTGTAGAGCCTTCGGGCGGGCCAAATTCGATTTTGGAAGGGGATTTGAAGCTTGGAGTCTGTTGGTTAGGCCTATAGCCACCCCTCTCTTCCATCCATCACCTGTTTCATCTCTTTCCACCGCCATTGCAACCACCTGGTTATGTGTTCCTGCAGTCATACAAGAAATCCTGTTTTCTTCAGATGGACAGAAAATTTTCCAGTGACAAATCAAGCAGCAAAGGCCTGCACACTCTACCTGTTCAAGCTCCATCTGGACTCTTCATCAGCGAATTCAGCCCTGCTCGTTTAGCCTGCATCCTAGGAGGAGAAGCAGCTACAGGACATCCTACAGGAGTCCTGTAGCGGCTGATCCCTCTGGGAGACATACTCTAGAGGCAGGGGCAGCCGAAACCAGCAAAAGGAAACATGTAAAAAGGCTCCTCCTAGATGTGAAAACATCCTCGATGGCTGAAACCAAACACCACCTGTGCATGCAGCGTTGCCAACCGAGGATCGGGTTCCAAAGCCGTGCATACAGCATCAACCAATGAAAGAATGAGTTCTAGCACCTATGCATGAAGCAGCAGCGAGCGAAGCAGTCGTTCCAAGTCTCGAAGCCTGCAGAACATGTCCACAGCCACACAGGTAAGTGTCTAACCTTATTCGTCAAATTGCATAGACTATATTTCGAAAACTGCATGTCTGTGAAAATGGTTCGGATTGAATGAATTCGGTGGCCAGTCAACTGGCCACCCACAGTCAGTCGCATAGCTTTGTGGGATCCGAACAAGCTCGGTTACGTTCGAATTTTCCAACGAGACGTGCAGCCGACACGTGTGAAGTGTCCAGTCGGGGAGAATTGGCGGGACTGGCAGTGGTGGCGGTGGTTAATGGCAGAGGAAAGGTAATGGCGGTCAGGGACACGCAGAGGAATGATGGCCGTGACGTTGGCTAACAGATTGGCCCGGCCACCTCACCCCCTCGCCACGAATTGCGCTGTAATTCAAAAATGCTCGGCCGAAGACTCGCGTTAACCGCTGTTCATTTGCACTTGCAACCGTTCTCAGCGAAGTACGCGTCCTCTGCCTCCACAGTCTGTTAGACCAAGCTTTTCGGCTTGTTTCAAAATTCTCCCGTGTCCCAGGCTTGTTCAGAAGCGCCGTGACATCCTACAGAAGCCGGCAAAGCATTCTACAGGAAGAGGCTCTATAGGAAATACAGCATAGCCTTCTGGAGCAGAGAGGTCTGAACTTTTCTTCGTCAAATTTGGAGTTCCGAGAGAGGTAGGCTCGAAAACACTCTTCCATGCATGGTATATTTTGAAAACATGGTGAATTGAGCTGTCTTGAATCAGAGGGTTAGAGACAAGTCTACCTGTGAGTCAAAAATAGCAGTTTACTTGTGGTTGCACGGAATTTCTTCGTTGGTTTTGCATCCAAGTTTTCCCCCACAGTTCCTGTTAAGAAAATTCCTCCTGTAGAAAAGATAAAGCACTGTCAGGGCTAACCTGTGTAGGAAAAATGTGAATTTTACATGGTTATATGTATGCTAGGGATGAAAGTTGAGCTCTGCACTCTGTTTGGGGAAACCCAAGTCTTCCTTTTATACACGGACAGTCGAGTTTTTAAAACCAGGGAATTGGTGCAAGGTTAAAATATAAACACCTGAGAGATACTGTCTTCAAGTTCGAAGGAGGAAACCATAAAACAACAAGTCCTCTCTGCTCAGAGCACAAAACAGAGCACTCTCACCATGCTAGGGGGGTTTATCAGGAAGGAACCCTCGGATTCCAGAAAATTGCATGAACATCCCGAGGTGGTGAACCTCTTCACCCGTGCCAATTGGATGACCTTTTGTGACAGAATTCAGGGTCATGACGATGAGATAACGGAGGAGTTCTTAATGTCCCTATAGCCTAAATCAAAGACACTGGCCACTGTGAATTTCAGAGGGTTGACCCTAAATCTTACCCCACAACTCATTAGTCGAGTTACTGATCTGCCATTAGGGATACCCTGGAGCAAAGAGGAGAGGGCATTGGGCCAAAAAGCCAAGAAAGAATTCTTCCTACCAGAGGAACAGTTTGCAGAAGACAAGAACGGGGTCCGGAGAGCCAGCCTACATCCTTTTTGGAGTGAAGTCAGCTTTTAGATCATGAAATACATTACCTGTGAGGGGCGGTTCAGTATTGTCTACGGCTATCACTTCCGGTTGCTGAGTGAACTCAGACATGGGATGGATTTACCTCCAGAACAGAAGTTAAGCATCCCCTATTTTCTCCTACAATCATTAATTGAGTGTGGCACAAAATTGAAGGAAGGGACACCGGATCAGCTAGCCCATCATGGGCTTATCAAGCTTCTAGTGGAAGATGCCCTCCATACCTACACTGTCCCTCTCTCCTGGGAGATTTTCCGCAACATGTCCAGGGATGATGATATTCGAATTCTGGCCGAGGAACTCACTTCATCCAGCAGTGAAGAAAGGGAACACACTGAGGCAGAAGAGAAAGCCAGTGGTAAAGAAACATAGGACAGACCACCACAGAAAGAACAAGAAGAGAAACGAGGGAAAGGCCAAGTTGCTGAGCCCAAAACTGTGGGAGGAACAAAGGCACAAACACCAAGGGAGAAACGATTGCAGAGTAGAGCAGAGAGGACTGAAAAAGTCCAAACAAAGGAGGGCACAACCAAGGCAACCACACAGAAATTAAAAGGAAAGACACATCCAGCCAAGCAGACCGAAACAGTTGAAACAGTTTCTATAGGAAGCATGAAAATTGTTTCTACAGGAAGCATGAAAATAGTCGACACAGGACTTTCTACAGGAAGCCTGGAAACGGAGCAGCAAAGGGAGAAATCGCCTGAGATTTTGGCCAGGGAGGCGGCAGCAGTGCTGGCTGCCCTAAGCACATCTCCAAAGCAAAAAGGGAAGCAAAAAAGGGAGCCTTCCATGTATTTTAAGGCCAGAAGGAGCATGCGAATAAAAACTGGCAGACCCCAGCCACAGTCAAAGGAGCCAATTATGATTGTGGACACCCCAGCTAAACAAAAGGAAAGGTCGCCTTCAAAAGCATCCATCACCTATGAACGGGGAAGCCCGAAAACATCCACCTGGAGAGAAAGGATGAAAATGCTGGACACAAAGACCTCTCTACAGGATGCTGAGACTGTTCTACAAGAAACACTGGCTAGGCTAAAGGAGACTGAAGAAATGGAAGGAGAGGTAGCTAAATCACCACAGGAGGAAGAAAAGGTGGAGAACATTGTGGAACCTAGCCCCCAACCCAGCTTGGGCTCCTACTATAACTTGTTAGAGGCCGGAAAGATCATTCCCCAAAAATTCGCAGTGCCACTTTTCCTTGCACTAGAAGAAGAGAGAGTGAGGACCCACACTTGGATGAAGATCGCTAAGTCCAAGGGTGTGGCAGATATAGGTCCCCTGGAGGAACAACTCAAAGAGGCGAGAAAGGAATTGGCTATGGTACGGCATGTGGAAAGTAGCCAGCGGGCCAAGCTACAGGAAGAAAACGAGCTGCTTAAACAGCAGCTACAGCTACAGGGACAACATAAGGAAGACAGGCCTCACATCTTGGGAGAACAACAGCAATAGGAGGAGCCCACAACAGACAAAGAAACCCCTGATGAACAACAGAGAAGAGATGGGTTGCAGGCTGAAATTGAGACACTAACTAGACAGCTACAGGAGAAGGACTTGCAAGCAGGCCAGGAGATACAGTCTCTGAAACAACAGGTACAAGAAAAGGAGGCCCAACTGGCCTGCATGGCCAGCTGGGTGATGGAAGCTCTGCAGTGTAGGCAGCCTGCCAAATCATACGCCCTATACCTTAAGGATCAGTGGTTGCAGTTTCAGATTAACACCTTGGCCCAAAGGGGCATCACTCCATTTCAAAATTATCATCAATTTGTGGCTTTATGTGACAGTAGCTCATCAGAGGACAAGGCTAAATTAGCAGAGTTTTATTTGCACAACTTAGCCCTTCCAAACATGAATTCATGGGATCCCAACACTGTGGTAGGAGATGTCCAACTTATGGCCATGGCCTCTTGGATGAATCATGAGGAAAAAAGAGCAGCAGAGGTCCGCAGTATTATGAGCAGGGAACTCAGTGAGCCACTAATGATCCGAGCAGAGCCAGAGGACCCCTCAGCAGTGATAAGTGCCCACCAGCACTTGGCCAACAACCCTCAGGATTTACCAGAATACATTGAGCAACAGGCTCAAGCTATTGCCCACTTTGAGGACATGGAGAGACTGTTGGGGGATAACTGCCTTCATGCCTGCACAAGGCGGTGGAACACACTGCCTCACAGCTTGAAGATAAGAGAATACCACTCTCCCACTAGGATGAGGGAGGCCTTGGCAAGGGTACCTCTCTACAAACAGTTGATGCAAAATCTGCAGGCCAATTGGATCAGCCTGAAATTCAGTCCTCCCTTGCTTTTGGGATTGCTAGAAGGAGTTAAGGAAGAGGAGGAAAACAGACAGTGGGAGGAAGTGGAAAGGAAAGCAAGATTTCACGACCGGGAAGAAGATATCACCGTGGAGGCCTGGGACGTGAGGGAGGCGGTCAAAGCTATAAAGGATGATGAGCTAGATTAGTTGCTCAGAGGATGAGCAACCCATTTAGCAGGGGGGTGATGATGAGCCCCAAAAATGGGTAACTTATTGGGCTCATTTTGCCTACTGTTCTTCATCAATCCACCATTTTTCATAGATTATGCATGTTTTTGAGTATGTTTATGTTATTTGAATGAATAAGGGTGGTCACTTTACCAAGGAGGCTAATACGTGGTTATTTTAGGTTTTTTGGACAAATTTTGGAACAAGGCCAAGCAATTATGAGCCAGGTGATAGCCAAGCATGAAGGAACAAGGGTGAGGATTCGTAGGAAGGGTGTCTCTTGCATTAAATGGCCCTTCCTCGAAATCTCCACCCTCAACTCGGAGCTCAGCAGGCCACCAAAATGAATCCTAAAGGCAGCCGAGCAGCTTTGTGAAGAGTGACTGTTTACTGGCAGTTTGAACAGCCGAGCCCCTTGAGTTAAGGAGGGCTGCTAGGACCCTCGTAGGGCATAAATAGGAAGGCTTCAGCCTTCGTAGTTTACTTTTGGAACTGTTGGGTTTTGCACTATAGTGCTATCAGTGTCTCAGCTCATTTTTTTTGGTACTACTGTATAACTTTCTTGTGACATGATTACTTTTGAGTAATGAAGAGCAGCTTTACTTCGCATCAGTTCTGAGTTTTTCTTAGGAACCTATAGCTCTTGGGGTTGGGCCCAACCCAAGTGCCAAGGCTTCCTTTATGTACTGTTATTTCCTTTTTATGTCTTTGGAAAATAATTTCTGTTAAGTAGATTAAAATCTTGCTGGTTACCTAGGTCATTGTTGATGATTAGAAAGGCTTTTTATGTTCAGATTGAGTTCATAGGCTATTAACAGGGAAGATCTTCAAAAAAAGGCCATCAAGGACCTCTAATCTCACCTCTCCCTCAGTGGGATCATGAGCTGGGACAAAGGTGACCTTGCTGCCAACAAAAACATTGTCATTGCCTCACCATGCAATCATTAGTGTTAGATTCTCATTTGCAGAAGTTGATACCAGTTGTGGTTAAGCGTTCAGATTCATGATTGCTCAGTTTTCATAACTATTTCACGTGATTTCATTGCAAATAAACTTCTGTTCATTTCCTTTGTTGTTACTTAGGCCAGATTAGAATAAAGTAGCTAGGTCATTGGTTTTCCAAGTCATTGTTTGTTCAGTTTGAGAAGTAACTTGCAGAGCACCTGTAACACCTCTCCATCTACCCGTACTCCATCAATCCCATCTGTTCCATCCCCTAACTCTGATTCTTGCCTCACATTTGCTACGTTCCCTCACTTTGACCTAGTTTCCATATTTTTGTGCAACATTGCTCCACTCCTCCTTGAACAAATCCAGCCATCCTCATCTCTTCTCAGCTCCATCCACCAAGTCCTGGACCTCCTCACACCCTTATCCTACCTCCATACTCACTTCTTCACCTTTCTCTCTCCATCCACCCTCCAAGATCCCATTTCTGAACATCCTGTAGAAAATACAGAACATCCTGTAGAACCCCTGCAGACTTCCTGTAGAAGCTCACGGAAGTGGTTTCTTGATAGAAAAACTCGGTGAAACTCTCTGGAAGGGTGCTAGGGACCCCTTAGGCCCTCTCCTAACCTTCCCAACCTCTAGAAATCATTTCCTCTCGCAAATCCACCTCTGCACAGTCAAAAACCAGTTAAAGCACATGCGTGACAATTCTGACACTTTACACAAAAATACAAAAAGCGGGTTCTGAGGCAGGCATATTTTCAATTTGGGTACATACAAAGATTTGTAAGTAGGCAACTTTATTGCTTTCATAATTCCCACCCTCTGCCTTGGGCCTTTTTTTTCCAGATTTTATTGTAGAAGTAGCTTAGACACGTGCATTTCACCTTCTCTGAAGTCAATGGCATCTCCTTCAGTAGCTTTCATTCTCTTTCCCGCATCAGTAGGATTAGTTGGTAAAATTAGGGTTTGCTAGGGTTTGTGTTTCCTTTTAGCTTTTCAGTCTCTTTCTGCAAATAGATTAGACTCCTTCGAGTTAGCTTCCATCCATCAGTTAGAAAGCTTCTTCTCAGAGCTCATAGAATTTGGCTTAAGCTCCTAGTAGACTTGTGCCAGCTGACCAAGTGACAGCTGCGGCAAGAGCTAGTACTTGTGCATACAGCACCATTGCTTCCAAGTTTGTTACAAACTACCGGGTTGATAAAATTAAAGAGGGGAGTCCCAGGAGTTGCAACATTATTGTTGCAATATTGGAGCCCACCACTTATCCTTTTTCTTCAAAGGACACTGGGATGCATAGTGGCCTAACTAGTCACAACTAAAACATTTCACCTTCGAAATGTCCTTCTTTTGCTTTGGCTTCTGTTGTCCCTTCGATGCTAGAGCTATGTTCTCCTCCTCCTCCTTCATCTTTGTGCCACTCCCACTACTGCCACTGAGGTTGACCTTCACTAGGTCCCTCCTTAACTCCTCCTGATGAAGAGTCCCTCACATCTCCTCCCATGAAGGTAGTTTCTCTCTGCCCATTTGGACGAAAACTAGTCATTCATCTAAGACTCCATTCAGGGCTATCCTCACCATCGTGGTTGGCTGAGGGAGTGGACCCCATTGTAGCAAGTTTCTCTCTAGTGTCCTAAAGACGTTGAATATAGAGGTTCACCCCTTCTCCCTTATGCATCAATGTACGCTGCAACTTCTTCTCTAAGTACATCTTTCATTGTTGAGAAGATCATTCATACAAAGAAGACAAGGCTTCCCACATCTCTCAGGATGTATCCTTGCACTGCAAGTGTGAGACCATATGATCTCAAACTCCATCGAGAATAAGCCTCTTTTCCTTCCCCTGCTCGGCCTTGTACTTCTTCTTTTGATCGTTGTCAGTAGGAACAACTACAACACTTTTGACGTAGGCCTCAAGATCATATTCTTCCAGGACAACTAAGATTGTGGTCTTCCATATGACATAGTTGGAGTCTCCTTCCAACCTATCCTGATATCTGAGCCCATGCGATGCCATCTCACCCAACTGTCGAATTGACTCCTCTAGTCACTTCTTACCACTACTCAGCTGCTCAACAATTGGGAAATTCGAACATTTTGGCAAAAATTTATTTGAGGAGAAAATTCCCCTTCTACGTATCTTCGTTCATTTCCAGCGGATTTTTTCCCCGTTAGAAACTGTGCCCTTCTAGCACTGTGTTGAGGCTCTGCATCACTCCCTCTGCCTCTCTAAGCTCATGATTTGGAAATCGTACCTCTCTCTTGACTCACTCAGAGAAAGATTTCCTCAAATCAGCTTCCCGACAAGGACTGCACAATCCCTTCAAGGGAATTTGAATTGCTGCCAAGTGCAGCTTTCGGCCTCACTACTAAGCACTGGATCTACTCTTCCTATTTCAAAATCAATCCTTTGATACCATGAGAAAATTCCTAGACTCGAACGAACCCCTACTACAGAAAATCTGAATCTACTTCACCTAATTGATTTTTAATATACATTAACCAAGTTATTCTTCTGAATACTAAAGAAAATTACTTTTTCAACCTACACTTATTAAATATTTGATCTCATGAAACAGAAAAAAGAGTAAAGAACAAGATACATAGGACACTTATTTTTGGACATAATAGTCCTCGAAAAAACCCAATGTGGGAAAACAGGTGCAACAATTCCGAGGGTTTATTATTATGCATGAGAAATATCTGAATACATATCTAGGATGCTCATCTAGCAATCATTTAGAGAGAAAATACTGGTAGAAAATTTGAGTGAGTTTTACCTCACTTCACCTGGTAGAATTTTGGCTGACCCGACACAAGACTAGCTAACCTCGACTATTTATACGTTGGCTCTATGTTAGCCCTGCGTCACCTTCTTTTCCTTCTGCGTTGTCTCTCCCGGCTGTTCCAACAATTCCTGACAGTTTCAGTTGTTCTGACAGTTCTCGATTTTGCGTGACAAGAAGCTTTTCTATGTTAGCTCTCCCAGCTACTGTGCTACCTCTTTGTCAGCTCTCCTAGATGTTCCGATAGTTCCCGATAGTTCCGATAGTTCCAACAGTTCTAGATTCTGTGTGACAGACAACTTTTTTGCGTGACATCTACTGGCTACTGCGCTACCTCTCTACAAGCGCTCTTCGCCCCTCTGTCAGTATTCTATAGAAAGTCCTTCTCCCGGATTCTCTTTGCCCTTCAGCTGCAAGATCTCCCCAATCGATTTTCCTCCTGAGAACTTCTCACCTCAAAAAATCGTTTTCCTTAATCTTTGTGTGTGTGTTTCCAAATGAACCCCAATCCTCCATTTTATACTTTTCCTATTGAGTCTTCAACGACTGAGATTAAGTCTCTAATCAATGGCTAAGATTAAAACATGACTTGATCTTCCTTCTAGATCATTCTCACCCATATTTTGATTAATACCCATTAATATTTTAATTTCCCTAAGTTTAGACTAAGGAACTCCATTAAAAATATTCAATATTTTTAATAAAATAAAATCCAGGTGGAATTTCACCAAATGGTTTCTATGTTCTTTAGAACTCACGTTCCTTAGCCTCTCCACCAATTTTCAAGGCTAGAGCACTTCCTATGCTACCAAAAACTAACAATGCCTTTTGTGTTGCTCCAATGAAGACAAACTTTGGGTTGAAGGTCTACCCACTATGACTGTCAAACATCCTTCTCCAATAGTCAACCTAGGGTTGTCAATCTATATCTCTTGGTTAATCAAACTCTGAGCTCAACTTATTTGCCTCTCATAGAAGGATTGTAGCCCTTCACAAGAATTTCACTTAGGGCATAATGGTTAACCATCTAACATTCCTCCAATCTATACTTTGGCTACCGTAGCTCGTCCCAAATCTGGACTCTAATTCTACACTGTGACTCCATCTTCAGATCTACCCATTCTTTAGTTAATTCTTGATCGATCTTGGGCCCACAATATTTCCCTCACCTAGGGCTTGTATATCTGCCCATACACAGTCATCTCATCACTGATCTAGGCCTTCAAATTCACCATACTCTTCTCTGCAGTTTTACCCTCAAATTGTTAGATCTTGGGATATAGATCTGTCCTCTCTAGGGATTCTTTAATTCTTCACACATACCTATGATTTGATCCTAAAATCACATGGATCTAGTGCTTGTCTCCATCTGTTGTTCACACACTATGAATAGACATCCATCGCTTCACATTTCTCTCTTAGAACACATCCTTCCATCCATTTGGAATACTTCAGATCTGAGCATTCTCTTCTCCATGGAACTTTGACCTATTTTGGCATCCTACACTTGCATAAACACAGATCTCTCACACTTACAATCCTCCTCCTTCTACGCTTGTCCTGTAGAAGAATGTGTGATATTCTTACTAGGAAATAACAATGGTAATCAAGCAAAAACTACAACATGCAACAAAAAAATAAATTCATGCATTAACAACAACAATTTACGCCAAAAACTCCACCAAGTTGAGCCATTTTATTACTGAACCAAGAGGAGTACAAATATATATGGAATAGGTGCACCTGGGCTTGCTACAAGAAGCAAGACAAGATCCCAGGTGAGAAATGGAAGTGAAAAAGTGCTAAAAATGAACCTACCACTAGATTTGTGTCCACCCATTAAATCTCTTGTTGCTACTAGGAAAGATCTGTTGATTAAGCCCTCTAGACAGCTCCAAAAATTCCAAGAAATTAACCACAACCTCTACTCCACCATCTCAACAAAACCCAACAACGAATTGGTCTAGTTCCGACAGACCTAGAAGCCCTAAAAAATACACACTGCCTCCTTCATCTAGAAATACACATTATAGGAGTGAATACCCTCAAATAACTTCCTCACACTCCTGGAAACTTCACAACAATCCCACTACAAAATATCCTCAACCAAGCCCCTAATACCCAATAATTCTTCTCCATAAATTACCCAATCACTCACCCTTTCCGTAGGCCAAGCCATAGACCCTTTGTGCACTGCCAAAAATCTTGATAAATTCTGCTCCAAGATCCCTCAACTCTAACTAGTCAAAACATTCCAAACCTTTGGAAATATAAGGACAATAGCTCCCCGGAAGACCCAAAAGTTGATATGGCCAAGAGAAATTTCTCCCACAAGTGTGTGCTCCTCTAACTACATCCAACCTGCTCCAAAAGAAGTTCAAACCTCCCAATAATACCTTCTAGACCAACTCTGAAATGTGACAAGTGACTTCCCTAGGTTGGCACTCAAAGTCCACTGAAGATGGAGGTGAGATCTCCCCTCGGAAACCTCTTGTGCTCAACAACACGAATAGACTTGGATAAACAACTCAAGTGTACAAGGAGTTCAAATCTCAATTTAGCAAAAGTCCCAAAATGATGCATTCTCCTCCAGTTTATCCTTGGGCTCCTCCTCTCTCCATGTAGGCCCAATAATTTGTCCCCTTTTCTTCCCTCTCTCTCCACAAGTGCAAATTTCTCCAAGTGGTGCATATTCCCTCTTGGAGTGGCCCCCACATCCCACTTATATTTCATTTTTCCTCCTTTTTCCTAATTTTGGGCCTCCCTTAACCAAAATTGCAAAGTGGGGTCCTCCTAACCCACTTTTCCTAAGTCCAACATGTCAAAATACAAAAATTGTGCAAAAAGGTATTTACTTCGCAAAATTTCTAAGTGGGAACATCACAATCCTCCCTGCTTAGATGTTTCTTTCTCTCAAGCAACTACAATGATGGATGTTGAAGAACCTGTTCTCCTTCCCACATGGGATCCTCCTCAGGTAGGTCCTTCCACTTCACCAATAACTCTCTAATGGTTATGCTCCTGTGCTTCCTTTCCCTTACCTCCAAAATGGACTCTGACACCAACACCAAATTCCCCTCATCATCTAGAGGTGTTAACTATGTGGCAGATGTCACTTGTTGCCCCAAATCCTTCTTCAGGCACAAGACATGAAATACATTGTGCACCTTATTCCCAGATGGGAGTTCCAGCTCATATGCCACCTCTCCAACTCATCTAGTCACTCTGTAGGGCCCATATAAGTGTGCCTTGAGATTTTCAACTCCCTTATGCTTTAAGGTGGACTGCTTGTATGGTTGGAGCCTCAAAAAAACCAAGTCCCTAACCTCAAAGTGTCTCTCAATCCTGTGCCTGGTTGCATATATATTTTGTTGGTTCTGTGCTGTCTGAAGATTATCCTTGAGAGCTCTAAGGATTTCTTGGCTCTCATGTATCCAATCTTTGGACATTTGGGCCTATCTGTCTTCAAACGCCATATCAACAAAGGTCAGAGCATCATAACCATATAAAGCATGAAATGGAGTCATACCTATCAACATGTGGTACGATGTGTTGTAGAAATGCTTTCCAAGATGAATCCATCTCACCCACACATGCTACTGCTTAGTCAAATAATTGTGTAGGTACCCTCCAACCTTTTGTTCACAATCTTGGTCTAACCATTCATTTGTGGTTGGTAGTTGGTACTAGGTGTGCGCCCAATCCCCACAAGGTGGAACAACTCTGGCCAGAGTCCTCCCATGAACCTGTTATCTCTATCGCTAATTATCTTGGGAAGACCATGTAGCTGGAACACCTCCCTGAAAAACAACTCGACCACCTGTGAAGATGAGTACCGAGAGGATACGAAGAAGAAGTGGGCATACTTGATCAGCCTGTCAATCACTACTTAAATGCAATCCCACCCCTGTACTACTGGTAATCTCGTGATAAAGTCCATAGACACACTATCTCACTTCCCCTCTATTAGCGTGAAATTTCTTGGAATATGTACCGAAAACAACTCACTTAAGTCATTAGGTGAAAAGTGACCCTAAAAACAAGTTGATGGCTCCTAGCAATTCAGATCTGCAATAAAAATGGAAACCCTATAACAACAATATAAATGATTCATAATAGAAAGAAGCACTGAAAAATATCCAATGCAATAACCCAAATGGAAAGCCTTTAGTTGAATAAATCTCCTATTAAAAACCCCTAGTGAAGGAGATCCACATATGGGTTTGTTAGTCCCCCTCCATGGGATAGGTCCTTTGATGTCCTTGACGCTTCAAAAAATGATCTTCTCTCTCAATATGTGAAAAACCTAGACAAAATGTGGAGAACTCAAAATAGGAGTTCAAAAAAAAATACGATAATGATCACGATGATTATGATCATGGTGAAGAATGAATGAAAAACCATCCTATTTATATCAAAGTATGGATTTAATATTGAAAATGGAGAATAATAAAATAATATTAACCAAATAAATATCTACGGCTTGGAATACTTTATTATATTTATTGGAGAGGGAAAATATATTTAAAATGGTTAAATATCTTTATTTAGAAATAATTAACAAATAAAATGATTTATTAATTATTTCGCGAGAATTAAGAAAGGTGTGAAATCAAAATAATTATTAAATAGTGATTTAATAATTATTCTAATAACAGAAATAAGGAAAATTAAATAAATAATGATTTATCTAATTATTCTCATGAGATTTTTTTATTTAAATTAGAAAATAATTTAATAAAAATGGTTTACTAAATTATTTTACACAGTGAAAGTGATTTTACTATGGTAAAATTAAATCTACATGGTGTATTTTGATCCACCTAGTTAGAACTGGCTAGGTGATCATTTTTTGGTGATAACACCCTCAAGAATTGGAGGGGCTGAAGTAATCCAACCAGGTGTGTTAGCTCTCCCTTATTCCTCTTAAAAGTATCAAAATCCTGAATGTTTGTCAATACATCCTCCTTGAGGCCCTTCTGGGTGAAGCGCTCTTTGATGGTCTTGTAAGTTTTGGTGGATCCCCGATGTCCTACTAGAGGGTTATCATGTGTTGCCTGCATGATCTTCTCCCACAACTGAGAGCTAGGTACCAAATAAATGTGGTATTTGTAATCAATCACCTTGTTCATCGCCATGTACCTGTCATCACCTACCATGCCATCCAGGATCTCACAGGCACATTGGTGCTTTGAATATTCAATCAGTAGTAGGGATCTCAAATATTGATCAATGCTCATAGGAGAGAGAGTCGCAGGCCTCCTAGACAATGCATCTACTACCACATTATACTGACCCTTGACATACTCAATGTCAAAATCATATGCCTGTAATTTGCTGACCCACTTTTGTTGTCTCTCATTCAATCCCTTCTTCTCCAAAAAGAACTGAAGATTGTTCTGGTCAGTCTTAACCTTCAACCTGATTCCCAACAGATACTATTGAAACTTGGCCAATGCATGCATGATGGCCAACATCGTCTTGTCATATATAGAGTACAATCTCTCATGCTTCTCTAGCTTCCTACTCTCAAATGTAATGGGATACCCATTCTGCATCAGAATTTCCCCAAGTTCCTCTCCAGAGGCATCACACTCCAACATAAATGGTTGTGAGAAATATAGTAAAGCCAATATTGGCAAACTTCTCATCACTTACTTAAAAGTCTCTTGCACCACATCAGTCCACTCAAAATCACCTTTTTTAGTCAGATCTATGAGGGGTGCTTCTAGCTACAAAAACCCCTTCATGAACTTCTTGTAGTAAGTGTAAATTCCCAAAAATCCCCACAACTTGGTCACATTCTATGATGTAGGACAATCCAATATGGCCTTGATCTTCTCCTGGTGCACACGCACTCCATCCTTCCCAATCACATGACCAAGGTACACCATCTCTGTCAGTCCAAAATCGCATTTGTACACCTTGGCATACAACTACTGCTCCTAAAGGATACGAAGCACCTCCTCCAAGTGCCTCAAGTGCTCCTCCCAAATCCTAGTGTAAATCAGTATGTCTTCAAAGAACACCAGTGCGAACATATGGAGCTACTTGCGGAACATGTTGTTCATGAAACTATGGAAAGTGATCGAGGTGTTGGTTAGCCCAAAGGGCATCACCAAAAACTCAAAGTGCCCACAATGGCACCAAAAAGTTGTCTTTGGGATGTCCTGCTCCCAAACTTTGATATGATGATAACCCAAGTGCAGATCAATCCTAGATAAGTATTTAGCTCCTCTAAGTTCATCCATCAACTCATCTATGTGCAAAATCATGTATCTATTCTTCAACGTCTTCTTATTTAAGGCCTGGTAGTCAATGCACATATGAACGTTCCCATCCTTCTTCTTCACCAACACTACAAAAGAAGTGAAGGGACTCGAACTAGGCCTAATGTGTCCCAAGGCCAAAAACTCATGTATGGTGCTCTTGATATCATCTCGGTAAGCCTTGGGGTGCCTTTAAGGAGTAGTGCCAGCCGCATCACTCCTTCCTCCAACTCACTGGAGTGCTCAAATCTCTTGTCTAGCGGTCGATCTAGAGGAATATCCCCCAAAACTATTGGGTACCTATCCAATATCTCTTGAATGTCTGAATGTATAGGTCATGGCCGAGTCCTCATCTTTGTGATCCTGAGCTCCACCGTCCACTCTATATTTCCATGTTGCAAATCAATCTCCATGTAGTGTGTTGATACTATCTATGGTGGGTATGAATGCACCCCCATCAACACCACCAACTTCCCATCTAGCCATATGAACTCCATCTCCAAATTTATGCAATCATTATTGACCCATCCCTAGGAATAGAAACACTGGACACCCATCACCACATTGGTGTTTGGAACATCGACCAAAAAGAAGTGATCGGTCACTGAGTAATTCCCCAAAGTCACTGTCAGACTAGGGATGTACCTGTTACACTGCATAGTCCCATCTCCTAGTACCAAGACTGAAAAAAAAAACTCAAATCCCTTTGTTTGAATGCCTCTCCACTCCACCATTTTTGTGTCAATGAAGTTGTGGGTAGCCCCACTGTCCATAAAAATTGCTATGCGCCACCCTTGCACTGTGCCTCTGATCCCCAGCGTTAAGTACTTTGGGAATCCCCTCAGTGAAGCAATGACCCCTCTAGTGGATCTAAATAGGCCTCCCTTTGGTGGGGGTGTTGCTCCTCTTCCTCCAATAGTCTGCAACTCACCGCTTCCTACATTAGCCTCCTACTCAATGTCATCCTTTGACTCGGTGTTCGAGAACACCTCTATGTAATGGGCCTTTCCCTTGGTGCACCTATGCCCAGGTTCCCATGGCTCTTGGCAAGTGAAGCACAACTTCCTCCTATGAAGGTCTCCTAGTCTCATCATCCAAATGCCCACACCCCTAAACATATCTCTCTAGTGGGGGTCTAATGTCTTAGCCTCTCTGTGGAAAAGGGGCTCAAGGTAGCACTGGTGCTCTCGTCCTGGGGATGGCATCCTGCAAATATCGTGTGCAGTTCACTGCCTCCTAGAGAAGTAGTGGGCTTACTCAATCTCACTAGCCCAAGCAAAGGCTCAACCAAGCCCTCCACAAATGTATAAACCCTCCTGGCCTATGACAGGTCTAGAACCATCACAGACACCCTCAAAAACTTCGTTATGTAATGCTTCGAGTTTCCAAGACGCTTGAGCTAGGTGAGGTCTCTGAAATGGGCCTTAGGATCCCTCTTATCAAATTGCTCCACAATCCTCCATGTAAAGTCATCATAAGAGGTCACACCAGCATGCCCTAGAGTATTCAATCCATGGAACCACCAATCATGTGCCTCCCCCTCCAAGTGCAAGGTATCCATTTTAATGGCTTCCACCTCAATCATCCAACTAAGCTAGAAATGAGTGTCTAATTTCTCCACCCATGCTCCAACCATGCACTTAGATGACCCATCAAATTTAGGGAGATACAACTTCCCAATGGTACACTACAACTTCGAGCTTTGCATGCCTAAGCCTCCTATACCCCTGGCCTTGTCGTTTTTCTTGAGCTAGTAGTAATATTTGAATCTCAATATAGCTCGAAACTCCTCCCCCATCGACTACAACTCACATAAATACTCCTCCATGGGCATCTCATCCTATCCTATATTTTCTCCAGCTCCTGGTGGAAAAAATGTTGGTATGGTGGATCTAGTTGGTCTACTGAAAGCATGAGGGTGAGCCAAGGGAGAATGATGGTCGAATTGATGGGATACACTCGAAATTTCCCCTACTATGAACTCTCGGTGGACGCTCTTGTCTTGGTTCTGCTTCTTAATATCCTCCAACATTTATTTCTTCCCTTGGCCAAATCATTCAAAGCCTTCAAAAGGCTATTGAAGGTTGTGTCTTCTTTACTATCTGGTTCCACCATGCTTGCCTTCTCTATTCCCTGCTCTGGGGCCTTAGAATCGGGCATGATCTCCAACTCCCTTTCTCTACTCTTGTACCTATGCCTCCTATAAGTAATGTTTTGCTTGTCTTCTAGGGTCATAGAATATTTCTCCCACAACTGATCCAAGACCCGTGCTTTGATACCACTGTAATATTCCTAATAAGAAATAATAGTGATATTCAAGTAAAAACTACAACATGCAACACAAAATTTAGTGCATGCATTAACAACAATAATTTACTCTAAAACCTATACCAAGCTAAGCCATTTTATTAATGAACCAAGAGGAGTACAAATATATATGGAATAGTTCCACATAGAATTGCTACAACAAACAAGACAATATCCAAGGTGAGAAATGGAAGTTCCCAAGTGCCGAAAATGACTTTGCCACTAGATTTGCGTCCACCCAGAAAATCTGTTGTTGTTGCTAGAAAAGATCTGTTGATTTAACCCTCTAGAATTCTCCAAATATTCCAAGAAATTAACCACAACCTCTACTCCACCATCTTAGCAAAATGAAACAAGGAATTGGGCTAGTTCTGCCTGACACGAAAGCCCTAAAAATGTGCACTCCCTCCTTCAACAAGAAATGCACACAATAGGAGTGAACACCCTCAAACAACCTCCCCACACTCTCAAAAACTCCACAACAATCCCACTGCAAAATCTCCTCAACCAAGCCCCCAATACTCAACAATTCCTCTTCACCGATTACCCAACCACTCACCCCTTGTGCAGGCCAAGACAAAGACCCTCTACACACTACCAACAAGCTAGATAAATGTTGCTCCAAGCTCCCTCAACTCTAGCCTTGAAAAACACTCCAAACCTATGGAAAATACCAAGACAATAGCTCCCCGGAAGACCCAAAAGTTGATATGATTAGGATAAATTTCGCCCACAAGTGTGTGCTCCTCTAACTGCACCTAGTTTGCTCTAAAAGAAATTTGAACCTCCCAATAATACCTTTCGGAACAACTATGAAATGTGACAAGTGACAACCCTAGCATGACACTCGAAGTCCACTGAAGATGGAGGTGAGATCTCGTCTTAGAAACCTCTTGTGCTAAAAAACAAGAGTAGACTTGGTTGAATAGCTCAAGCGTACAAAGGAGTCGAAATATTAATTTAGCAAAAGTCCAAAAATGATGCATTCTCATCTTATTTGTGCTTGGGCTCCTCCTCTGTCCATCTGGGCCCCATAATTCATCCCTTTTTCTTCGTCTCTCTCCACAAGTGAAAATTTCTCAAAGGGGTGTTTATTCCCTCTTAGAGTGCCCCCACATCCCACTTATATTTTTATTTTCCTCCTTTTTCCTAAGTTTGGGTGTCCGTTAATCAAAATTGCAAAGTGGGGTCCTCCTAACCCACATTTTCTAAGTCCAACGTGTTAAAATACCAAAATTGTGCGAAAATTTATTTACTTAGCAAAATTGCTAAGTGGGAACATCACATAATGTGGCTAGCCTTGGAAGGCCTACAAGGTTGATTTACCTTCCAAAACTAATCTATTCGTCCACCTGCAATCACATAATTTTTAGCTTAATACGCTGAGAAATTACCAATGTGTTTATGCCCAAACTTACCCTTAAACTTCAGCCTGTTCTCATGCAAAGATCAACGTCTTCTTCGCTCTCTCTCCATGCCAAAACATGGAACAAAACAATCATGATAAGTCTAACCAACAACTCGTATCCTTCTCTCTCTTTGTTAGGATTATTTAGGGTTGCAACAATACTGGAGTAACCCTAGCCTAAGGTTTGCAACTTCTGTCCTGGATTCTTCAAGACCTTCCTCCATCACTAGGCGTGTATATCTAATCTCTTAAGCCTCTAAGGCAACCTTCAAAACGCTATAAACAACTTAGAAACCCTTCCATAGCATTGATATTTGTTTTGACCATCCTTTTTGTCACTGTAACCTACATCTAGGACTCGGCTTATCATATAGGTTTGTGGTTGTCTTGATTAGGCTTGAATCAACCCTAAACTCGACCTAATCATCCCACCTCTACCTGCACTATCTCTGAGGCCTCTTGGGTATCCTTTCCATGAAAAAATTAGAACTTATGGTATCCTCATCTAAGGCTCGATCCTCTCCACATAAATATGTCCCTTCTCCTCTTGCATAATAGGGGTCTTGACCCTACCTTCCCAAGCTTCTTGGTTGTCCCAAATTATCTTCCACTTGTTTCTTGCATATCATATCTGGTGTACTTGTAGCCCTACTCGGCCCTCAAACCAGGGTTACCTCTAGACTACATCTTTGACCTCCTTTAGATCAAGCAAGTTATTCTCCACTTAATACCTAAGCCTTGTCCTAAGGCCTTAAATAGATTTCCAAAACCTTCTTAGGAACCCTCTATATCTTAGAGGAATTATCCACCTAGATTTAGGATTTAATATTTCCTTTTAATTTTTATTTTTAATTTCCTTTTATGATTTTAAACCCCATCTGGGTCTAAAACCCCTTCACATGGGTATTTTTCTCACAAACCCAAGATCTAGGCTTGTGGAATACCTCCCAAGTTACATTTTTCAATAGCCTTAACTCTCACGTGTGAAAAGAAAATAAAAAGATGATATGATGGTTTGAAATTGGTCTCCAAATGAAGAAGTTGAGTGCTAATATATAGTGGTTTAGGGTTGCCCGAATTGTTGTGTCTTTATGGCTGGACTGACTTGACTTTTGGAGGCAAATTAAATTCAAAATTTAAAATTTTGAATTTCTTCCTTTAATTCCTTTTGCGGGTCGATTTTAGGAGTTGGGAATAGCAACCACAACTACTAAAAATTCAAAAATAGCGACCACAAATACTAAGGATCCATCAATCTTTGCTTGAGAAGCCTGTTTTAATAGTACTTAAAATGGTGACCTTGCAGTCGTCAGAGCCATAGCTCTCTGCGCCGCTGGAGGCATCGAGTATGCTAGAAGTTTAGGAGAGGTATTTTTAATCACACCTTAGTGTGCTTCTCCTTATCTTCTCTCTGCCAATTACTACGAAATTAGGCTCAACACAGAAAGGATTGAAGGATTCACATTTAAATAGGAATTTAACTAAAATTAACCAAGAATTTTGCATCTCACATTAGTTTTAGGATCTGCATTTCATATAAGATAGTCATTCATCTAAGCAGTAGTTTCTAATCAATTACTTGGTCTTCATTTCCCCAGCAAGATCATTGACTCCATAAGGCACTGATATCAATCATATAAAATCTAATCAAATCCTAAGTCTTGCTAAATCTTAATCAAGTACTTGATCGCCTCACTGTGTCTCCCGAACTGGTTGGTTCCCAACTGGTTCTTCTTCATTCCATTTTTCCATAAGGTCTACCCTCCTTAGCCTGCTGTAGGGAGACAACTTAAATGGGGAGATTAGGGATGAGGGTGACAACCCCCGATTTGAGCGCTGTCGTGGTGTCTAGACATTCTGTGCGACAACATTTTTTGCGTTGTTTCCAGGGACAGAGTTTTTCGGTCCCTGGTTTCCTCAACATCATTTTAATCATCTCATATTTTCCTCCATTCATTAGCCAGTCAAGCGGCACAACATTTTTTGGCGTCATTTGATCTTTTCATCGCTTCATATTTCGTCATCTCATTAATCATTTCATCTACACTTGTAGCACCTCGACATATCGGTTCATTTCTTGTTTGGGTGGCGACTCCACTTATTCATCCATTATTTCTCAGACAATAAACCCTCCCTTATATCCAGTTGTTTTCCTTTTGGATCTTAGAGCTAGATTCATGTACAAGTGGAGACTCCACTTCTTTCATTTCTTACAAGAATTTCTACTAGAAGCTCGCTTCTTGTGGATCTCTTGATTTTCTTGAGCAAGGGTCTCTCTCTGGCATCCATTTGGTCCCTCCTTATCCTTTCAAGCAATTCATCATGGATGATTCATTTGCCCCGTGTCATTTTACTGATTTTCTCCATGATATGCCGGAAGCGGCCAATAAATTGCCTTTGTTCTCGGGTGGTGATTCAGTCGCTATTAGAAAGCAGCTATGCAAGTTTACTCATACAATAATAAAATATTGTAGTTCTCCCCAATATAAACATGAATATGTCAAAATGCATCTATTTGCCTTTTCTTTAGAGGGTGATGCTTTGAATTGGTTTAATAATTGTCCTGAAGATTCTTTCACTTGTTTACAAGACATCATCAATGCTTTTACATATAGATATGGTAATCAAGGTAGCTCGCCTTGTGTCCCTAAAATTATGGAATAGAATGAGAGTGATCTTGTAAAGGATCCAACTGTCAATGAAATATTTCAAGACAATTCTCCATATCAGAATGTGCCATCCACTTGTACCATTGCAGGAGGAATCCATGATAGTGGAAAAGCAGGAACACGTTATCAAATCAGTGTTGGCAGTGAAAGGGAGAATGATAAGCATCTTATATAAGGACTAAAGCAGTTGGTTAAAGACATGCAATTCAGTCAAACACTGCTGGTAAAAAATATGGAGCTTAATCAAGAAAAATTTATAACTGATTACGTCAAGGATATGAGAACTTTGTACACCCAACTGGAAAAATGTGATGAGGATATGTAAATCATGAAATTTAAACACTCTGATCATGTAGCCACCGTAGTAGAAAGATGTGCTTAGAATATGGAGGACATGAGGACCGACATGTAGAGTCAGCACGCTAAGGAAATGGAAACCATGAAAGCTAATCATGACAGGGAAAATAATTCTATGGAAAGCAAGCTATTAACCCTAAAGGAAAATATGACGATCATGGAATTTAATCATTCAAATCACGTGATTGCCATGGAAACAAGTTATCAAGAATAAATAAGTTCAATTCAAAACATATTGTCAACTATGGACGAAGAAATGACCATCATGAGATTCTATTATAATAATCAGTTAGCTATCATACAAGCAAATCAGAGGAAAGAGATAAAATCTATGCAACATTGCTTGATGACCATAAAAGCAGATAATGACAAAGTAATAAAAAATATGGAAGTTGGTCAGATATGTCTTCAGAATAAGTTATTGACCATGGAAGAAAACCATGCCAAGGAAGTCAATGCTATGGAGATTGAACACTCTAACTAGATGGAGGCCATAACAGTACAGGTACATAAATTTCAGCATCAGTCAGAAGATGAAAGAAATAAGGAAACGTCGACAGATCATAAGCCTCCTTGTCTGCTACAACAAGCTCCATCTTGTTATAAGGAGGTCATTTGTTCCATTGAAAAGTGGCTAATTGAAGGTGACCAGGATAAAACAGAAATTGATATGAAGCATATGCAGAATGAAGAAAGACATGTCTTACATACTTCATTTGAGAATTTTGAGGCAGAATGTTCAACATCACCAGTGATATAGCCGACCACAAATAAAAAATGCAAGAGAAATAGAATGAGAAAGTGGTTTGATGCATCAGATGGCCGCGAATAGCTTGATTTTCGGATAGAAAGAAGTCCTACCGTGTGTAGGATTGGACATGGAACATATGAGAAACAGCCAACAAATTTGCCTAAAAGAAGGCAAATGCTCAGTATGCACTATATTGAACGCATCTGATGCCATGGGGCATCATTTGTATTGTATTTCTAACCCTACACCTTGTCATTTTATCATTTCATTTATGTTTTAGGATTATATTTATTTTTCATGTTATAGTTAATAAATGAAGAGCTTATATCTTTCCTGTGCTTAACGTTATATGATGATTTTTTGGATGGACGCTACTTATGTTAACTGGATTCTCACATTCCTCTAGTGCAGCAATGTGTCCCCAAGTAGAGCCAGATGTTTACCACTACGTGTCAACAACCCATAACAGTACACCCCTTTTTTCACAAAAGGGATAACGCCTAATCGATGTGTTCATGTCATCCAGCCATCATCATCAACTTGATCATCATCTTATAATGTAAACCCATTCTGCATGTGTATAATGTAAATAATCTCAGCAGATTCGTGTCAAGTATGTAATTACATAGGTAAACCTACGTTTCTGGTGATGATCTACATTATGGGAGGTTTTTTATCTCATCGATCCATTCTCGGATGGTCGGCAGAGTTTTCCTTCAGCCTTACACCAAAACCGGAATGGATTTTGTCACTGGGATCTTAGGCGAATCCTAGTGTTATAGATCGAGTCTATGCAAAAGTAATTTGGGAATAATCATAACTATTTGGTTAGGTTATTTTATTACAAATTGTTTGATCTGCTGGACTATATTTGTGTCGCAAAAATGGGTGGTCTGTGAGGGTCTATTTCAGATGGGTTTTCCCCTTTATGATGTAAAAGATATGCAAATTATGATGTAAAGTGTCTTGAGGGTTGGAAAAATAATTTATCCCCTCATGGGTTAATTAATTAAATTTTCTGGCCAAAATTAATTAAAATCCTAAGCCAGAAATTTAATTAATTATAGGTCCTAGGTAAATTTAAATTCTCTGAAGGCAAAATTCATAGGTCCTTAAAATTTAAATTTTAAGGGTCCCGGGACTAGGTAAATTGATTATTTTGCTAAATTTTAAGCCTTTGGTCCCTAGGGTTAAGTAAAAGTCAAAATTTTGAGGAAATTAATTCAAAATTTTAATTTTTGAATTAATTAAAAATACATTTAATTGAAAAATTCGAATTTTCTCAAGAATTTAAAATTTCGACAGATGAGATTAAAAGAAATTTTGATCCTCATCAGCGGTCGAGATTGCTTTGATGAGGATCACTCGAACTAGCCGTTGGAGGATATATCTTTAAATAGGAAGACATTTGTTAGTCAATTCATATGATCTTTGAGTCGTGTGCTAAGTGAAAAGCTCTCTTGTAATCTTTTTTATGAACAATAAAGAAAGACTTTGGGGTTAATTTCTGTTGGTGTTACTCTTCATGGAAATATTGTAAGATGTGTCATTTTCATGCATAGATTTATTTTTAGCCATTGATGATAGCTTTCTTAAGAGCGATTTGAGTACAAGTATCTTGCTCAGTCGCTAGGGTTTGAATGATAATTTAAGTTTTGAACATAATAGCAGGTACCTCTATTTATCTGAATTTTATTATCATTTTCTCGCTCTATGTTGATCGTTGAGTTGAGTTTTGCAGGAAATTCTTGATTTTTTAGATCATCGGGCATTCGAGGAAGTTTTAAGTTGGACCAGCCAAATCCTGATTCGTATTTTCTGAAGAGCCCAACTTGATTTGATCCCGAGCTTATCATAAGATTTTTATTGGTAATGCATGAAGGGTTTTGGGCAAAGCACGTCCTTTTAAATTTAAAATTTCAAAATTTTTCTGTGCTAAATTAATAAATCTGGCTTTTAAGAGCCTTAGATTATCAAATCTAGGAGTGGAGTTGGAATCACACTCATCGGATCTGGTAGATCTCCTATTTCTGTGCATAGATTTGTAATTTGTAATTTTTATTTTTCTGACTTGCGTTTCTAGGGTTTTATTTATTTTTTGTATATCCGGGTTCTGGGTGTTTTTGTTTTCACGTACAGGTTATAGATGTAAAGGTGAGGTTTGATTTGAAGCCAGATCTAAGCCCTGGAGGGTAAGATCTGGCCTCAAAATCAACTTTTGCAAGGTCATTACTTTTGAATACCAAGGTTTTTTATTTATTTATTTTATTTTTTTATCTAGAGACGATTTTACAGAGGTTTCAATTAAAAAATCTTGAAGTAGAATATAGCATCTTAATCTGGAAATTTCTGGGTTTTTGTTGGGATATCATTTTTTTTTTAATTTCTGGGCATTATTGGAAAAATTTGATTTTTACCATCCTCTTTGCTGCATGCATTTTTTTGTTGTCTTTTTTACTTGCTTTTTGCCATCTTCCTCCTTCTCAAAAAACGTCACTACCAACCCATCAATCATTCCAAACTCGCAGCTCCTCCCTCCCTCTTCCTACGCTGCCCACTTTGCCCTCAATTTGCAAAAGTGTGATCTCTTACCGCTTCATCGACCTGCAGTCCATCCTTCTCACGCTTTTCTTTTTGTACCCTGTGATCCTTCATCCGCATACCCTCTTCTTCATTTCAGTTCCACCTCTCCACGCTGCCATCGAAGCTTCAAGTCACTAGTTGCATTTCGGACCTGCAAACACAAGCAAAAAGCGGCCTTAATCCCTCAAATCCCGCTTCCATTCTTCAGCCATTGGCCTGCACATCCATCCGCTACCATCTCTTCTCTTCTTTCCATCGTTGAGTTTCCCTTGCATGTTGCCTGCTTCGAGTTGTCTGTCCATCTGGCCTGTGTAACTCCTCATCGCATTTCGTCTGCCCTCATCCATTATGAGCTCCATCTCTTCCGTCTGTGGTTGTCATCAAACTCCCTCCTTCCATCAACCTGCACTCATAAAAAGAAAAATCGTGATTTCCTTTTTTTTCATTTGTGCTTGTGTGTTAGGTCGGGTAAGATAGGTTTAACACTTTTTTTTTTTTCATTATTTAGTTTAACTTATATTTCTTTTCATTTTTAATTTTGAGATTCGATTTTCATTTTTATTTTGGTTTTTCGAAATTTTTTTTTTTAAAGTTGAATTCACTTTTGCTTTTTCATTTTTTTTTAAATTTATTTTGAGTTTGATTTTTTATTAAAATTTAAAAAATACAAAAAATTAAAATCTAAAAAAAAATTACAAAATCCTAAAAATCTAAAAACCTTAGAAACTAAAAAAATATAAGAAAGGGTTTCATTTTTTGTGATTTCAAGACCATCTAATCAAAGGCGATTTTTCACATTAGAAGGATTTATTTATTTATTTTATTTTTAGTGTGGCCTCTAGCCCATTAGAAAATAATAATATTTTGATTTACTTTGGTCACATTGAAACATCTTAATTAATCATTTACCACTTTAAGTCTAGCTTTATAAAACTTAGCACATTGAAAAAGTTTTCCTAAAGGATTAATTAAATTTGTCAATTTTTAATTCCTTGTTGGTGTCTTTTGTGCTAAGGATAAAATCTAAAGGAAAACTTTTGTGGTATCAACATTTTTTATCTTCCTTAGTTAAACGTGCTTAAATTTTTATATCTAAAGATTAACTATAGGAAAGTGGTAAATTTTCCTAGATTTGGATCACTAAGCATACATCTTTTAATTCTAGGATCGAAATTAGTTAGCATTTAAATTTCATGGTTGTTTAAAGTATTTGGATCTCTAGAAATTTAATTTCTAGAACATTGTGCATCTATTGAAATTTATCATCATTTCTTGAATTATTTAATGCTCATTACATGTTAGACATGTCGTGAATATTTTCAAGCGATTGTTAAAGAACTCTGTCGTGTAATTATAATAGATTGTATATTTCAGTTCCCTAAGCTGAGTAGTTTTGAAAATCTATTGACATTGATATTAAATTGCAAAGAATTTTTTTTGTTCTCTTTGAGCTATAATTGTATAAAAAAGATTTGAATTAAGCTTGTATTTTAATTGTAATATCTTTAAGAGTTTATTTTTAAGTCTTCATCCACAAGGCGAACATTTCATTTGGGTAATTGAGAGCTTTTGCGACACAAGTGTTTTCCCTTCCTCGAGTCTAACTTTATCTCATCTTCTGGTGCATTTGCATATAAGTTAGCTTTGCATAATAAAATTTACTTCCAAGCATAAACTTGATAGATAGAGACATATATATCCATCCATCTTTGCTTGAGAAGCCTATTTTTAATAGCACTTAAAACAGTGACCTTGCAGTCGTCAAAGCCACAGTTCTCTGCAGCACCAAAGGCTCCGGGTATGTTAGAATTTTAGGATAGGTATCATTAATCACACCTTAGTGTGCTTCTCCTTATCTTCTCTTTGCCAATTATTACGAAATCAGGCTCAACACAGAAAGGATTGAAGGATTCACATTTAAATAGGCATTTAACTAAAATTAACCAAGATTCTTACATCTCACATTAGCTTTAGGATCTGCATTTCATATAAGATAGTCATTCATCTAAGCAGCAGTTGCTAATCGATTACTTGGTCTTCATTTCCCTAGCAAGATTGTTGACTCCATAAGGCACTGGTATCAATCGTTTAAAATCTAATCAAATCCTAAGTCTTGCTAAATCTTAATCAAGTACTTGATTGCCTCGCTATGTCTCCCGAACTGGTTGGTTCCCAACTAGTTCTTCTTCATTCCATTTTTCCATAGGTTCTACCCCCCTTAGCCTGTTGTAGGGGGGCAACTTAAATGGAGAGATTGGGGATTAGGGTGATAGCCCCGATCTAAGCATTGTCATGATGCGTAGACATTCTGTGCGACAACACGGTCAAAAACTTAAACTGGAATGCATGACTGAATTCTGACAACTCAAATAACACAAACTGACTCAAAACTGACTTACCTAACTAACTTACCTTACTTAAGGAGAACACCTTTGACTGGTCCTCCTAAGCATGGTTCTCCATTCATCTCATCCAACAAGAAAGCATTTGTCCTTGGAAAGTTGAAATCTGATAAGGGAATTTCCATAGGTTTTCAAATTTACCATGCTTAACCTTGTCTTCATTTCTGGCATCCTAATGAAGCACCACATCTCCAATTTTGAAATCATCCTCCTTTGTTTTCCAGTTATAAATTTTCTTTATCCTCTCATGGAGCTTAGAGGTGTTTTGAAATACCTCATCCCGTTTCTGTTGTAGGTGAATAATTTGATTGATCCGACGTTGTATATAATTCTCTTCACTTCCTGCTTCTTGTAACAATTTCATGATCGGGACTACTAATGATAAAGGAAAAACAATATCGACTCCATACACAATTTGAAAAGGAGAAAGTCCAAGAGATTTCTTACTACTCACGCGATCTGCCCACAATGCATTGATCATCTTTTTGTGCCAATTATTTTTTTTGGCCTCCAACATTTTCTTGATGATGTCGATTAAGGATTTATTGGAGGACTCGGCCAAACCATTTCCTTGTGGATAGTATGTTGTAGAATGTCCCAACTTAATGTTATATTTGTCACAAAACTCAGTCATCTTTTTAGACTTGAATTTTTCCGTGTTGTCTCTGATGATCTTATTAGGACAACCAAAATGGGATAAGATATTAGTTTCTAAAAATTGAATGATAACTGACTCTGTTGCTTGCCTAGCTGGAATTGCTTCGATCCACTTAGTAAAGTAGTCTGTAGCTATCAATATCCACTTGTGTTGTGCGGATGAAAATGGGTTAATCTCGCCTATGAAATCTAGGCCCCACTACTGAAAATGTGCATGAGTTGATATAGGTTGTGGAGACAAAGGAAGAAGTTTTCTTTTACCTTGCAAAACTTGGCACTCGTGACAACTCATCACTGCCTTGTAGATATCTGCAAAAAGTGTAGGCCAATAGTAACCCGCTCTCAGTACCTTGTTGGCCGTGGTCTTCCAGTACAAGTGGCCCCCACAATATCCTTTGTGGAAGTCATTTATTACTTCTTTAGACTCATCTTCGGTCAAACATTTCAACAACACACCTCCAGGATCCTTCCAATAAAGTGCATTGTCCATAATGCAATATTTAGAAGCCTCTAGCTTCAATGACCTGCTCTTAGCCTTAGACATGCCTCGAGGGGGATTTAGATGTTTCAAAACATAAATAATATCAGAATATCGTGGAGATGATAGAAAGATATCAAATACCTGAATGAGATCTGCTTCTTCTTGATTGTCGGACAATGTTGCTACAAGGTTGATATCTAGAGCATGGAGATTTGACTCAGCCTTGAGTTTGGATAAGCATTGACCTT
This sequence comes from Pinus tabuliformis, assembly GCA_031772625.1. Lineage (NCBI taxonomy): Eukaryota > Viridiplantae > Streptophyta > Pinopsida > Pinales > Pinaceae > Pinus > Pinus tabuliformis. Next base: position 514,561,855 of record CM062805.1, on the reverse strand, counting down.
TGATCAGCTTGGTAGGCTTGATCTCAAGATCATATTCTAATAATGTTGCAATCCATCTACCTCTTCTACCTTCTAGGTCATTCTGCACAAGAACTTCTTTTACCGTTGCATTAGGTACATAAGTAAGAGTATGCGAATGTAAAATGTAAACTCTAAAATCTTTCACCACCTTTACCAAATCCAAGGCCTGCTTCTCAATGATGTTGTACTTAAGGGCTGCATCCCTAATATTGCGATTGAAAAATGCTATTGGAAGCTCGGTCTTATCTCTTTTTTGCATTAATACTGTTGCCATGGTATGTTCAGAAGCAAAAGAGAATGTAACAAAATCATTGGAGTAATCGGGACTGATTAAAACACGGGCAGTGGTCAAAGCAAGCTTTACTGCATGAAAGGACTTGCGAGCTTCTTCAGACCACTTTACATTATTATCTTTTTTAAACATATTTTTCATCTATCTAAGATGTTCAGCCAAATTACGAATAAATCTGTGTAAGAAATTCATCTTACCATTGAATGCTTGTATTTTTTTTTTACTGCGAGGGAAATCAATTTGTTGAATAAATTCTACCTGTGAGGGGTTTATCCCGATACCATCCTTTGAGATGATGTGGCTGAGAAGTTTTCCTTCCTCCATACCAAACAAAATTTTCTTCGGATTGATAGAGATCCTGAACTTTCTACATCTCTGGAAAATAACCCTTAAATGGTGCAAATGCTCATCATCTGAGTGTGAAAATACTGTTATATCATCTAAATATACAACCAAGAAAACATATTTTTAATTGGAAAAGGCTATGTCAATGGCACGCTAAAAAGTGGCCCTTGCATTTTTGAGATTGAATGGCATTTTTGCATAGTTGAATGTGCCCCAAGGTGTGGTGAACATTGTCTTGTCCTGACCATCCTCGTGCACTAATATCTTATTGTAACCGGAATATCCATCCATTAGTGACATCCGAGAATCACCCACAACTCTCTTAAGGATATGGTCCATTTTGGGAAGCGGATAATTATCTTTGAGAGATACTTTGTTTAAGTTTCTGAAGTCTACGTAGAACCTAATTTCTCCGATCTTCTTTCTCGTTGGGACTAGATTTGATATCCAATTAGAAAATCTAATGGGAACAATGATGTCCACCTTGAAAAGTCTATTAATTTCTTTCTCTATGGATGGCAACAACCTTGGGTTAATACTTCCTAGCTTTTGTCTAAAGGGCTTTTGATCCAGTTCAATTGGGATGGTATGCTGAATTATTTTCTTGTCATACTCTAAGTATGCATAATCCCAAGTGAAAACATCAGAAAATTCAGACAATAAATGAATATATTTTTCTTTTACCTCAGGAGATAATGTTTTGGATAACTTGATCATTTTTGGTTTGTCTTTTGTTCCAATGTTCATGTCTTCAACACCTTTCTCCATAGGAACCAATGTAGGATTCCTTGCTACATCATCCTGATCAAACAAGTCTTCCAAAGGTACAAGAGCTTTCGGAATATTGTTTTCCTTTAGTTGTAGTATATCAACTTGGGTTGCCATGATGACTTGATCATCCTTGTCGTAAACTTCATCCATGGAGAAATTCTCAAAGTCTCCTTCACTCTGGAGAAAGTTATTTACCTGCTTTTCATCCCAGAATAGTTGCCAATATCGCAAGTTGTCAAGAATAGAGGGCCGATGCTTTACATGAATCTCAAATTTCTTATTTGAAAAAATGGGGATTTTGAAATTGCTTGCAGTTGTAGCCAACGAATCTGTCATAAGATTCAGACTCCTTGGTACGACCGAAAGTGTATGTTCTGAAAGAATTCTCAAAATATCTAAGACAACATTTCTATATTGTCTCATCCACGGATGGTGAGCTTGATATTCACCTTTAAGTTGCTTGATCACAAGTTCTGAATCACCATACACCGAAATCCTTCGTGCACCTAATCTTTTCAATATCTTTAAGCCTGTGATCAGCACTTCGTACTCCCCCTCATTGTTAGTGCAATCAAAAGCTAACTTGTATGAACATAATCTAACATTCTAAGGGACCTCACCTTATTGATTATGTGGACTTCGAATCCAAATGCCAATACATGCCCCATATTTCTCAAGAGCATCATAAAAGTCCATAGTCCAAAGACCATGCTCCTCTTCTAAGGGTTGTAAATATGGTCTCTGCTTTGGGTAAACTTTGTGAACTTTCTCTTCAGGTTGTTCTGAATTTTCCATTACCTTCTCTGATTCTTGTTTTGAGCCTTTCTCTACCTTGTCCGATGGCTGGTGAGATGAACTTGGCAGCTTTTGTTTTTCCTGATCTAAAATTGTCCTTATACAATTGGAAATATCCAGTACATCTTTTATTTCAACAAGATGACTATATACATCATTCAATCCACTATCATTATATAAAATAAATGACTCTAGACCTATATTTACAACATTTATAAGATGATTATTTGGCTTCTCCTTGCTAGTTATCATGAATTTCATTTTGGTTTCTCGGTACAATTTCCTCAATTTCCCGAAAACCAGGATGGTGGCATAGGAGAAGTCTAACTGCAGTGTGCCTCTTAGTTTCACTCCCTAGGACCTTGACAATAACATACCAAACCGTGGTGGTATATCAGCTACCACCACATCCATTAAGACATTCTTTGCCAAGATTTGGTCGAGGGATACTACCAAATATTTTATTAGACCAAGACAATGGACCTTACCGGAATCAAAAGAATACAAGTCATGGTATTCACGAGTTATATCTAGACCCAACTTTTCCATGATGGCCTTGGGAATTAAATTATGGGAGGCTTCAGAGTCAAGCAAGGAGTTATGAAGAATGTACTAATGGATTCTTAAACTCAGGTAAAATGGAGGAACCTCACTATCTTCTGACTGACCATCTATGGTTGGACCAAAAATCAATTCAGGTTGGTCATCTTCAACATTAACCATGTCGAACATAGGGTCAAATTTCAACATTTTAACTATATCAGACTTGTAATGGCTATTTTTGACAAGTTCAGTAAGAGGGATTGATACTTTCAACTTCGAACTTTCAGTTTCTAAATGGAATGAGCTAGATTTATCTACCTCTTTTTGGATGATGTTTCTTTTCTTGGGAAGATCTTTTGATGTTTGATATTTCTTTTGATTGTCATGTGTTGAGAATGCAACAAGATGATGGAGCTTAGCGGAAAGGAGTCGCCTTCACTAAGTGGGCCCACAGGCTATTTTTGGCGCAAAGTCTATTTTTAGACTATGTCTATTTTTAGACATATGGATCATGGTCTATGAGTTGCAGGATGCTATTTGTGGATGATTGGTCATGTTGGTAAAAATAGATGGACTTCTATTTTTAGACATATGGGCGGTTTCTATTTTTAGACTGCCAGGCTAAAAATAGAACAGTCGAATATTATTAGCTCATAATAATATTTGGACTATAAACATTATCTTATCCTCTTGGAGCACTTCAGTTTGAGCTACAAATGTGGCACATGCAGCTGTCAGAAGGAAATACACTTTTCTTATGAGTCAATTGAGCTATTGCATGGTGGACTTCAGTTAGAACTCAAGTAATTGAGTTTGGTGGAGTTGATTGAGGAGTTGATGGAGTTGTGTTCAGTTTGAATTGGTTGAACTAGTTGTATTTAGTTTAACTGCAAATACACTAGTGATGAGTGATGTGAATTAATTGTTAAATTAATTCACTAATTATTAACTCATAAAGCAACTAAAGAATACATCACTGAACTCAGTGCATGGACATTTCAGTGGAGACAAGTGTTAAAGGTTGAGATTGCTATCAGTTGTGACTATAGTTGTGCATGAGATCTTGCACAATCAATGGATTGAGTAATGCCAATGAGGATTGCATGGTTCAGACAAGGAAACGAGTTTGCTTCAGCCATTCATCATTATTCTCATGCAGGATTGCGCAGTGGAGGCAGGCAAAGCAGTGGAGGAGATTTGAACCTGTGATTGATTCAGATATGAGCTAGTTTTGTGTGTAACAGGTGGAGATAGTACTGAGTACTTGTGAGGAGTATTGTACTAAGTATTGTTACATGTTCTCAATCATTATAATATATAGATAGTGTGGGGTTTTCAACTGTATGCTTTCCCCGAGTTACATACTGTGTTAACGTGTGCATGCGATTGATGTTTCATTGTTTTTGATGCTGCAAAATTGATGATCAACGTAGAGGAGGTTATGTATTATGCATGTATTCCACAATAGTGTATAATCGGGATAATCTCTGTGAATAAGTGTCATATTATTCAAAATTTCTACATGGTATCGGAGTAGTTGATCATCAAATCTATTATTCAGAAAGTTTTTACATTTTATTTCTTCAAGCAGAGTCTGTAATCGGGCCAGGTAGCCTATGGATTCATCCTTCCTTTGGAAGGTGAGATATTCGGTAAAAGCCCATACAGTCAATCTTTGTATGAGAAATACTTTGTTCTCACGAATTTTAGATCAGAAGCAGTTGAGTTTTGAGCTGGTGGAATTCGAATTTGCAGCAGTGTTTTCTTGGTGTCAACGTTGCAATGTCTTTCAACGGATTGCGATTGGAGTATGCTCTTGAGGGCAGCTCGAATTATATTGCATGGAAAGATAGGATGGAGGCGGTGTTAGATGACAATGGGCTGAAGGATTTCATAGAGGCTGAGGTCCCAAAGCCTACTGATACTACGCAAGTTGATGCTTGGCAAAAGAAGACAACAAAGTGTCGAAGGATTCTGTTGGAGGGCGTGAAGGATCACATTGTGTCCAGTCTGCATGGAAAGGCTTCTCCATACTTGATGTGGAAAGCATTAACAGATCTATTCCAAAGCAAGAGCGATCAGAGGAAGTTTGTGCTCAAGGATAAACTCAGAAACATTAAGTGTGAGAAGGGAGACAATATGCCCAAGTATCTCACGAAGTTCACTCAGTGCAGGGATGAGCTGGGAAGTGTGGGGGTGACTGTCGATGATGAGGACTTGGTGAGCTTGGCTATCCTTGGCCTTCCGAAGAGTTGGCATTCCTATCAGGACTCTGTCAATGGTCGGGAGAAATTGCCAGGATGGGAGAGACTTTGGTCAGATCTTGTGCAGAAGGAGATTAGGTGGAATACCAGGGATGTATCTTCATCAAAGGCAAATGATGAAGAAAATTGCGCTTTGGCTGCCAAAGAAAAGAAGGGGAAGAACAAGAAAGCTTCTCATTCTGGTGCGAAAGGCAAGAAGCAGGACATGTCCAAGGTGAAGTGCTTTCACTGTCACCAGCACAGACACTATGCCACAAATTGTCCGCAGAAGAAGAAAAATAAGCAAGCTGTTGGATCTGCAGCGGGAGAGGCCTTAGCCTCGCAATTTGAGCTTGATTTTTCATTGATCGCATGCTTGGTATCAGGTGTGATGGGATCAGTATGGTTCGTGGACAGTGGTGCGTCTTTTCACATGACAGGAGATCGAGATTTGTTTTCTGATCTGGAGGAGAAAGATCTTGGAGTGCACATCAATATGGGTGATGATGGTAGATACAGTGCGACCGGTATCGGTACCATTTCCTTTGAGAGGGAGTCTGGTAAACCCTTCGTATTGAAGGAAGTGATGCATGTTCCAGGATTGAAGAAGAATCTTATCTCTGTGGCGATGTTAGAAGACAAGGGATATGATGTTGTTTTCAGCGAGGGAAAGGCTTTCTTGCACAGTAAGACAACTGGAGAAACCCGGAAGATAGGGGTTCGAGTCAGGAACCTTTATCAGTTGCATGTAGATGGCTGTGTAGCAATGGCATGCAAGGCAGAGGGATTGGTGAGCCAGGATGATGGCGAGCTGTGGCACAGGAGATTGGGCCACCTTCACCATGGAGCCTTGAAGATACTGTAGCAGATTACTACAGGGCTTCCTAAAGGCACTCTTGCGCAGTCAGATCGGTGCAAGGGGTGTACTTTGGGAAAATTTGTGAAATCCACCTTTCACGAGAAGGATAGTTGCACCACGATGATCCTTGAGAGAATTCACACAGACGTGTGTGGACCTTTCTCAGTAGCTTCGACAGCAAAGCACAGGTACTATGTGATCTTTGTTGATGATTTCTCTCGAAAGTGCTGGATCTTCTTCATGCAGAAGAAGAGCAAGACATACTCAAAGTTCTATGAGTTCAAAGCATTGGTCGAGAAGGAGTCGGGGAAGAAGGTGAAGGCTCTTAGGAGCAACAATGGTGGTGAATTCATCTCTGGCGAGTTCAAGGATTTCTACAGCGCAGAAGGGATTCGAAGAGAGCTCATAGCTCCCCATAACCCACAAAAGAACGGGGTTGCTGAGCGGAAGAACAGAACGATCGTGGGTGCTGCACAGGTGATGTTGCATGATCAGGGCCTACCCCTTCACTTGTGGGTGGAAGCATGCAATACTGCAGTATATGTGCAGAACCATTGTCCTCATAGGATACTTGGCATGAGTACACCCGAGGAGGCTTATTCTGGTAAGAAGCCTGATCTTTCTCATTTGAGGATTTTTGGTGCTAACATTTACATGCATGTGACAAAGGATGCCAGGAAGAAGCTGGAGCTGACCGCAGAGGTTAGGATATTTGTGGGGTACACTGATACGCCCCACAACTATCGTGTGTATTTGCCAGACAGTCGCAAGACTGTTGTGCGACGGGATATAAAATTTTAGGAGGAGAAAGCCATGAAGTGTTTGCTTGAGAGGGAGCCACACTTGCATGCAGATGAGGAGCTATTAGTTTCTAAGGATGAGCTTCAGGACATGGATCAGCCACAGGACGAAGTTCATGGAGTGGAAGAGACCACTCATGCAGCGCCAAACATCAGAGGGCGAAAGCCCTTGACAAAAGCTGAGTGACTGGCTCAAGATGCAGAGAAGGTTGTAGGACCACCTACAACTCAACGTAGACAGAGACAGTCACCTGATCGGTACACTAGATACATGGCTCTTGTGAGCAAATGTGTTGTGACTGAGCCATCCTCTTTCGAGGAAGCTGTGGAGGATCCCACATGGGTAGATGCCATGGTGGAAGAGTATGATTCGATTGTCAGAAATAGTGCATGGGAGATTGTCCCAAGACCAGAGGGGAAATCAGTGGTGGGTTCAAGATGGATCTACAAAGTGAAGCAGGCAGCTGACAGGAGTGTAGAGAAGTACAAGGCAAGATTTGTTGCCCAAGGATTTTCATAGATAGAGGGGATAGATTATGAGGAGACCTTTGCACCTGTCGCAAGGTATTCTTCCATATGGATGATTCTTGCTCTCTCAGCGTAGATGGGGTGGCACATTCATTAGATGGATGTGAAGACTGCGTTCCTCAACGGAGTCATTGAGGAGGAGGTGTACATAGAGCAAACTGAAGGTTTCGAGATCTTCAGCAGCGAGTCGCATGTGTGCAGGCTCAAGAGAGTGTTGTATGGGTTGAAACAAGGACCACGTGCTTGGTACACACAGATAGACAGTTATTTCATCGGACTTGGATTCTCCAAGAGTGAGGCGGATCCTAACCTATACCAGATTGTGGTGGAGGGTAAGTTGCTTATCATTTTACTTTATGTAGATGATTTGATTATAACAGGTGATGAGCTGTTGATACTTTCATGCAAGGATGATCTTTCTAAGGAGTTTGAGATGAAGGACTTGGGCCTCCTTCATTATTTCCTAGGATTGGAAATTTGGCAGTGCAGTGATGGACTATTTGTTTCTCAGGGTAAGTATGCTCGGGAGATACTAGAGAAGTTCAACATGCATGGCTGCAAGCCTGTTGATACTCCTCTTCCTGGAGGTTGGAGGAAGGCGGATGCTACTTCAACAGAAGTAGTGGATGCCACTGTTTATCGACAGTTGGTGGGGTCGCTTATGTATCTAGTCAATACACGACCCGATATATGCTATGCTGTTAACCAACTTTCACAAGCTATGGTTAAGCCAATCAAGCTCTTTTGGAAGGCAGGCAAGCATGTATTACGTTATCTCAGAGGCACATCGGGATATGGTTTGTGGTACAGACATGAGGATGAGGTGAAGCTATGTAGCTTCACGGATGCAGATTGGGCAGGGAGCCCAACGGACAAAAAGAGTACATTTGGAGGGATTTTTAGTATCGGGTCGACAGAAGTTTCTTGGTACAGCAGGAAGCAGAGATCTGTGGCACTTAGTTCAGCAGAGGTCGAGTATATGGCAGCAAGTTTGGCTGCATGTGAGGCTATATGGATGAGGAAGATCCTGGTTGGGTTGTTCGGTTCATACTTGGAGCCTACAATGATTTATTGTGATAACCAGAGTTGCATTAAACTCTCGGCTAATCCAGTATTTCATGATAGATCTAAGCACATTGACATCAGGTACCATCATATCAGAGATTGTGTGTAGCGAAGAATCATGTTACTTTCATACATTCCAACGGAGGATCAGGATGCTAATATCTTGACGAAGGTGCTCACCAGGAGCAAATTCGAATACCACCGAGGCAGGATAGGGGTTGCTGATAATCCATATCTTGTTGAGAGGGAGTGTTGAGAATGCAACAAGATGATGGAGCTTAGCGGAAAGGAGTCGCCTTCACTAAGTGGGCCTGCAGGCTATTTTTGGCGCAAAGTCTATTTTTAGACATATGGATCATGGTTTATGAGTTGCAGGATGCTATTTGTGGATGATTGGTCATGTTGGTAAAAATAGATGGACTTCTATTTTTAGACATATGGGCGGTTTCTATTTTTAGACTGCCAGGTTAAAAATAGAACAGTCGAATATTATTAGCTCATAATAATATTTTGACTATAAACATTATCTTATCCTCTTGGAGCACTTCAGTTTGAGCTACAGATGTGGCACATGTAGCTCTCAAAAGGAAATACACTTTTCTTATGAGTCAGTTGAGCTATTGCATGGTGGAATTCAGTTAGAACTCAAGTAGTTGAGTTTGGTGGAGTTGATTGAGGAGTTGATGGAGTTGTGTTCAATTTGACTTGGTTGAACTAGTTGTATTTAGTTTAACTGCAAATACACTATTGATGAGTGATGTGAATTAATTATTAAATTAATTCACTAATTATTAACTCACAAAGCAACTAAAGAATACATCAGTTAACTCAGTGCATGGACAGTTCAGTGGAGACAGGTGTTAGAGGTTGAGATTGCTATCAGTTGTGATTATAGTTGTGCATGAGATCTTGCACAATCAATGGATTGAGTAATGACAATGAGGATTGTGTGGTTCAGCCAAGGAAACGAGTTTGCTTCAGCCATTCATCATTATTCTCATGCAGGATTGCGCAATGGAGGCAGGCAAAGCAGTGGAGGATATTTGAACCTGTGATTGAGTCAGATCTGAGCTAGTTTTGTGTGTAACAGGTGGAGATAGTACTGAGTACTTGTGAGGAGTATTGTACTATGTATTGTTACATGTTCTCAATCATTATAATATACAGATAGTGTGGGGTTTTCAGCTGTATGCTTTCCCCGGGTTACATACTATGTTAATGTGTGCATGCGATTGATGTTTCATTATTTTTGATGCTGCAAAATTGATGATCAACGTAGAGGAGGTTATGTATTATGCATGTATTCCGCAATAGTGTATAATCGAGATAATCTCTGTGAATAAGTGTCTATTATTCAAAATTTCTACATCATGGTCCTTTTTCGAATTGCTTGTAGTTGGATGATTTACTTTGTTTTGGTTAGTTGCTGCCAACTCTTTGCCTTTAATTTGATTACCTTGAGGAATTGTCTTCGGTTGGGTATCCTTATGTTGTGATGTCCTTTTCTAAATGGGAGTGATAAGGACATCTCTATTTCTCAAGGAATATTGCTTCTACTGAGAGCTGAGTGCATTCACATATCCTCTTTGATAATCATATCCAATGCATAGTCATTCCCCAGTATGTAGTCTTCATCTTTAGGTTCCTCCGTCTTCTCGACATAATTCTCATTTTCAGTCAAAAAAATGGGATGGTAATCTTCCCTAAAGAAGTGGTTTTCTTCAACAATCGGGTCTATTTCATCCTCTGATTCTCCTTGAGCATAATTCTGTTGCAAGGGTATCCAAATTTGTTGTTGAGATGTTGATGCCTCAAGAGCTTTCTGATCTCTTTGTTTTATCCTATACTGAGGTTGCTGCTGCTTTATGAAATTCGGGTTCCTGACTTGTGGCTCCTGCTGTCTATCTGAATTTATCATTTGGTCAGCTATCCTCTCCATGGTTCTGATCAGAGCATCTAGTTTGAGATTGGTGGAAGAAGAGGGTTCTTCTTTGATTATTACTTTCTTCTTTGGTTTCTCATGTTTCAACTAAGACTTTTTAATCATCAAGTTTGCTTCCACGCTCACTGCATTATTTTGCATTTCTTCTAGAGTAGAAGGATATCTTTCCCTTAGTATATAAGCCATCTCCGGATCAAAGAAATATGGATAATGTTGAAGTGCCAAATCAAGTGGAGGTTTCATGTTATCTGGAATAGAATTGTAGATCTGATTGAACCTTATAGTAAACTCCTAAATTGTCTCGTTAGGATTCCTTTTCAATGTATTGTATTCTGCCAAGATCTACAATGGATTCTTCTTTTCCCGCCCCCTGGCTAAGAACAACTCATTTAGCCTCTGAGGAGTATCAATGGAGCAAGTTGCCAAACCACAGAACCATTTTTTCACATCTCTAGAAAAACTTTGAGCCATTAGTCTCATTTTGGCATCGTCTTCATCAACCTCCTCTAAATCAATGAAATCAACCATCTTGTCAATATGTTGTTGTGCTATGATTCTCGGGCTACCATCAAAAAGAGGAAGTCTCTGGCCATAGGTCTGAGGTAAAGTTGCCAACTGACCAGGTAATTGTAAGGGAGAAAATCTCGCCATGACTACTGGGGGAGGGCGTACAGGGATTACAATGGGTTGAGTTGGCTGAGATGAAGATGGAGGTGTGATATGGTTATTTTCAGAGGTGCAGTAGAGGGTATGGAAGAAAATAAGCTTTCAAGTTGATATTGGATATAGGCTTTTTCTGCAATAATTTGTAATTGATCAGCTAGGCTTTGAAGTTTCTAAAAATTAGACCAAACCTTGTGCTCAAGTTTTGAAGACTGATATGTATCAGAAAGTTGATTAAACAAAGATTTTGAGGCGGGCAAGTATGAATCAAAATTTATGGGATCAAACACTACCTCTGTAAGACAAGACTTAGACTTCAAATGAAATAGGGATAGCTCAAATTTAATATCAAAAGGAATATCCTCAATACTCAATATCTGATCTGGGAAGGAAGTGGTCCTTTCCAACTTTGTGCTTTCAGTCTCGGGGAAAGGGATTTTAGGTTTTCTTAACAATATTTCAGGATCATCAACAGGAGAAGGAGGGTTCGGGTCAGGGTTTGACCTGGTATATCTTTTCAGAGCCAGAATCTTAACAGGGTCAAAGACTATGTAAGGTAAAAGACTTCAGACTTGAGCAGAACAAAGAAAGCTTCAAACTTCACCACCGAGGAATTTCTTTCAATAGAAAATTTTAACAGGTAACGATCAAGAGCTTACCAATGGAATGAGGTTTGATTGAACTTGTGATTTGTAAACTTATTTTCTTTTTGAACAAGCTCTGAATATCTTCGACTGAATCAACTGGATCAGGATGCGTAATTTGATCTTATTTGTCTCCTCGAAGCTAGCTCTACAATCTTGACACTGCAATTATGGAATCATCCTTTTTGAAACTTAGTCCCATCATCCAAAAGGACCAAATTCCAATGAAAACTTGTCGTACACCCAGGGAAAATGAATCTTTCGTTCCCCAACAATGACACCAGTATGTTATCACTCCTCTGGATCTCCAAGGCTCAGGAAGAGTCCAGCTGAGGTAACCACAGACCAATCTTTTGACTTGGTAGCTATCCCTACCAAGCCAGAGAGGGATCTCTCCAAAGGATCACAACTGAGAGGGCTGGATGGATCAGGGTTTTAGGCTAGATATAGTATCTCAGGGTTTTGATTTTATTGGGGTAGTCATTGAATGAGTGAATTAGGTCAAAGCGTGAACTAGGCCAGGGAAAAAGAAAATCAGAATAGCAGACATCTGATGGGGCAAGGTAGGTAGGTACTTTAACACTTTGTAGTATATTTATGGAATGGTTTAGACTGATGAGGTGCTAAAAAGAGCATGGAAATCATGAATTCTTTTTAAACTCAAGAAATGAAACAAATTATGATGATTTTCCCAAAACAGAGCATAGAATATGAATTCTACTTATCACCCTTGAAAATAAAACATATTTAGAAGTGAAAAGGATCATGAAAATATAAAACATTCACACACATGTAACTGAAGAAGAAACAATGTCAAAATACCATGCCACAGGAATCCCACCAAAATAACTGCAACTCATCCAATATATTCCATGCTAAAGTCTGAAACACTAGTACAACATCCAATGGAGTCCAACCTGTAGAATGATTAAAAAAGTACATGATATAGGCCTAAAAAAAAATCGTCCTAGCCTCAGGGGTCGAATCCATGAGAGGAGGAGCAATTCCACGAAAAACTGAACTGATAGCTAGAGTGTAGGGTGGTCAAAGTGACTCATCCCTAACTTAGGTGAACTGACTCATTACACCTCATTGAGTTCATTTACCTAATGTATTTACCCTAGGTACAATGAAAACGTGATAATTAAATTTACTTCATCAATTACATAAGTGAAAATTGATTTCCAAAGGTGAAAATCAAAATAAGAGCAAAATAGTGAAAAAATCAAGATATTTTTCCCTATGCGCAGTGCCAACTTCAAGCTGATTTTTGAAGGGGTTTCTGATGTCCAAATTGAGCTCAGGATAGCTCATTGGAAATATTATCCTATCTACTTTCCAGAAATTCCCTTGGTTCCCAAAAATGATAAGATTTGATCCTCCAAAAGGTCAATCGTTCAAGACTGCTTTTGTGCGCAGTGCCTAGTTGAAAAAGAGGGCAGAAAGATGAATTTTGAGGTGTTTTTGGCCATTTCTCCCTATCCAATGGTCCAAATTTGGTGTGCCAATAGTCAAAAGTGTATATTCTCTACCTTTAGAATCCAATGGTAGTCTTGGTTTTCTATTTGTAGGCCTCAAGAAGATGCACAGCGCCTAGGGAGTTGTGCATAAGACAGTGCACCTGTGCCAAAACTGTCCAATGTTACACAAAAACCCAAAAATGTCAAAAGTGCCCAAAATCTTGTCAAAATTGGTGTATAATTTGTTTATGAAGTGTGCTAGGCATGCAAATGGTCCTCAAAAAGGATATCCAACTTTCCTTTATCCTCTTGCACCTTTAGGCTCTGACTTCATTTTCTTGAGCTTGGACCTCGCTATTTGGTTTCTTTGGAAATAGTACTTTGCCATCCTCCTCTATATGTCATTGTCTATTTTAGCCTTATCTAGGATATTTTCAAGATGGTTTTTCACCCTCTCAAGCCAATGCTCCCTATTTTAATTTATCATTATGGCCATTTGCTCATTTAGGGTAAGCTCATTGGCTAGTTCACCTTCTTTCTGTTTTTCTAATTCCAATGCTCTTTTTAGGCCTCTGATCCTTGGCCTTTTCCTTGGCACTTTTTCTTCCAACTCATCATCATATTCTCCATATGATTCATCAAGTAAGGCCTTAGCCTTTTCTGCCTCTCTTTGTGCTTTTATGAATTTCACTTCATCAATGAAGTGCTTTGTCTTCAGTTGTTTATTCTCCTGCTTGTAGAAGTTAATGACAAATCTGGCCTTGTCAAGATTAGTTTTGAGTTCTCTAATCTTGGAATCTTTCCCCTTAAGGGTTGTGCTCATGTCCTCATAGTCATCCTGCTCACTTAGATCAACAAGCTCAAAATCATGTTTTGTCTCATGGAGGTCCTCCTGCTGCTGCTGGATCTCTACCTGAACCTCTACCTCTGTCATCTTTTGCTTGCCCTTTTGTACCTTCTTTTTTGATGAAGAAGGCAAGGCCCCTCCCACAATCTGTGGGGAAAACACCTACCTATGGCCTCTTTGATAAGTATGTGCCAATGTGCTCAAATCTTCCCTCTTAGGCTTGATGACCTCATCTCTTCTAGTTAACCCTGCATGATAATGAAATGGTGATGATGGTGGTGAAATAGGCTGAGATGATGGAGGGATAGATGTAGTGGGCTAAGATGGAGGGGGGCTGAAATGGAGGGGGTATGCCTTTCTCATGATGATCAATGGGATGAGATGAAGATGGCATATCTTAATCATGTGGAGTTTTTGAAGCAGTGAAAATATGATTGGCAATGAGAGTGTCCCATGCAATGTTCAGCTGGTTAAGGTGATGGAGGACAATGATCTTGATTAGAGAGTGGTGGAAAAGACTGTTCATTTTTTGCTCATACCTTTTTCCCTGAACTGTGTATGCCATTTTCTCAATGCTCCTGAACAAATAATAAGGGATATTGAGCATTCTGACTCTTGTGAAGTGCATGAGCAATCTGATATGGTATGAATAGAGTCTGGAAAATCTGCCTTCACAAGTGAAGTACTTCACAATTATTTTCATCATGGGAGCATATGTACCAAGAAGGTGGCTGAAAGGGAAGAATATATTTCTCTCATTTCTATACCGAGGCTTCAAATATGGCTCATAATACTAATGATCTAGGTTTTGAGATTTAAACCACCTTTCACCCACATTAGGTATTCCAGTAGCAGCAGCAATAATGTCTGAGGATATGGTGAAGGTTACCCCAGCAAGGGTCACTTGATTGTCTTCAAGATTTGAAATGAACACTCTAGTCAAAACAGGATGGCTTTGGACTCTTTGTACCATCACACAAAAATCAAAACATCCCAAATGCTTGAAGGAAGTGACTGTCATAGGTGAGGCCATTAACTCTCTGGTGTTGGTAGGTTCAAACCTCAAGATTCTTCCTCCCTTGTGTGGTTTTCTTTCTTCTTGGTATTCTTCCTCTGAAATTTTTTTTTTTTTCTTCCTCCATTATGTGTTTTCTTTCCTCTTGCTCGAAACCCTAGGGATTAGGAAATAGGAGTGGGAATGGGGTAGGAAAGATTTAGGGACTTAGGGAAGTGATAGGGGAGTGAAATGTGTAGGGGATTTAGGATTTGATATTTAATTACAGGTATGTAGTATGGCTACCTAGGTATTTTGTTGCCTGGGACTTAGGGTTTAAGGGAGAATGCACTCAGGATATGGATTTAGAAACTCAGGGGTAGGGATGGAGTTTATTGTGATGTGGGAAGGGTAGTAGGGTGTTAGGAATAGTTTTTAGGGGTGTAGGAAAAAATCTAGGGTTTGCAAGGCTTTAGAATTCCCAATTTTAAGAAATAAACTTCATAACATGAATGATTACTTTGAGAGGTGTAAGGAGGAATGAACAAGGTTGTACTTACTTGATAAGAGGTTTAGAAACCAAGTACTAAAGGTTAGGAGGCTTTGTTTGCAGTTTGAGAGCCTGTGGGAAAATTTTGACCTGTGCACAATGCCCTTAGCCCGTGCGCAGCGCCTTAAGTTCGTGCACATCGTCTTAAGCCTGTGCACATCGCCTTCATTCTGTGCGCAACGCCTATAGCCCGTGCGCAACGCCTTCCTCTGTTTTGCTAATTTCGCCCAAAATCGTGAGGAATGGTGCTTTAGGGTTTGCTCAAGCAATGATAGGAGGAAAATGGAGTTGGGTTAGATGCTAGGAAGGCCTTTATACATGAGTGAAGTTGATCATTAGCTTTAAAAACCCACTTTCTAATGTTTCTCTTCTCCTTTTTGAAATGGTTGCTAATTTTATTTCTGACTTTTTCCTTTGCAGGTGGATGATGCTAGAGTGTTAGAACTCTTCACATTTTATTTTTCTTTGGATGGACTTGGCACATATTTTTCTTAGTTGACAACTCAAGGATAGTAACTTATTACATATAATGAACATAAAATTACATAAATTGGAAAAAATATATCACATCTCTGTATTTTCAAATAAAATTACAATCTGAAATAGAACTGCTACTTGAAATAAAAATTAGAACTTGGGCAAACATAATTACATGTTTTCCAATCCTCTTTAAATGACAAAGGATATTATTTTTCTCACTCTCGTACTTTTTGTTGGCTTTATGCACGAGTATTATTGGACCTTGAAAGAATGAAACCTAGTGACCTAATGGGACCTTGAATGAGCAGACTCCATGTGGACTTGACTGACACAAAACATGATGAAATGAGCCTTTATGTTCAATGTATGGTCAGTAAGGCACATGAAGGTGGGCCAGAAAATATTTATTTTTGACAGAGAGTAGGGCTTTTGACATAGGGCTACCATCAGTGAGTAATTTTTTGAATGAGGGCCTAGGTGGAATGAAAAAAAATTCAGAATGGGACTCTAATATGATATAAAAGAGGAGTTTTGATCACTGATGGCAGTATGCAAATACTGACTCTAACAAGCATCATGCTCAATAAGTCGTCACTTGGAGCAAGGTCACTAGCTCAACAAGTCTTCAATTGGAGCAAGGTCAATACCTTTGACCAAAAATGGTGAAACCTCTCAACCAATTACCATTGTTGCATGCCAATTTAATTGTAGTACACATGCCCGATACTAAACCTACTCACTCTACCCACTAGCAAAGCAACTCTTGGAAATATGGTCAGAACTTTCTGACTCAAGGACATTAGAGAAATTTTGAGGTCTAAAATGGGCCTCATAAGGAAATTTGGAGGGAAAAAAGAAAAAAAAAACTAACTTTTCAACTCGTATTTTCAACTTATCTCCCTACGAATTTACCCAAATTTGGTGTGGGAGCCCTCGTTGGATGTATAATTTAATTCCTCATCCAAGGAGTACCCATGTTGCATACTTTCAATGGACCTTTCTACAATAAAAATGAGAAATACATGGAAAAACGTGATTGCAATCATGTATTTCATGTATTTCTCATTTTTCGTGTAGTTGGGTCCATCAAAAGAATGCAACATGGGTACTCCTTGGATGAGGAATTAAATTCTACATCCAATGATTTCTCCCACTCAAAATTTTAGTAAAATTGTAGCGAGATAAGTTGAATATAATGTTTGATTGTTGGCATTGTCAGGATGGTTAGTGGTTGTGAATGTGTTGGCATTGATGTCAACTAGATGGCTATGGTGAATCGGGGTGTCATATTCTTGGCATCATATTTTAGGCTACAAGTGGGATCATTACTGCATAAGACCCTCTACATTGGAAAGTACTCTGAAAGATCTTTCCAACGGTATGAACAAGTCCAGGAAAGGCCATCGGGATCAAAAGTTATTGAATGTAAAAAATATCTGGGTGCAATATCGGAGGATGAGTAGGCAAGAATTTCGGCTGGGAAAAGTTTTGGAATCCGAGAGATCAGTGGAAAGTAGATATAATATTGGGATTTCAAAACTCAAATGAAATTCCCTCTAAAGAATGTTCTGATCCGATAAGATAGGCATGATATGGGAACCTCATAACAAATGAGTCTACTGGAACCTCGGCAGATCAGAACCTCAGAACTTTTTAATGAATGAATTCTTTTAAAATATTTGATAGTGTTAAGTGTCGAGGGATGTTGAGAAGTGAAAGACAAAGGATTTCATAAAAAAACCAAAGACCGATGGACCCCTTTCTCTCTCATCTAGGTGGACACATGGTAGCAGTTTATTGGCACTAAGGGGCTAAGGTGGTAGATGACATAGTCATGACTTGGTCGTACAGAAGGACATATGGCAAGAAAATTAGGCATTTTTGGTGGCCTAGTGGGCCAAATCTGAGTGACACATTTCACCATTGAGGACATTCCACGTGAGTGATGATGTCAGTGTGACTTCACTCGGAGGTCGACATTTCAGAGGTCAAGGATTTTAGAACTCCATTGTAAAAGTTTCTTTGAAAAGTTCCAATAAAGGAGCTTCGATGTACTGGCACCTGGTCGCGGAAGACTAATGAAACCAAGGGAGTGGAGAAGACTTAAGCACCCGATTTCTATGAAGAATTTTGGACCTCGGAGTTTCATAACTCCTATGTAAATTCCCTATGAGTAAAGGTTACGGTGAAATGGGCTCCGATGAGATGGCACTTGGTCATGGAGTTTCAAGGAACCAAGGTTGAAGAGGACTTAACAAAGGAGGATAGACCCCCGGTAGGATAAGAATGCCTTAGCACTTAAAATCTAAGCCGTTGGTTACAACACCTAGTCCCATGGAGGAAAAACAGGAAAATGCCCAACGAAAGGAGCTCGGAACCTCACGACCTCGTAACATCATTTGAATCAAAGTTATGAGATACGGTGGCTCCAATATTTTTTATAGCATCATTCTACACTCCTGTATTTCTGATGCTCTGATATGGCCTTAGGCAGCCCTTTCCCATACAAACTTCATCATTTATTAAAAAACAATATTTTGAATTCCATATGTGACTCTACCCCTCAAAAAGTGTGTACACATGTAGGTACCATAATACAAAACCCGCATATATTATTTAAAATATGAAAAAAATAAAATAATATCATATTTTTTGGGTTGGGTTTACGATTTTCACTGAAAGCCCACCTACAAGAGTCCGTGGGCTAACCGAATCAACTGATTTCTGGAGGTATTTATACACCTTATGGGAAGGACTAATTACATCAAGGAGATAGGATATCAACATTATAGTTTTTTCGGTCCCCAGATCAAGTCTAATTTTCCATGTGCCTCCTGCACTCCTAGTTGTGGGAAACCCTTGTTTCCTTGCATAAATGCTCATACTTCATTATATGGCATCCTTTTTCACATGCTTGAGAGGTGATCTTTAAGGCTTGGGCTGGACAGGTCTGGAGTAAGGTTTCATTGGTGTCGTGGTTGGATGAGGTTGTATCTCTCCACTACTGTTTTAATATATCAATAAAGAAGCTCTATCTCGTTTCCGATATGTTATGATCTCATGTTTTTATGATTCATGTGTAATATGTCATGATTTATATGTTTATGCTTGATGATCTAACATTTTTATTATGCACGCACTTTGAACTACTTGCTATGTATATGCTTCTCTAAACTGTGTTGTAGGTATGCTCACTTGGGAGGAAGTAGAGGGTTTGGACCCTATGGGATTGACATCAAACGTAGGACCTATGGGTACTCGTCTCAAACCCAACTTTGGTAGTTTGTATAGTTTTATTGCTTGAACGTATGCTTCTTGTTGATTGTCTACCTTCGATTTGTTGAGGTTGTCAACCCTTACCTTAGGGAAGTTTTCCCCACCAATAGAACTAGTGACTCTGCTGGGGAATACAGTCATGTATTTCTTAGAAGGGTTGTTTTTTTGTTGATCTGGGATTTTCTTTCTTGTTTCTTGATTTTTCCAGTATTGTTGACTCATTTGCAGTTTGGGCAATCAGTATGATATTTTGGATTAGGCTTGTCTTTTTTATTTTTCCCTACTTTTCTACATATACATTCTTTTTTTTGTACACGTAAGCATACATATGCATGTTCTGCCAAAGAAACCAGCGTATACGCTAGTTTCTTCAGAAACAGTCGCGTGTATACGCAATTCTATTACTACACGGTCATGTATATTTGGAAATTTTTTATTTTTTTCAATTTTTTCCTTCTGGCTGGGGTGTATCCTGATTTTTCTGCTTTCTTGAAGTCATCTACAGTCTGGAATGGTCTTGTTTCTTGCTGGTATCAGTTTTTTTACCTACTTTTGCAAAAAGATATTGTCAACCTAGGGTTTTCATTTTTCGAAGTTTTTGCATTTGAAGTTTGGCTTTTAGACCTTCTTTGTGAAGTTTATGTTTGTTCTATGTTTTTGGGATAGTGAGTTGGTTCTCAACTTACTTATAATCCAGTATTTTCATTACTTCGCTTTGCATACTTAAAGTTGACTCATTTAGTTTCTTTTTTATTATTTGAGAAGGGTCTTTACAATTTGAGTTCAGTGAAGGACTTTGGTTCTCTGAAATATTTATGTCTTTCTAAATCTTTTAGGTATCTCTTAGGTCAAGTTGTTCAAGTGTTTTGGTCTCTTATTCACCTTAGTCTGATCATTTTGATGATAGTTTATGGCTTGTGAAGTTTGGAGTCTTTTCGCTTGATTTTGATCTTGAAGTGATTAATTTCTTTGCCTTCTTGAAACTTTTGTCATAAGTCCTTAAAAAGAAAAAGAAAAAAACATTTGTTTTTTTCCTTTCTTTTCTTTGGTTTTTGGTTTTTTGGTGTTTTTGGATTTTCAACAAGCGTGCAAATCTTTGCATAAGGTTGAAATTTGCTTTGCTTGGTAGATCTTTTCTTGGATATTTGTTTCTCCTTGTTTGTCAAATTTTGGCTTTTGGTCTTTGGAAGAACACATTTTTTGTTCAGATCATTCAATAGAATCTTGCATTTAGGTATTTTACTATGCATTAAGGTAGTTTTCATTTTAGTCTCTTTTGATAGATGTTCAAATTGTGAGTGTGTTTAAAGGAAAAAGAAAAGAGTTTTTTTCTTTCATAGATTTCTCATAGAACCTTGTAGAGATCACTTCTAATTGAAGAAAGAGAAGTTGCATTTTCATGTAGACTACTTTTCTATTGGTTTCTTTTTGCATTAGAACATCACAAGTTTCACTTCCTCTACCCGTGACCTAAATAACAACCAATAAAATCAAGCACTTAATTTAAAATGAACTATATTTTTGTTTTTTTCATAGATACATAAATTAGTCGGAGGCATTTAGGGCCTTGGAATAGGTGTGTGGAGAGTAAACTCTCTAAGTCCACTCTAAACTAAAACATAAAAGTTGATTAAAGAGTGCAAATCTAGTCTCGTTAAGTTGCTTGGGAAATCTCTTCTAACACATGAGTTAAGCATGAGGACGTGTGAAGATAAGGAAAGAGATATACCCCCTCTCCTACTTGTTGGATCACACGCTCATGAATGTTCTGCCCAGCTTCTAATTACAAATTGGTGACCTTAGTTTCCTATCCTAGGGACCACACAGTGACTACAGGGGGGAATTCCCGTGGTACTTGAGACAGAAGTTTCATTACTTCCATAGTACTTCTGGAGGGTGCGCTTGCGAAACTCGAGTACTTTCACCAACAAAGGCTATTGTCTGAAGGTCATCGTAACTATTTTTGATACATTCGTTGATAGGCTTGGGTTGTAATTATCCCAAACTATCTTCGGAAGGTACTTATCTTTGCTTTATTGTATTTTGGTGTCAGGTCCTACTCACTTGGAGTGAAAGAAAAAAAAAATGGAAGCTATTTGTTTGGTTGTATCTTTAGGGACTTTTTAGTGAGTGCTATTTGCTCCTATATTTCCATAGATTTTTATTTTTGAGTCTTTAAAAAGTTCTCTTAATATTTAAAAGTGATCGATCGACCGTTTCATCAGTCTAGGAGGCTTTGATGGCTTTCACTTGCGAGTGTCAAGCCTTCATCTATAAGGCGTAGGAGAAATTATGCTGGTGATTTTCAACCAGTAACAATTGACACATGAGAGATTAATCCTTCTCTAGGGGATCTCATTTCACAGGGTGAACCTAGTTCAACTCCTAATTTGGACAGAAACGCTTTGGTCCTTGCTAGGGCACCCTTCCAATCAAAAGACAAGGGTGATATTGAAGACATCCCTGAGTCCCTCGTGACTCCTTCGGAACATCTTTCTTCCGATCTTCCTTACCTTGTGGATTATGTGGGTACCCCGACTCACAAGCTGGCGATCCCTATTTACTCTCCTTCTTTTTTTCCAATGGCCAATGTTAGTGGTATAAGTATGGCTACTAATACTTCTAGTGTGCACACCCCTCCAGCTGCAGGAGAGGGGTAATATTCCTATCTCTATTGTTAGTCCTAATACAATAGCTATTGGCTCTAACTCCATTCCAGGTTCGAGTGGGGGCACCCAACCTTCCGTCCCTTTCGCCGGTGCCTATCCTTTCGAGATGCCATCTAGTGGGATTCCTTAGGTTCCTTCAACCTTCTCGTGTACTATTTCCACATCCATGACTTCTTTTGGAAGTGGTCATATTCCTCCTTCCAATCCATCTTTGAACTTGGGATCGGTACCTTTATTTGGCAGTCTCAAAATGTTAATGATTTCTAAGGAAGTCAAGGATGGGAAAATCCTTTTGTTAGTGGTTTAGGGGCTGGGAACTTATCCCATCTATTTGGTCAACAGGGGATCATGCCCTTCACTTCTGTCGAGACCTCACAAGTATTTCCTCCACTAGCTAGTGCATGGAATCTTGTCAGGGGTTTTCCCCTTCTTTCAATGTTTCGCTAGGAGGAAACCACTATACGCATGGTTACCCTGTGGTAGGGGTGGATACCCTTCGAATACTTCTAGGCCACAAGGATTTCCTTATGGTTCAGGTCCTTCTACAAGTAACCCTGGGAAACCTATTACCTCTCCAAATCCAAGATAATCTTTTTCTAATGTCAGAAATTATTCTCTTGGTGGGTGGAATTCTCTTGTTCCTTCGCGCTTACCATTCCTAACAACTTTGAGGTTTCCAGATCTTTCAAAATTGAGAAACGAACTGATCCAATACAATATGGGTTGGCCTCCGGTCCCCACCAAACTTCCATTTGGTATTCTAAAATTTAAAGGGAAGTCTAGAGAGGATCTGACTGATCATATAACCATGTTCCATTTGTGGTGCTCATCTAACTCCTTGATCGATGATTCGATCAGGTTGAGATTATTCCAATGCACCCTAACTGGAAACACTACAAAGTGGTATATTGAGCTTAGAGGGGGTACCTTTTCTACATTTGGTGAATTGTCTACTATGTTTCTAAAACATTTTTAGTTTCCTATTTAATATGATGTTATAACTGAGCTTCTAGCCAATTTTGAACAAGAAAAAATAACTCACATTTCTGACCACATCCAAGAGTGGCGCAAAAGCAAGAGGCTAATCAAGGCATATATCCCTGCTGAGTTTCTTCTGGAATGGATTTTGAAACCTTTTCAGCCATATATTTCTAAGTATGTGTCACTCTCTGGAGTGTTCAGTGGAGAATAGGCCATCTTTAGAGCCCATCAGTTAGAACTCATCTATTCTTAGTTTGGAGTCCTTTACAAGATTCTCCCTGATGCTCCTCGATTAAAGATCGATATAGCCAAACCTAAGTCGGGACCCCATGCCAACAGAATTGTAGGGTCAATCGATAGTAGTACAAATAACTTGTTGAATCAATTACAACAATTTTCTTTACAATCTGCTTCTCCATCACAGGCCATGTTGTTAGTGTTCATTACTTCCCAATATTTACAAGTTAATGTTGTCCAATCTTCAAATCCCAAAGGAAACCAATAATCTGATGGGAAGAAGAAGGGACATGGTAAGAAGAAATATAAGACTAGGAAGGGAAATGCGAATGGGCCTAGTAATGATACTGGAGAGGGCAAAAAGGAATCAAATAAGAAAGTAAACTTCCCATGCAAGTTATGCAATGCGGATCATCTTACCCATATTTTCCCCAAGATTCAGGATGCTCAGTGCATGTTAGCTCAGCAGGGTTATTCAAGTTCCCAAGCTATGCTAACTAACCCTTTTTCCCAAGGGAAGAAAATACTTGCTAGCACAAATGCTAATGCTAGTACTAGAACCCCCATAGGGGGAAACCAGGATGGAGAATCCACATTAAATGTATATATGGTGAGATCTCATGTTGATGTTGCTATAAGATCACATGATTATGGAGAGCCAGAATATTATAAGGCTAAGGCTACTTCTGATATCCCAGAGCCACTCGATATCAAGAGGCCCGTAGTTGATTTCATACCTCAGATGTCGAAAGGCTCTACAAAACATTCGACTGTCAATATCACTTTTAGGGTTGCTCAGAAATATTCTATTATCAAAGGTCTGACTCAGAGCCCCTGTGTGATGTCAGTGTTAGAGGTACTCCAATTGTGTCCTGCACAAAGGAGTGCATTTATCACTGCGACAGGAGTAGTAGGTCTGAAGAACTCTTTCATTATTACCTTTGATATGTCAAGTGTTAAGAAGAGACTCCCTCATCACATGGCTTTCCATATTAAATCTACATATCGAAAGGAGACTATCTTTCAAACTGTAGTTAATGAAGGGGCTTCCACGTGCGTCATGTCGATGTCATGTTGGAAGGATATTATGTCCCCGAAAGCTATTCCTTCCCCTACTCTCCTTACTGCATTCGATGGTCATTCTCATAAGCCTCATGGAATTCTTCCAACCTTTCTCGTATGTGTTGGGGGCAAGGTTGTCAATTTCTAAGTAGAGATAGTTGATGCGAAACTTGATTACAATATTTTATTGGGTCAAAATTGGGTTTATGTAATGGATTCTATTGTTTTATCATTGTTTCTCATCCTATTCTTCCCTCATGAAGGGATAATTATCACAATTGATCAAACGACTTATTCTCCTAACGATCCCAATGCATCCTCTGACTCTACCGTCCCCTTGGTGAACAATACCAAGCATCTTGTCAATAATTTGGGCATTGGAATGTATTCCTTGTTGATGGGTACTTTTGATATTCCTCCTACTACTGCTCATATTAATGCCATTTCATCCTCCAGGATCGGTACTTGAAAAGGTTCATTCCGAACTCATAGTTTTCCAGATCCTTGGCCCTTACCCCCGTCGCCCCCCCTGCCTACTGCCACATTAGAAGAGGGGAAAGTAGGTGGAATGGAATATCCTATATTTGCAGCAGAAATCACATACCAATCTATTGTGAATTCTGAAGATTTTGACCCCATTCCTCCCCCATCAGAGGATTTGGATGGTGATGTGGCTCCGGTCTGGATTGTTGAATCTACTTCAGTTATGGATTCTCTTGACATTGTCTTACCATCTGAAGAGACAATTTAGAAGAAGTGACTGGTGCAAAAAGACCGTGGGATGATTTACATAATCAGTCATATTTTCTCCCTGATTTGCATGAATTTGAATTAAATTTGTCCAATCCTTCTTCAACTAGAAGTGTTCATAACATTTTTGCCGAAGGTAATATGTCTAATATCTCGGAAACCATTCCGATGAACATTTCCAGGAATCCCAATATCATTGAGAATATCTTTGTAAGAGTTGAATGTTCCCCTGAATAAATCAAGATTTACACTGACTTATTTAAGGAGTTTCAAGATGAATTTTCTTGGTCTTATGAAGAAAACCTGGAATCAATCCATCGATAGTTCAACATGAGATCAATATATACGAAAACGCTAAGCTTGTATGGAAATCTATTCGACCGGTAAATACTAGGAAAGTTGCGGCTATTAAAGTTGAGGTTGAAAAGTTGCTTAAGACGGGTTTCATATACACCATTCCTCTAATTGAATGGGTCTTGAATCTAGTCCTTGTTGACAAAAAATAAGGGAAAATTTGGGTATGCATCGACTTTATGGATTTGAATGAGGCTTGTCCTAAAGATATTTTCCCCACTCCATTTATCGATCAAATAATTGATGATTGAGATGAAAATGAGATATTTTCCGTCATGGATGGTTTCTCGGGATATAATCAAATAACTATCTGTCTTGAAGATCAACACAAGACAACATTTATTTTCCCGTAGGGTACATTTGCGTACAAGAAGATGTCTTTTGGCCTAAAAACATTTGGAGCTACTTTTAGCGGGCCATTTCTTATGCTTTCCATGACATCAAGCACATAATAGGGTCATATTTGAATGACCTAGTTGCTCATTCTTGAAAGAGAATGGATAATTCATAACACCTTCGTTGGTTTTTGAACGATATCTTCACTATAAGGTCCGATTGAACCCTAATAAACATGTTTTTGTAGTCACATTTGGTTGTTTATTGGGATTAATTGTGTCCAATGAAGGTAGTCATGTCGATCCCTTCAAGGTTGAGGCAATACTTCAGTTGCCTCCCCCATCGTTTGTTCATCAACTTTAGAGTCTCCAAGGAAAAGCTAATTTCTTAAGGATATTTATTGTAACTTATGTCAAGATTATGAAAGGATTTATGAAATTACTGAAGAAAGGAGTTCCATTTGTTTGGGATAATTTCACTCAACGCTCCTTTGATGCTTTGAAAAAGGCATTGACCTTTGCTCATGTTTTGAGTCCACCTTATTATAGCGGGGATTTCCTCTTATATATCGCTGCGGCAGAATCAACAATTGGTATGGTTATACTTCAGGAAGGTGATTCTCTTAGAGAGCATGTGATTTATTATCTAAGTTGAGGCTTAGTTGGTCATGAACTTAGGTATTATCATGTAGAAGAATTGTCTTTGGCAGCAGTTCATGTTGTCCAGCGGCTTCCTCATTATATTCTGCTTAGAATTTTTTTTGTGTTGGCCGACATCAACCCATTTTATTTTGTCCTCAGTAGGTGAGTGATTGGGGGGAAGTATAATAAATGGATTTTCATCTTACAGGAATTCGATCTCAAATTTATGTCAGCCAAGTCTAAAAAATCTTTCATATTCGCAGAATTGATTTCAAATTTTCCCTATGAGGAGAATGTTATTTATGAAGAGTCATTTCCTAATGAACATCTCTTCCTAATATCTTCACAGGATCCTTGGTATGGGGACATCATAGTATATCTCCAGACTTTGAAGTTCCCTCATACATTTTCGAAGGATGAACGTATAAAATTGCATCACCTAGCTAAAAATTATATTATTATCAGTGACACTTTGTATCATCACGAGGTTGACTCAATCCTCAGGCATTGTTTAACCCTAGAAGAAGTTGATTCTATTATAAATGACTAGCACAGTGGAGCTTGTGGAGGTCATCTATTTAGGCTTGCTACAGCAAAAAAAAACTTGTGTGCAGGATATTTTTGGCCCTCGATTTTCAATGATTGCATTGATTAGGTCAAGAAGTTCCATCATTGTCAGGTATACACTCAGAAAATGCACGCTCACCCAGCTTCGCTTTTCCCTATCATCACTGTTTCTCCTTTTACTAAGTGGGGTATTAACTTTACGAATTGTAACCCGGCTTTGGCTAAGGGTCACAAGTACATTATTGTAATACTAGACTACTTTACGAAGTGGGTCAAAGCTATGCCTACTTTCAATAGCAATGGTGAGATAACAACTATTTCCTATTCAACAAAATCATTTCACGTTTTGGTATTCCAAGGGAGATTGTCATTGATCATGGCAATCATTTTCATAATAAGATGATGTATGAGTTGGCTTTAAAATTGGGATTTCGGCAAGAGCATTCATCTTCGAACTACCCTCAAGCTAGTGGACAGGTTGAGGCTTTAAACAAATCTCTTAAAACTATCCTGCAAAGGACAATCAATAAAGCTCAATCCAATTGGCACACCATGGTATATCATGCACTTTGGGCATACCAGATGTATGTTAAGACTGCAAGGGGTTTTACTCCTTTTCAACTAGTTTATGGTTTGAAATCAATATTCCCTTTGGAATGTGAGATCCCATCTCTTAAATTAGCAGTTGAACTTCTTCTAGACACCTCCAGTCTTGAATAACGCTTTATTCATTTGTAACATCTTGATAAGCAGCATCGGGATACATCCATAATGAATGAAGATCATAAAAAGAGAGTAAAGGCCCAATATGACAAGATTGTGCATCATAGGGTTTTCTCTGAAGGTGATCTAGTTTTGGTCTATGACCAAGATAAGGACACCGTGGGGGCATGCAAGTTCAAACCCATGTGGTACAGTCCTTTTATAATCAAAAAGGTCTTGAAGAAAGGTGCATGTGATTTGGTTGAATTTGATGGAAACGTGTTACCAGAGCCTAGAAATGGGCTCTATCTTAAGAAGTATTATGCCTAGGTTGTTTCCTAGCATCTGCTTTGTTTTGTAAATATTATACATAGTTGTTTGTTTCTATCTATGGGTCTCATGGTGATATTGGTATTTTTTATCTGCTTTTGCAGGCTTCGATGGGTGATATGGTGTATCTAGGATTCACTGATGGTGCTAGTAGATGTACTCAGAACTTAGCTTCCGCTGCTTGGGTAGTATATTATCCATCCGGTCAGTTTTTAGTCTCGAGAGGCATATGTATTGGTCCTGCTTCTAACAATATGGTTGAATACAATGTTGTCATTAATTTACTATCTGAAGCAATATCTTTTGGTATTGAATTGTTAATGGTTTATTTGGATTCACAATTGGTGGTGTCTCAATTAAATAACATATAGTGTGAGAGATCCCTTGTTACATCGCCAATTTTTTAGAGTGAAATTATTACAAATATAATTTAATTTTATTACTTTTATTCATATTCCACGATAAAAAAAATCACTTTCTGATTCTATAGCTAATCAAGCATTAGATTGGCACATTAATCATTCATCATGTTAAAACCAAAATATCATAAAATCATTTGTATATATGATCAAATCATCATGAAAGAGTGTATATATATATATCTATATATATATATATATATATATCTATATATATATATATATATATATATATATATATATAGATATATATAAGAATAATATGTCCAAAATATTACAAAATGTGGACAAATGTACTACAAAATTACGGCTTAAGCCCGATCATGTCCATAAAAAGATATGTCATCTAAACTAAGTTTGTGGGCCCTACCTTGGATGAGCATCACGGAAAAATATGATGGAATTCGCCACCCGTCAGAAGAGCCGCACCCACTCCTGTGGTACTCCTACCACTCATCTCTGAATGGCCTCAGGGAGATCCTCTACGGTTGCCATGGGAACATGGTGAGTCAAACTCTTCAAGTTCTTTTGGACTGGATGAAGGACTCTCTGAGACTCTGCTGCTGCTCTCTCCACGTCTCTGTCATGACGCCTATGCCTAGTTAGACCTTCAGGTCTCACTGGTCCAACATCTGCATCATGATCAAATAATCTTGTAAGATTTTTGTTTCATAGAAAAAAAGAATTTTTTTAAAATCCAAAAAAATCAAATAAGATAAAAATTTAATTTTTTTTTTACCAATATCACCCCATGCAGCACCCTCGGGAAGTGCCAGATTCGGGTCCTCTCAATAATATATGCCAACATAAGGGTAGTCATCTATAGTTATGACTTGTTGCTCCCAACAGAGGAAGAACTCGTTGTCAAATGTTTCTTGAGTGACTTCGCCTCTGCCAAGTCGCTTGATCAGGTTTTCCCATCTAACCATCCTCGGATCCCTAGGACTGCTAATGGTTGTAGACACTCTGGGTCGAAGTTCTAGGAATATCTCAAATAAAAATGACTAAAGTGTGCTTCCATAGAAAAATGATTCATTTTCCCTTGTCTCATTGAAGGCAGTTGCTTCTTCATACAGACCAAGAGCGTTGTGCACCGATCAAAGACTATCAGACGAAGGCACTCTACTGCCAAGAACATGGCAGGTCGAGGGGCCTGATGTAGTGATGTTGAGCCTACTACCCTGACAATGGTAAAAACGATAATTTTAATTGATATGCTCCTTACATTTTTTATCGGAATCTGTGACCCAACATTGTCTATCCCTAGTGTACAGTAGAGATCTATGTAATCTGAAACCTTTAGGCCTCCCCGGGCCCTCTTTTTTAGATCGACTACTTCCCCTCTTCGGGAAAGTCCTATGATGAAGTGAATATATTACACCTCAATCTCTAAGGGAATTTGATCAATCATAAAGAGCTCTTGCTCTAGATCCCATTAATGAATAAGCATCTCTAACAATTGAGTTTGGGTTTTCATGTTTGGTGTCATAAAAAACTTGAGCAATCAACATCTTCTCAATGTATCCAATGCCAAAGGATCATTTAAAACCTCATTGTCAACATCATTGTGCTCCCTCTCTTCCCAAATGATTGCCATCCCGCAAATTTGAGGGAATTCATCCATTAGAAATCATATTTTTCATTCTTCTCTGCACATACGCGAGTTTCTTAAGAGACAATCTTGTATACATGTGGATTTTCCTTTTTAAATCTGCGTGTAGGGATTTTTATACGTGGTTTCCAAAGAGCCAACCCACGTACATGTAGAGATAATTTTTAAAAATAAAACCCTACAGTTAAAAATCGAATTAATCTATGTAAAATGCAATCAAATGGACAAGATTGTGAATTTAGAATTACCTGGAAGCTGTGGTTGATGAATTGGTTGAGGAAATCGGTGTAAAGGAGTTTCCAAAGTTTTCTCCCAAGCTCTCAACACTTCCAAGTTCAAATGAAATTTGGTGAGTCAAAATGTATTTTTATATTAAACTATTAAAACCCACTTTTATAAAGTTCATAATTTTTAACTTTATTATTTCATGAACTTTTAACTTTTTGGCTTGAAGTGTTGGGGGAGGTTGTTTTCTAGGGTAAATAAAGACTGTGACATTTTTCACCACTTCGAATCCACGATCGCAGACCTATCGTGGCAGGTATCATTTTTGTCACTGGCATATAGGTTAGGACATATCACTTTTTCCACTGCATTATGCATCTTAACCTCATACTGTGATATTTTTCCATAGGGTCAACCCCATTATGTTGCGGTTTTCAAACCACTTTCACTCGTTGTCTTATAAAATCATAACATGGTGGTGGAGCCACTCCTTCCATGGGATTCCTAGTTAGATCCTCGCTAGCATATGTTGCCCATGCTACAAGAATTGCTTAGGCTCGGGAGTCCTCTTTAGTCCCACCATGACTTTGTGATGAAGCCTCATTCCTCTTCTTCTTCGCTATTATTCTGGCTTTATACCCTAGAGGCTCCCATGTGTTAAGTTGTACTGCTGCATTACATATTGACTACTTGTACCCTTTTGTCCTTAAGCCAACTTCACTTGGACTCATGTATAAACCACTTTTGACCATGACCTTTCTGCAAGTTCAAACCATGCATTCATTAGCCTCTATGACTTGACACCTTTTATCCGTGGAATGAACATTCCTTTGAGTGTTGACGACCAATATTCTCCACCTTGAATTGAGCATAGGAATGTTCTATTCTTAGGAATTAGTGCATCTACCCTTGACACTTGTTCTTTCCATTGTACTATAGACATTCTTTTATTTTTTTCAGGCTTTAAATATGAAAAAGACAAAAAAATTTATATATTCCAAAAAGAGAGGGAACAAGACATTTACTTATGTATTTGATGGTAGCAAGAGTCAGTTGTGTCGCCCTTGAAAAAAGAACTCAAAACAAGTCTTTCCTCCATTGGGATGGGACTTAGTTTGACTTTAGGAGAGTCATAACCCTTTTCTTGAGTTAGTCCTCCTCTAGTTGTTTATATCTTCCAATCATATGGAGAGTTTGTTAATGCATCCTACATTGCAAACATACAAAGTTATTTTATGTTTCCATAGAGTCACATTTGAGTCGTGATTTTGTTCAAGGGAATTCAACCTATGTCATCCATTCTGTAGTGTCTCTTGACCCATTTTCATTTGGCCATACCCGATCTGTCAAGTTATTTTCAGTATCACATCAGTTATTTGGTCCTTCACTCATGTTGGTTAAGAAGGTATCCATTGATTTCTTGCTAGCGTATCTTCTCTTATTGACTCTGACAAATTTCTCTGAGAGTAGGCCTAAAGCCACACCCTGGCCCTATTTACATCATTGATAAGTGAACTTGTTCTCAACATTGATCAGTATCATGGGTCTTTGACTGAGTGGTTTCCCTTGTGTTCGACATCAGCTTACATTATCACACATTGGGATTCATACAGTACCTTGGTTTCCATTTTACCCTAATGGTGGATTCCTCGCCTCTATGTCAGCTCTCATTATTGGTTGGTTAAGAGGGTTTCTTCCATGCACTAGCCACATCTTTTGTACGTCAGAAATGTACATCAGAATGTGTTAGCGCTGGAATCTACCTTAGGCTGAAGGAAGGCGAGACTCAAGGCCACATCAAACCAAGCTTAGCCTCGTAGCTAGCCCTACGAGGACAGGAGAGGGCTCTCTCCGGGTCTATCTCGGCAAAAGGTCTTCAAAGGAGCTAAGATAACTTATAATGGATATTGATTTTAGGCTAGTAAATGGATAGGTAGGTTTGATTTAAATTTTTTTGGGGTTTTGTTGGAGAAAAGGGAAAAAAACAAATTTGGGCTCGAGGATGAGACCAGATCTTTGCAAAATTCGAGTTGGGGCAAGGTAGGTAGTAGCTCTAATGCTTTTTGATCATATGTATGGATGGATCAGAATGACAAGGAGCTAAAAAGGGCAAGGGGAAACAGGGATCCTCTCCAGACTGGTGAAAACATATAAAACTAAACAAATTTAAAGGCAGAGCACTGAAATCAATGGATTCAACCTCACTTACTCATTCATTTAGTTTCAGAAGAAAAAGAAGGGAATGGCATACATTAAAACATTAAAGAACTTACAAATAATTGAGAGAACACACCATCAAAACTGAAAACCACATGAATCCCAATAGGTGCTGCAAAACCTCTGATATTTCCTTAGCCAAAATGCAGAAGATATGTACAATATGTGCCAAAACTTTCCCAATAGTCCAACCCCTGCTATTGACTGAAAATCTACATAATATAGACCATGCCAACCTATCTCCTAGTCTCTAGGGGTCGAGCTCCTCCTTCTAGGAGAAGTTTGAACTAATTCCAAACATAGAGCTAAAAACTAGGCATCCAAACAACCTGCCTCTAAAAGAAGGGAAATTGATTCATTACATTAAATTTTTGCTATTTTGTGAATGAATCATCTAGAATAGGTGAATAAGTGCCAAATTTACATCATATACATCAAATTACATCAAGATAAGTCACATACTACATCAGAAGGTGAAACTGGTGAAAACTGGCCGAATTCCTGAGTTGGAAGATGAAAATTTGACCAAAAATCTCTATGCGCTGCGCGCCTGAGGTCTATGCGTCGCGCACCTTTCAACCTACTTTTGGGTTACTTTCTGACATCAAAATCAAGCTCACAATAGCTGGTTGGAAAGCCCTGGATGTCTGCTATCCAGGCCAAGTGGAATTTCCCAATTTGGAGCTCATTTGCCCCTTCAAAATTTCATTCTCCCACAAGTACTTCCTGCTGATGCAAAAGGTGGCAGAAAGGTGATTTTCATGGTGTTTTTGACCCTTTTGATCATCCAGAACTTGATGAAATGCCTTGGCCATACTAGAGCATGCATAACTTACCATGACAAATCCAAAATTATAAAGGTTTCCTCCAGCAAGTGTCCCAATCATAAGCGCGCGCATCGACGCGCTACGCGTTGGGCTGAAAAATCTGTTTTGCAAGCCAAAAATTTCAAAATGACAAAAATTTCTCCGAATTTTCTCAAATTCGGAGCAAAGACCCTCCATCATGTATCATGCTCAGCCACCAAAGCCTCACCCAAAATTCGAAGTGGATTAGGCCTCTTTCACCGTTTTAGTGCTCTGCTCAACCTCCTTTTCAAAATCTTTATTTTTTCTTTGCCGACGTGCATGCGAGCCCAGTAGTGATGTTTCATATGACGGAGCATGTCTTTGTCTCTATTGGCCTTCACCAACAACTCCTCCAGATGTCGATTGATTTTCTCAAGCCAAAATTTCCGCTCAAAAGGTGTCAAATCGCCAGGTCTTTTCCGGGCCAACTTTCGGTCTTCACGGATTTGTCGCAGCTCTATAAGTGTGTGCTGGTCCTCTAGCTACTTATTGCACTGCTCCAAATATTTGATCAGACATTCTGCCTTCAGCAACTTCTCATTCAAGCTGTCAATCTCAACCTTCTACTTTTGGATGATCTCTTTCAGTTTCAAGCCAAGATAGCTCCCATCCACATCACTGAGTGTAACATCAATATCATGGCCTCCTAAAGGGCTCTCCTCATGCATCGGCCTCTTGCCTCTGTCCTGAACCTGTACCTATGCTGAAGAGGAAGGCGAGACCCATTCCATGCCATGTGGAGATAGTACTCGTCGTGTAGCTGCAAATAAGGCCCTGTGGCCTCGCTGGTATGTCACATACACTGGAGCACTAATATGCTCGGTCTCAGGAATGTCAAACTGATGTGAAGGCTCTCCCTCATCATGAACTACCTCGGGAGGCGGCTGTAGCACTGTGAATAAGTCACGGGAGATGAAATCCTCCCAAGTAATGCCCTGCTGTGTGAGCTGTTGTACCACAATGATTTTGATCAGCGCGTAATGATATATACTTCTATGCTGTTGTGCTGGGGTCTTCCTCTGTACAAGATATGTCATCCTCTCTATATTGCGATACATGAAGTATGGAATGCTCATCATATGTACCCTCGTGAAATGCATCAACAAACGAATATGGTACGTATAGAGGCGCGAGAATCTGCCCTCACAACTGAAATATCGAATGATAAGCTTCATCAAGGGTGCAAACTCATCCTTTAGAAATATGAATGGAAATACCCTGCTTAGCTGCCTTATAAACCCAGGTTTGATGTATGGCTCATAGTAGAATTTATCTAGCTACTGTCTCTTGTTCCATTCCTCTCCTACATTTGGTATTCCGGTGGCCTGAGCAATGGTTTCTGGTGACATAATGAAATCTACTCCGGCAAGATTTACATGGCCATGATGTAAGTGTAGAACAAATAGACGAGCTAGCTCATGATGATGCTGAGTTTATGAAATCAGCTCACAATAGTGGTAACATGACTGATAGCAAAAACAATCCATTGCAAGCGAGCAAGCATGCAATTGAGCCAAAGAAGTAGGTTCCTCCCTGAGATGCTTACCACTTTTGCCACTTTTATGAGACCTTCGTGGTACATTAATTTCTGCTGTGGAATCACTGTCATACTCTTGTTCATAAACTGAATCCATCTCTGACATGGTGCTGAAATCAGACTGTTTGCAAAATGTATGCTGATATAGGTATAGTGAAGCCAAAAATTTCAGTGTATGCTTTACTCCTCAAATGTGTCACATGTGTATCAAAGTATCATAGGAAAGCCATAATGAGAATAGTTTTGTCAAATGAGTTTGCCAAAAAAAACAGTGTGAAAATGACAATGGCCGTAATAATGACAGCAGTGATGTAATGGCAAAGAGAGGGTGTGAGGCCAAGGTTAATAATGAGCATGAACACCACTGAAAATAGATGACACAGGCATATATTAACCCACACAATCCCTAATATTTGCTTCAAACCCTAAGAAGTGAATTTGGAAATAAACATAGGGTTTTACATTTCACACTTTTTTCTCCACATTCAAAACACCATAATCATGTCTAAAATTCACTGAGCAAACATAAAGGACCTACTTGCAAGCAGTTGGAGGCAATTTGGCATGAATCTGGATGAAGGAGCAAAAATTTTTGGCTCTGAATTTGTATGCGTAGCGCGCTTACCCAATGCATAGCGCGCATGTAATTTTGCACAGGCCGGTGAAGCCTAGTGCGTAGCACGCTCCCAATGCATAGCGCGCCTTCTCTGTGCGTAGCGCGCACTTCCCCTTCAACTCCACAACCTTGAAACTCTTCCACTTTGTCTTCAACACTCTAACTCGGTTTTGCTTTGGGAAATTTGTGAAAATGATTTGTTTTCCATGCTTTATATGGGTTGCAAAATATCTCATAAACCATAACCCATTTTTATAATGTTTGGCTTTTGGCACTTTATCATTTAATGCAATTTTGTCTTTGGCTTTTCACCCTTTTTTTTCTGAATCTTGGACTGATGAAATGTCTTGATTTTTTGCAGAGATTTTGGCATTTGGCTTTGGCAAACATCAGAGGCTTGCTGTGAAACTTCTTATGGTGAAACAAATACATCAATATTACACAAACTAGATTTGACAGTTTCCAATTCAAAATAGAGTTTTGAACTAAAAATGTCTTCAAATGTTTTTGGGAATAAAAATATGAAATGGGAAACTTTCGAAACCAACCTCATGGCCTGCGAGCTTTTATCACATATATCCAAAGACTTGAAACCCTAGACTCTAGGACTAAAGACTCTTTTTAACGAAAATAATCATTTGTGACCGTGATGACGTGACCTGAACTTCAGTGATTTTTTAGGAATTTTAATTAGCCCTGCAGGTACAAGCATGAGGAAAGAAAAGACGACCAAACCCTCTCGTCAGTCAATGGCATGCCCCTAGCGAAATGCAACGAAGTGGAATGAGCGAGACACCTAAGAATGATATGCAAAAAAGCGAACAGATCTCTGACGGAGGGCTGTAAGGACCGACTCTAACATTGGCTCCAATGGGGATGGTAGCTCCAAAGAGGTGCCAAGAACGGCAGATCTCTGGGATAGCTAGACAGTGCCTTTCATCCATTGGGCTATGGAGTCATTATTTCAATAGACAACACAAAATCTTTTGACATATTTATTGACTAAAAACTTAACTAAAGACTGACTGAGACCAACTCCAACTTAAAACTAAACTGACTTAAAACTGAAATATTTCTTCAGAATTATAACCTTCACTTCGGGCCCCAGACTAAAGAAAAGATCACAGCACACACTTGCAGCGAAACTAAAATAAAATGGTATTTACAATGATAATAGAACAGCAGAAAAACTCAAAAAATGTACCGCTTGAGCAGCCGACCATTGACCGGCCCTCCTGGACAATCTTCCCCGTTCATCTCCTTAAGAAGAAAAGTGTTCTGACCCTGAAATGCTACAATCTCAAAAGGACCTTTCCAGAGATTTTCAAACTTGCCATGCTTGCCCTTTTCTTCATTTCTTGCATCCCACCTCAAAACTATCTCATCCAGTTGAAATTTATCTGTTTTAGCTTTTCTGTCATAGATCTTCTTTATGTGTTCCTGTAACTTGAATGTGTTCTGAAAGACTTCCTCCCGTGTTTGTTGTAAATGAATCATCTGATTAAGTCTTCGCTGCATAGGATCCTCCTCGCTGCCTGCTTCTTGAAGCAATTTGACAACCAGGACAGCTAGAGATGAAGGAAACATTATGTCCACTCCATACACCAACTCGAAAGGAGACATCCCAATAGATTTCTTTTGACTCACTCGATCTGCCCAAAGTGCATGTACCAGCTTCTTATGCCAACTTTTCTTGTTCATTTCCAGCATTTTCTTAATGATATTAACCAAATATTTATTGGAAGACTCCGCCAATCCATTGCCTTGCGGATGATAGGCAGTTGAGTGCCCCAAAGTAATATGATATTTACTACAAAACTCAACCATCCTTTTTGACTTGAAAGCTGCTGCATTATCAGTTATTAACTTATTCGGGCAACCAAAACGAGACAAAATATTATTCTCAAGGAATGAAACTATTACCGCATCCGTAGCTTGCCTGGTGGGAATTGCTTCAATCCATTTCGTGAAGTAATCCATTCCCATGAGGATCCATCTATGTTGACCTGAAGAAGAAGGATGAATTTCACCATTAAAATCCAACCCCCACTGCTGAAAAGGGGCACTCACCTCAATGGGTTTAAGCGGCAAGGGCTGTAATTTTTGTTTCCCTTCAAAAATTTGGCAATTATGACAGCTCTTGACAGCCTTAAACACATCAGCAAACAATGTCGGCCAATAGTATCCAGCCCTCAAAATTTTATTTGCCATTGTTTTCCAAAAAAGGTGACCGCCACAATCCCCTTTATGGAAATATTCTATGACCTGCTTTGCTTCTTCTTCCACCAAACAATTTAACAAAACGCCACCGGGATCTTTCCAATAAAGTGCAGAATTTAAAACACAAAACTTAGCAGCCTTCAACTTAAGAGTTCTCGCTTTGTTTCTAGCCATACCAGGTGGTGCAGACAAATTTTGAAGTACATATATGATATCCGAATACCACGGAGAAAGAACAAACATTTCTGATACCTGAAGCGAAGAACTTTCCTCATTTTCATCAGACAAGGCAGCGATCAGATTTATGTCTAAGACGTGTAAATTTGATTCAGCCATCAATTTCGCCAATCCCTGACCTTTAACAAGCTTTGTGGGCCTTATCTCCACATCATACTCCAGCAAAGCTGCTATCCATTTGCCACGCCTTCCCTCCAGGTCGGTCTGAACCAAAACATCTTTGACGGCAGCATTAGGAACATAAGCTAAAATATGAGAATGCAGAATGTACACATGGAAATCTTTCAATGCTTTTACAAGTGCAAGGGCTTGTTTCTCGATAATGTTGTATTTCAAAGCAGCATCTCTTATGGTCTGGCTGAAGAAAGCAATGGGTCTCTCATGCTCATCTTTTTTCTGCATTAACACAGCTGCCATAGTATGCTCCGAAGCAAAAGAAAACAATATAAAATCTTGAGTATAATCCAGGCTGATTAGAACCGGAGCTAAAAAAAGAACCAATTTAACTAAATTGAAAGATTTCACAGCCTCTTCTGTCCATGACACTTGGTTGTCCTTCTTAAGCATGTTTGTAATCTCCCTAAGATGCTCAACAAGATTAGGAACAAAACGGCGCAAAAAATTCATCTTACCATTGAACGATTGAATCTCCTTCTTATTCCGGGGCAAGCCAATTTGCTGAATTGCTTCCACACGTGTTGGATCGATACGGATGCCATCCTCTGAGATAATGTGCCCAAGTAGTTTGCCTTCATCCATGGCAAACAAAATCTTCTTAGGATTCAACGACACACCATATTTTCTGCACTTTTCAAAGACAATTTTCAAATGAAGCAAGTGTTCATCATCTGATTTGGAAAACACGGTCAAATCATCAAGGTACACCACTAAGAAGACATCTTTCTCATTAGCGAAAGCCAAGTCCATTGCCCGCTGAAATGTAGCGCCTGCATTTTTCAACCCGAAAGGCATTTTCGCATAATGAAAGGTTCCCCACGGAGTGGTGAACGCTGTTTTGTCTTAATCATCTTCATGGACTAAAATTTGGTTATATCCGGAATAACCATCGAGTAGTGATATGCGTGATGCTCCGACTACTCGCTGTAGTATGTGATCCATTTTGGGCAACGGATAATTATCCTTCAATGAAACTTTGTTGAGATTCCGGAAATCAATACACAAACGAATCTCACCGGTCTTCTTTTGCACAGGCACCAAATTAGATATCCAATCAGAAAAGTAGATGGGAACAATAATTCCTGATTTGTACAACCTATTTATCTCCTTCTCAATTGATGGCAGCAATTTTGGATTAAGCCTTCTTAACTTTTGTCTGAAAGGTTTTTGATTAGGCTTAATAGGAATGGTATGCTGAATTATATTTGTATCATATGTCTTCAAATCAGAATAGTCCCAAGCAAACACATTGGCAAAAGATGACAACAAACTGATATATTTGGCTTTTACCTTCGGTGGCAATGTTTTGGAGAGCTTTACCATCTTCGGATGCTCGGCTGTTCCAAGATTCACGTCTTCAACTCCCTTTTCTGTTGGCTGCAATGTCGGTTTGTGGGCTACGTCATCATGATCAAAGAGCTCCTCTAAAGGTATCAAGCCTTTAGGAATCACATTGTCCTTAAGCTGCAACACTTCCATTTGATTTATCTGGACCTCATCTTTACCATCATCATGCTCTACATCCATTGAAGTATCCTTGAACTTACCTTTGTTTTGCAGAAAATCATTAATCTCCTCATCATCTTGAAAAACTTGCCAATGTCTCTGATTGTCCGGGACAGTCGGACGGTGCTTCACATGGATTTCAAATTTATTGCTTGAGTTCATAGGAATCTTCAAATTACTGGCTGCCTTAGCAAGTGCATCTGCAATGCTATTTTGAATACGAGGCACACACGTCAATGTATAATCTGAAAACACCTTCAGGATATCTAGAAAAACGTTCTGGTATGCCCGCATCCAAGGATGTTTTGTTTGATATTCGCCTTTAACTTGCTTACTCACCAACTCGAAGTCACCATATACTGCAATCCTCTTAGCATTCAGCTTTCTTAGAATTTTCAGGCCAGCGATCAAAGCTTCGTACTCAGCTTCATTGTTCGAACAATCAAAAGCAAGCTTGTAAGAACATACCCACACATTACTAGGCACTTTGTCTGAGGCAGAAAAAGGACTACGTATCCAAATACCAATCCCAGCACCGTCATTGCCCATTACTCCATCAAAATCCATGGTCCACAAACCATATTCCTCTTCTGCCAAGTGTTGAAATGCTGTTTGCTGTAATTTTTCTGCTTGCTGTCCATTACCTCCAGCTGATTGCTCAATGGTGTTTTGCTGTTCCTGTCATTCTTTCTTCAAAACTTCTCTGAAATTATCTGCTATTTCTGGAATATCATCTGCTAAAACTAACTGACTATCAAAATCATTGAAACTATCTGAATACAAAACAAAAGACTCTAGATCTGTATGTACATAATTAACCGGATGATTAATTGGTTTCTCCTTGCTGGTGATCATGTATTTCATTTTCTGTTCCCAGTACAACTTTCTCATTTGGCCAAACACAGGAATCGTTGCATAGGAGAAATCAAGCTGTATTGTTCCTTGCAATTTTGCTCCCCAAGATCTGGAAAGGAGCATACCAAAGCGGGGAGGAATGTCAGCCACAACAACATCCATCAAGACATTCTTTGCGGGGATCTGATCCAAACTTACAACCAAGTCTTTAATAAGCCCAATACATCTCACCCTGCTAGAATCAAATGAGTAGAGATCATGGTATTTCCTGGTGATGTCCAAACCCAACTTCTCCATGATAGCTTTCGGCATAAGATTGTGGGAGGCGCCGGAATCAAACATAGCATTATGCAACACAAACTCATGCACTCTCAAACTGATATAAAAGGGAGGTACTTCAGACTCACCACTCAATGTTGGTCCAAAAATCAATTTCGGTTGATCATCCTCCACACTCACCATATCAGACATTGGGTCAAAATTCAGAATTTTGGAGACTTGACCTCTATAGCTGCTGTTTTTCATGAGCTCAGTCAAAGGAATGGATACCTTCAATTTAGAAATTTCATTTTCTAAACTAAAAGCATAAGTCTTTTCCACCTCTTTGGCTGGAACATCTTTCTTTTTAGGTTTATCCTTTGATACAATGGGCTGATTTACCTTTTCATTTGCTGGTGGAGGCTTGCTAGTCATAGGATCAGCACTCTCTTTTCCTTTCTTTGGGGCAACCAGTGTTTCATCTTTAGATGCTGGAACTTCCTTTCTTTTTTGGACTGGATTGATGGGAACATTTCTGTTTCTAAGTGAATACTAACGCTGCTGGGCGGACAAAGCATGCATATAACCTCTCTGATACTCGTCTGACTCTTCCTCAAGAGCTGTATCGTTTGCCAAGATAAAATCTGCATCATGCTGTACTGCTGAACTTGCTGCATTTTCATCATCTTCAGTGATAAATGTGGGCATATCATCAGGAGTAAAGAAGTGATTTTCTTCCTCAACTACATTATCCTCATCATCTGATTCTTTACCAACATAATTTTGCTGAAGAGGTGTCTTTACTTGCTGTTGTTGTGTTGCCATTTCTTGTGTTCGTTGCTCACGCTGTTTGATCCTAAATTGAGGTTGCTGATGGCCACGAAAATTAGGATTCCGAATCTGCGGTTCAGGCTTATCAAGAGCTAACCTTTCAATCATCTTTTCTACCTTGCGGAGAACTTGGTCTGATGTAGAGGCTTCTTCTTTTATTGAGACTTTCTTCTCAGCTTTCATTCTAGCTCTCTTATCATTCAAATTTGCCTCAACACTAACGGAAATTTTCTGCATTTCTTCTAAGGTAGGTGGATCTCTCTCCCTTAATTGATAAGCCATGTCCGGATCAAAACCATCTGGGAACTTAAGCAACGCTGATTTTCTAGTTGGTTTTAAATCATCTGGAATTGCATTATACACCACATTAAATCTAATGCAATAGTCTTGAACGAACTCTCCAGCATTTCGTTTGATCTTAGTGTATTCAGATTTGATTTGCAGCGGATCTTTCTTTACTTCCCAACGTTCCAGAAACTGTCTCTTCAGATCTTCTAATGTAGGAACACTTCTGGCCGGCAAAGCTCTGAACCATTTCCTTACCTCTCCACCAAAGGTCTGCAGGAATAGCCTCAAAGTCACATTCTCTTCATCAATCTCATGGAGATGGAAGAAATCCGTCATTTTGTCGACACGTTGTTGAGCTGTGATATTCTGAGGTGTGCCATCAAACAAAGGAATTTTGCTTTGATAATTTGCGGGCTTGTCATTCAAAACTTGAGGCAGAGCGAGAGGTGCAAACCGAGCGGCCATTGCTCTTGGCGGATTTGGTCTGGGGGTTGTTGGAGGAGTGGATGTAACTGAAGTATGAGGAGTATGAGGAGGTGTATGCAGAGGAGAAGCAATGTGGGATGAAGAAGGGGAATTTACTGCAGACTTTTGATATGTGATTATAGGTTGCAGGGGAATAGTGGGAATGAAAGGCGGTTCAGTGGGAACTTTCGAGGCGGAAGCCGTGATAGAAGATCCAATATTTGCAGATGCAGATTCTAGGAAATCAGCAAGATTTGAAAACTGAATGTCTCTCTGAAGGTGCCGCAAGATAAAATTTTCAATTAATTTATTGTTTCTTTCAACTTCAAGGGCTGCAGCAAAGTCAGGATTTGGAACTAGAGAACCAAGTGCACTTTCGGATTTGGTTTTAAACAGCGACAATTCAAACTTCTCGTCAAAATCAAGTTCTTCAAGATACTTAAAAATTGCAGGACATGAATGAGATTTAAACACGGGAGTCACAGAGCTCTCTTGACGAAGGAGTCTCGGAATCAAATTGGGATTTTCATAAACAGGAGGAGGATTAGGATCTGGATTAGCTCTGGTATATCTCTTTGAAGCCAGCGTGTTATTTTCAAGAAATCAAAGGAACATAAACAACTTTTTCAGCCTGTTAAACTCTAAGCTTATCATCCAGAAGCTTAGAATTTGCAGATGTACTGGGGTGTTTCAAGTGTCACGATTACAAGCTAGACCGGAGATTGACTGAAGTAGCATTTATCTACTTGCGCTAATGCAAAGCAAAAGCGTTTCGAAGGCTACCTGG
Source organism: Pinus tabuliformis (assembly GCA_031772625.1). Classification (NCBI taxonomy): domain Eukaryota; kingdom Viridiplantae; phylum Streptophyta; class Pinopsida; order Pinales; family Pinaceae; genus Pinus; species Pinus tabuliformis. The sequence continues at coordinate 514,519,010 of CM062805.1, read as the reverse complement.
CTAATCTTCAGGCTCCGTCTGTAGCTTATAAAAGAAATGACATCAACAAGCAAACCATTTTGTCCCCAGTATGGTCGCCACTATGTTAGCGCTGGAATCTACCTTAGGCTGAAGGAAGGCGAGACTCAAGGCCACATCAAACCAAGCTTAGCCTCGTAGCTAGCCCTACGAGGACAGGAGAGGGCTCTCTCCGGGTCTATCTCGGCAAAAGGTCTTCAAAGGAGCTGAGATAACTTATAATGGATATTGATTTTAGGCTAGTAAATGGATAGGTAGGTTTGATTTAAAATTTTTTGGGGTTTTGTTGGAGAAAAGGGAAAAAACAAATTTGGGCTCGGGGATGAGACCAGATCTTTGCAGAATTCGAGTTGGGGCAAGGTAGGTAGTAGCTTTAATGCTTTTTGATCATATGTATGGATGGATCAGAATGACAAGGAGCTGAAAAGGGCAAGGGGAAACAGGGATCCTCTCCAGACTGGTGAAAACATATAAAACTAAACAAATTTAAAGGCAGAGCACTGAAATCAATGGATTCAACCTCACTTACTCATTCATTTAGTTTCAGAAGCAAAAGAAGGGAATGGCATACATTAAAACATTAAAGAACTTACAAATAACTGAGAGAACACACCATCAAAACTGAAAACCACATGAATCCCAACAGGTGCTGCAAAACCTCTGATCTTTCCTTAGCCAAAATGCAGAAGATATGTACAATAGTGTGCCAAAACTTTCCCAATAGTCCAACCCCTGCTACTGACTGAAAATCTACATAATATAGACCATGCCAACCTATCTCCTAGTCTCTAGGGGTCAAGCTCCTCCTTCTAGGAGCAGTTTGAACTAATTCCAAACATAGAGCTGAAAACTAGGCATCCAAACAACCTGCCTCTAAAAGAATGGAAATTGATTCATTACATTAAATTTTTGCTATTTTGTGAATGAATCATCTAGAATAGGTGAATAACTGCCAAAGTTACATCATATACATCAAATTACATCAAGATAAGTCACATACTACATCAGAAGGTGAAACTGGTGAAAACTGGCTGAATTCCTGAGTTGGAAGATGAAAATTTGACCAAAAATCTCTATGCGCCGCGCGCCTGAGCTCTATGCGTCGTGCGTCTTTCAACCTGATTTTGGGGCACTTCCCGACATCAAAATCAAGCTCACAATAGCTGGTTGGAAAGCCCTGGATGTCTGCTATCCAGGCCAAGTGGAATTTCCCAATTTGGAGCTCATTTTCCCCTTCAAAATTTCATTCTCCCACAAGTACTTCCTGCTGATGCAAAAAGTGGCAGAAAGGTGATTTTCATGGTGTTTTTGACCCTTTTGATCATCCAGAACTTGATGAAATGCCTTGGCCATACTTGAGCATGCATAACTTACCATGACAAATCCAAAACTATAAAGTTTTCCTCCAGCAAGTGTCCCAATCATAAGCGTGCGTGTCGACGCGCTACGCGTTGGGCTGAAAAATCTGTTTTGCAAGCCAAAAATTTCAAAAACACAAAAATTTCTCCGAATTTGCTCAAATTCGGAGCGAAGACCCTCCATCATGTATCATGCTCAGCCACTGAAGCCTCAGCCAAAATCCTAAGTGGATTAGGCCTCTTTTGCCGTTTTAGTGCTCTGCTCAACCTCCTTTTCAAAATCTTTATTTTTGCTTTGCCGACGTGCATGTGAGCCCAGTAGTGATGTTTCATATGACGAAGCATGTCTTTGTCTCTATTGGCCTTCGCCAACAACTCCTCTAGATATCGATTGATTTTCTCAAGCCAAAATTACCGCTCAAAAGGTGTCAAATCGCCAGGTCTTTTCCGGGCCAACTTTTGGTCTTCACGGATTTGTCGCAGCTCTATAAGTGTGTGCTGGTCCTCTAGCTGCTTATTGCGCTACTCCAAATATTTGATCAGACATTCTGCCTTCAGCAACTTCTCATTCAAGCTGTCAATCTCAACCTTCTGCTTTTGGATGATCTCTTTCAGTTTCAAGCCAGGATAGCTCCCATCCACATCACTGAGTGTAACATCAATATCATGGCCTCCTAAAGGGCTCTCCTCATGCATCGGCCTCTTGCCTCTGTCCTGAACCTGTACCTGTGCTGAAGAAGAAGGCGAGACCCCTTCCATGCCATGTGGAGATAGTACTCGTCGTGTAGCTGCAAATAAGGCCCTGTGGCCTCGCTGGTATGTCACATACACTGGAGCACTAATATGCTCGGTCTCAGGAATGTCAAACTGATGTGAAGGCTCTCCCTCATCATGAACTACCTCGGGAGGCGGCTGTAGCGCTGTGAAGAAGTCACGGGAGATGAAATCCTCCCAAGTAATGCCCTACTGTGTGAGCTGTTGTACCACAATGATTTTGATCAACGCGTAATGATATATACTTCTATGCTGCTGTGCTGGGGTCTTCCTCTGTACAAGATATGTCATCCTCTCTATATTGCGATACATGAAGTATGGAATGCTCATCATACGTACCCTCGTGAAATGCATCAACAAACGAATATGGTACGTATAGAGGCGCGAGAATCTGCCCTCACAACTGAAATATCAAATGATAAGCTTCATCAAGGGTGCAAACTCATCCTTTAGAAATCTGAATGGAAATACCCTGCTTAGCTGCCTTATAAACCCAGGTTTGATGTATGGCTCATAGTAGAATTTATCTAGCTGCTATCTCTTGTTCCATTCCTCTCCTACATTTGGTATTCCGGTGGCCTGAGCAATGGTTTCTGGTGACAGAATGAAATCTACTCCGGCAAGATTTACATGGCCATCATGTAAGTGTAGAACAAATAGACGAGCTAGCTCATGATGATGCTGAGTTTGTGAAATCAGCTCACAATAGTGGTAACATGACTGATAGCGAAAACAATCCATTGCAAGCGAGCAAGCATGCAATTGAGCCAAAGAAGTAGGTTCTTCCCTGAGATGCTTACCACTTTTGCCACTTTTATGAGACCTCTGTGGTACATTAATTTCTGCTGTGGAATCACTGTCATACTCCTGTTCATAAACTGAATCCATCTCTGACATTGTGCTGAAATCAGACTGTTTGCAAAATGTATACTGATATAGGTATAGTGAAGGAAAAAATTTCAGTGTATGCTTTACTCCTCAAATGTGTCACATGTGTATCAAAGTATCATAGGAAAGCCATAATGAGAATAGTTTTGTCAAATGAGTTTGCCAAAAGAAACAGTGTGAAAATGACAATGGCCGTAATAATGACAGCAGTGATGTAATGGCAAAGAGGGGGCGTGAGGCCAAGGTTAATAATGAGCATGAACACCACTAAAAATAGATGACACAGGCATATATTAACCCACACAGTCCCTAATATTTGCTTCAAACCCTAAGAAGTGAATTTGGAAATAAACATAGGGTTTTACATTTCACACTTTTTTCTCCACATTCAAAACACCATAATCATGTCTAAAATTCACTGAGCAAACATAAAGGACCTACTTGCAAGCAGTTGGAGGCAATTTGGCATGAATCTGGACGAAGGAGCAAAAATTTTTGGCTCTGAATTTGTATGCGTAGCGCGCTTACCCAATGCGTAGCGCGCTCCCAATGCGTAGCGCGCATGTAATTTTGCACAGGCCGGTGAAGCCCAGTGCGTAGCGCGCTCCCAATGCATAGCACGCCTTCTCTGTGCGTAGCGCGCACTTCCCCTTCAACTCCACAACCTTGAAACTCTTCCACTTTGTCTTCAACACTCTAACTCGGTTTTGCTTTGGGAAATTTGTGAAAATGATTTGTTTTCCATGCTTTATATGGGTTGCAAAATATCTCATAAACCATAACCCATTTTTATAATGTTTGGCTTTTGGCACTTTATCATTTAATGCAATTTTGTCTTTGGCTTTTCACCTTTTTTTTTTTTTTTTTTTTCTGAATCTTGGACTGATGAAATGTCTTGATTTTTTGCAGAGATTTTGGCATTTGGCTTTGGCAAACATCAGAGGCTTGCTGTGAAACTTCTTATGGTGAAACAAATACATCAATATTACACAAACTAGATTTGACAGTTTCCAATTCAAAATAGAGTTTTGAACTAAAAATGTCTTCAAATTTTTTTGGGAATAAAAATATGAAATGGGAAACTTTCGAAACCAACCTCATGGCCTACGAGCTTTTATCACATGTATCCAAAGACTTGAAACCCTAGACTCTAGGACTAAAGACTCTTTTTAACAAAAATAATCATTTGTGACCGTGATGACGTGACCTGAACTTCAGTGATTTTTTAGGAATTTTAATTAGCCCTGCAGGTACAAGCATGAGGAAAGACAAGATGACCAGACCCTCTCGTCAGTCAATGGCATGCCCCTAGCGAAATGCAACGAAGTGGAATGAGCGAGACACCTAAGAATGATATGAAAAAAAGCGAACAGATCTCTGATAGAGGACTGTAAGGACCGACTCTAACAGAATGGTTACTTCATCTCCTTTCGTCCAAGTTCTTCCAAATTATTGGCTTGCGGGTTACACTTGTGCTAGTTGATGTGGGATGCCTTAATGCCTTCCTTCCAGCAGATGTTTTCCCATCACATCCAACTCATTGCTCCAGGAACAAGATCTAGAGTCCTTTTTTAGTACCTTAAGGTTTGCAGTCATTAGTGGAAGACTCGTTCGCTATCGATAGTGATAATACATCAATGTTTCCTGATTGATAGATTCTATCAAGTGTTCGACTTCAACACATTTATTCACACTTGTTAGATTATACAGGGGTACCTTGACTCTCATCATCATTATCGATCTCACGTTTCTTAACATTAGATATAAATGACTAATAATAATAAAAAAATCTCACATGGTCAACTTCAGCTCATTTATTCCCATAGTGTAGAAATGTACCATCTGCAGTTGGTGAAGACCTCGGTTTGTGTCAGCATATTGGTTCACTTGTCAGCACCTTCAGTTTTCTGCCAGTGTTACCATCCACCCTTATATGTTGTAGTTCATCACAAAAACATCATGTATGTTCACACCCGAGTTTATATAGTACCGCTATTCCACCTATATGACTTGGTACTATTATGAGGATCAATTATGCGGCATCAATGATCACACATTCTTCGAGCATCATTGATCAAATTTTCTTCTATATGTGATATTGAGACATAGCTTCGTTGTGTTGTTTTATGGCTATGATCAGATGATCCACTATGTATTCTTCAGTCTTCTCTGTACACTTATGTATACATGTTGGATCTGCTCTATACTTGATCAACGGACATGCTTTACTATCTCTGAGCATGGGTATGCCGCCTCAAACATGAGTCTTCTTTCTGACTCCTTCCACAAGTATTTAGTGGGATGGAATCTAGTGATCTCCTCTCAGGTCCTCAAATGATCTCTCTTTATACTTAATACATTTTGGCCATCATGTACCACTTCTGACCTCATATATTAGGGGGATCTGCTAAAGACAAGAATGTCATTCTCTTCAGCCTTAGTCAATTTGAACTTGTGAAGGTTATGCACTATAATTCTACCAAGGAAGTGTAGGTGAAGCTCAATCAGAGTCATGAAGGAGATGAAAAAGTCAAGCAGGCCAAACTTCAAACTTTTAGAATGAGGTTTGAAAGTTTAAAAATGAGTGAAGAAGAAAGTATAGTAGAATACTTCCTCAGAGTTGATGAAGTAACCAATATGATTAGGGGACTTGGTGAAGAAGTCAAGGAGGATGTGATTGTTCAAAAAATATTAAGATCCCTACCCATGAGATTTAATCCCAAAGTCTCAGCTATTGAAGAAATGGCCAATTTAAAGGATCTCAAGATGGACGAGTTGCTTGGTACCCTTACATCCTCTGAGATGAGAGTAGGAGGAGAGAAGTCTGAACCCAAGGAGGCAACATTCAAAGTGTAAAAGAAGGCCAAGGAGCATAAAGATCACCAAGACTACTCCAACTATAAATTTGATCAAGAGCTAACTCAATTTTCTAGGAAAATGAAGTGTGGCTCAGGAAAATATAAAGGGAAGTTTCCCTTTAAATGCTTTGACTATGGGAGAGTCAGAAATTTCTCATCCAAATTCCCTTACAAAGAAAATACTGAAAAGGAAGATGACCAAAAATTTAGAAACAAACCTCAGAAGTATCAGAAGAAGTTCTATAAGAAAAAAGGGGCTATACTCCAAACAAGATAGTTTAGCACTAGAATCATACAACAAAAATTATTTGTAGGATGATTCAGATAAGTATTTACTTATGGAATTTGGAACAAACTCCAAGATGAAAAATATTATAGACTCTGAAGAAGAATAAGAAGAAGGAGAGGTGGACCTTGGAGGGGAACTAGTTATTGCTCTTGATGAATTGAAGAAAGCAAGGAAAACGAATAAGCAGTTGAAGGAAAAACTACATGTTGAAGAAGGTATGTACAATTATGAAAATGAGGAGTTTGTTTATCAAAAGGAGAAACTTGAAGAAGCCATTAAAAGAAAATATAGTTTAGTCCTCCTACTAGAAGAAAAACAAGGAAAATATGAGAAGCTAGAAGAAGAGAACAAGCAGTTAAAATAGGAGTTATTCAAGGTAAACAAAGGAACGATATCAAATACATAGAAATATGAAATTCTATCATTGAAAGTCAAACTAAAAGAAGATAAATGAAAGGAAGAGGTTCTTCAAGATTTTATCCACAAATGGGAAGAAAAATGTCAGTCTCGAGGTAAAGGTTGTCTCTATAATAACAAACCTTAAGAAAATAAAGATCGAAGAATTAATAAATGAGAAATTTGCAGAAGGAACAAGAAATCTATATCAGATTATGAGTAGTCAGAGATCCTCAGGAATAAAAATGGTCCTAGGTTACTCCAAACCACAGGAGCCCCCAATGGGAAATATGAACTTCAGGTCCGCGGGATTTGAGGAACCACAGAGCTATATAAAGAAGCCTCAAGAAAGAATCGATGAAGACAAAAGGGTAGCAAGGAAAAGAGGAGATCACCACTAGAATAATAACTTCATCCATCTAAAAGAGGCACACCAATGAAGAATGAATCAATCTGCCAAACAACAGAGGTACCTTCATGCACAAACTCATGAATCTTCCAATCTTAGGTACTCTCATTTATTTTATGGTCATTTTTATAGTTTGGGCATAAGGTTGTTGAGTGTAAAAGGATCAAAGTTGAAAGAGATGAAAATTTTAGATACAATAATTATCAAAATTTTAGATCTCAAAATTCTACACTCAAAAATCAAAATGCTTTCTCTTCCCTAATGAATGATGTTGAATGTTTTAAATGTGATCATTTTTGGCATAAGGAAAGTGAGTGCAGAAGCAAGATAGAGTATCCATCCAAGTCTCAAAACACCTGGTGGTCAGTGGTTCGAAAGGATGAGAAGAATTGGAAACAAAAATATGGAAAAATCATGGAATGTGGACTCCCTCTATCAGCACAAAACCAAGAAATAAGATTGTATATGGACAGTGGTTGCTCCAAGGATATGACTAGGGATAAGAGTAAGTTTATGTTGCTAAATGAAAAGGACAGAGAGAACAATGTCACTTTTGGTAACAATGCTCCAGCAAGAATTAAGGGTAAAGACATAGCCAGTCTTGATCAAAAGACAAAATCACAAAATGTGATGTATGTAGGTGGTCTCAAGCACAATCTTCATAGTTTTAGCCAAATGCGTGATAATGGTTATGATGTGACCTTTCGATCCAAGGACTGTATGATCTACAACATGAAGAATGGAAAACTGGTGGGAAAAGCAATTAGAATCCATAATAATTTATATCTATTTGATGATTCCAGAGTTAACTGCTATTTAATCAAAATGAATGAAGCACACTTGTGGCACATGAGATTTGGCCATATGAATTTTGACAACTTAATAAAATTCAGCAAACTAGGAGCTATGAAAGGATTACCAAGACTCTCAAGGTCTAAGAACTCAATCTGCAAGTCATGCCAATTTGGAAAACATACTAGGACTCATTTCAAGTCAAAAGAGTTCTCCTCATCTAGACCACTGGAGTTCATTCACACATATATTTGTGGCCCAACTAGAGAAAAAACCCTAATAGGAGAAATGTATTTCATGCTACTCATTGATGATTTTACCATGGCCACTTGGATTGTGCTCTTAGAAGAAAAGTTGGAAGCATTTAAGCATTTTAAAAAATTTAAAGATCAAGTAGAAAATGAGAAAGGCTTAAGATAAAATGCTTAAAATCAAGAAAAGGAAGAGAGCACACTTGAAGAGAGTTCGAAGAATTTTGTGAAGAACATGGCATTGGAAGGTAGTATTTAGTGGCTAGAACTCCACAACAAAATGGAGTATTTGAGAGAAAGAACAGAACGATCCAGTAAATGGCCAGAGCTATGTTGGATGAAGAAAATGTATCCCACATCTTCTGGGGAGAAGCAGTACATGCAACAATATACCTATCAACTCAGCTCAGTCCTAATAGTAATAAAACAACCTATGAGTTGTCGAAGGGAATACCTGTATCAGTTAAGAACTTCAAGGTATTTGGGAGCAAATGATTTATCAAAAGGAGTGATAAAAATCTTGGAAAGTTTGACTCTCACGTTGATGAGGGTATATTTCTTAGTTATTCCCCTCGAATCAAAGGATATAAGTGTTACAAAAAGCAGGCAAAGAAGATTGAGGATTGCATTGATGTGATAGTGTATGAAATAGCTTCACAACCTGAGTCCTCTAAAAGAAACATGAATTTAGATGGTGAAGAAAATCTAGATATGAGGTCTGCAGATCTAGAAGAAATAGATTCAGATAGTGATGATGAAGAAACAGGCACAACTCCAAAGACAAAGACACCTTCTAGGTATGTACAGAAAGAACACCCTCAAAGTGAAATACTTGTAGATCAAAGACATGGTGTTTAGACCAGGAGGAAACTTGTTGGCAATAAAATTTATGTAAATTTGGCTTTGTTGTCACAGATTGAACCCAAGAATCTCAGCTAAGCAAGAGAGGACAATTTCTTGGTGAAATATATGAATGAAGAACTTTACCAGATTGAAAATAATGACACTTGGGATCTTGTTCCAAGACCTAGAGAAAAAAATCTCATTGGTACCAAATGGGTTTTAAAAAACAAGTTGAATGAGCAAGGTCAAGTGATCGGGAACAAGGCTCTTTTGGTCTGCAAAGGGTATGCTTAAATAGAAAGGGTAGATTTCGAAGAAACCTTTGCACCAGTAGCAATACTGGAAGCTATCATAATTTTTCTTTCCCTTACCAATCATAAAAACATCAAAGTATATCAGATGGATGTGAAATTTGCATTTATCAATGGAGATATGGAAGAAGAAGTTTACATTGAGCATCTAGAAAGATTTATGCTCACCACAAATGAAGGGTTTGTGTGCAAACTGAAAAAGGCTCTATATGGACTGAAACAGGCTCCCAGAGCTTGGTACAAAAGGCTAGATAAATATCTTTAGAATTAAGGCTTTAAAAAGGGTATTTTTTTACAACAAGTTATACATAAAATTTAAAGGCGGCCATCTACTGATTCTAGCAGTGTATGTGGATGATATAATTTTTCGTAGCGACATGGAACAATTGGGGGATCAATTCACAAAATGTATGCAAACAAAGTTTGAAATGTCCATGATTGGAGAGTTTTCTTTCTTCCTAGGATTGCAAATATCTTAGTCTCCATGTGGAGTGTTTATCTCCCAATCCAAATACCTTCGAGAAACTTTGAAGAAGTTCAGGATGGAAGATTGCAAGCTAGTGAGCACACCTATGGTTACAAGATGTAAATTATGCAAAGAAGATGAGATGCCACTGGCAAATCATATTGAATACAAATCCATGATAGAAAGCTTGTTATATGTTACAACTTTGAGACCAAATATCATGCAAGTTGTGGGTCTTGTGGCCCGATTTCAGGCCTTCCCTCGTGAAAGTCATGTTGTTGCTGTCAAAATTATTTTCAAATATCTTCAAGGAACAACAAAATATGGACTATGGTATGCTAAGAGTAAAGAATTCAAGTTGAAGGCCTACATTGATGCTGATTGGGTTGGCAATATTTATGACAGGAAGAGCACCTCAGGTGTAGATTTCTTCTTGGGAAAATGCTTGGTGTCATGGGTCAGCAAGAAACATGCCTCCATTTATTTATCAACTATTGAAGTAGAGTATATTGCAGTTGCTACATGTTGCACACAAATTCTATGGATGAAGAAGACCTTAAAATATATTCAGATAGAGTTGATTGATCCTATTCCAATTATTTTTTATAATAAAAGTGTCATATGTGGAGAAATCTAGGGCATGAATAATTAAAATATTTCTCTACTTGATAATTGCTTATTGTTGGGTGCAACCCAAATTGGCCAGATTTTTGGCAGATTTTGGGAATAAATCCAAGTTTTGTGGAAGCGCACGTATAAAGGATGTTGTGGAGTACAAAGTGAACCACACAACAGAGCAGTGGAGTAAGATGAAGATCACTCAACAAAGTCACCGCGCAACGTTGGGGCTTCGTGGAGAAGCCCCTTCCATTTTGTAAAAGCATTAAAATATTGTAAAGTTGTTGGTTTTGGGCCATAGCCCCTTGTATTTCGGAAACCATGGTATTGGGTCCATGGTAATGTAACGATGTAAATCCCTCATGTAATAGTATATATAGGGATGAATAATAAAGAAGAAGGCATAAAATAATGATGTATTGGATTAGATCTATGTTTATGTGATACTTTCGTGATCTATATTTTGGAGGACAGGCGAGGCTCCGCAGTTGTGTGCACGGAGGCCTGTGTCTGCAGCTAAGTGCGCGGACCGTCTGCAACTTCATGCGCAGACACCCTGCAGCTATATGCGCATGGAAGAAATGTTTGTTGTATCAAATTCCAAATTATAAGCAACAGTTATTGTGGATGTAGTCCCACATTGGGATGAACCACGATAAATTCTGTATCTCGATCTTTATTTGCTTATTATCTGCACTTATTTCAATACTACACAGTTTATGAATGTTTATGTTATGCTAAAGTGATGAATGTAATTATGTGAAGTCATGTATAAGTATAAAGTAATTTTTTGAGACGAATTTGTTTATAAATTAAAGCATAAAAGGAAGACAACACAGTATCCCTCAAGCTGCAGAAACCTAGTTCTACAACCTCCTGTAATCACTACGGTAAGACTATGATTTTCTTGCAAGTCGTTGCTGAGAGGGCCAGTGGTTGAGGGTTTTGTTGGTGCGCAACACATTTTTAACCCGAGTCCAGCCCACCTAAGCCAAAAAATAGTTTTGTTGTTGGGACCAAGATCTGTTTGAGGGATATATTTTGGCATCTGTCAAAGAAAGAAATCCAAGAGTGGGTAGAAAAGAAGGAATGCGAATTTGCAGATTAGGAGAATAGAAACCCTAAACTGTCATTTAAAAGGTGGTTGGAGAATTACATCTTTCAAGATCAGTACGAAATATTCTTTGGTTCGTTTCACATCGAGATGTATGAGTGGATTTCAAGATTGATAGAGAAAAAGAATTGTTTTAAAGGAGGTGAACCTAAGCATTGGACTCCAGAATTGATACAAAAACTAAAGAACATTGATAACAAAATTTCAAGAGTTGTTGATTTTTAGGTTGAGAACATTTTAGGAGGATTTATTACTGATTTCGCAGTAGATTCAAGTGTGTGATACAGTAAAGCTAAAAGAAAAAATTTCAAGGGGCCGCGAGGTAAGTACTTGAGATCTTTGAAATTATTGATTAAAATAATTTTGTGTGAAAAGGGAATTCTTCAAATGCAGTCACATTAGTAGATTATATTTGGAAAAATATCAGAAGAAGAGAACTGAACAATGTGAAGTGGAAAAAGGAATAGAGTAGACACTAAGAAGAGATCTTGTGACCAAAATATGAATATTTTCATAGAGACTAACTATAGCCCTCTACTGAGTGAATCCGTAGGTGAAGGAAACCCCCCTGAAAATCCCAAAGGAACTCCACAGTATTCACCCTTTCAACCTGAAAGTGCGTCGAAGCCCGAATCTAGCTAGAGAGACAAATTTCGGTTTTCCCCGCCCCCTACCCTCCCTACCCCCCATCTCCCTCCCCTTACGAATCCCCCTCCCCTCCCCCTTCCCTCTTGAGAAGAATGAAGGTTGATGATATTAATTTTTCGATCTTTAAAGGATATAGTCAGAGGACCCGGAGAAGTTATGGTTCTTATGTGAAGCAGCATGGACCGCGAAGTAGGTCCATGATGAAAATGTGAAAAAAGTGCAGCTTAACACAGAATTTAGAGATCGAGCATTAAATTGGTATATGAAATATTCGAGCAACCAGATAAGGTCTTACGTAGACATTAAATCAACATTGGTAAAAGAATTCAAAAATCAAAATCTGAGCCATAATGCATCACATAAATAAAGGAGATCAAACAAAGGTCGATTGAGTCAGTATGGGAATTTGATCAAAGGTTCCAGGTATTATTGGATCAAGTGAGCTTCAATATAGCTCCGTAGCAGCACAAGGAATGGTTTATAGTTGTCATGCTGCCACACATCAGACTACCTTTGACAGAAGAAAATAGAGACTCAATCCAAAGATTTGGAGTTGGCGATGAAGTTAGAAGCTTCACCGATAGGTGATACAAATGCAAGTATGCAACATATATAGAGTCAGCTGGTCAATTTGACTCTGCAATTACAGGATATGAAGAAAAATAGAAGAGTTTGCCACGAAGTATGGTGTACAAAATGAAAAGCATAAGGTCACTCTAAAGAGAAATGTCTTATTTTCAGAAATTATATAGCTAGTGGAGCACCTAATCCTTTGAATGATGGATCTAGTTTATGGTGCGAGATATGCAGAACTAGAGGTGAGAATCACTCTGAAGATTGCTATTTGTTACAAAAATATGTGCATACTGCAAAAAACTTATTTTTCAATTTTTGTAAGTCAGTGGGGCATAATGAAAATAATTTTTGATCCTATGAATTGATGATGGATCACGATGCTGATACATATAGAATGCAAGGTGAAAAACAAGGACATGAAGGAAGTGGACAACGCGGTGGCCAAGGTGGATATGCAGGATGATTTTATGGTGGTGGAGTTGGTCGAGGTCGAGGTCATATTATTTGTTATAATTTCAGCCAAGTAGGTCACTTCAAAATAGATTGTTAGAATCTGACTACGACATGTAAGTATTGTAAATCATTTCATCATGTCATTGAAGAGTGTCCAGTACTTATAGCGAAAATGCAAGAAAAGAAGAATCGACAACTGACCTATAACATTCAGATGATGATTGTGGAACCGAGGATAGATGAACCTCACATCAATATTGTAACAAGGAGTGGAGCTACAACAGGAAATGACAAAGCAAATGGGAATAAGGTAGTTGAAGATACATGGGTTAGAAAGACTACAGAGAAAGAACCAATGTTCGATATTCACAATGAAAATAATTTTTCATGGAAGCAAAGCGAAGCCTTATGGATGCAGGAGCTTCGACATCTAGTGCACAATCGAAGCAGAAGAATAACAATGACATAATAGCAACTGCGACACAAGATATGGATCCAGGTATTTTAAAATATTTCCTACAAACTTGTATGAAGTTGTTGAGAAACTAGAAATCTATAGAAGGACTGTAGGAATGGATAGACTCTTGTGTATCTAAGGAAGTACCTCTGAGTGAAATGTGCGAATTAAACAATTTATATAAATAAAAGAGAACTAGAAAGGAAATGGGGCTTAGTGCACAAATACGAGAATATGATATGGACCAAGTTATTTTAGATCTGGGATCTGAAGTTAATGTCCTAACGAATCAAACAAGGGAACTAATGGGTAAACCGAAGTTGCAATGGTCACCTATTCAGCTAAGAATGGTGAATCAACAGAATATTGTCCCTCTAGGAAGGTTATCAAGAATTATAGTGGACATTGAAAGGGTGTGCACTACTACAGATTTTGAACTAATAGAAATTGTGGATGACAGTAACCCATATCCTGCATTACTTGGATTGAACTAGGAATTTGTTAATATGTCTATAACCAACTTGAAGAAGAGGAAAATGATATTTGAAAGCAACAATATGAGAGTAATAGTTCCCTTGGATCCATCAGAAAGAGTGAGGTATATTGAACTTGTTAAAGAGGAGTACAACACAACTGATATAGATAACATCTATCAAGTGGCAGCCAAAGAAGAGGAATGGATTAACCCTACTGCAGATGGAAAATTGGGTTGGGATCAGGACAGTTCCTTCACTTCAGATTCAAAAGAAGAATTAGAAAATCGGCAAAACAGGCTATATGAAGTGTCTACAAGGCGATGTGCAAGAATGACTAAATCTTCATTGTATAACCTTTGAGGTATGTAATTTTCCTTACTATGATGGTTTGGGTGATATAAATAATTTTCTTGAAGAATAGGAAGAATCGGTACTAGAATGTTAAAGATTATTAGCCTAGATATAGCCCTAAGAGCTATTCCTACTATATGGTCGGGTACATATAAGAAGGAACATAGGAACTTAGCAATAATGTTGAAGGCTGATATGGGTAAGGTTTGGTCAAGTAGACATAGAATTGACAGATAAATATGATGGTCAAACTGATCCTAGAGAGCACATCCAGCTTTGCATGACAACATGGAAAGACATTCCATGAGAAGAATGGGCGCATCGGTTTATATTGACATGGTACTGCGAGCTAGACAAAGATGGTTGATGGGTTTATATTGACATTTAACTTTGAAGAGGGTTTTCCATATATAGATTCAGCCCTTCAGATAGTTAAAAAGACGATTTTTGAGAATGAAATTCCACTCACTTGGTAGCCTGATTGGGATGCAAAACTATAGAATTTACTAGAATGCTACAACATCGATGTAGAAGAAGACGAAGACCCTCGCAATATTTACATAGCAGAATCTAAAGGTCACTACAAAGTGAATGGACCTGAGATAGAAATGCCTGATATAACAAATGCTAAATATAGGGTTAGAACAAGAGCCGAATTTTGCAACCATAGGAGATTATTGGGATGAAGACATAGGTAGCAAAGTGAGAGATCTTTTGCATGAATACCAAGAGTTATTCCCCACTAACTTCTCAGATATGAAAGGCATAGTAGGGGACTTGGGAGTTATGAAGATTCCTTTGAAACTTGATGTGAAGCCAGTTAAGCAAAGACCTTATAGACTGAATCCAAAATACAAAGAAAAAGTGAATAAAGAACTTGAGAAAATGATATCAACTGGAATCATTGAACCTGTGGAAGAATTAGAGTGGGTAAGCCCTATGGTAGTACAAGAAAAGAAAACACATGGTGAAATCAGGATTGTGTTTATTTAAGGAAGTTAAATGATGCATGTCTACATGATCCATTCCCTACTCCTTTCACTGATGAAGTATTGGACAATGTAGGAGGCTAGGAAGCCTATTCATTTACAGATGGATTTTTAGGATACCATCATATTAGAATTGCACTAGTGGATTGACATAAGACCACCTTCGCTATAGAATGGGTTCATATCAGTATACGTTGATGCCTTTGGGTTGAAGAATGCCCCTTCCATATTTTCAAGAGTAGTGGGTGCAACTTTCAAATAGTATATTCACAATTTTTTGGGTTATTGAAGAAACATGTTGTGAGCTTAAGGCTGATGCTTGACACATGCAGACAGTATCATATTTCTCTAAACACAAAAAGGTGTATATTTTGTGTACCTTTTGGTATATTGTTAGGACATATTATTTGCAAGCATGGATTGATGGTGGATCCTGCAAAGATTGCTATTATTGTGAATCTACCTCCACCAAAGATAGTTAGGGACCTTCGCACCACATTGGGACATACATGATATTACAGAACGTTTATCAAAGGATATAAGAAGATCAATGCGCTAATGGAAAAAATGTTGAAGAAATATGTAACATTCCTATGGAATGAAGAGTGTTAAAAGAGCCTCAACACACTAAAAGAAAATATGGTAATTGTGCCTATTTTGGTTTTCCCATAATGGAATAAGGAATTTCATGTTCATGTGGATGCTTCATGCATAGCTTTAGGAGTGGTATTGGCACAACCTAGTGCAGGAGAAATAGATCACCCCATAGATTTTGCAAGTAGGAAACTATCTAAAGCAAAAAAGAACTATACAACTACAGAAAGGGAAGGTCTAACTATGGTATATGCATTACAGAAGTTCATACATTATTTGTTGGGATCACATTTCAAGATGTTCACAGATCACTCTACACTAAAATATTTGGTAAACAAGCTTGTTTTAGGAGGAAAAATTTTCAGGTGGATATTACTATTTCAGGAGTATGACTTTGAAGTTATTGTTAAGCCAGGAAGACTAAATGTTGGACCTAATCATTTATCAAGGATAGAAACAGGAGAAGAACCAATAGATATAGAGGATAATCTTCCTGATGTGGAATTGTTTTTTATCAGAGTAGAAAATGAGAACTTCATTGATATTATTCATTTCTTAACCACAGGAATGGTCCCTTCAGAATACACTATGCAACAAAAGAAAGAGATGGTGGTTAAGGTAGCAGATTTTTCACTGATAGCAAGACATTTGTATAAATTGGGACCAGATGAAATATTGCGCAGGTATGTTCCTAAGCACGAAAAATAGATAATTTTGACAAAATCTCATAGTGGCGTAGCTGGTGGACATTATGTAGGGAAAGCCACTACGCAGAAAATTTTAAGAGCGGACTATAGTGGCTTACATTACACAAAGATGCAAAGGAATATTGTTGAGCTTGTGATATCTGCCAAAGAATAGGAAAACCTTCAAGGAGAGATGAAATGCCACTAGTACCACAAGTAACATTGCAAGCTTTTAACAAATGGGCTATTGATTTTGTGGGACTGATCAATCCACCAAGGAAAAATACTGGTGCGAGGTATATAATCACTGCGATTGATTATCTGACTAGGTGGGTCGAAGCACAACCTATGAAGGATTGCAGTGCATAAACTGCTGTGAAGTTCATATTTGAGTATATTTTGTCTAGATTTGGGTGTCCAAAGATATTGATGAGTGATCAAGGGTCACATTTCTTGAATCAAACCATTGAAGCATTAACTGAGGAATTTCAAGTTTACCACCAGAAGAGCACTCCTTATCATCCTTAGGAAAATGGAACTGTGGAAGCATTCAATAAGATTCTGGAGAATGCACTCACAAAAGTGTGCAATGTGAATAGAAATCATTGGGATCTAAGGATTCCAGCGGTGTTGTGGGCATATAGGACAACATGCAAGAAACTAATAGGACAAACACCTTTTAGGTTGGTATATGAAGAAAGAAACAACCATGCCTATGGAGTACATTGTGCCAAGTTTAAGAATTGCAGCCTTCACAGACATGGCAGACTCTGATATAATGGAAGAAAGGATGGCACAATTACTTGCTCTAGAAGAAGACAGGTTTATAGCAGGTTTTCATTAGCAAGTGAAAAAAGAAAGGGAGAAAGCCTGGCATGACAGGAACATCAAGAAGAAAACATTCCAGGAAGGAGATCTTGTACTTTTATATGATAGAAAATTCACGAAGTTCCCTGGAAAATTTAAAACACATTGGTTAGGACCGTATATCATCAAGCACATCTTTGATGGTGGTGCAGTGCAGCTTGCAAAGTTAAATAGTGATCTGGATTTAAACAAAAATGTAACAAATTACAGAGATAACCATAAACACAAACATGCAGTGGAAATAATACTTCATTTCATTAATGTAAAATACTAAAATATGCTTACAAACAAAAATGGAAATAAACCAGCTAGGGCGATGGTAGCTTATCTTTGAGAAGAGATGTGGCAGATACATGCCTCTGAGTTGTGTTACAATGAGGCTCGAAGGCCTATTTATTGTTGAGAAACAATGGAAAACACTTAACATCTAAAAACCTAACCCTAGGAGATGAAATGCCAAGTTGTGGGCCCTGTTTTGGGTAAATTGGTACATCAACTTCCCGAGGTCGTAACTTTGGCACCCGATCTCCGTTTGACGTGTACAATAGCTCATTAGAAATATCTATCCAAGAACTATAACTTTGGGAAGAGAAAAATTGGTCCATGGACTCCTGTTGCTCCTAGATTTCCCAAAAAATGTCATTTAGGGCCTCAAAATGGCTCCGGAAGTTCAGGACCCGGAAAACTGCTAAAAATAGTAAATTGTGCTACAATTAAGGAAACAAAAAAGTTGAAAGAGACAGTTGTGGGGGTCCAAGTGGGATAGGTGGGTGGCCACAAAAATCCACCTAGATCATTCCTCCCCCCTTAGGAAGCAATGGCCCCCATTGCATTGAGTTCCTCCATCTGCTAAACTTGGTCCCTAGTGAGCTGTTCTGCAATCTCTATTGTGTCCAGTAATGGTGGGAAGCATGGTCGAGGGTGTTCCATATTGAACACTCGGTGAAAGTAAAGGAATGGAGGAATGTTATGCTCCAAAGCATTGTTTCCCAAATCCTTGGTAATGATGTAAGGTCCATGTCAGAGTGGTCGAAGCTTCTGATGGGCTCTTGTAAGGCGTTATTTCTGCAGACGCAACCAGACTTTGTTGTCCACCTGAAGCTTGTGTGGTATCCCTGTAGGTGAGGAGAAGTTGTTCCTGTGTTTTTTCATGATCGTATCCCTTTGCTGTTGCTGCTACATGGAGGAACCCTTCGCAGGGGTCATGGATGTGGCAATGATCTTCCCCTTACTTTGGGAGTGAACCAAACAAAAAATAAATTTCCTAGTCTGTGAGATGAGCTTGTTGCCTTTCTTAGCAGTGATCAAAGAGGTGGCAGTAGGTGGGGCTACCTTCAGTATCCTGTATAACAAATTACCCAAAGAAATAAAAACAGCATGAGGCCTTGAATCATACACAGCATGTCACCTCCAAAAGTATGGTTGGCCTAATAATACATCACAAACATCCAGAGGTGTAACATCACACAATACCTCATCTGTGAAGGGTTTGATGTTGTAGGGAAGGCGACACTGCTGGCAAACTCAGAGATCTCGTCCTTCGTGAAGCCACCCAATACTATACAGCTGCGAGTGTGGTGTAGTTGGTAGGCCCAACTGTTTCACAACCTCTGCTGAAATGAGGTTCTTTTGGCTTCCACTGTCAACAATGAATTGTAGCAGTGAACCCTTCACCCACATTTGTGAGTGGAAAAGACGTTCCCCCTCCTCTGGATCTTTGAGCTCATTCTTCTAGATCTTGGCAGTGGCAACAGTGGCGTTGGGCTCTGCATCAATGATCTGCCTCCCTTTTCCATTCCCCTTGTTGCGTTCTGACTCAGGGTCAGAACATGCATCTAATTCTGAAGCCTTCAACTCGGTCACCAGCGACTGCTTGGTCCAACACTCACTTGTGTTATGAGCAAGGCTCTTATGGAACTCACACCACTTTCCTATGACCTTCTTTGACTTCATGGTGTTGTTCTTTTCTTGCAACTTCGACGGGTTGTCTTGGGTTGCCCCATCTTGGCTTTGTCCTTTGATCTTTGGATTCGCAGATCCAAAGTCTCGCTTCTTCTGCTTGAACTTTTGCTCGATTTTGACAGCGTATCGGTACGTTGTGCCGAGTGAGGAGATGTTCAGGAACTCCATCTCTTCCTAGATGTATCTGTGTAGGCAGCCATAGTATTTGAGTAGCAAATGAAGTTCAGAGTCCTTGATACCCAATTGTGTGTGAAGGGTATGAAAAATGTTTGTGAACTCTGGCACATCTTCATCCCTTCCCTGCCGCAACGTGGTCCACTTTATGTATTTGTCCTCATAGCTTTTGACTGGGTAATACTACTCCTTAATGGCATCCCAGAATGAATTCCAAGTGGGTGCAGCTGAAAATAGTGAGCTTGTACTTCATCCTTCTACTCGCAATAGGTTTCCCACCAGTCCTTGACGTGGGGGGCTGCTTTGAGAAGAGTGAAAACAATCTTTTCCCGACTCGAAAATTCATGAAAAGAAAAATACCCATCTAGCAGATTTAACCATTTATCTACGACATCTGCGCCTATTTGACCCTCAAAGATGGGGATTTCAAATTTAACTTGTACGTTAAAGGGTGTGTTGTTTCTAAAGTAGCTGTTGGAAGACGATGCCTCGCCTCTGGGTAGCCGCTGAAGGATTTGGGCAAAGTTGTCAATCATCACGTTCCTTTGTCACTTGAGGGCCTCTTCGAGCAAGATTTTGATAGGATCTCCTGCCCCCTCGTCTTTCTTTTCATCCGCCATGGGAGGCCGTAGGGATTTGTGAGGCTGGTCTTGCAAAGGTTCGACCAGTTCAAGCCCTAACTCCTTATATCCCGATCTCATTGGGAACATGCAAAGAAAAACAGAGAAAAAGCAGACCGCTCTGATACCACTGATCCGGATTTAAATAGGAACGCAACAAATTATAGAGATAACCATAAACACAAAGATGCAACAGAAATAATACTTCATTTCATTAATGTAAAACACTGAAATATGCCTACAAACAAAAATGGAAATAAACCAGCTAGGGCAATGGTAGCTTATCTTTGAGAAGAGATGTGGTGGCTACATGCCTCTGAACTGTGTTACAATGAGGCTCAAAGGCCTATTTATTTTTGAGAAACAATGGAAAACCCTTAACATCCAAAAACCTAACCCTAGCAGATGAAATGCCAAGTTGTGGGCCCCGTTTTGGGTAAATTGGTACATCAACTTCCCGGGGTCGTAACTTTGGCAACCGATCTCCGTTTGATGCATACAATAGCTCGTTAGAAAGATCTATTCAAGAACTATAAATTTGGGAAGAGCAACATCAGACCATGGACACATGTTTCTCCTAGATTTCCCAAAAACATTGTTTATGGCCTCAAAACAGCTCCAGAAGTTCAGGACCTAGAAAAATGCTAAAAACAGTAAATTGTGCTACAATTAAGTAAACTGAAAAGCTAAAAGAGACAGTTGTGGGGGTCCAAGTGGGGTAAGTGGATGGCCACCAACATCCACCTAGATCAAATAGTTATTTGATTCTAGGATGAGTGAATGGTAGCATATTGAAGGTATATAGGGACAACTTTGTCCCTGGAGCTTCGCACTAAAGAACGAAAGGATAAGATTCTTAGTGCCACTTGTAGTTGAAAGTGGGCATTGGATTATAAACTACTCTACATAAGGGAACTTCGCTAAAGGAATATTATTGCATGATATTCAACAGTATGTCGAAGTCTGAAATAATCGCAACGAAGGAAGGATTGTTGCACCACAAGGGAAGGTTTGTCAAAGTTCTCCAGAAATATGACCATTGGAAGGAAAAAGTTGTCATTAAAAGAAACGTGTCGTTAAAAGGTGTAGGAGAAATGCATTTATGAAGCACAGCTAGCTGGATCTAGTGCCATATCTACATTTAATGAGCAAGATCTAAGCTAATCATGGGGTTCAAAATTCAAATTCGTTATGAAAGCCATGTCCTGCTCCACATTTTAAACTTTTCTATATAGAGAATTCAGTTTGAGAATTTGTGACCAAGTGTGAGACAAGTATGTTTTTGTATGTCTAAGAGAAGTTTCGAAGAGATTTCTAGAGAGTTTGCAGAGAAAGGGCTAACAGGGGTCATCGAAGCTTAGACTGGTAAATCCATAACATCAGGTGTACATGTGGCCCTAACGCGCATGAG
This sequence comes from Pinus tabuliformis, assembly GCA_031772625.1. Taxonomy (NCBI): domain Eukaryota; kingdom Viridiplantae; phylum Streptophyta; class Pinopsida; order Pinales; family Pinaceae; genus Pinus; species Pinus tabuliformis. The sequence continues at coordinate 514,497,361 of CM062805.1, read as the reverse complement.
GTCGTTGCGAAAATAAGTAGCCATGGAAGAAAAGCCACAAAGAAGACAATAAAAGATACCAGTTGAAGCCTCTAGAGTAGAGTTAAGGAAATAAATGAGAAAGAAGGTAGAGAAAGAGAAACAGACAAAGACCAAGCAGGATAAGAAACCTGAGCAGAAGGTGGAGAAACTAGTGCAGCAGAAAGAACCAGAACAAATCCATGATAGTGAGGAGGAAGCCAAAATGCACCAAATAGAGATAGAGGGCGCAAAAATTCCCTTTGTGTTGCCACGATATTTGCCACGAAGGGAACCGGGTGCCAAGCTGGCTAAATATCCCAAAGAGACGAAATTAGACACTTTCACACCACTGCTACCTGAAAAAGTGCCATTAGAAGGAGAATTATTGGGAAACATTCCACAGTTGAAGATGGAGGATTTGGACTTCAATGAATGAAGTAAGTATCCTCATTTCGAGCTGAGTAAGTACCTACAATAGGTGTACTATCCAAAGAGTGGAGTTAAAAGGTTGGAGCCACACCAATCAGATTAGGGATTATAGAGATCGGGCTTTCTGAACATGTTAAATGTGCCACACCTCGGTAGAAGCACATCTAACATAGCTTGTGTTAGATAGTTACAGATATTAGTGCATGATGGATGCCTCTAGCTGGGGAAGAGAATCCTGACTGAGGAAATGTTGATAAGAAGGATTGCTAGATTTCCATACCAAGGAAAGGACCTCATCGAAGAGTTCGTTGGAAAAAACAAAGAGAAGGCAGTAGCACAAACAATGAAGGACAAGTACGGGATAATAAAAAATTCACGAGGTTATGATATTAACTCCATCAGCAAGCAAGGGGTGTGCTTCACCACACACATCTTAGCCAAAAATATAATGAGGAAGTGTATAGAAAACGAAGTCCCTAGCCGCGAAATGCAATATGGGGTTCAGTTCAACTAGGTCAGGTATTCATGCAAGGAATTTTTTGCGGACTACCAAGAAGTACAGGAATAGGGTAAGACATTTCACTATGCATGGTTGATCTTGATCATCATGTTGTTAGCATGGAAAAAGATGGAGGACTCGCAATTTCCTCTAGTCGAAGTAGATATATGCGAAGCCACGCGATATGCCTCACTCTGGCATAACAAGGAGCCATTGTGTGCATAAGAGAACAAGATCTTCTTTGTACTGCTGGATAGGGACTTTCACATGGTGGTGAAACAGCATCCTAGGTTATTACCAAGTTCGTATGATCAGTATCACAATATAGAAGAGTTTAAGGCAGACTTTCACAGGGTATATGCAAAGTCTCGGAAGGATTTGATGGAAACATGGCATCCTATGCCATATTTGATCACCGAAGATGACCTTCTCAGAATAATACAACATTTTTCGGACGAGTGGATGACTCCAACCATAGAAGGCGTTGGAGAAAAGAAGGACACCATGCCAGATGCAGGTCCAAGTGGAAAGGACAAAGGAAAAGACGCAGAAGAGACAGAGCTAGAGCAAGAATAGGGTACCAAGGACCCTCTCAGTGACGAAGAGGCAGAAGAGGAATCCCTTTTCATCATCAAGAAGAGGGTGCCTACAGCGCCTACGGTGAGCGCAAGGAAGAAGCAGAAGGCATAAAAATCTAAGGGTGCAATACCACTTGTCCTTATTGATGGGGATGTTGATGAAATTGGAGACAAAGTCCAGGAAGTAGCAGCAAAAACATGGGACGAGATTGACAATCGATACAGAGCACTCTTGGAAAATGTTCAATGGGGTATTGCAAAGTTAAATTCACTGTCGCAGATAGCCAAACAACTGGAACTGACAGGTCAACCACTGCAGCCAGAACGACGGATAGAAAAAACATTTGGGTTCAAGATTCTGCAGATACCAACTGGAGCATTACAGTTTGAGTCAACCAAAGACAAAGAGTGAGAAAAATGGTGGGACCATGTCAATATGAACATCGCTGCACTGCCAACTCAGATATTGCATGATTTCCACCAAGGTATAATTGTTGAACTACAAGAGCGAGAACAACGCACTTCACTGTTAAATATTTTGGTGGAGAAGGAAGGAACTTCGCTAAAGAAGGATCTTGATCAACTGATTAAGGAAAGGGATGGAGCATGCTAGCAAAAACAAAAGCTATAGGAAGTCATTACAAAAACTTGTATTATGGTTACAAACGTAAAGGTCCGCGAAGAAGCGTCACCAATAGAGAAGGTCGCGAAGCCTGGCCTCACAATAAGCGATTCAAAGAATAATCTTGCATAAATGAAGTTTGAGTATGAATTGAAGATTACTGAGCTAAAAATGAGGCTGCAGCCAGTAATGCCACCATAAGTACATTAGAAAAGGGAAATGAACCTAAAATTTTCACTCAAAGGCATCTCTGACACAATGGCGAACTGTGGTAAACTACTAGATGAAACTATGCAGATTTGGACCTCATTGCAAGAGGATCCAAACATTTAGAGGATTGAAGAGGAGCTCCAGATGAAGTAGAAGAAGTTGGAAGAATGTTGGGCAACTACAAATACCTTACTAGTCTAGCAGAGGCTTGCCAGAATCACTGAAGGATGAACTCTTCAAAAGTAGATTGAAGACGTTCAAAGGAAAGAGCAGATTTTGATAGAGAAGACTCAGTCGTGGTAGGATGAGGCCCTCCAAATTTCACAGGCAGTATACGATAGGCTCAAGGAGCTATGATAGAGGGAGAAAGAAGTGTTGCAGAAGATTTTCAGACCAACAATAGAGGCTTCTGGAATAAGTGCATCGAGAGGAGAAATAGGGAGAATAAATACTTCAGTAGTATAATGAGGCCAACATGAGCATCGAAGCAAAGAGTGGAGGCATAGAAGCTGAGTGACTCGGGACGAGTCATATGTGAGTGTTGGGGGCTTGTTGGGCGCAACCCAACTTGGCTAGATTTTCGGCAGATTTTGGGAAGAAATCCAAGTTTTGTAGAAGTGCACAGTAGAAAGGATGTTGCGGAGTACGAAGTGAACTATGCAGCAAAGCAGTGAAGCATGATGAAGACCGTGCAACAAATTCATCGCGTAGCATCATGGCTTCGCAGTGAATCCCCTTCCATTTTGTAAAAGCATTAAAATATTGTAAAGTTGTTGGTTTTGGGCCATAGCCCCTTGTATTTCGAAAACCATGGTATCGAGTCCATGGTAATGTAACGATGTAAATCCCTCATGTAATAGTATATATATGGATGAATAATAAATAAGAATGCATAAAATAATGATGTATTGGATCATATCTATGTTTATGTGATACTTTCATGGTTTGTATTTTAGAGGAGAGACGAGGCCCCACAGCTGTGTGCGCGAAGGCCTGGGTCTACAGCTGAGTGAGCAGATCATCTGCAGCTTCATGCACAGACACCCTGCAGCTGTGTGCGCGGGGAAGAACTGTTTGTTGTATCAAATTCAAAATTATAAGAAATAGTTCTTATGGATGTAGTCCAACATTGGGATGAACCACAGTAAAATCTATTTCTCAATGTTTATTTGCTTATTATCCGCACTTATTTTTGTACTACACAGTTTATGAATTTTTATGTTATGCTTAAGTTATGAATGTAATTATGTGAAGTAATGTATAAGTAAAATGTAATTTTTTGAGATGAAGTTATTTATAAATTAAATCATAAAAGGAATACAACGATGCCACAACGCAGTATCCTTCAAGTTGCAAAAACCTGATTCTACAATCTCCCATAATCACTTCGGGTGAGACTGTGATCGACTTGCAGGTCGTTGTCAAGAGGGAAAGTGGTTGAGGGTTTTGTTGGTGAGCAACACACTTTGAACCTGGGTCTGGCCCACCTAAGCCAACACTTGTGATATACTTTTACTTCAGCTTACAATATTTTCTTCTTTATGTTATTATTGTGTTATTTTCATCAAAACAATTACCAATGTACACAATAAAAGACAAGTGACACAATATGTAGGCATTCTAGGTAGGGCCAAAACCTCTCACCTCTTGAGAGGAAAACCTGATCAAAATTCTTCTTCTAGATCTTCAATTGATGAGTACCAAGACCATGACAAAGACTCTTGACTCTAGTATCCTCCCAAGAACCTTGTCACTAATATTGATTCTCTTCATCTTCCCTTTCTTGACTTTCTTCTTGATCTCGAACTACTCTCCTCAGCTCCTTCTAGAGAAACTCAGTCTCTATACTTCACACTGCTTCTTCTCCACTTATCCTAGAGAAACTCGGTCTTTAAGATATCACTGGCTTCCTCTAGAGAATATTGGTCTCTAGATATCTATTTTGGTTACCTAGAACAAGTATTCCAGAAGAAATCTCCTTTGTTGCCCTAGAAGAAACTCTTCTTCGCTGACCCAAAAGAATCTCTTCTTAGATGCCCCAGAAGAAACCTCTTTTTCACTGCCCCAGAATAAAGTCCTCTTTGTTGCCCCAGAAGAATCTCTTTTCCGTTGTCCCCGAAGAAACCTCCTTCGCACTTCTTCTCACTTCTCTTTATAACCCTTCTTCTTCTCACTTCTTCACTGGATGTATGTCGAGTTTATTTTCTTCAAGTGCAGTCGAGTGAGGCTACTTATACACATCAACTCATGACCCTTAGGTTGATATGATGACAAGTAGTGAGGCCGACTTCTTCTAGAATGTTATTCCATCGTTGTACGCTGAATTGAAGAGGATAAGTGACAAGGTCTTGGAGGATATTTTACATAGAAAAAATTGACCTTTTACAAAGTGTAACATGACTTCATTACATGACAATGACTCTATCATTTTATGAATATATGACAAATAATTCCTAAAGGCTCTCAATGGGAGTCTTAACTCAAAAATAAAATCTCTTTCTCATGAAACCCATGAAGCAATAAATACAATAAAATTATTTTTTATTCTTTACATCACATTACATAAAATCATAATTACATGTCATTATGAAGACCGAACCTAGTTACACTTTTCAACACTCCCTCTTAACTAGGGAGGTATTCATAATGGTACTTAGACTTTCTCAATCTTAAGAATTTCTCATAAGAAGAATTTGGATTGGTAACTCATTTGTATAGCATCATATCAACCATCATTGTTACATAGCAAGGCCTTGAATAATAGCTCCATCTCTCCACAATATCTTAGCTCAATGTTGGCAAGACCAATGATTTATAGACACTCTTATCATTGTCTCTCTAAGAACATCCCCTACCTGGGTACTTAGGGTGTGTTCCATGAGGACTATTATTATCTTAGACTCCCCAACCCAATATCAGTCCTCCATGGCTACTCTTGTATTGGATGCCCTATCTCATCCTCAAAGAGTATCGGATGCCAAATGATTACCCAATCTTCCATTTTTTCTTCCCAGGTGAAGACCAGAATGACATGTCTATCTCTCCCTCTCAAATAGGGAGGACATGTTCCAATAAAGGAATGTACTCATTCCTACAAAATGAATGTACTCATTCATACAAAGGAATGTACCTAAGCTCCCTTTTGGTTGAAGAATTTCTAAGTTCCTTCCAATTAAGAAAATTCTTTTCAAGCTCCCTCTTAACTAGGGACCTATAGAATCTCCTCAAGTGGAGATCATGGAACAACCACCTGCTTGAAGATCTCCTTCCTTCGATGTCATGAATTTATTCTTCATCATGGAGTCTTCATCTTTTGGGGACTTCTTCATAGGGCACAGACCATCCATCGCTTTCATCCATGAGTTAGTCATGTCCTCATATCATCAGAAAGTGATCCATTAGTTTTCCATCTGGCTTTACTTCATGCATTCTTCTTTCATGCCATATTTTCCAGAAGGATCTTACATCTCTCAATATGGTCCTCTTGGAATTCATCCATGGATCTTCCCTTTGGCAGTCCTACATAATCCCATCTAGATATTAGTTAAAAAATAAGAGATGAACACTTAAATCAAAATTACCTTTGTGATGGTCTTTCATCATGACATCTTCCTGTAGGTATCAACATCCTGTATGAAAATTGACACATTTCCAAAATATATCCATTGTCAAGGGTCTCCATATTTTTTTGGCTCTTATCAGAGTCTTCATATCTTTTTGGGAGATATTCTAGTCAACTCTTCTTGGTATCAAATGTTGAATGCCTTCTACCTTTGTTGCATATTTTCACAATCTCTTCCTTTCTTTTGACACATCATTCCCAGGAGCTTCCAATCAGAGTTCCTTAATTAGTTTTTCTCATGATTCATTGTGAGAACATATTATGTTTATTTCATCTAGTGTGACTTATGCCTTGCTGCAATCTTTAGGAGGAGGAGATTACTTATTCTTTTGATCATGTTTCCCGAGGTGGAAATAGTGATCCATATTATATGAAACCATATGACATAACTTTCATAATAACTTATGTAATCATACATACTTCATATTTATTTTTGGTCATCCAGAATTCATGTAGCATCTTCATTTGAAGGAAAGAACTTTATCCTTTAGACCTGTTCCTTTGCTATGTCATCATACCATCATCCCTTGAATCTCATGAGTTGGAATTCCTAATGAAACATTTTCCATCCTTTTAGATCGATGAATCTTTTGATGAGGATTCCATCATAGAAACTCAAGGATCTTTCATATCCTCACCTGGCAGATGTTTCCTTAATGGCTATTATATGATGATCCTAGTCGATGATGACCTCTACTTATTTCTATAAGTATCAATTGAGATTTCAATGAGGTTTCCAAGAGCTCTCATTCTTTGTAAACAATAGAATTTATTCCAGACGTTGTTTATGTTTCCCATGTCACAAGCTCTTACTTATGATGCTTCTATCAGAATGTTATTTTCTAAACGTATGCATCCTATCTTATTTACATTGCTTCCTATCTATAAATTACAAGTGAAAATTACTTTCTAGTGAAGAAGATCATCTCAATCATAGTAGATATTTTTTACTTCTTCCTTCTTAAGATTATTTGTCTCAAGTTCTTTCACTTCCTTAGTAATATGGGCTTCTTCCCTGTCCTTCTTACATTTAGGAAATTCTCTTCTATAGTGCCCAAGTTTCTGAAAACAATAGCATATTTCCTTATCTATGTTCTTCTTTTTCTTTGGAGGACCAAACTTTCCAAATTTCCCATTTCTTCTTGTCACTGGTTGATCCCTTCTATTTGATCTTTTGTTACTTTCTTTCTTCAACCTATATTCTTTTTCCTTGCAGAGAAACCATAATTCTATGAATGGGATAACTTCCTCTTCCCTAGTAGATATGAGGTTACCTTGTTCATCATTCAATTCATTTAGAATAACGAAGATCATTTCGTTATCAGATACCATTTCTCCTAGATCCTACAATTGACATTTTAGTTGAGATGATTTTGAAAGGTATGATGATATCCCTTCATCCTTTGATACCTTCAATTTATATAGATCAAATCTAAGTGATATGATCTTTTCTATCATGCTTTCAGAGAAACATTCTACCAATTTATCATATATTTCTTTAGATGTCTCCAACTAGGCTACATAGCGAATGAGAGGATCTTTAATAGATTCTTTAAGAATCTTTTGAGCCTTGAGATCCTTTTCCATGTATTCATATAATGCTTGTTCTTTGGATGGCTTGGAGACCTTTCCATGGATATGACCAATGACTTCATTCACTTCGAGGACTATGTTTATACTTCCTTTCCATGCAAGGAAGTTTGATATCCCAAACAACTTATGCTTCTCCTTGAAACATGAAGTCATTTTTACTAGATTAGATTATAAAAAGGTACTTACTTGAGAAGATAGGATTTTCAACTTGATGATGAACTTGTTGCTTCAGATGATCCCTTTAATAAGGTTCTTAATTAAGTGAGGGAAGACTGCCTTCTTTAGGATGATCTTTTTCAAATGAGATCCTTGCTTCAATAGAGAGAAGATTGTCTTTCGATCTAATATTCCTTAGATTTGAAGAGCTTCAACTTCATTGGTGATGTATAAGTGATGATCTCTGGAGTGTTTCTAGGGTTTCAATATTTCTTCCTGCTTCCTTCTTGAAGATAATTTCAAGACTCTTATTGGCGTAGATTTCTTCAATATAGGGTTTTGAAGATATTGACTTTAGTTTCCCTTGAATCTGCTACGATGCTTGATGTCTTCTTGATTGAATTCCCCTTCTTGTCTTTAGCACCTAGGCTCTGATACCATGTTGAGAAATCTAGGGCATGGATAGTTAAAAGATTTCTCTGCTTGATAATTTCTTGTGATATACTTTTACTTCTTATCTTACACTTTTTTCTTCATTATGTTATTATTGTGTTCTTTCATCAAGACAATTACCAATATGCACAATAAAATAAATGTGATATAGTATGTAGGCTTGTCAACCAAGGAAAAAACCTCTCACCTCTTGAGAGGAAGCCCCGGTCAAAATTCTTCTTCTAAATCTTCAATTGATGAGTACTAATACCATGACAAAGACTCTTGGCTCTCCTCCCAAGAACCTTGTTACTAACCTTGATTCTCTGCCTCTTCCCTTTCTCGACTTTCTTCTTGATCTTGAACTGCTCTCCTCGGCTCCTTCTAGAGAAACTCAGTTTCTATACTTCCCACTGATTCTTCTTAAATTATCCTAGAGAAACTTGGTCTCTATGATCTCACTGGCTTCCTCTAGAGAGCCTCAGCCTCTAGATCTCTATTTTGGTTACCTAGAACAAGTATTCCAGAAGAAACCTCCTTTTCTGCCCCAGAAGAAACTCTTCTTTGTTGCCCCAGAAGAATCTCTTCTTCGCTACCCTAGAATAAACCTATTTTTCGCTGCCCCAGAATAAACTCTTCTTCTTTGCCCCAGAAGAATCTCTTTTTCATTATTCTAGAAGAAACCTCCTTCGCACTTCTTCACTAAATGTATGTCAAGTTTATTGTCTTCAAGTGAGGTCGAGTGATGCTACTTATACACATCAACTCATGACCCTTAGGCTGACATGATGACAAGTAGTGAGGCCGACTTCTTCTAGCATGTTCTTCCATCATTGTAGGCTAACTTGAAGAGGATAAGTGACAAGGTATTGGATGATACTTTACATAGAAAAAATTGACCTTTTACAAAGTGTAACGTGACTTCATTACATGAAAATGACTCTATCATTTTATGACTAGATGACAAATAATTCCTAAACACTCTCAAGGGGAGTCTTGACTCAAAAATAAAATCTCTTTCTCATGACACCCATGTAGCAAGAAATACAATAAATTTATTTTTCTTCTTTACATCACATTACATAAAATCATAATTACATGTCATTATGAAGACATAACCTAGTTACAATTTTCAACACCATCACCATCTCTAAAAATCCATCCATTCATTCAAAGACATAGCATATTCCTATCAAGTTCCATTTCTTAAGGGAACAAGTTGCAACCAAAAAGGCCTTAGCACCTAAAAGTTAAGCCATTGGTTACAACATCCAATCCCATGGAGGCAAAATAGGAAAGGGCCAAGCGAAAGGAGCTCAGAACTGCACGACCTGATAAAATAATTTGAATAAAAGTTACGAGATATGGTGGCTCTAATATTGTAGCACCAAAATGTTATACCGTCGGTAATATCTCTCATTCCTATAGAGGAAATGCAACAAGGGGCTAAATCAAGGAGGAGCTAAAGGTCAATTGGAAGCTCAGGATTTTGGAAGGTCATTTTAATAAAAGTTATAATGAAGTGGATCTTCAATACAACACACCTGTATTTGAAACACTCAGACAGAGACAACGGTCCCATGGTAAGAAGTGCGATAAGGAGATAGTCTTGGAGGAGCTAAAGGCCAATCAGGACCTTGCGATTTCTTAATCATGTTTTAATAAAAGGCTTCGATGTGTAAGTGCTCTACTATAATAGTTGAGTGCATTGAAGGATTGGCTTAGTCGGCAGCTAAGTTAATTAAAGAAGTTTGGTTGCTAGAGTTATTGTGACTTCAAAAGTTCATTGAGATAGAGATATAGGCCATCTCCTGTTTCCTATCCTTGTCTTACAGTCTTAAATGAGGAACAAAGAATCCATTCTCAAAGTACTGGAAAGATTTGTTAAGCATTGAATTAGCATGGAAGTCACATTACAATAGGCAAGCTAATTGAGATTAAGTTATCGATATGGACGATTTCTCAAGGAGTAAGTGAAGAATTTGGAAGCCCATCCTTATGTTTAAATTCCATGACGTAATTCACCCATTTCATACAACATCAGCATGGAGGATCCCTACAGAGGTAAACTTAGATAGTGATGAAAACTAGTGACAAAGACAACGTTGAACAATGTGCAACAGAGGATCAAATAAATTGATTTCCATCAAGCAAAATGGGGAGAAAGAAAGTATTGTTGAATGTGCTAAGTTGTGTGATTCTGAGGGACTTTGCCAGGTGGTGAGTTGAAGCAAAGAGCTATTGAGAGCTAGTGGAAGAGAAGGCCGAGGGATGAGAATTGGTTTTTTGAGCAGTGGATAGAGTGCAAATGTGCAAGACCAAAGGAGTCTTGGAATGTTAGAAGACCAAGAGCAAAAGTTGATTCAATAAACAACTAGAGTGGTATATTTCTATGTATGTAAATGTCTTTGTTTTCAGTTTGAAAATAATATGAAAAGTAGAATAGTGGCATGAAGAGGTTGGTGCCTCTGAGCAAGTATGTTCTTGCTATCTTAAGGGGGTCAGTTCCTCCTTTGAGTGGGTGCTCACAATCCATCTGATGTAATTAAGTGGGTGCTTAATTTTACATCATAACAACAAACAGATTGATGGTTTTTTCCCTTTGGGTTTCCACGTGAAAAATATCGGTGTCATTATGTGTATGATTCTCATGTGATGAATTGTATGTACATGTGAATGTCTCATATTGCTACTCATTTTCTTTATGCATGAATACTTTCATAAGTAACATACAGTATAGGAAAGAATTAAAAACATATTCAATAGAAATTGTAAAAACCTCACTATTATTGATTCACCTCCCCCTCTCAGTAATTCCTTATACCAACAATTGGTATAAGAGCGAGGTTCCTTCAGGAATAGTCTAACCACTGGAAGGTAGATCCATAAGGAATTATTTCTAGGAAAGAGATTCAAGATGATTACTCAAGAAAGATACCTCTTTGATGGAGAAAACTATGCCTTCTAGAAAGTTATGATGGAATCCTATCTCATGTCCCTAGTGGTAGATGTCGGTGCTCTGTACTAGTATATTATGATGTCCCTAATGTCCCCCCCACTAATGCAGATGGTAAAAAATTGTATGGGAATAATGCTAAAGACAAGAATGTCATTCTATTCAGCCTTAGTCAATTTGAACTTATGAAGGTTATGCACTGTAAGTCTGCCTAGGAAGTGTGGGTGAAGCTCAATCAGAATCATGAAGGAGATGAAAAAGTCAAGTAGGCCAAACTTCAAACTTTTAGAATGAGGTTTGAAAGTTTAAAAATGAGTGAATAAGAAAGTATAATAGAATACTTCCTCAAAGTTTATGAAGTAACCAATATGATTAGACAACTTGGTGAATAAGTCATGGAGGATGTGATTGTTCAAAAAATATTAAGATCCCTACCCATGAGATTTAATCCCAAAGACTCATCTATTAAAGAAATGGCCAATTTAAAGGATCTCAGGTTCCAATTTCTTGGTACCCTTACAGCCTATGAGTTGAGAGTAGGAGGAGAGAAGTCTGAACCCAAGGATGTAACGTTAAAAGTGTCCAAGAAGGCTAAGGAGAATGAAGATCAACATGACTACTCCAGTTGTGAATCTGATCAGGAGTTGGCTCAATTTTCCAAGAAACTAAAGTGTGGCTTAGGAAAATATAAAGGGAAGTTTCCCTTTAAATGCTTTGACTGTGGGAGGGTCATAAATTTCTCGCCCAAATGCCCTTACAAGGAAAATACTGAAAAGGAAGATGACTAGGAATTTAGAAACAATCCTCAGAAGTATTAGAAGAAGAATTTCTATAAGAAAAAGGGGCTCTACTCCAAAGAGAATATTTCAGCACCAAAATCGAACACCAAAAACTCTTCGAAGGATGATTTAGATAAGTATTTACTTATGGAATTTGGAATAGAATCTAAGATGAAAAATACCATAGACTCTAAAGAAGAAGAAGAAGAAGAGATGGACCTTAAAGGGGAACTAGTCAATGCTCTTGATGAATTGAAGAAAGCAAGGAAAAAGAATAAGCAATTGAAGGAACAGCTACAACGTGTTGAAGAAGGTATGTACAATTCTAACAATGAGGAGTTTTTTTATCAAAAGGAGAAACTTGAAGAATACATTAAAAGAAAAGACATTTTAGTCCTACTACTAGAATAAAAACAAGGAAAATATGAGAAGCTAGAAGAAGATAACAAGAAGTTAAAACAAGAGTTATTCAAGGTAAAAAAGGGAATGATTTCAAATACATACAAAGATGAAATTCTATCCTTGAAAGTCAAACTAGAAGAAGCTAAACGAAAGGAAGAGGTTCTTCAATATTTGATCCATGAATGGGAAGAAAACTATCAGAGTCTCGAGGCAGAGGTTGTCTCTCTAAGAACAAATCTTGAGAAAATAAAGATCGAAGAAGGAATAAATGAGAAATTTGTAGAAGGAACAAGAAAGCTAGATCAGATTCTGAGCAGTTAGAGATCCTTAGGAAACAAAATAGGTCTAGGTTACTCCAAACCACAGGAGCTCCCAATGCGAAAGATGAACTTCAGGTCAGCAGGATTTGAGGAACCACAAATCTACGCAAAGAAGCCTCCAGAAAGAATCGATGAAGACAAAATGGCAGCAAGGCAAAGAGGAGATCACCACTGGAATAATAACTTCATTAGTCTCAAAGAGGCACACCAAGGAAGAATGAATCAATCTACCAGACAACTAAGGTACCTTCATGCAAAAACTCATGAATATTCCAATCTCAGGTACTCTCATTTATTTTATGGCCATTTTTATAGATGTCACATCTTTGGGCATAAGTTTGTTGAGTGTAAAAGGATCAAAGTTGAAAGAGATGAAAATTTTAGATAAAATAAGTATCAAAAGTTTAGATCTCAAAATTATACACTCAAAAAGCGAAATGCTTTCTCCCCGCTAATGAATTATTTTGAATGTTTTAAATGTAATAATTTTGGGCACAAGGCAAGTGAATGTAGAAGCAGGATAGAGTATCCATCCAAATCTCAGAACACCTGGTGGTCAGTGGTTTGAAAGGATGAGAAGAATTGGAAACAAAAATATGGAAAAAGCATGTAACGTGGACTTGCTCTATCAGCACAAAACCAAGAAAACAGATGGTATGTGGACAGTGGTTGCTTCAAGCATATGACCAGGGACAAGAGTGAGTTTTTTTCGCTAAACGAAAAGGACAGATGGAACAATGTCACTTTCGGTAACAATGCTCCAACAAGAATTAAGGGTAAAGACATAGTAAAACTTGATCAAAATACAAAAGCAAAAAATGTTCCGTATGTGGAAGGTCTCAACCACAATCTGCTTAGTGTTAGCCAAATGTGTGATAATGGTTATGATGTGACCTTTTGATCCAAGGACTATGAGATCCACAACATGAAGAATGGAAATATGGTGGGAAAAGCAATAAAAAACCACAATAATGTATATGTGTTTGATGATTCTAGAGTTAACTTATATTTAAGTAAAACAAATGGAGCACTCTTGTGGCACAGGAGGTTTGGCCATATGAATTTTGACAGCTTGATAAAATTCAGCAAGTTGGGAGTTGTGATCAGATTACCAAGACTATCAAGGTATGATAACTCAAACTGCAAGTCATGTCAATTTGAAAAACAAACTAGGACTCATTTCAAGTCAAAAGAGTTCTCCTCATCTAGACCATTGGAGCTCATTCACAGAGATATTTTTGGCTCAACTAGACAAAAAACTCCAAAAGGAGAAAGGTATTTCATGCTTCTCATTGATAATTTTACTAGGGCCACTTGGATCATGCTCTTAAAAGAAAAGTCGGAAGCATTTACGCATTTTAAAATATTTGAATCTCAAGTAGAAAATGAGAAAGAATTAAAGATAAAATTCTTAAGATTAGACAAAGGAGGAGATCAAACTTCAAGAGAGTTCAAAGAATTTGTTGGTGAAAATGGCATTAGAAGGCGATATTCAGTGGCTAGAACTCCACAACAAAATGGAGTAGTTGAGAAAAAGAACAGAACAATCCAGTAAATGGCCAGATCTATGTTGGATGAAGTAGAAGTATCTCACATCCTCTGGGGAGAAGCAGCACAAGAAATAGTATAGTAATAAAACACCCTATGAGTTGTGAAAGGGAAGACCTGCATCAGTTAAGCACTTCAAGGTATTTGGGAGAAAATGTTTTATCAAAAGGAATGATAGAAATCTTAGAAAGATTGACTCTCACGCTGATGAGGGTATATTACTTGCATACTCCCCTTGAAGAAAAGGATATAAGTTTTACAACAAGCATACAAAGAAGATTTAGGATTGCATTGATGTGGTAGTAGATGAAATAGCTTCACAATATGAGTCCTCTAAAAGAAACATGAACTCAAATGGTGAATAAAATCTAGATATGAGTCTGCAGATCTAGAAGAAATGTATTTAGATAGTGAAGATGAGGAACCAAGCACAACTCCAAAGCCAAAGACACCTTCCAAGTATGTACAGAAAGAACATCCTGAGAGTCAGATACTTGGAGATCAAATACATGGTGTTTAGAACAGGAGGAAAATTGTTGGCAATACAAGTTATGAAAATTTGGGTCTATTGTCACAAATTGAACCCAAGAATCTCAACCAAGCGAGGACAAGTTGTGGGTGAAAGCTATGAATGAATAACTTGACCGGATTGAAAAGAATGACACTTGGGAATTTGTTCCAACACCTAGAGAGAAAAATTACATTGGGACCAAATGGGTTTTCAAAAACAAGTTGAATGAGTAGGTTCAAGTGATCAGAAACAAGGCTTAATTGTTTTGCAAAGGGTATGCTCAAATAGAAGGGGTAGATTTCGAAGAAACCTTTGCACCAGTAGCAAGAATGGAAGCTATCAAAAAATTTATTTCCCTTGCTAGTCATAAAAACATCAAAGTATATTAGATGAATGTGAAATCTTCATTTCTCAATGGAGATATGGAAGAAGAAGTTTACATTGAGCAGTCAGAAGATTTATTCTCACCACAGATGAAGGGTTTGTTTACAAACTGAAAAAGGCTCTATATGGACTAAAACAGGCTCCCGGAGCTTGGTACGAAAGGCTGGATAAATATCTTCAGCATCAAGGCTTTAAAAAGGGTACTGTTGACAACAATTTATACATAAAATCTGAAGGCGACCATCTACTAAAGTAGTATATGTGGATTATATAATTTTTGGCAGCGACATGGAACAATTGGGGAATCAATTTGAAAAATTTATGCAAACAGATTTTAAAATGTCCATGATTGAAGAGTTGTATTTCTTCATGGGATTGCAAATCTCTTAGTCTCCAATTGGAGTGTTTATCTCCCCATCCAAATACCTTCAAGAAACTCTGAAGAAGTTCGGGATAGAATATTGCAAGCTAGTGAGCACATCTATGGTTACAAGATGAAAATTATGCAAAGAAGATGATACACCGCTGGTAAATCAAACTGAATACAGATCCATGATAGGAATTTTGTTGTATATTACAGCTTCGAGGCCATATATCATGTAATTTGTGGGTCTTGTGGCCTAATTTCAAGCCTTCCCTCATGAAATTCATGTTGTTGTGTTCAAAAGGATTTTCAAATATCTTCAAGGAACAACAAAATATGGACTTTGGTATGCTAAGAGCAAAGAATTCAATTTGAAGGCCTGCATTGATGTTGATTGGACTGGCAGTCGTGATGACAGGAAGAGCACCTCATGTGTAGCTTTCTTCTTGTGAAAATTCTTGGTGTCATGGGTCAATAAGAAACAGACCTCCATTTCTTTATCGACTGTTGAAGAAGAGTGTATTGTGACTGCTACCTATTTCATGAAAATTCTATGGATGAAGCAAACCTTAAAATATATTTAGATAGAGTTGATTGATCCTATTCCAATTATATGTGATAATACAAGTTCCATCAGCATAACTAAAAATCCATTCATGCATTCAAAGACCAAGCATATTTCTTTCAAGTTCCATTTCTTAAGGGAACAAATTGCAGCCAATACTATCAGACTTGAATATGTGGCCACTAAAGACCAACTTCTTGATATATTTACCAAGCCACTGCAAAGAGAACCCTATGGATATCTCAGGAAACAGATAGGAGTTGTGACTCCTCCTTCCAAATGTCTCCATTTTTTGCGGTGTTGCAGCTACTCAGCATGAGGGATCATTGGAAGAGTAGGCAATAGTGGTTTAGGGGGAGCATTCCAGAGTATTATTTTCCATTGATGCCAAAGGGGGAGAACTGTACTGGAAGACATGCCTACCTTTAGGGGGAGATTATGGTGTTTCCATCAATGCCAAAGGGGGATATTGTTGGATTGTTGACATTGTTAGGATGGTTAGTCATTGTGATTGTGTTGGAATTGATGTCAACTGGATGACTATGGTGAATCGGGGGTCATATTCATGGAATCATATTTCAAGATGAAAGTGGGCTCATTACTACATCAGACCCTCTCCATTAGAAAGTACTCTGAAATATATTTCCAATGGTATGAACAAGTCTAGGAAAGGCCATCGGGATCAAAAGTTATTGACTGCAAAAATATCAGGACTCGATATCGAAGGATGAGTATGCAAGCATTTCGACAGGGCCAAGTTTCGGAATTCGAAATATCGACATATAGAAAATCAGAGTTTTGGATTTTGGAACTCCAATGAATTTCCCTCTGAAGAATTTTCTAATCCGATAAGACAGGCCCGATATCGGAACCTCAGAACAAATGATTCCATCAGAACCTCGGAACTTCTTAATGAATAAATTATTTTGAAATCTTCAATAGTGTTAAGTGTTGAGGGATGCCAATAAGTAAAATACAAAGGATTTCGTCAAAAAAACAAATATTGGTGGACCCCTTTCTCTCTCCTCTAGTTGGACACATGGCAACAGTTTATTGGCCCTAAGGGGCCAAGCTAGAAAATGACATAGTCATGACATGGTCGTACGACAGGACACATGGCAGGTAGGTTAGGAATTTTGGGCATCCTAGTGCGCCAAATATGAGTGGCATGTGCCACCATTGAGGAGGTGTGGTGTAGGTAAATTCTCAGTGCAGGTCTAGCCACAAACAAACAATCTATGGAAAATATCCTTAAGCTAGAATCAATTAAGAGGGCCTACCTCTTAGAACGTTATTCCTCTTGGTGATGATCTTACTTCCTCACTCCAACTATCTTCTGTTTCCTTCTTTCAAATACCTGAAACAAGCAAACAACAAATGTGACAGCATACAATATTGTATTTAGCCTACTTAATAGGTCAAGGAACATTAAGCCATAAATATGTAAAATGACACTTCATGTAGGAAATCAATCAATAGTTGCATTTATATAAATCAGAAAGAGATTACAATCGGTGCCTTGACGTTGTTGGTACCCTCCGACGTATCCGGGTTCCCACACTTTTGCTAGCACTTCATGGATAGCCTCAACAATGAAAGTTTTAAGGCCTCTTTCCCTCTAGTCTCAAACCAAACCAAACCAAAAACACACTATTCTCCCTCAAACATACACTAGAAAGCTACAAGCTATAGATGACTTGCTGATCATTCAAACTCACTCCAAAACTCCAACTAGATTTTTCTTGGGAAAAAGAGAGGTTTTTATAGCTTGGATGGATGGGAGATGGTTCCTCTCATCATCAGAGTAGGTATTATCTATTTATTTTGTTCCATCCTAATAGGGGAAAGGAGCCCAAACTGACTTCCTCGGCTGCATCTAGCCCAACCATCTACTAGACTTCCATTACGAAGCTTCTAGACATGGAAGCTTTGGCTCCTTATTTAAAATACCTTCCAGAATAGGATTGGTGTGACTAGAAAAGGGCTCATTTTCTCTGTATGACGTGAAGGCTATTTTTAATCTATGCAAATTGGTGTGAGGTGGAAACTGATCAGTAGCGCCGATCTTGTAAACTGGGATAAAAGGAAGATTCTTGGGAAATGATGCAAAGGGGAATCATTCTGCTCATGGAGAGGGACATATTGGGAGTTTCTTCATGATGGGAAAGCATGTTGGATTCACTGTAGAGGTTCTCCAGGATCGTGTACGGGGAGTACAGGGACAATGACAAAATTTTGTGTAATAGGAGGTGCCACATGGAGTGATGATGTTAGTGTGATGTCACTCGGAGGTCGATATTTAGGAGGTCAAGTATTTTGAAACTCCACTATAAAAGTTTCTTTGAAAAGTTCTGATAAGGGAGCTCCAATGGACTGGAACCTGGTTGTGGAAGACTAATGAAACCAAGGGCATGAAGCAAACTTAAGCACCTAGTTGCTATGAATAATTTCGGAACCCAGGGTTCCATAACTCCTATGTAAATTCCCTATGAGGAAAGGTTACGATGAAAGGGGCTCCTATGAGATTGGCACTTGGTCATGGAGTTCTAAGGAATCAAGGCCAAAGAGGACTTAAAAAAGGAGGATAGGCCCCCGGAAGGAAAAGAAGGCCTTAGCACATAAAATCTAAGTCGTTGGTTAAAGCGCCCAATCCCATGGAGGAAAAACATGAAACTTCTAAGCGAAAGGAGCTCAAAACCCTACGACCTCGTAACATCATTTGGATAAAATTTACAAGATATGGTGGATATGATATTGAATCACCCAAAGGTTATACCATTAGTCACATTTGTTTGTCCTGTAGAAGAAATGCAACAAAGGGATAAAGAAAGGAGGAGCTAAAGGCCAATCAGAAGCTCATAATTTTGGAACGTTATTTTAATAAAAGTTACAATGAAATGGAGCTCTGATACAACACAGTTGTATTTGAAGCGCTCAATCACAGGCAACGGTCCCATGGTAAGAAGTGTGATAAGGATCTAGGCTTGGAGGAGCTAAAGGCCAATCAAGACCTTGTGATTCCGTAATCATGTTTTAATAAAAGGTTTTGATGTGTAAGAGCTTTGATATAATAGTTGAGTGCATTGCAGGATTGGATTAATCAGCAGCTAAGGGAATTAAATAAGGTTGGTCGCTGGAGTTATTGTGACTTCGGAATTTCGTTGAGACAGAGACAAAGGCCATCTCCTATTTCCTATTCATGTCTTATAGTCTTAAATGAGGAACAAAAATGTTATTCTCAAAGCAGCGGAAAGCTTTGTTAGGCCTTGAATAAGCATGGAATTCACATTAGAATGGGAAAGCTACTAAGATTAAGTTATCGGTATGGAGGATTGCTCAAGGAGTAAGTGAAGAACTTGGAATCCCATCCTTATGTTTAAATTCCATGAAAAAATTCACCCATTTGACACAACAAAAACATGGAGGATCCCTACAGAGGTACACTGAGACAGTGATGGGAACTTGTCACAAAGACAATGTTGAACAATGTGCAGCAGAGGATCAAAACCACTTATTTCCATCAAGCAAAATGGGGAGAAAGAAAATATAGTTGAATGTTCTAAGCCGAGTGGAGTCTAAGTGATTGTGTCAATTGGTGAGATGAAGCAAAGAGCTAATGAGATCTAGTGGAAGAGAAGGTCGAGGGTTGAGAATTGGTTGTTGTGAGCAGTGGACATAGTGCAGTTGTGCAAGACCAAAGGATTCTTGGAACATTAGAAGACCAAGAGCAGAAGTTGATTCATCAACCAACCAGAGTGGTATATTTATATGTATGTAAATGCCTATGTTTTCAGTTTGAAAATAGTATGAAAAGTAGAACAGTGGCATGAAGAGGTTGGTGCCTCTCAGCAAGTAGGTGCTTGCTATCCTAAGGGGGTCGGTGCCTCCTATGAGTGGGTGCTCACAAACCATCTGATGTAATTAAGTAGGTGCTTAATTTTACATCATAACAACAAATAGATTGGTGTTTTTTTCCCTTGAGTTTCCACATGAAAAATATTGGTGTCATTATGTGTATGTTGCTCATGTGATGAATTGTATGTACATGTGAATGTCTCATCTTGTTGTTCATTTTATTTATGCATGAATACTTTCATAAGTAACAGACATTAGAGGAAATAATTAAAAACATATTAAGTTAAAATTGTAAAAACTTCACTATTACTGATTCACCCCGCCCACCCCCCCTCTCAGTAATTCCTTATACCAACGTATACGAGTTGAAAAAGTAGTTTTATTTTTATTTTTTTAATCTTTTTACTTTTTTACTCCAAGAATGGTGAATCATCCCCCATGGTTGACATCATCATCTTGAATCCTATTGGTTCTTATAAAGTCGATTTTGGTTGTATATTTTTGTTTTGAGGCCCATTTTAGACCTCAAAATTTCTCTAATAGAACTTTGGGCTATTCTCTCTAGCCACATTACATGGCCACTGGGCAATACCATTGGCATGTTAATATCCTAACCTAGGGAGAATGTTTTCCCTTGATGCTACAACATCAACAATCTCTCTAACTAAGGGAAACATTCTCAACCACTCCAATCTTATCCCTAAAGTAAACAAACTTCATCCTTGGATAGAGGATTTGTGAGAATGTCAATAACCTGCTCATTTGTAGAAATGTATTGGAGCCTCACTAGTCCCTTTTGTACCATGTCTTCATACTTAATGTCAATGTGCTTCAACCTATCATCATTATCGTCTCTAGCACTTGGTCAAACAATCTTGTGAGCAGCTTCCAAATGCACACTGCTTCACAACTCACCAAACTAGTTGCAATATACTCAGCTTCTACAGTTCTGAGTGTGACAATATCCAGGATATCGTAGAAAAGCCCAAACTGAAGCATGATCCTGATGTGCTCTTCATGTCTTCTATACTATATACTTAATCTAAATCTGTATATCCCTACAATTTTATTTCATCATATCTCAATCCATATCCAATTGAACCATGCTAGTACCTTAACATGTGTTGTGCCACATGCCTCAGCTCAACCAAAAACTAATAAACTTCCTTCACTGGATCCATTACTACAGTTGCTTCCTCGTCACCATAACTGGGTGCTCCCTCTAACACTGAACTAGATCCTACTGTGGCAATCTTGTCTACTCCCTTTGTTAGTTTCTTTCTAGTCACTGAAGCATATCTATTGTCTGGCATGATCCACTCATAGAAGGCATACTTCTCTTAGAGAATTACTATCTCTGAGCATCTAATCTCAATCTCAATGGCATTCCATCATCCCAAATATTTGAAGGATCTCAATATTATACTTCCTTTGAAAAAATACGCAATGCATCAAACCTATACCCTTCATCTCAAACTCATAGGTCAACTCTCTTTGACACTGGTGCAAGGCTTGACTAATCCCTCTATCACAAAATAAAATATGCCTGCCACTTCTACTCCCTCTGTCATGTAATGTTGGCATTATGACACAGGTTGGCTCTATGGCACTGGTGTGGCACAGGTGTTGTCCTTGATGGCAACTCACTTTGGTGACAGATCTCAGTTTAGGCTCTCAGAATGAAGGAAAAGATATATACGCAGGTTCACCTAGACGAAGGCGCGTATACACGCGGGTTAGACGTTACAAAGGCACGTATGTGTATACACGCACTTTCACGCAAGGAAAAGCGCGTACATGTTGGAGAACTTACTTTTGGTCCGTGGTATTTAGTCCTTGGTAATTGAACCTATGGTTTTGGGCCATGGTATCTCGTCAAGAGTGTTGATCCCAAGTATTGGGTCCATGGTATTGTTTTGTTATGGTTTTGGACCGTGGTATTGTGGAAGGCCTAAGACTATAAAAGAGGAAGGAGATCATTTGGCAAAGAATCATCTGAATTATTGAATATCTGATAAAGTGCTAGATCTGAAATATTGGTGATTGGGTTATGGTGCAGATCTGGATCTGAATGAAGGAGGAACCTTAGCGTAAAGAGAAGGATAAGTTCTATTGATGGGTCATAATCTTAAGGCTTGAATAATAGTATCTTTGTATGATTTTGATCCGTTATATGTGGCGCATGCTTGATCTATAAATCTGGTAATCTGGGTTAATTAAGATCTGAATATTTGAAAGAGTAAATTATCCTTTATAGATCTATACGCAAGTTCAGTGAAGCAAATACACGTATACACGCTGGTTCTGTGAGTAAAAACAGCGTATACGCAGGTTGGTCCAAACACAAAAGCGTATGCACGCAGGTTTTTGGTTATTGAAGTAGCGTACATCTCTTGAGTTGTGTTCTAGCTGCTTCTATTTATTGTTGCAGTGTTCTGGGTTCAGAATTTGGTGTGTGGTTACTGTTACTGTGCTCTGGGTATAGCTGTCAGAGAAGTGTCTACTTGATTCAGTTCTAATTGGTGAAAAGGAGATTGTTTGATGCAGAAATTCTTGATGATTGATTGATGTTCATGGATCCAGTCTGAAAATTTATGAAACGTGGTCCCTGGAAGAAAGAGAAGGTTGTAGCCTTCTGTAGGCCAGCACCTATGTACTAGTATCTTGGCTAGTGCAAGAGCTAAGGGGGTTGTAGCTCCCTTCCAGGAGAAGCTGGAAAACGAGAGAGGGTTGTAGCTCTCTACAGGTTGCAGCCTGCGTACTGGTAAAGGACTGCACCAGTATAGAATCATTGTAAAAAGAAGTTTCTAATTAAAGAAGATAGAGACGAATTGCAGCAGGTGGTTTTCACCCACATTGGGTTTCCACCTTATATCTTGTGTTCTTGTGTGTGATTGTCTTCTACTCTGTTTCACTGTTTCTGGTTACTGTTTATTTGATTTTGATACACAAATTAATGATCAACATCTGTAAGATAAATTAATTATAAGTTTGCATGGTATACGTGGGTTTCCTTCTCTGTAGTTGCATATATACGTGGTTTTCACTAACTGAAGTAGCGTATATAATCTGGGTTTGAAAAAGAAAATAATTGACTTGATAATACTGATTCACCCCCCCTCTCAGTATTATTTCCAACAATTGGTATCAGAGCAGGTCCTTCAGAAGAAGCTTGATCGCTTGAAGGAAGATCTATCATCATGAGCAACTACGAGAGAGAAGCATCAATCAGGCCACCAATTTTTTATGGGACCAACTTCATCTATTGGAAGGTAAGAGTTACAGCCTATCTTCAATCTCTTGGTACAGAAGTCTAGGATATCATAGATACAGGGTTCACTTTTCCTTCAGCAACTCCCACAGATCCGGCTGGTAAGAAGCAATATGAAACAAATGAAAAGGCTATCAATACTCTATTAGGATGTCTATCTCAATCAGAATTCGTCAAGGTTATGCAGTATAAATCCGCAAAAGAAATATGGGACAAGATCGTTCTGAGCTATGAAGGAGATGAACAGGTAAAACGAGCAAAACTTCAAACCCTCAGAATTCAGTATGAAAATCTCAGAATGTACAATGATGAAAGTGTGGCTAACTATTTCCTACGTATAGATGAGATTGTTAATTGTATGAAAAATTTGGGTGAAGAAATAAAAGAGGTTGTTGTGGTCGAAAAGGTTCTAAGATCTTTGTCCTCTAAGTTTGAATCAAAAGTTTCTGCAATAGAAGAAAAACAGAATCTACAGAATCTTACCATGTCACAGTTGCAGGGAATTCTTACTGCTTACGAAATGAGGAAAGGAGGACCATCAGACAGGAGAGAAGCTGCTTTCAAGGCTTCAGGCAAAGGAGATTACTATGAGTCAGGACATATGTCAGAAGAAGAGGAAGAATCAAATTTCGTCAAGAACCTTCAACGGGGTGCTGGAAGATTCAGAGGTAAGTTACCTTTCAAATGCTTTGCTTGTGGAAGAGTTAGTCACTATGCTGCCAAGTGTCCTCATAAAGATAAGCTTGACAAAGGTAAGGAACCTGTTAGATGGAACAAGAAACAAAATGTAAATAAGAAAAGTTATTACACTCATGAAGATAGTGATGGACTTTCAAATAGTGATGAAGATGAACAAGGTTATAATTATAAACTTTTAATGGCTTTTGAAGATGATGATTTTGTGGATGCTATAGATGAAGAAGGTCTTTATGAAGAGATTTCTAGACTCAAAATTTGTTTAGAAGAGAAGAATGTGATCATAGATACTCTTCAATTCCAACTTGCTGAAAAGGAAAAACATCATGAAAAGTTAGAATGTGAAATTGTGGGACTTAGAAAAGAGATTGAGAAAACAAAAGCTCTTAATCTTAGATTTGTTAAAGGATCTAACACTTTAGATGAGATTATCAAAGTGCAGCGTTCTCCACTAATCAAGACAGGTCTAGGATATAATGAAGAAACAACTCAAGCACAGAAACCATCTACCTCCAAAATTTATCTTGATGCAGCAAGGAGAAGTGAACAAAGACCCAATGGAAATCACCAGGTAAATCAGGGACAATTTACCTCAAGAATGAACAAAGACTACCAGGTAAATCGGGGGCAATCTAATTTAAGGATAAACAGAAGCTACAACCAGCCACAGGTAAAACCTTCTCAATTTTCCTCAAGAATGGATGTCAATACAAACTACAATCATTTGGCTGGTAGATTTGATAATCACAGGAGTTTCTTCAATGGCCAATGTTTCTCTTGTCATAACTTTGGTCACAAAGCAACTCAATGTGTTGCCTATAAGACAATCATGACTAGAGAAGCTCAAAAACAGAGGAGTATGACTGGGATCATGAAAAGAACCTACAATAACTTTTCTGCTCTTGAAAATGAGATAGAATTTTCTATTTGTAACAATTTCGGTCATGAAGATTTTGAGTGCAGGAGCAGGTTTCGGCAGACAACTCAGAAGGAGAAAGCCTCAAGTGCCAAAACATGGAGAATGAAGGAACCACAACCAAAGAGATGTGGTATAGCTTTATATGTGGAAGGGCAGGAAAATCAATGGTACATCGACAGTGGATGTTCAAAACATATGACGGGTGATAAAGAAAAACTTCAGTCATATTGTGCCTTAGAGAAGGAGAAGAAGGTATCATTTGGAAATGACACCCCTGCGTTCATAAAAGGTAAAGGTTCTGTTCAGTTGAAAGAAAGGGTCAAAGCTGGAAATGTTATGTATGTTGATGGCTTAAAGCATAATCTACTGAGTGTCAGTCAAATGTGTGATCAAGGAACTGAGGTAATATTTCGATCAAATGGATGTAGTGTTCGTGATCTTGATACAGGAAAAACAGTGATCAAAGGCATAAGAACTCCAAATAATTTATACATATTCAAAGAAGGACAACATCAATGCTATCTAAGCAAGAATGATGAACACTGGCTATGGCACAGAAGATTGGGGCATCTTAGCTTCTCACAGATAAGGAAAGCATGCAAATACCAGGTAGTTCGTGGTCTTATAGACATCAAAATTCTAGACAATATAATATGCAAATCATGTCAGTTTGGTAAGCAAACCAGAACTAACTTCCCTGAGAAGGAAGGATCAGCCAGCAGGCCGCTTGAACTTGTCCATACTGATGTATGTGGTCCATCTAGGAAAAGATTACCGCGAGGAGAAGAATACTTTATATTATTCATTGATGACTATTCCAGGATGTGTTGGATAGGACTTATGAAGCACAAAGACGAAGCCTTTGAAAAGTTCAAATCATTCAAAGCATTGGTGGAGAACGAATCAGATCACAGAATCAAATGCCTCGGGTCTGATCGAAGAGGAGAATTTACCTCGAATGAATTTTTCGATTTTTGTGAAGAAAATGGAATAAGAAGGGAATTCTCTACAGCTAGGACTCCTCAGCAAAATGGAGTAGTGGAAAGGATGAACAGAACGGTTCAGCAAATGGCTCGTGCTATGCTTGATGAGTCTGGAACTCCCGCAACCTTCTGGGGTGAAACCGCATTTGCTGCAGTTGTTATTCTCAAAAAGACAAATGTCCGGGTGAACAGCACTCAAACTCCTCATGAGCTCTGGTATGGTGAGACTCCTTCAGTAAAATATTCCAAAATTTTTGGAAGCAAATGCTATATCAAAAATACTAATGAAAATCTTGGCAAGTTTGAACCTAGAGCAGATGAAGGCATTCTTCTTGGTTACTCTCCCCACAACAAAGCTTACAATTGTTACAATAAAAGGCTTGGAAAAATTGTTGAAAGTATTGATGTAGTGGTTGATGAAGAAGAAAACACTCCTAGGCAGGTAAGATCTGAAGATTTCGAAGATGATGAGGACTATCCATCAACATCAAATCAGATTCATGATGAACAAGAAACCCATGGGGCACCAGAAGAACAGATAAGGATAGAAGAAAAGACTCCATCCAGGTACGTTCAAAAGAATCATCCAGAATCTCAAATCTTGGGGCAGAAAGAGGCAGGTATACAAACAAGAAGAACAATTGCAGAAGCTTCAAGCTATTTGGCATTTCCCTCCTCCACTGAACCACAAAATATAATAGAAGCATGCAAAGATGACTGCTGGGTCAAAGCAATGGATGAAGAACTTGAGCAAATTGAAAAGAACAACACTTGGGAGTTGGTTCCTAGACCAAAAGATAAGAATGTCATAGGGAAAAAATGGATATTCAAAAACAAGTTGAATGAAAATGGGGAAGTTATTAGAAACACGGCCAAACTTGTTTGTAAAGGGTATGCTCAACAAGAAGGAATAGACTTTGAAGAAACTTTTGCTCTCGTTGCTAGACTTGAGGCCATCCGAATGTTCCTTACTCTCTCTAGCTTTCAGCAGTTCAAAGTATTTCAAATGGACGTGAAATCTGCCTTTCTGAATGGAGACTTAGAAGAAGAAGTGTACATTGAGCAACCAGATGGATTCATCCTTGGAAATGATCCAAAACTTGTATGTAGACTTAAGAAGGCTCTCTATGGTCTTAAACAGGCTCCAAGGGCTTGGTACTATCGTCTGGACAAATATCTTCATCAACAAGGTTTCTCAAAAGGATCAGCAGATAGCAATCTTTATATAAAAATTGAAAATAAAAAATTGCTAATACTTGTTGTGTATGTTGATGATATCATCTTTGGCAGCAATGAAGAATCTATGAGTCAAAACTTTTCCTTGGTGATGCAGAAAGAATTCGAAATGTCCTTGCTTGGAGAACTGACATATTTTCTTGGATTACAAATCCAACAAAATGAAGGCGGTATCTTTTTATCTCAAACCAAGTACCTCAAGCAGATTTTGAAGAAGTATGGCATGGAAGATTCAAAACCAGTATGTACCCTTATGGTTACAGGATGCAGCCTCAGTGCAAATGATGAATCAGCAGCAGTGCATCAACCAACTTATAGATCCATGATTGGAAGTCTGCTCTATTTAACAGGTACCCGACCAGACATCATGCATGCAGTGGGAATGGTTGGAAGATTTCAGGCAAATCCTAAGGAAACTCATCTTCAGGCAGTAAAGAGAATTTTCAAGTATCTTCAAGGAACTCAAAACTATGGCCTATGGTATCCTAGAGATACAGATCTTACTCTTCATGCTTATACGGATGTAGATTGGGCTGGAAGTGTGGATGACAGGAAAAGCACTAGTGGTGGTGCATTCTTTAGGGGTTCCAGATTAGTATCTTGGTTCAGCAAGAAACAAAGCTCAATTGCATTATCTACAGCTGAAGCAGAATATGTGGTTGTTGCATCTTGTTGCACTCAACTCCTTTGGATGATGCAAACCTTGCAAGATTTTCAAATCACTTGTACTCCACCTATCCCCTTCTTATGTGATAATACAAGTGCTATCAGTATCTCAAAGAATCCTATCATTCATTCAAAGACTAAGCACATACCGATCAAGTATCATTTTCTCCGGGAACAAGTGTTGGAACAAAAGGTCAAATTGGAGTATGTTCCCTCTCAAGAACAAGTTGCTGATATTCTCACCAAACCACTGCCCAGGGAAACTTTTTAATACCTCAGACAGAAGCTGGGAGTATTTGATGCATCATCTTGATGTTGAAACTTGTCTGTTTCAGAGAAAAGTGGGTGTACACGATTTGCCTGAGGAGGATCCGCGTACATACGCTGGTTTATGTAGAGACAGTCGCGTATATGGTAGTTTGAAAGAAATCAGTGGGGAAAAACTCTGGCTGAAAAGAGTCTGATATGGGTCTGACAGAGATCATCTGGCACAGCTTCAGGGGGAGCAGATAATCTTCTAATAATGCATTGTTGGCATTATCTTAGAAGCTTTTGGTTCTAGTACATAGCTGTTGTTGGTTTCAGGTCGAACAAATGCAGAGGGAGAACATAAGGAAAACATGGTTGCTGATCTGAATAGTGATTGACAGATGCTGCTGATATCAGTTATTGGTGACTTTCATAAGTCTTGCTCTAGATATTTCGTCTCTATGTCATGTATCTCTTTTATGGTGTTAAGGTCATGTAATGGCCTATTTTGGTTTCCCTGCTATGCCTGGGATGAATGATGTAATGTACTTGGTTGTCATATGCAAATTTCTGATGTATCCCCACTTGGTTGTGTGATGGATGTATGAATAGAGTCTTTTTGGTGATAGGAAGGTCATTTATGATGTATGAGTCATGGTTCTTCTTGAAGAACATCTTTTTGCAGATCTTGCCTACAGTTAGGGGGAGCATGTTCAGCACAGCAGAGCAGAGATTTCAGCATGTACTCAGGGGGAGCATAACCCTTTTCCCTTGATGACAAAGGGGGAGAATGATTTGGGGTTGCCATCAAGTCCAAAGGGGGAGATTGTTGGCATTATGACACAGGTTGGCTCTATGGCACTGGTGTGGCACAGGTGTTGTCCTTGATGGCAACTCACTTTGGTGACAGATCTCAGTTCAGGCTCTCAGAATGAAGGAAAAGATATATATGCAGGTTCACCTAGACGAAGGCGTGTATACACGCGGGTTAGACATTACAAAGGCGCGTATGCGTATACACGCACTTTCACGCAAGGAAAAGCGCGTACATGTTGGAGAACTTACTTTTGGTCCGTGGTATTTAGTCCTTGGTAATTGAACCTATGGTTTTGGGCCATGGTATCTCGTCAAGAGTGTTGATCCCAAGTATTGGGTCCATGGTATTGTTTTGTTATGGTTTTGGACCGTGGTATTGTGGAAGGCCTAAGACTATAAAAGAGGAAGGAGATCATTTGGCAAAGAATCATCTGAATTATTGAATATCTGATAAAGTGCTAGATCTGAAATATTGGTGATTGGGTTATGGTGCAGATCTGGATCTGAATGAAGGAGGAACCTTAGCGCAAAGAGAAGGATAAGTTCTATTGATGGGTCATAATCTTAAGGCTTGAATAATAGTATCTTTGTATGATTTTGATCCGTTATATGTGGCTAATGCTTGATCTATAAATCTGGTAATCTGGGTTAATTAAGGTCTGGATATTTGAAAGAGTAAATTATCCTTTATAGATCTGTACACAGGTTCAGTGAAGCGAAGGTGCGTATACACGCTGGTTCTGTGAGTAAAAACAGCGTATACGCAGGTTGGTCCAAACACAGAAGCGTATGCACGCAGGTTTCTAGTTATTGAAGTAGCGTACATCTCTTGAGTTGTGTTCTAGCTGCTTCTGTTTACTGCTACAGTGTTCTAGGTTCAGAATTTGGTGTGTGGTTACTATTACTGTGCTCTGGGTACAGCTGTCAGAGAAGTGTCTACTTGATTCAGTTATAATTGGTGAAAAGGAGATTGTTTGATGCAGAAATTCTTGATGATTGATTGATGTTCATGGATCCAGTCTGAAAATTTATGAAACGTGGTCCCTGGAAGAAAGAGAAGGTTGTAGCCTTCTGTAGGCCAGCACCTATGTACTAGTATCTTGGCTAGTGCAAAAGCTAAGGGGGTTGTAGCTCCCTTCCAGGAGAAGCTGGAGAACGAGAGAGGGTTGTAGCTCTCTATAGGTTGCAGCCTGCGTACTGGTAAAGGACTGCACCAGTACAGAATCATTGTAAAAATAAGTTTCTAATTAAAGAAGATAGAGACGAATTGCAGCAGGTGGTTTTCACCCACATTGGGTTTCCACCTTATATCTTGTGTTCTTGTGTGTGATTGTCTTCTGCTCTGTTTCACTGTTTCTGGTTACTGTTTATTTGATTCTGATACACAGATTAATGATCAACATCTGTAAGATAAATTAATTATAAGTTTGCATGGTATACGCGGGTTTCCTTATCTGTAGTTGCGTATATATGCGGTTTTCACTAACTGAAGTAGCATATATGATCTGGGTTTGAAAAAGAAAATAATTGACTTGATAATACTGATTCACCCCCCCTCTCAGTATTATTTCCAACATGTAATTCCTTATGCTCCTGTCAAAAATAATTCATATAATAACAAGTTCACATGGTCACTTTTAACAACCAAGACTCATCAGGTATCCATTAATCTGAGAATACCAATATCAAAGTGCTTGCTTGTGATCGTACAAAGTTTTCTTTGGTATGCAAACATGAGACTTCTTCTCATTTACCTCAAATCCCTGAGGTAGCTCTATTTACACTTCTTCTTTCGTAACTAATCCATTAAGGAAAGTGGTATTCACATCCATTTGATTCAATTTCCTATAATAGAAGAAATATAAATAATAATTTTAATACAAGTGTACTTGGCGATTGGAGCAAATGTTTCTTCATAGTCCATTCCCTCTTTCTGGGATAATCCTCTTTGCATAAATCTCATGTTGTACTTATCTATTCCACCATCTCTCATGTGCTTGATATTGTAGATCCACTTGGAAGTTACCACTGACTTCCCCTCAGGTATCAACACAATTTCTTTCATCATGGAATCCTTCAAACTTGTTGACCAGCTGCCTCTTGGACTAGAAGCTCTTTCTAGCTTAGTTTTAGATGTTAGTACAACTTATCCTTCTTGAACACAAATCACTATAACTGAGTTTAGGCTCGATCCTAGAAGAATCCTCTTCTCACAAACTTTGATTCATTATTCCTTATGCTTCCATATGCTGCCAGAGCCTTGGAAATCTTCATGATGTACCTACAGACCTCATTAGGATGCCATGGAAGAAATGATTATAACTAAGAAAAATATACAAAGACAATAGGCTGACCAATAATAAAGTAAATATATGAGGTATGTATCTTTTGATCTGATCTAGATTGGATCATAATATTGTTTGTCATCCATATCTATGCTTTTTGAGTCGAAAAAGTGGAGGAATCAACTCACAGTACCATTTTTACCAATGGGGCCCAGTTTGGAAAAACAGGGTCTGAAACCTTCTGGGAGTGTTTTGAGGCATAAAATGATGTTTTTTGGGGATAAAACTTTGCCACTTTAGCCTAACACCTATTTTTCTTATCCTACACACAGATACTTTTCTAACAACATGAGAATCACGTCAATCAAAGTCTGTATGTGAAATTTATGCCACTCATAAGTTGACCTTCCTATTTTCACCACCATAATTCGAGAAGATGCCATATCAACCCCCATTATTCATGAAAAATGGGTTATCCATATTATTATGATGTACAAGACTCTAGAAGACTCTATATTGTAACTTTGGTTAAGAGTTTAGGTAGTCAAACCTAGACACTAGTTGGCTATTGGGTTGAGTTATAACCAGGCCACTAGGAGAAAAAGAAGATACCATTCTTTTGAGTGCATTTGTTCCATAATTGAGAAAAAACAGCCAAGATGGATAGGAGATACAACACAAAGAGAATATGTTTGCATTGTAGTAGCCCACGGGCCACAAGACATACTTCTTTATACTCACAACCATATTTCCATTCAGAGAAAGAGAACAGAGCGACCTCACCTTCCAATTGGGTTTTTCTCCGTAAAGGGTTTCCAAGAGCATATCTTGTGTCAAATGTATGTGTGAACTTTTATTTTTCCATTCTCTATTTTCTGCATGATTCCAATTCACATGCATACATTATATGTTGGGTGTGTGTTATATGCGGACCTACCTATGGTTTTGTGTGTGGTTTTCGCACATGGTTTTGGGCATGATGGTTTTCTACCCATGGTATTTTGTAGATCTGGTCAAGGGAACTATGGTATGTTCTAATCCAGGGTTAATAGATTGGGGTTTATGGATGCTTTGGCATGTAAATATATGTATTGTAACATTGAAAGGAATATAATGAAAAATCAATCTGGTAGTCCCGGTTTTGGGATCTAGGGGAAAATATTTGTGTATCTATGTTTTATGTTTTATTATCTCACCATTGTTTATTTTCTATTTTTATAATTCATATGCAGGTAATTTTTGTACGGGGTTAAAACCTACATTTGGTATCAGAGTTGTTTTGGCTTCAAGGGGATGCCATTGCTGCTAAGGGGTTTTTCTCAGGCTTATGGAAGACCTTGTTCAGTGGGAGATCTGTGGGATCGATTCTTGTGTTGAAAGAAGATGGTGAGCAGTGGAAAGATAGAGATCAAGAAATTTAATGGTTAGAGTTTTGAGTTGTGGAAACTCAAGATGGAGGATCTGCTAGTGGATAAATATCAATGGATCGTGGTAGATCTGGGTACTAAACCAACGGCAATGTCAGCTAAAGATTGGACGAAGTTGGATTGGAAGGAAAAGAGCACAATACGGTTGTGTATCTCAGATTCAGTATTGTTAAATGTATCAGGGGAAGCTTTGGTGAAGGATTTGTGGGACAAGTTAGGGACTTTGTACCAATCTAAGTCTCTGGTGAATAAATTGTTCCTACAGAAAAATTTGTATAACTTGAAGATGAAGGATGGAGACTCGGTGATAGAGCATCTAAACGCCTTTAATATTGTGCTAAGCCAGTTATTATCTGTTGATATAAAATTTCAGATGAAGATAAGTGCATCAGTTTGTTGTGTTCTCTACCAGACTCATGGGATAGTTTGGGTGTTGCAATAGGGAGTAATGTGACTTCCTTGTAGTTTAATGAAATAGTCTCATCCTTTCTATCAGAGGAGATGAAACGGAAAAATACAGAGGGCTAGAATGGTGATGCCTTGTCTGTACAAGGACAATCCCATAACAGAAACAAAATTAAATCCTCGAGTGGGAGATCTAAATCTCCAGGAAAGCCTTTATAGGTGTGCTGGAAATGTGGAAAGCAAAGGCACTTCAAAAAGGACCGTAGATCTAAATCTCCTTAGAAAGGAAAGGTATCTAATGATGCTCCTTCTATAGAGGCGAAAACCACCTCAGATGAAGATGGGGATGTGTACATGGCTTCTTCTTCAAGTACACATGTAGATCATGAGGCATGGTTGATTGACTCAAGTGCATCCTTTCACTTCACTCCCCACAGGGAGTGGTTATTTGAGTATGATAAATATGATGGAGGTGATGTATTCTTAGGGGATGGCAGGAAGGCTAGAATCGTCGGTCACGTAAAATTCAAGTTGAAGTTGCAAGGTGGAAGGATTAGAACACTTCCAGGTGTTCTGCATATTCCTGTATTGGCCAGAAATCTAATTTCTATAAGAAAGTTGGATGATGCAAGTGTAAAAAAAGTGTTCGATAAATATACCTACAAGATGGCTTGGGGAGCACTGGTATAGATGCGGGGAGTTTTGATTGGAACTCTATACAAGCTTCAGGGTAGCATTGTTATTGACAGGTGCAACAGTTTTGTGGTTCCTGAAAATAGAGCAGAAAAACTAGTGGTCTCTGGAGAAAATACCATGTTATGGCATCAAAGGCTTGGACATATTGGAGAGAAGGGCCTTCAATACTTCATGGTAATGGTATGGTAGAAGGTATGTCTAATTCCTCTCTAGATTTTTATTTTTGTGAAAATTCTATATATGGGAAATAGAATTGGGTGAGTTTCCCCTCTAGTGCTAAGAGGGCAAAACATATATTAGAGCTTGTGCACAATGATGTGTTTGGACCTGTGTTAGTTCCATCAATAGGTAAGTCTGTGTATTATGTATCATTCATAGATGAATTCTCAAGAAATACATGGATATATTTCCTCGGGAATAAATCTAAAGTATTTGACATGTTTAAAGAATTTAAGGCTATGGTGGAAAACCAGACAAAGAAGAAGATAAAGGTGTTGATGACAGATAACGATGGAGAGTTTTTCAAGAAGGAATTTGAAGAGTTTTGTAAGAAGTGTGGTATAGCATGGCAAAAGACTATGCCATACACACCTCAGCAAAATGGAGTTGCAAAAAGAATGAATAGGACGTCGATAGAAAAGGAAAGAAGCATGCTCAGTGGTGTCGAGTTAGGACATGAATTATGGGCAGAAGCGGTGGAGACTGCATGTTACATGGTCAACAGATCACCTTCATCAGCATTGTAGGATAAGACTCCACAAGAGGTATGGACTAGTAAGAAACCCTCTCTTTCACATTTGAGGATATTTGGATGTGATGCATATGTACGTGTTCCAAAAGAGAAAAGAACCAAGTTGGATAGTAAATATGAAAGGTGCATCTTTATTGGGTATAAGGATGGTTTAAAAGGTTATAAACTTTGGAAACCAAAAACAAGGAAGGTTGTGTACAGCCACAATGTGGTGTTTAGAGAGGTGAAAGATGTTATTAAACATGAAGTCCTACCAAAGGAACCTAAGAAGATAGAGTTTGAGCTAAAGGAGGAGGAACCAGACTCTACAACAGAAGAGGAATCAAAAGATGAAGAGCCACAAACTCTAGCTATGAGAAGATAATTTCAAGAAAGAAGGCAGCCAAAAAGGTATAGTCTAGCTACTTTCCATTCAAATTTTGCTTTATCTATTACTGATGATGATCCTAGAACTGTTAGGGAAGCAGTAGATTTAGAGGGTGGAAAACTCTGGAACAAGGCCATGGTTGATGAAATGGCATCTTTGCCCAAAAATGAGGCTTGGGATCTGGTGGAGTTGTCGGTTGGAAGGAAACCCATTGGAAGCAAATGGGTGTTTAAGAAGAAGATGAATGTAGAAGGCAAGGTGGACAAATACAAAGCTCGGTTGGTAGCAAAAGGTTATTCCCAAGTGCCGAGAATTTATTTTGGTGATATTTTTTCTCCTATTTCCAAGGTAGCTTCTATTAGATTACTTTTATCTGCTATTGTTGCTTTTGATTTTTAGGTATAATAGATGGATGTGAAGACAAAATTTCTTCACAGGGATCTGGAAGAAGATATCTACATGAAGCAACCTGAAGGCTTTGCAGTGAAGGGTAATAAAGAACTAGTATGCAGGTTAAAAAAGCCTTTGTATGGGTTAAAACAGTCACTAAGGATGTGGTATCAGAAATTTGATGCATGTATACAGGGACTTGGCTTCACCAGAAGCAAAGCAGATCATTGTGTGTATTTTAATTTAATTGGTGACCATGTTATATATTTGGTCTTGTATGTGGATGATATGTTGTTGATTGGAAATAACAAATAAATTATCCATGAATTGAAGACCCAATTGTCCTCCAAATTTGACATGAAAGATCTTGGTGTTGCAAACTATATTTTGGGCATCGAAATTAAACGAGATCGGGCAAAAAGGAAGCTCTGGTTAAACCAGAGGAAGTATGTCGAGACAATATTGTAGGGGTTTAATATGCCGGATAGTAAACTGGTGAAGGTTCTTATTCCTATGGGTGTAAAGTTATATGTTGAACAGTGTCCCAAGACACAAGAAGAGGAAAAGGACATGTCTCGTGTTCCATACGCAAGTGCAGTTGGTAGCTTGATGTATGCAATGGTCTATACTAGACCAGACATTGCACATGTAGTGGGAGTATTGAGTATTTTTATGTAAAAACCATGGAAGGAGCATTGTACAACAATGAAGTGGGTTTTCAGGTATTTTAATGGCACTAGTGATTATGGTATATGCTACCAAGGAAGAGTAGGATTGGATATATTTTTGGACATCTGTGGATTTGTTGATGCAGACTGGGCTGGAGATATGGATCAGAGAAGATCCACAAGTGGGTATGTATTTAACCTGTTTGGAAGTGCAGTCATTTGGATGAGAAAGAGACAGTCTGTAGTGGCACTTTCAACTATAGAGGCATAATACATGGCAGCCACTCATGCAAGCAAGGAATCAATTTGGTTGCAGAGATTGTGTTCATGTATGGGGTTGGTACAGTGAGCTATAAGGATAGACTGTGAAAACCAAAGTGCAATTTTCTTAGAAAAGAACCTTGCTTATCATTAAAAGACAAAGAACATTGATGTTCAGTATCACTTTGTGAGGGATATGGTTGAGGATAAATAGGTGTTGCTGGTAAAGGTGGACACTTTGAAGAATGTTACAGATGCATTAATGAATTTTGTGAGCACTTAGAAATTTTCTTGGTGTAGAGAAACAATGGGCATTGTAGGGCTAGACCAATGACTAATCTCTCTTATGGCCCCCTATGGAAAGAAAATGACAAGTGGGAGAGTGTTGGGTGTGTGTTATATTCTTTCCACGACTATCCCCACGTGCAGGGGAGTCACAGGGGGGCAATAGCCACCCATGTTCGTTGCGTCGGGCGCAACAGGGGGGTCATAGGGGGGTGGCATCCCACCTTGTCAGGGGTTTGAGTGGGGTAGTAGCCCCCCTCTACGGGGTCCGGGGCAGCGCCCTAGGGAAATTTTTATGGAACCTATTTTAGGTCGACGGACCTACCTGTGGTTTTGTGCATGGTTTTCGCACATGGTTTTGGGCATGATGGTTTTCTACCCATGCTATTTTGTAGATAGGTTCAACAAAACTACGATTATGTTCTAATCCAGGGTTAATGGATGCTTCGGCATGTATATATATGTAAGGTAACATTGAAAGGAATATAATGAAAAATCAATCTAGTAGTCCCGGTTTTGGGATCCAGGAAAAAATATATGTCTATATATGTTTCATGTTTTATGCTTTCACCACTGTTTATTTTTTGTTTTTAGAATCCTTATGCAGGTAATTTCTATATGGGGTTAAAACTTACACTGTTAACAGTAAATCTATAGATCTAAAAATATAATAAAATTGTAATAGTGTAGAATTTTATATTTTAAATATAATTTTATTAGATATGTTGTGATGAACTGTCCATTGTAATATCCACGATAGTTTATGGATCATATTGGTATCAGAGCAGGTTCCTTTGTGTGTATTATGGAGATTCGTAGGGGATCTAGATCAACTGGGAAAAAATTCGTAAAACCCTAATCATGGCTAATGAATCTATGAATAATCCTCGTGATCCTGCAAAGGAGAGGTTTTTGGTACAGGAACAAGAAGTAATTGATATAAATTGTAATGTAAATCTCCTCATGGTGGCCCTAAGCAATAAGCTTGGGATATTTGGAGAATATGGGGGTTCAAATGCAGAGGAAAAATCAAAAGGGGGATTAAGATATTGGGAAGAAACGAAGAACCAACTAAAAAAAGAACCCGGAAAAGATCAACCCAATTCGAGTGTCATGAATCAATCACAAACCCTTTTAAAATGGAATAAAAGATAGATATAAAGTCATACCACGATGAGATCGCCACTCTGAAGTTGAATCACTGGTTATAGAAACTATTTCAACATCCATTAAATTGAGGAGGAACAAAAAAAAATCATTTTTGTAGCTGAAATTAGAGGGCCATT
Source organism: Pinus tabuliformis (assembly GCA_031772625.1). Lineage (NCBI taxonomy): Eukaryota > Viridiplantae > Streptophyta > Pinopsida > Pinales > Pinaceae > Pinus > Pinus tabuliformis. The sequence goes on along the minus strand of CM062805.1, from coordinate 514,459,879 downwards.
CTCTGACTTGGTGGGAGAGTCACGCAAAGACCCTGAGGTTGTATGGAGAGACTCCAGTGACTTAGTGGGAGGAATTAAAAACCCTCATTAAGTTAGAGTTTTACCCTATTTGGTATGTAGAGGACTAGTGGATCTAGTGGCACTACTTCAGGAAAAATCCATGGCAAAGTGTGTAGGAGTACACCACAGAGTTCAGAAAGATGACCATAATACTAGGTATCTCCCCAAAGAACCCAGATGTAATCCTCAAGTATTTGGGGGCTCTACAAAACCATCTTCGGGAGCAAGTGATGTTTTTTATTCCCAAAATAGTGGACGAGGCTTGTGTACAGGCACAACACTTGGATAACATAGGCCTGAAGAGGGTGCAATCAAGTGGATCGAAGCAAAAGGAGAAAAAAGACACTTCTAAGGAGGGGAAGAAGAAGAAAAAATGGGGAAACGATAAAAATACAATATCCATGACACACCAGTGCAAAGATCCCAACAACCACTGCAACATTGATGGCCATATAGAGGAAAAGTGTTGGAAGTTGCATCCAGAGTTAAACCCAAAGAACAAAAAGAAAGAGAATAAGAAGAAGAATCTCATGGCCACTGATTTGAGCAACCAAGTTGAAAGAAGCTTGGATGTGGATGAGGAGATCGTCTGTATGTCAGTGCAGAAGGAGGTGAATCTAAGTAGCCTTAAACAATAGAAAGAGAAAAAAACTAAGTCACCTGACACGGGAATACGAAACACGAAAATTCGATTGTCTGACACGGGGCACGTAGACACCCTAGAATAGGAGAGGTAGGACACATTATATATATATATATAATACTAAATAGATATTTCAATGATTTCATATTACACAATTTCTCATGATGATACAAATTCATACATACATCTAGATTTTAGATTCTACATTATAAATTTGTAAGTTGTAACTTGTAACATTATGCATACAAATACAATCGTGACAGATTCATCAATGATACAATAGGAGAAAGACATGAAATTGTAGTTTCTCATTAAGTCATCAAAATCAAAATGTGTGACATAGGTACTAAGTCCTGAGGACTCTTGACTAGCAATGCCAATGGAAAATAGAAATAGAAAATACATAACAACTACAAGGTAGTAGGTAGCTCATTGATGCTTTGAGCACACAATTGGTCTTCAATGATAAATTAGCATTTCACCATCTAAAATTCAAAAACACATTGAAGAAAAATATTCAACTGCCAATTAAAGATCAATCTACTCTTAAATATGTATTTCAAGGAAATTATTACCACCATTGTAATAGAGTAATAATACCTTCCGTTCCACAGAGTAATTGTAATTGTTGAATCAAAGAAGAAATTTCAAACTATTGAACCTTTAAAAAATTGTAAAGAAAGAACAAAACATTAGAGCTTGGATTTTTACATTCGGTCAATGTCATGCATAACACAATTTTACATTTCATAAACCATGGCTTTTTAACTCTATTCACAACTACCACCACTCATTGTACACCCATATACTAGCTAAACACCATTTACTCGACTACACAACATTGAATGTTATGGCGGGTGGTGTATAGACTATTAGATTTGTTTCTTTTCAAATTCGACAACTTATAGACCACTCGCCACAACATTCAATGTTGCATATCTAGGTAGATAGTGTTTTCCTACTAGCACCATTGAACAACATATACTTGTACATTCTAATCATTTTTTGGAAAAACCAACAATTTGCATCATCCTAAAATTGGTCAAAATTCCATGAGAACAAGTTTCATGGGACAATCTCCCCTCATAGAGATGGAACTAAAATTTATGATATAATTCCAACTAAATTTAGAAACGAATATACTCGAAAAAATGGAGTGCTTTGAGTGTTTTTTTATCCCACACACCAATGCTACCACCCACCACACATTACATCAAAAATTTTGAAATTTTATATGATGGGAAATCTATACAATTTCCAAAATTTAAGATGATTTTTTTAATTTGACAAAGAAACATAACCACCATGTTTTCCATATAGTCCACTCCCTTCCTCACATTATACCATTATCACAATGAAAGTATTATAATTCAGTGATACCAAAAAATGAGTCACTTACTCAGAATTGCTCATAAGAATATTCAATGATAGATAAAATAGAAAAATATTAAGAGACATTAATTATAAAACAAGCATCATCATCACAATCAAGATTAATATTATATATGTGTGTGCAAGGACATTATACTACATGTCTTTTAATTTTCCAATTAGGTTGAGATTAGGCCAAGGCTAGCTCAACTGTCGATTGGAAAAATGATTTTCCCCCCTGTAGAATGTTGTCACTTGGATTGTATGAGGCTCAATCAAGTATAAATGCTCAATGTGAAAATTTGTATCCCCGCAACTAGCTCCCCTCCTCAACCCCTCTCTATAAGCTTTGAACCAAAGAATAATGAAAACTAAACCCCACACAAATCAATTAATCTACATCTCATAAATAAAAACATGATACTACATAACATATTCTATAAATTTTGGGGTTGTGGGAGGGGTAGGGATTATATATAATCCCGAAGGAATTCTTTTTCTAAATACTCTTAAATGCTAGGTTGGAAAACGAACAATCAATCATAAATGTATGGTCTTTTATTAGGTTTAACTTTGGCTCATGACATGGAAATTTCAAATCTAATAATCTTGGGTGACTCTTTGACCACTACTCAACACCTGGCCAGTGGTTCCTATCCAAAAGACAATCTCCTTAAACTCATACTCAAAAGAATGAATTATGCTTTGGACCTCCTATCCTCAAAATCTATATACCATATCCTCGGAAGCCAAAATTCAGAGGCAAATCACCAAGCCAATCTAGCCTACCTCTTGGAAGTTGGTCAAAAGTAAGTCAATGGCATCAAGGATTGGCACATAATTCCGTGCTTTCCAAATGTCAACTCTTCATTCCATGTTCTCCTTCCCACACTACCCCCTTGTGAACTCAGTTAATAACATTGCAAACATTAAAACAAAAATTTTAACCGCCACGTTGGTCAGCATTGTGGCACAAGCTGAGTGTTTGGCCCATGTGTGGGAGGCTATATCAACTCCCCACACTTATCCTTTCCTAATACAGATGAACTTGTCTCATTCTACTACACCACCTTGGACATTGATGAATCTGACAAGCTATAGCATGAAGAGTTTTAATTGTGATTCGATGGGAATCGAGTGTGGGAGTAGCCTCTATGATGCTAAATTTCACGATTGGTTTGGGCCCCCTCACATCTTCGTATGGGAAATTTCTTAACAGAGGATCTTTCCCTCCCGTCTCCATTAGAATTTTGGGCTCTTCCCTTATATATCATCATGGAGTCTATAATTATATGCACCAAGAGGCTCTATAATGAGCCCCATATGGTTGATAGGACCCTCAACATCAAAAGGATGCGGACTTGGACCCCCCACCCCTACAGCCTAGTCAATTGGAGGAATTCACTCTCGGGGACCCTTCCTAAGAAGAACGTCAACAACGCCTGAGCTGAGTGGATATTGGTGGTCACCCTCCTATTCCACTTGGACCCCTAGCACTGTTTTAGCACAGTTTCCTATTTTGACAGTTTTTGGAAATTTTCAGGCCTTGAACTTCTAGAGCCATTTTGAGGCCCTAAACAACATATTTTGGAGAAACTGGCTAACATTTACTATCCATTATGATTGCAGTTGAAATTTGTTGTCCTCAAATAGACCTTTCTAGCAGTCTATTGTGCATGCCAAACGAAGATCGTATGCCAAAGTTACGACCTCGAGAAGTTGACTTTCCAACTAACCCCATTAGAGACCATAAATTTTGCAACTTCATATCCTAGGGTTAGGTTTTTGGATGTTTATGGTTTCTCATTGTTTCTTCATAATAGAAAGGTCTCTAAGCCTCATTGTAACATAGTTCAGAAGGCATGTAGTCGTCACATATCTTCTCAGAGATAAGCTACCATCGTCTAAGCTAGTTTTCTTTCTTTCTGCATGTAAACAATTTTCGACATTTGTTATTTATTAATTGAAGTTCAGTTTCACTATATCTTTGTGTTTTTATTTCAAATATGTATTTCATTCTGTTTTTTCACAAATCTGGATTAGCGCCAGAGTATAGGATAATTTTTTCAACTTGGTTTTCAATTGTGTTGGGTGTCTCTAGGTTTGTCCTCAGTGCTCGTGCACAATTTTTTTTGGCTCCTCCTTCCTATTTTGGTAATTTTCTCTGCTATAAAAACCCTCTATCAATTCAATCTGCTCTGGAACCTCCTCTAACTATCTGTGTTGTTTTGGGCCAACTTTTCCTTTACCCCCCTCTCTAAGGTTGAAGGTGGTCTCTGCTTCTTAATCTCATACCCCTCCAATGCCCCTTTCATTAATCCTGAACCCATGTGCCTGACCTCCCTGAGCTTAAATGATGAATTTGTGTTAAATTTACCCTCTGGAGTTGCATTGTCATCCTAAAATACCTTTAATCCCATTGCCATCTCGTGAATCCCTTGCAATGAGTCTGCATATATAACTTGTGATCTGCCTTTGTTGCCTCCCTGACCCCCCTCGTTGTTTCATCAACGATGTCTACCATTTTTGGTAGTTCTAGTACCTCTAGAAGTTTTGCTTGTAATGCATGCAACAAACATCTATAGGCCTTGCTGGTGGAAAATTTGGATTTAAAATGGAAAATTCATCAACATGAAAATTTCCTCATTTTCATCACTGAAGAACCAGGGTCTCAAAAATAAACTCACCTACCAAGATGATAACCTAGACATTATTCACAAACAGCTAAATGATCTTAAACTGTTATGAAACCAGCTCAAGAAAAGATAGAAAAGATAGATCAACGCCTTAGAATTCAGCCTCTTCGAGGGGGCAACCTCCTTTACATTACATAAATGAACAATTCTTGGATGATACAAATGACAAAACCTCCTTTCTATATATAGGAGTCTAAGGAGTCACAATATAATCCAGCCGACCTAACAATAATAATATAAAGCCACAAAAATAACAATAGAGGGATTCTATGGGGCACAGTAATAACAATATGGGGGCAATAGGGGCACAACAATATTAATAAGGGGTATAACTACAATAGTAATGGGGTAATCACTAGTATTATAGGGACCCAACATGCCCCTCTCCTTCAAAAAAGTGTTGTCCTCAACGCTTGAGTAGTTCTGGATACTTCTGCATAAAATTCTCATCCTCCCATGTGGAATCTTCAGCGGATAAGTTCTTCCACTTGATAAGATACTCTGAAATTGATCGATTTCGTAGCTGTCGAGTTCTTGTTTCTGTGACTGCTTCCGGTTCCAATATAATTTTTCCTTCCTCGTCAAGTTCTGGCAATATTGTTTGAACTGGGAGCTTGTCGCCTATAACCTTCTTTAAACATGAAACATGGAAAACTGGGTGCAATCGAGAAGCTGCAGGAAGCTCCAATTTGTATGCCATAGTACCAATCTTTTGCAACACCTTGTACGGACCATAATACTTTGGTGATAATTTATTATCCTTCTTAGCTTGCTTGAGGGACATTTGCTTATATGGTTGTAGCCGTAGGAATACCCAATCACCTACATCAAAACTTCTTTCACTGCGATGTTGATCTGCCTGTTGTTTCATTCTATTCTGTGCCAACACGAGGTTATCCTTTAAGAGTTGGAGGACTTGTTGTTGATGTTCGATGTGATGTTCCACTGCCTGAACCTTAGAATTTTCTCTTAAATATGATGTGATGGATGGTGGTTGATACCCATAAAGTGCCATAAATGGGGTCATTTTTGTTGCTGTATGGAAGGAAGTGTTATACCACCATTCAGCCAGAGGCAACCATTTGACCCATTGTGTCTGTTTATCAGATACAAAGCAACGAAGATATCCTTCCAAACATTTGTTTACTATCTCAGTTTGCCCATCAGATTGAGGATGATAAGATGAGCTATGAGCTAACTGAGTACCAAGACAAGAAAATAATTCTGTCCAAAAATTTCCAGTGAAAATGGGATCTCTGTCACTTACAATAATCTTTGGGTTTCCATGTAGCTTTTGAATTGTTTCCATAAATGCAGTAGAAACTGTACTGGCTTTAAATGGATGTGATAATGCACAAAAGTGTGCATACTTGGTAAGTCTGTCAACTACCACCATGATGACACTCTTTCCCTCAGACTTGGGTAAACCTGTGATAAAATCCATTGAAACCTCCTCCCAACGTTGGCTTGGAATGGATAAAGGTTGTAATAGACCTGGTGTCTTAATTGTTTCAACTTTATTTTGTTGGCAAACCAAACATTCCGCCACAAACTTTTGAATATCTGATTTAAGGCCATCCCAAAAAAATTCCTTCTTAACCCTGTGGTAAGTTTTTAAAAATCCTGAGTGCCCTCCTAAGGGAGAAGTGTGCAATTCCATAAGAATCTTTTGTTTTAGCTGGGAATTCTTACAGAGGTATAAGCGATCTTTGTACCATAACGAATCATTTTGCCAGCTAAATGTATCAGACATACTGGAATCTTGTTGTAACTTTCGAATAAGTGCCCACACTTCTTCGTCATTCTTCCATTCCTCCCTTGCTTCGTTTATCCAATCTGGTTGGATAATAGAAATGGCGCACAACAATGCTTCCACATCCTCATCCTTTCTTGAGAGTGCATCTGCCACCACATTTTGCTTCCCTTTTTTGTAGATGATTTCAAAGTCATAACCCAACATCTTTGTGACCCACTTTTGTTGCTCTTCAGAGGATAATCTTTGTTCTAAAAAGTATTTAAGGCTATCATGATCCGTTTTTACCTTGAAGTGTCTTCCCATTAGGTAGGGTCGCCATTTCTTAAGTGCATGGAGTATTGCCAACATTTCCTTCTCATAAATAGCTTTGTGTAAAAACTTTCCCTTGATTGGACGACTTTCAAAAGCAATGGGTCTTTCATCTTGCATTAAAACAGCACCAATTCCATTTCCTGAAGCATCACATTCCACAATAAAGGTTTTTGTGAAGTCCGGTGTAGCTAAGACCGGTGCTTGGCACATTGCCTCTTTAAGATGTTCAAAGGCCTTTGTTGCTTCTGGAGTCCATGAAAATGCATCTTTCTTCAATAATGTTGTTAGAGGTGCTGCTATTCTCCCATAATTCTTAACAAACTTGCGATAATACCCTGTCAACCCAAGAAATCCTCGCAGATGCTTTATGGATGTGGGGATTTTCCATTCCTTAATGGCTTTAATTTTGCTAGGGTCTACCTTAACTCCTTCATGAGATACAATATGACCCAAATATTCCACCTCTTGGACTCCAAAGAAACATTTGGATCTTTTTGCATATAATTGTTTCTCCTCCAATAGTTGTAGCACCCTGTCAACATGTTCAACATGATCCTTCCAAGACTTGCTGTAGATTAGTATATCATCAAAAAATACTAACACAAATTTTCTAAGGAATGGTTTGAAAATTGAATTCATCAAACCTTGAAATGTTGAAGGTGCATTGGTAAGGCCAAAAGGCATGACCAAAAATTCATAATGACCCTCATGAGTTCTAAATGTTGTTTTCGGAATGTCTTCAATCTTCATTCTGATTTGATGATATCCCGAACGAAGATCCAACTTGGTGAAGTAAATTGATCCATGCAATTCATCCAGTAATTCATCAATGACAGGAATGGGAAACTTATCTTTAATAGTGAGCTTGTTGAGCTCCCTATAATCCGGACACATGCGCCATGATCCATCCTTCTTGTGCACCAATACTACTGGAGCAGAGAAAGAACTTTGACTTGGTTGAATTATACCAGCCTCTAGCATTTCTGCAACCATACGTTCAATTTCACTCTTTTGGGCATAGGGATATCTGTACGGCCTGATGTTTGGAGGAACACTTCCTGGAATCAGATGAATAGCATGATCATGATCACGCATAGGTGGGAGACCTTTGGGAGTCTCAAATACCTTGGAATGATTGTCCAAGACTTTTTGGAGATCTGGAGAAATAGATGATTCCAATGTGGAAACATCTAGCGAACATAATTGTGCAATTACACCTCTTTGTTCCTTTTTTAGAAGCTTTGTCATACCATTAGAGCTGATTATCTTTCCTGGTTTCCCTGCAATACCCCTTAATTCAACTTCCTTTCCTTCCACAGAAAATTTCATGAAAAGTTCTTGAAAATTAAAAGCTATTGTACCCAAGGATTGTAGCCATTGGACTCCTAGTACAACATCAGCACCTCCCATTGGAATGGAAAGCATTGGGCTAGTCAATACATATTCTCCCATGGATAGCTTGATATTATGGCACTTTCCAGAGCAATTTATTGTTCCTCCATTTGCAATCATCACTTGACACTCTGGTGCTGGATATAGGAAGCAATTCAATTCTTTTGCTACCTTACAATGAATAAAATTGTGGGTGCTTCCTGAATCAATCAACACTATTACCTTTTTCTTCTTGATTTGTCCTTCTATCTTGATGGTTTGAGGAGTGGTAATTCCCGCCAATGCATTACAAGATATGGTCGGATTTATTTGTTCTTCATCTAGGCTTTGTTCCTGGAGTATATCCTCTTCTTTTGACCTTTCTTGCTCCTTTTCTTCTTCCTCTTCACAATCTATGTAGAATAATTTCTTCTCAGCACACTTATGACCTTTAGTGTATTTGCTATCACAACTGTAACAAAGCCCTTTTGCTCTTTTTTCTTCCAATTGTTGTGGTGTCAACCTTATAGGTTGTGGAAGACTAGGGCAACAACACTTCCGTCTTTATAGTTGTGAGTGGTATGCTTCCTGGTTGCCATAATTTTGCTTTCCATTTTTCTTGCTAACCTGAATGCCTTCTCTAATGAATCAGGTTCCCAAAGGCGAACATCATGTTGGATATTATCCTTTAAAGACCCTATGAACACATCAATCCTATGCTCCTCTGGAATATCTTTTACCCTTATGTTCAATTTTTGGAACTCCTCAATGTGCTCCATTATTGAACCCTTTTGTTTGAGACTTATCAATTGGCTAAAAAAAGTGTTGCTTTTTGTATCCTCATAATGTGCTATCAATTCTTCCGTAAAAATTGCCCAAGTGATAAATTGTTTACGAGAGCAAAGCCATTGATACCATACAAACTGATTTGGTTCCAAATATAAAGTTGCCATACGTACCTTTTGTGTGTTTTGCACATTATTGAGATCGAAGAATTGCTCCATCTGTAATATCCATGTGGCGGGATCCTTGCCATCAAACTTCCTCATATCGATTTTTGGAATATGGTGAGTCTTCGATCCAACATTAGAGTCTATGGAATCATGATTAACATTTCTTTTGTTCTCATCATGAGTTTCCTTTAGTACCCTTTCACCCTTAGTGACCATTTCTTGTAGCAACTTATTCATATTTATCTTCAATTCTTCCATCTTATCATCCATGCCATCAATTTTAGCGTCCATGCCATTCACCTTAGCTTCCATGCCATCCATCTTAGCTTCTACGCCTTTCTTTAAACAATCCATCTTAGCTTCTACACCCTTCTTTAAACCATCCATCTTAGCTTCTACATCTTTCCTTAAACAATCCATCTTAGATTTTGTTGCTTTTTGTGCAAGTGACACTTGTTGCACTTGTTCTTGTAATTTTGATATATCATATAGCATTTCTTCCTCTTCTTCATGAGTCATGCTAGAGCTTTCAGGTTCCTTACTAGGTGTTTGCATTTTCTTTCCTCGGGGCATCAGTTACCGATAATAATCTCTACTATGCCCTTTGAATTCCTTCAAAATAAATTTTCAAACCAAGCTTAAGCAAAAATTAAAGAAAATCTACACACCTTTTTTCACTTTGTAGGAGCTCGATATTGCCTCTGATGTATCTCTGTACTTTCTGATTATCTAGTTCTGAATTTGTGACCTGTAGTAGCCCTCTTTGTCCTCTTTCCAATGCCACAAGTCTGACCCAAATTGGATTCTCCAAGGAAGAGTTATGCGAAATCTCCCACAGTGACTTGATTATAGACTATTTCAGTAGAGCGAACTTGTATGACGTGCCACGAGTCACTGTTTCGACCTTTGGATCTAAAAAACACCCACAAGAAACTACAGTCCGTCCTCTTTCTGTACCTTCTTACGAAATTTCAATCCGATCCCCAGAGAGAAAGTTATGACGATTTTCCCCAGGTCACCTGTTTTGAATGTAATTCAGGAGTCTGCAAAAAGACCAACTTCCTCAGATCATATCTCCGCAAATATCATGCAAAAAGCTCTGAAATTTGGACCCAAGGTTCAGCGCGATTTCTTCTCAAATGGGTTTTTTTTGCGACTTCTGAAACGTCACAAAAAAAAAGTTATAGCGAAAATGCCACGATGACCTGTTTGGAGCAGCAAAACCCTAGAATCCAAAGCTCTGATACCAAATGTTATGAAACCAGCTCAAGAAAAGATAGAAAAGATAGATCAACGCCTTAGAATTCAGCCTCTTCGAGGGGGCAACCTCCTTTACATTACATAAATGAACAATTCTTGGATGATACAAATGACAAAACCTCCTTTCTATATATAGGAGTCTAAGGAGTCACAATATAATCCAGCCGACCTAACAATAATAATATAAAGCCACAAAAATAACAATAGAGGGATTCTATGGGGCACAGTAATAACAATATGGGGGTAATAGGGGCACAACAATATTAATAAGGGGTATAACTACAATAGTAATGGGGTAATCACTAGTATTATAGGGACCCAACATAAACTAATTGGTAATGCCACATGGAACTCGAACACTACTAGCTTTGCTCCAAGCCCTATCTCTGGCAACCTGCAACTTGACTTGAATAGGCTCGCATAGGAAATTGTCTTCTTTCTTCTCTAATGGGATCTTTCTACAAATTTTCTCTTTTGTTGTCTTAACTTTGTCAAATATATATATATATGATACCATAGTATTTCTACTTGGTAATTTTTTTGATCTATTAATCAACACCTCAAGAAAAAATCTTCTTAAACTGACACAATGTAATGAATTCCCTCTCTACTTACTAAAAACACATATTTAATATAATCCTTTAATTATTTGTGTTTAAAAAAAAACATATTCTATATATTTTATAAGTAATAAATACATAAAATGTAAAAATAAAAAATTATAAACTGTAAAAATAAAGAGCTTTAAATAAAGAAAAGTCAAAAGAGTATAATTTGAAATACAAGTTAAAACTGGGAATTCCACATGCAAATTGAAATTAAAGAATACTACAAGGGTTGAAATTTCGTAGTTTATTACATTGTAATTTATGTATTTATTTGTGATTAAAAGTATTATTAAAAGAATATATATATATGTATATGGAATTTGCATATTTATTAATTTTCAAAAATAAAAATAAAAAAAAAAATTCCCAAAGAATATTTATTGTGAAAAATATATAAGTAACCTAATGAATTTAAATTGTAAAATAAGAAATTAAAGAATAATTTTAAAAAACAAAATAAATAAATAAATAAAATTTATTATTTAAATAATTAAAATCATTTGCATAAATTAAGATGTTGATGAACAAAAGAAGTGATAACAAGAAAAGTTAAATAAACTTATTAATTGGAAAAACTATAAATAATATAGATTCATCCAACATAAAATAAAAATAAAAAATATTTATATTAATATGTTATTAATCAAGAAGTCATTAAAAGTACCAAAAAAATTAATGTTATAAAAAAAAGACACAATACACAAAGATGCATTATAAAATTATAATAGTCATTATATTGTGAATTGATCAAGTACAAAATCAATTAACAAACACTGTATATCAAGGAAAGATTATTGTTTCCCAAACAATAGAAATTATTGTCATATGGCTTTGCAGAAAATCAAATTATGCAATATGAGTACTTTTAAAAAGAAGACATAATACACAAAGATGCATTATTGTCATCCAAATTATAATAGTCATCATATTATTCAGTGAATTGATTAAGTACAAAACCAATTAACAATCATTGTATATCAAGGAAAGATTATTGTTTACCAAAAATTGTTATCATATTGCTTTGCAGAAAATCAAATTAATTCAATATGAACCTTTTACAATATGACAATTATGCTCAGTCCTTTATAATTCATACCATATTGTCATTAGCCATCATACCATCTAGAATAGAGGATCATTAAAATGCATCATAAACAAAAACAAAGACTGTTTTTCAATAAATCGTGTCAAGGACAAAGCATACTTGAAGAGAAACAAAGTGTAATGAATATAATAATAAAAAGAATAAAATTAAAAATATTAATTTGATTAACTAGAACACACAACCTAGTCAAGAAACAATCTTTCACATCCATGTAGTCAATGCTTGTAAGGCACTTCTCTCTCTCTCTCTCTCTCTCTCTCTCTCTCTATATATATATATATATATATATATTGTTTTTATATTGGATATTTTCTTTTGAATGAACTATTGCTCATTATAAAAGCATAATAATTGAACGTAGTGTTCTAAGAACATTTTAAGCTAATTAAATTGAATTATAGTTTCATAAAAAAGAAATATCAAGAATATGTTCTCTTTACAAATGTGTGATACTCTACACTCTAACTCATGGCATTGAGTTCTTCCTTACCATAATAATCCTACACATTCTATGGATGAATTATATTTCTTCCTATAAAACCTCACATTTGGAATCTTAAGCTTGTCAATGCTACTCAAACATTGTTATAAGTTATCTACAATATTCGTCAATTCATAGGTATGCTTTTTATTTTAAATAATAAATAAAATAAAAAGCATCATGTTATTGAAATGCTTCCTTCACTTTGTCATTAATATTTTCAAATTCTCTCAATTTAATGTGGGTGATGAATTTTATTTTCGTTTATGCATGCTTGTTCCTTTTTCCTATAACCCTTTCCTCGCATATAATGCTCTAGTCACTGCCATACACAATAACCACCCATATGAGGATAACACAAAAAAAGAATTCCAACCATAATGAACCTATCAAGTTATTAATTTTCGTAAATTTATCCAACAAACCAAACCCTAAATCTATTGCTCATTTCTAACATTAAAAAAGATACCCACAATGCGAACCTACTTCTTGTATGCTTCATATAAGGTATCAATTTCATGCTTACCAATGCACCACACAAACTTCCATGGCTCCAATAACTCCCAATCAAAACTTCATAAACTAAATCTTAGTAAGAAAAAAACACTCACAAAAACACACAACCAACTAAAAACCTCCCTATATGTGATAACAAAAATGACAATGGTACTTCCTATCACAAATAATAGTTTTGTCAACCTCTAGGATTTAAATCTCATTGATATATTTACCATGACTCACAAAATTCTCATGCTAACATATTTGTGCTCTCATGCTCACAAGTTAGCATGCCACTAATACCACATGGTGGTATGATGGTGCTTGTGTTGCCCCATAGCATAAGAAGAAACAAAAGAAAACTCAACTCACCATTTTGCTAATCGAAATGCCACATGAGAGGCATACAAATACAAATATTTATATAACCCACAATTCTTTTGGAACCTTCATTTTGCTAACAATGTTACGGTTTCCCCATGCGAACTACACAAAGCATAGTCCCTTATGACATAATCAACACACTTTGTACACATATACATATTCTCTATCACCTCTCACACCTTGTAACCATATCAAAATAACACAAAAACATAAGAAAAGACATATCAATGACTAGATAATAAGCCACTTCGAGGGGGAAACCTCCTTTAAATCACATAAATGAATAATTCTTGGACAATTCAAATGACAAGACCTCCTTGGTATATATAGGAATTAATGGGTCAAAATATAATTATGGAAATAATAATGTAAGGGCACAACAATAACAATAACAACAGTGGGCTTCTATGGGGGACAACAATAACATTATGGGGACTACATTAATATTATAGGGACCTAACATGCCCCTCTCATTCAAAAATTGTCGTCGTCAACACTTGAGTAGTCCTAGATGCTTCTGAATAAAAGACTCATCCTCTCATGTGGAGTCTTCAACAGGGAAGTTCTTCCACTTAATGAGATAGTCTGAAATTGATCTATTTTGTAGTTGTCAGATTCTTGTTTCCATGATTGATTCAAGCTCCAATAAGGTCTTTCCTTCCTTGTCAAGTTCTGGAAATATATTTTTAACTGGGATCTTGTCACCTATAACCTTCTTTAAGCATGAAAAATGGAAAATAAGGTGTACTCGCGAAGATGCAGACAACTCAAATTTGTATGCAAAAGTACCAATCTTTTACAACAACTTTCAAGGGCCATAATACTTGATTGATAATTTATTAACCTTCTTAGCTTGCTTGAGGGACATTTGTTTGTATGGTTGTAGCCATAAAATTACCCATTCGCCCAAATCAAAACTTTTGTAACTCGGATGTTGAGCTACCTGTTGTTTCAGTCGATTATGTGCAAGAGTCAGGTTATCCTTTAAGAGTTGTATAACTTGTCGTTGATGGTCGAAGTGATCTTCCACTAGTTGAACCTTACAATTATCTCTTAAATTCAATGTGATGGATGGTGGATGATATCCATAAAGCGTCATAAATGGGGTCATTTTTTATGTGGTATGGAATGAAGTGTTATACAACCATTCCACTAGAGGTAAAAAATTGATCCATTGTGTTTATTTATAAGATACAAAGCAACAAAGATATCCTTCCAAACATTTGTTCACTATCTCAGTTTTCCCATCAAATTGAAGATGATAAGAGGAGCTATGAGCTAATTTAATACCAAGACAAGAAAATAATTATGTCCAAAAATTTCCAATGAAAATGGAATCACTGTCACTTACAATAATCTTTCAGTTTCGATGTATCTTTTGAACTATCTACACAAATGCAATAGTTATTGTACTAGCTTTGAAAGGATGAGACAGTGCACAAAAGTGTGCATACTTGGTAATTCTATCAATTACAACCATGATGACAATATTTCCTTCGGAATTAGGTAAAATGTGATAAAATCCATTGAGACCTCCCAATGCTAACTTGGAATGGCTAGTGATTGTAAAAGACCTAGGTTCTTTATTGTATCAACTTTAAGTTTTTGGAAAACCAAACATTCTGCCACAAACTCTTGAATATAAAATTTGAGGCCATCCCAAAAAAAATCCTTTTTGACCTTGTGGTAAGTTTTTAAAAATACTTAGTACCCTCCTATAGGAAAGGTGTGAAAATACAAAATAACCTTTTATTTGACTGGTGAGTTCTTACATAGATATAAGCGATATGTGTACCATAATGAATCATTTTTCCAAATAAATGTAACAGATGCACTAGGATATTGTTGCAACTTTTGAATGAGTGTCCATACCTCTTCATCATTCTTCCATTCATTCCTTTATTCATTTATCCAATTAGGTTGGATAATAGAAATGGCACAAAGCAATGCCTCCACATCCTAATTCCTTCTTGAGATTGTATCTACAACGTTTTTCTTCCCTTTTTTGTAAATGATTTCAAATTCATAACCCAACATCTTTGTGGCCCATTTTTGTTGTTCTTTTAAAGATAATATTTGTCCAAGAAGTATTTAAGACTATCATGATATGTTTTTACCATGAAGTATCTTCCCATTAGGTAAGGGCACCATTGCTTTAGTGAATGTAGTATCGCCAACATTTCCTTCTCATAAATAGGTTTCTGTAAATAATTTCTCTTGATTTGACAACTTTCAAAAGCAATAGGTCTTCCTTCTTACATTAAAACATCACCAATGCCATTTCCTAAGGCATCACATTCCACAATAAAGGTTTGTGTGAAGTTTGTGTAGCTAAAATCGGAGCTCGTTACATTGCCTCTTTAAGATGTTCAAAGGCCTTAGTTGCTTATGAGTCCAAAAAAATGCATCTTTATTCATTGATGTTGTTAGATGTGTTGTTATTTTCCCATAATCATTAACAAACTTGTAGTAATACCTTTTCAAACCAAGAAATCCTCAAAGATGCCTTAAGGTTATGGGTTTTAACATTCCTTGATGGCTTTAATTTTGGTTAAGTTAACACCCTCATGAGATACAATATGATCCAAATATTCCACTTTTTGTACCCCAAAGAAACATTTGTATGTTTTTACATACAATTGATTCTCCTCCTATAGTTTGAGCACCCTGTCAACATGTTGAACATGATCTTTCCAAGAGTACTTGTAGATTAGTATATCATCAAAAAATACTAACAAAGAAATTCTAAGGAAGCGTTTGAAAGTGCAATTCATCAAACCTTGAAATGTGGAAGGTGCATTAGTAAAGCCAACAGGAATGACCAAAAATTCATAATGACCTTCATGAGTTCTAAATGTTGTTTACGGAATGTCTTTTGCCTTCATTCTAATTTGATGATATCCTAAACGAAGATCCAGCTTGGTGAAGTAAATTTCTCCATGTAGTTCATCCAACAATTCATCAATGATAGGAATGGGAAATTTATCTTTAATAGTGAGCTTGTTGATCTCTCTATAATCTAGACACATGCCATGATCCATCCTTCTTGTGCACCAATACTAGTGGAGAAGAGAAATAACTTTGTCTAGGTTGAATTATACTTGCCTCTAGCATTTTTGCAACCATAATTCAATTTTACTCTTTTGGGCATAGGGATATCAATAAGGTCTAATGTTTGGAGGAACAATTTATGGAATCGGGTGATAAGTATGATCATGATCATGAATAAGTGGGAGACCTTTGCGGGTCTCAAATACCTTGGAATGATTGTCAAGGACTCTTTAGAGATATAGAGAAATGGATGACTTAGATGTTTGAACATCTAGTGAACATAATTGTGCAATTACCCCTCATTGTTCCTTATTTAAAAGCTTTGTCATGCCATTAGAGTTGATTATCTTCCTAGGTTTCCCTGTGATACCCCTTAATTCAATTTTCTTTCCTTCCAAGAAAAATTTCAAGAAAATATCTTGAAAAATAAAAGTTATCACCCCCAAAGATCGTAACCATTGGACTCCTAATACAACATTTGCAGCACCCAATGGAAGAGCAAACATTGGACTATTCTATACATATTCCCTCAAGGTTAAATTGATATTATCTAACTTCCTGAGCAATTTATAGTTCCTCCATTTGAAAAACATCTCTTCACACTCTAGTGCTGGATATAGAAAGAAATTCAAATCCTTGGCTATCTTACAATGAATAAAATTATGAGTACTGCCTGAATCAATCGGCACTATTACCTTTTTCTTTCAGATATATTCTTCTATCTTCAAAGTTTGAGGAGTGGTAATTCTTGCCAATGCATTACAAAAAATGGTCAAATTCATTTCTTCTTTTTCAACCCTTGGAGTTGGTTCCTGGTGTATATATTCTTCTTTTGATGCTTCTTGTTCCTTTCCTTCCTCCTTTTCACAATCTATGTAAAATAATTTATTCTCAACACACTTCAACTGTAACAAAGCCTTTTTGGTCTTTTTTTCTCCAGTTTTTGGGGTGTCAACCTTGTAGGTTGTGGGATGTTAGGAGTGGAAACACTTCCATCTTTATAGTTGTGAGTGGTAGACCTTATTACCATTATTTTTTTCTTTCAACTTTTAATGCCACCCTGAATGCATTCTCCAATGACTTGGGTTCCTGAAGGTGAACCTCATGTTGGATGTTATCCTTTAAGGTCTATATGAAGACATCAATGAGAAGCTTCTCTGGAATATTAGTTACTACTAATTTTTATGGTATGTTCTATGCTTGCAATAACTAGTTCAATGTCTTATCATCATTGACAGTAATTGTAGATAGAACATCAACAATACGTACAAGAAGATATGAGATGATTTGATTACAATTGAGGGTCTCGATTATATACTTAGGTAGGTACCCATTCACAAATGGTACGGTCCTTGGAGACATGACTCTTTAACACTAATTATTATTTAATTATTCATTATTTATTATTGATATTATTTATAGTTATTTTTATTATTTTTATTCATAATAGGCTTCTAGGAAGGGGAATTAGCCCCTAGTTGCACTCTTTAACACTCCCTCTCAACTAGGGAGGAATTCCACCTGTCAAAATCCATCCATTGCTATGCCATCATGTTCATCATGTGCCATCTTTGCAACTTGTCTCGTCTCTACTGAATATTGAAATCATAGTCCACTAAGAAAGGATTGAAAGAGGGTGGGCCATAATACCTTGCCATCCTCGCCAAAATGACAGAGGAAAGTCCTCATGTCTAGGGATAGAACCCATACCAAACTTGATCCTTTAGTGATCAAGTTGTTGAACATCATGCATCTTAGTCATAGGGAATACAATAGTACTTGACGCATTTTTCGGTAGTATTAATTAACCCTAACCACTTTTCCCAACTCATTGGCTAGATGAGAGATACTTCCCAAGAGTCTCAGACTGCAAGGGTAGGATGTATGCTGGGGTATCCATAGGGGAAGGTGAACCACTCACCTTGTTCTCATATAGCATACTCCATAGGGGAAGGTGAACCACTCACCCTATGTTCACATATTGGGGTATGTACTCCACAGGGGAAGGTGAACCACTCACCCTATGTTCACATGTTAGGTCCATAGGGAAAGGTGAACTTCTCACCCTATGTTCACATGTTGGGTCCAAAGGGGAAGGTGAACCACTCAACTTGTTCTCATATAGTGTACTCCATAGGGGAAGGTGAAACACTCACCCTGTGTTCACATGTTGGGTCCACAAGGGAAGGTGAACCATTCACACTATCCTCATATAACTCCAAGAAGTATCCTAGGCCCCCAAGATCTCCCAACATTCAATGTTTAACCCAATCAAGATCCCTCCATATAGGGAATGTTTCTCTGAAGGCTAAGAATTTTTCCTTCCCAAAGGCTTTGTGAGGATATCAGCAACCTGACCATCCGTCCATGGGAGCCTCATTGCTCCTCCCAAAAGCATATAGATGATGGCACACAACTCACTAAAGAGCTTCTTCAAAACATGTTGCCTTATAGCTAGTTATTCTAGCAACAACGATTTTAGCAATCCTCTGCTTCTTGTACATATGGGATACCAAATAAAAAATCATGTTAAAGAAAATATGTAACTAACCTTACTCCCTCTCACTTAGGGAGACCACAATCCTAAGCTTGTCTAATTCATGAAGGCACCCCAGTGCTTGTTCTACACAATTTTCTTTCATACCACCAGACTCTCTCTGGTTTAAGGTGCATGTTGTAATAGAAAGGATCTGCTTAGAAATTTGCTCATTTTTGTAGCTTTTTCTATCTCCTGTCACACAATTGCTTCAGAAGATGTAGAAGCCTCCTAGAGACAGCCTCTGGGTTGATAGGAGACTAGTGCTTAGGGAATCCAAGAGGAGTGATTTTCAATATTTTCTAAAGGCTTTCTGCAACACTCCATATGTCACGTAATTTGAAAAAAGATAATTCAGAGCTTGGTTCAATAGCCCTTCACCAAGTTAAACTCAATCAAACACATAGATCGAAATACACATTGGTAGATATGTCTAATATCAAAGAGAAATGCATTGGTTCTGGTGGTCAACACACAACAATACACAGTTTAACATTGTTATTGTAGTATAGATGAACAGGAGGAAGGAAAGGACGAAAATTGATGTAGAGGGTTGGACATAACACAGAATCCTAAGCAACAATCTCCAGCAGAAATGTCGAAGAGTGAGGAGGTGAAAATGCAGAAAATGTGGAGCGCAAATTAAGGTCTCAAGCTCTATGCCTCATGAATACATTTTTCACCAATTATCATAAGTAAATTTGTGCTTACATACAGGTATTGTAGGTTGTCAAATAACACAAGTAAATCCATGATTACACAGGTACTTCTCACTACTTAGCAATATACATACAACCATGAGAGAGTGAAACCAACAGCTTCATTACACAATTTCAGAAGAGGAAAGACATACATGAAATTATATACAAAGGGGAAAACATACTACACATTTCTCTTATTGGAATCAACAAAACTGCTTCATTAATCTTTGAATACATAGCTCAGAACTTGTAAAAGCAGAATTCAGGCCTCTAGAATGCAAAATTTGGGAACCTATTTTAAGTGTTTCTTCCCTCTATTTATAAGGAGAGGGGGATCTTTAAACAATAGTTACAAAATATCTCAGTTGAGCTCGACTTGTCTAATCGACTAGTTATCTCGGCATGCAAAGGTTTTGCTGCCCAAAATTATTACAATCGGATTTGATTATGTGCTTGAAAAAGCAAAAATGACAAAATAATAGACATAAAGAAAATTGAATGATGGTTGAGGAAAATATCCCCCTTCCATCCTTGTTATGGCCTCTTATCAAGCCACGTCTTTTCCATGATATTCATCTTTAGTTGTTTGGTCAGTTCACCTATCACTTTCACCTTAACTGCTTGAATTCCCCACTCTCTAGAGTTGGGAGTGATCAAATGTCAGTTGCTTGTCACAGTGCACAAATAGATATCGACCTAGCAGTCTCTAATTGCTTGACTGCGTGGAGCTCCATGATGAGAAATTAATTCTCAAGTGACCTGCACACTGCTTCCTAAGTCCCATACCTCCATTTACTCACTGAAGACGTGTGTTAGAGCACAGAGATGGCTTGTATCACCTCGAGGTAGACCCAACACTCTTTCCTGTCGATCGTAGTCCTTTTTGCCTTGACCCAGCAATCTTTGACAGTGGCCATTACTCCTGAGACCAACTCCTATGTTCTCGCATTCAATCTTGCAGTTATCGACCCATATGCCTTTAAATCTTTATACCATGCTTATCAGATAAATTTCGTATTGCAGCCTTCACAATGGTGCAGTATTCTAATCTTCCGATTGCTGACCTCCGACATGACGAGCTCCTTCCGCTTAGCCCTTCCCTCATTTCTCTCCATAAGACCGAGGGTCATGACCTGCCACTTAGTCTTGAGGTGCTAGAGCGTTTTTTATCCTTCCAGAGGCTATTTATCCTTTTTAAAGTGTTGAACACCCTTGGTTCTTTCAGTCTTCGCAATCGTGGTGCCAACCCAATATCAAAGCCCCCTTATCAGAAAATTTTCAAGTATTAAGTGCTACAAAGTGCCAACATCCTCAACCTCCGATACGCCAACCTATAATATGATGTTATCACTCTATGTGGCACCTCATGAGTGGTGACACATGTCACCCAAATTTATCCCCTTAGGCCACATCAAAACACAAAAATTTCTTGCCACGTGTCCTTATGTACCACCATGTCATGCTGACATCATATGCCATTGTAGCTTATCGGGACCAGTCATATTCCACCATGTGTCCTACTAGAGGAGAGAGAAAAGGGCTCGCCCACCTTTGGTTTTGCGATGAAATCATTTGTTAATCCTTTATTGGCATTCCCGACGATTTTTAACACTATCGGTGCTTCACCCATATCACAACTTTTTAAAAGGTTCTCATGTTCAGAAGTTTTGATTCTCTGGTCGTTGATATGCCTGACTATGATGTTGCGATGTGTCGATATCTCTGGACCTCTGATATGCAATCTCTGATATATCAGACCTCCAATATTCCTTCCTAAGGCTTCAATCCTTGAACTTCAGCAGACCATATCTTTTGATCCAGGAGTCCATTGTTGGACTTCCACCTATAGTTGGAAATCTTATTCATAGAACTATCCAATGGAGGGGGTCTGATGTAGGCTTTGATTTCTCTTGTAGCGTGGAAGATGACTACAAGCTTCTTTGCTCATTTACACTTTGGACAGCTAGAAACACATTTTGCAGTAAGTGACAACACTCATCATGGGATCCAATAACCTAAAATTATCAATTAGCATGCCATGCTTCTGATAGTTGACTTCCATAAGGAAGTCATTTTTCTATAATTACCGGGAGGGTTCAACGGACAACTCCCTCTGAGACTGATGATATAAAATATTCTTCAATTTGTAACCATGAGTCCTACTCATCTTCTTCAAGACCCGAAGATAACTTCACAGTATATGCTTCTTAATTATAAACATCAATGATTTATGCAAGTATCTTATCTTCCCTATGAAGCCTCTTCATCAATCAGGAAGACTTCAAATACATTCTTCTCAATGAAAATTTGAACCAGTTAATCTCTCTGGTGTATTTGTTATTCTAGTCAATGTAAGATCACACTTTCGTATATAAAAATATTATGATGCAGGTCTTCAGACTTTTGACAGAGCTTCTCTTATGATGATAAGAGATTATATAAGAATACTTCAAACGACATTGTAGTGATGATGCATAACTCTCATTCGAATGATTCGAGAAGTCATCGATCTTTAAACTTAGTCCTCACATTGTAGTATGTTATGCATGGAAACCTTTATCAAGCTAGGAACCAACCAATATGTCAAGATGAAATCTCTTCAATATTCTAACCTCTTTATTTCCAATGCCACTTAAGGTTTATGAAAAGAGGGTCTTAACCAATCTCATTTGAGAAAACTAAATTGAAAAGACATGCTTGAATCATAAACTTTCAATTATTCCTTATTCCATATTGACAAATATAGTCTTCAAGAGCGTTAAAATAAAAATTACTTCTAGCAAACACATACTTTATGTTTCGGTAATTAGACATATTTACCAGTACATAATTTCTGGAATCCTTTGCATTCTTTATATTTCAGTAGTTAGACATATTTACCAAGAACAACTGCCCACCATAATTTATGGAATTCTTTGTATTATTTAGGTATGAGTAAAAAATTAAATATATTGTACGTAATGATTGTAACAACCCCAAAAATTTAACACTTTGTTGAGGCCTTTCTCCACCAAAGATCTGATACCATGTTAATTTTTATGGTATGTTCTATGATTACAACAATTACGTTGATAGTAATTGTAGATAGAACATCAAAAATATGTTCAAGAAGATATGAGATGATCTGATTACAACTGAGGGTCTCAATTATATACCCAGGTAGGTATCCATTCATGAATGTTCATGTCCTTGGAGACATGACTCTTCAACACTAATTACTAGTTAATTATTCATTATTTATGATTGTTATTATTTATAGTTATTTATATTATTTTTATATATCTATATAATTCATAACAAACTTCTAGGAAGGGGAATTATCCCCTAGTTGCACTCTTTAACAGTTACATCGATATGCAATCTTTGGAAGTCCTCAATGTGCTCCCTAGTTGAACCCTTTTGTTTGATATTTATCAATTTGTTAAAGAAGGTATTGTTTTTGTATCTCCATAATGTGTATCAACTCCTCTGTAAAAATTGTCCAAGTGATAAGTGATTTACAATAACAAAGCCATCGATACCACACAAACTGATTGGGTTCTAAATATAAAGATGCAATCAATATCTTGTGTGTGTGTTGCATGTTGTGTAGATCAAATAATTGCTCCATCTGTAGTATCAGTGTTACCAACATTAGAGAAATTTTGAGGTCTATAATGGACCTCATAAGGAATATTATAAAATAATAGTGGAAATAATAAAAGAGTATTATATTACCTCATCAAGTTTTGGAGGGAAAAAATAAAAAACTATTTTTTCAATTCATATTTTCAACTTATCTCCCTATGATTTTACTCAAATTTCGAGCGGGGCCAAATTTGATTTTGCATCTAAGTACCCATGTTGCATGCAATCACATTTTTCATGTATTTTACATTTTTCATATAGTAGGGTCCATTGAAAGTATGCAACATGGGTACTCCTTGAATGAAAAATTAAATTTTGCATCCAACAAGTTCTCCCACTCGAAATTTGATTAAAATTATATGGAGATAGGTTTAAAATACAAGTTGAACGTATTTTTTTTTCTTTATAGATTTTTACTCCAAAAATGGTGAATCATCCCCCATGGTTGACATCATCATATTGAATCCTATTGTTTCTTATAAAGTTGATTTTTGTTGTACATTTTTGTTTTGATACTCGTTTTTTATCTCCAAACTTTTCTAATGATCCTTTTCATCAAACATCCTCATATCGATCTTTCGAATATGGTTGATTTGCATCCCAAAGTTGGAGTTTCTAAAACCATGACTGACATTCTTTTTTTTTCATCATGAATTTCATGAAATAACTTGTCACCATTAGGAAGTCTTTCTTGTAGCAACTTTGTCAAATCTTCTTTCAAACCTTACATGTGTGCTTTTAAACCTTCCAATTCCTCTTTCATTTATACTTTTATGTCTGGTTTTAAATTTTCCATGTACCATTTTAATTTTGCCTCTAAACCATCCATCTTAACATTCATCGTTCCCAATTCTTTTTTGGTTTCTCTTTTTGAGAGAGAAAATTGTTGCACTTG
Organism: Pinus tabuliformis; assembly: GCA_031772625.1. Classification (NCBI taxonomy): domain Eukaryota; kingdom Viridiplantae; phylum Streptophyta; class Pinopsida; order Pinales; family Pinaceae; genus Pinus; species Pinus tabuliformis. Next base: position 514,435,571 of record CM062805.1, on the reverse strand, counting down.
TTCCCGCAATTTTTGATATCCCATGTTGCTTTTCTTCTTCTTCATGTGTCATAGTAGATCTTTATAAGGGATTAATGGGTGTAGAATTTTTCTTGCTTGGGAGGCATTTTGAAACCAATTAATAATATTTATGCTTCATTGTGCCCTTTGAATCACTTCAAACTGATTTTTCAAAAAACAGTTATGCAAATTTAAAAATACACACATTTTAGAGCTTGATTTTGAGTGTGTTGATAAGGCTGACCTTGAAACTAACGTATATATGTGATTTTGGCTTCCTAAGGCCTTAAATTGCATCCTAAGGTAGCTATTTGTGTCTTCTTTCCAACCCCACAAGTTAGACCGAGATTGGATTCTTCAAGGTAAAGTTATGCCAAATCTCCCACGATGGCTTGATTATACATTGGTTCAGTAGAGTGAACTTGTACAGACTGCCACATGTCACTATTTTAACCTTCCACTCTGAAACTCACACCCGAAAAACTACAATCCATGCAATTTCAGTCACTTTTTAAGAAATCTAATTCTCGAGGAAAAAGTTATGAATATTTTCCTCAGAACACCTATTTGAGATTGAATTATGGAGTATACAAAACCCTAACTTCCTCGAGCCATATCTCCAAAAATATAGTGAACCAAGGTCTAAAATTGTAACCAAATGTTCATCAATATTTCATCTCCACATGGTAACAATTTCAAAGTTTGAAACTTCACAAAACCATGACCAAAAAAAAAAGTTATCGCAAAAATTCCACAATGATCTATTTGAAGCAAGAAAATCCTAGAATCAAGAGCTCTGATACCAAATGTTATGTAACTATATCAAAATAAAACAGAAACATAAGAAAATATATCAATGACTAGATAATAAGTCACTTCGAGAGAGAAACCTCCCTTTACATAACATAAATGAACAATTCTTGGTTGATTCAACTGACAAGGCCTCCTTGGTATATATAAGAGTCTAAAGGGTCAAAATATAATTATGGCAATAATAATATAAGGGCACAATAATAACAATATTGGAGCTACACTAATATTATAGGGACCTAACATTTTCCCCCATGCCAACTACACAAAGCATAGTCCCCTATGACATAGTCAATACACTTTGTACATCTATGACATTTTCTAAATCACCTCTCACACCTTGTGAGATATGACATAATTGATTCCTTTACATGGCATATCAGCATCATGTAGAATCCATAACTAGGGATTAAAGGACACCTGAGGACTCAAAGACACCTTGATCACACATCAACTATGAACATAAGGACTAACTACGAACATGTAAAATTATCATTATTCTTAACACCTTGTACACATTACAGATCCTATTGGAATGGAAATTTTACTATTTTCAAAGGAAATTTTCCTACTACAAAGGAATGCAGAGAATTTACCTAATCAACAAGTTGTATGAGTCCTTTGCTCAAATTGTAGTTAAATTTTGTCACCACATTAGTGATAAAAAAAAGTTGTAATAAAAAGTCCAAAGGATTCAATAAATCCGTGGAGGTCCATTTCCTCATTTATTTGTTAAGGGTTTAAAGAAAGACCAATGCATGGATCTACTAGATTAAAATAATACCTAATTTTGATCTTATTATAAAATGAAAAATCTAATTATTGGTTAGATCTATAATCATCTCCAATATGTCTTTCAAGGTTAACAATCTAAAAAGATAGCAATGTTACCCCAACTAAAATCCTAGAAAAGATTTTATGATACTATTGGTGGTTACAGTTTAAAAGTTCCAAATAAGTATCGAGAAGATAAACATGTGTGCTTTCTTTCTAACAAATGAATTCTAATCTCAATATTGGTAGTTTCTTATTATGTCTGACACCACCATATCGTGTTACAGACTAGAGATTAAAAGAATAAACGTGAATTTTCATTTCAAGAAGATGATATGCATATAAATGCAATGTTTATAACCAATAGACTCATCTTCCAAGGTCTCCTAAATTCCCTACGATGATTCATATTCCACACCATAATAGTAATGGATTAAGTGTCCAACATTCCCCCTTAATATGAAGTAATGTATGTGAGTCTAAGAAGAGAGATTAGGATAGTTTCGAAATGTTTCATGATTTAGCTAAGAGTTTGTCTTTTGCTATTTGGAAGTGTTCCCAAATGACGATTTGAAGATGAGCGCAAACTTATGTCAATTTGAATATGCCCACAAATTTAATGAAGCTAATGGCTTTGATTCTGGATGAAACTTTGACTCTAGCTCAAGGTTGAGGATATGGTTCTCGTCATGGCTCAAGATCGCTTATACACGCTTGATGATAAGGCTTCAAAACTAGAAGCCTCACTATGAAAATACAAAATCTACAATGTTCACAAGGATAAATATCAAAAACTGGCATCCTCCATGTGGAAAACTTAATGGGGATGTTGGCTTCTATTGAAAATGCACTCACTTACAGTGCAATATAACTAGTAAACTTACAAGAAAAAAAACTATTTGAAAGTTACCACATGATGCATAAAATTCATTGATGTCTTGGTTGTTTTTGTTATTTCTTCCGAAGCTAGTTAATGACATATGCCTCCCCCAGTCCACAAATAAGCCTTGCATCATTTTCTCAATGATTGCAAAGTAATGATAATAGACCTTACCGCTGCAAAATCTAGCAAGCCTAGTGCAAAGCTCATTATGTAGATCAAGACCTCATTGCAACAAGAGATTAGCCATCATTTTCACCTCAACGACCTTCCTCCAGTTATTTAGTGGCTAATTAAACAACAGGGGAGGCTTGCCTATAATGGATCACCTAAAAGATGTTCAACAAGAGTTCAAGGTGATGGAGAGGTCTAATGATTGGGATAGGGTATCGATGGAGCCAAGATAGCTAAGGTACTCTTTACTAAGTTCAATCACTTTATCCTAAGACCGCTTAAGTAAATTAGAGATTTGTCATAAATTCAAGTTTTATATATTTTCAATGATATGCATGCAATGTCATATAATAACTAGAAGAAATAGCCTTACAATGACAACTCAACAAAGGAGCAAGACTACCAATCCTATATGCAAGGTTTAGGGTTTGCAATGGTGTTTTTATCATTACCACATTCTAAAAACAATGATATATATGATGATGTCAACTCTACAATTAGGGTTTTATAATGCAATTAATGCTAGATTTTTTCTTTTTATCAATCATTAAATGAAATCCCTACTAGTAAGGAAATAATACATCAAGAAAATATAATTTTTTAACAATATTTCAAAAGAACTCTAACCCTAACCCTACATGTCTATAATTTTAGAGAGAAGAGAAGAAAGATAATTATAAAAGAGAGATTGATCAACACCACCTAGACTAGTACCTTGATCTAAATGGGCAATGGAATTACCTGGGGAAAATTCATTCAAGATGACTCTGATGGAGAGGGTGAGAGAGAAATAACCTCTTCTTACAAATCTTAGCAGCGTCTTTAAGAGGGAGATTTTAAATTCAAGACATGCACAACTTGAAGTTCTCTTGAAAAATCCAAGAAAAACAATTTTGCATGGCATATGGAATCAATATCTCAAGACAAATATGGCATTTTCCCAAATGGCACATAAAGAAACCCTAATTCACATAAGATAGCATGTAAAATATTGGCAATAAACTTACAAAAAATCCACAAGAGTCTCTCAATCTATCCCAAACAAACCTACTCATGCAAAATCCTACTCCAAAGACAATTCACACCATGAAACTACATTGCACCCAAGTAGAATAGAAGACAAGAGCTAGTGCACACTTCCAAAGAGAGAGGTATGAGGATAAATAATGATGAAAATGCAAAGTGTCTCTCCTCTATCTATATGAGGGTAACCAAGTCATTTTTTTATGATTTTACAGGAAAAACCCTTAAAGAAGTTGAAATAGCCTTAAAACATAACAAAATGCCAAACATAGCCCACACTTGTGGGAGAAAAATGGTTTGCACCATGACGTCATCCTCCAAAATAGACAATGATGCACCAAGGAAACAAGGTGATGGTTCGAGAGTGCTTCTCACTCCAAGAAAACCTCAAAGTGTATGTGTACATCTTCAAAGGCACCTCATCTACGATGAAGTCATCCAAAAGAAACCCTATGTCACCCTTTTCATGCATGTGGGAATGACATAACACCACATAGGGGTAAGAAATGGCATCAAAGTGGGATGTGTTAGCCCTCATAATTCATCTTAGCAATAACCATCATCATCTAGGGTCCAAAACAAGGTATCATCCATCAAACAGGGTAAAGTCTAACCTAGGGGTGTTTTGGGTCCATCTAAGCACATCATCAAATAGTCTAATGCCCAAGATTTCAAGCTTAGCATTTCAACATCTGGAGGTTCATCAAGATGGAATTTGCTCAAGGCCCAACAATCATCTTTAGAGGGGCAATGTTTAGGTCACAAAGTCAGGTTTTCTCCCAGAACTAGTCAAAGTAACCTATGAAAGGTGTTGAAGAGTCAAGCTATCCCTCAAGGAATCTCTACTACAATGTGAAACCACCTAAACAAAACCTCTCGAAATCAAGTGAGGTCAACTTCATCAGGGACATGAAACCATAAAACATCATACTGGACCATATTTAATGCTAGGGGCACAGATATACTTTTATGGATTTCTTCAACCCAGAGAATAATCAAGACATCGTGCACTCCAGTTTGTATACCAAATTCTAGAGACAGGTCTAACAAGCTCATGATTGTTGGGGAGTAGAGCTCGGGTTGACAGATCTTACTAGCTTAGAATGGAAAATATGTTTTTCAATGAGACCTATTGTAAATACCATTGTTGAAATACATTCCAAAGATTGAAGGAATAAGTGTGATATTTCATTAAAGTTGATACAAATATAAATAAAATGTTTATGATTGTTGGACTCCTCTTTCAAGGTCCCTTGAACTCTTTATGATGGTTCATATTCATTCATCATAACCCTAATGCATTATGTGTCTAACACACCCAAAGTTACAATACTAGAAATAACATTAAATTAGAATCTTTTACAAAAAAATATATGTACATGACCTAAATAGCTCCAATGTGTTGGTCAAGATTAACAATCTAAATAAATAACAATGTTTACCCAAATTAATGTCTTGGAGAATCCTTTATGATGTTATTAATGGCTACAATTTAAAACTTCCAAATAAGCATCGATAAGATAAACATGTGCTCTTCCTTCCTAGTAGATGAATTACATTGAAGAAAGTGTAACTAGGTTAGGTCTTCATAAATGTACTTTTGATATGTGTATTTATTCAAGAAAAGAAATATTATTTTTGTGATATTTATCAATGAGTTTATTTCTCATTGAAGTAGGTCAAACACATATTTAAGTGCTTCTAGGAAGCCAAAGAGTCAATGTATTTATTGAAGACCCTTAAGGGCATGTTACACTATGTATAAACTTGTATAAGAGTCAAAGGAAATATCTCCAACCAAAGTCAAGTCCTTTCCATGCAACGACATCCTCCTAGTAGCAAAAATGATGAAGAAACACCAAGTCAGCCTACAGTCGACATGTCGGCCTCATGTCGACCTAAAGGAGGGACAATCCTCTATATATAGAGGTTGTCCACTCCCTCATAACGACCAATACTCACCTCTGAAATTAACAAGCAAGAGAAGTCCAGGAAAAGTGAAGAAGGATGAAGTTTAAGGGGTCTCCAAGTGCAGCAAAGAAGAAAGGAAGAAAAGCGAAGTTTTGGGACTGTTTCTAGGGAAAAGTACAGCCACACGTGTGAGAAAAAGGAGGGCAGTCTATAGTTATATCAGTAAAAAAATCACAGTTATATATTCATCTTGTTTTAGGCTTGAAACTTAGGCCTACAAGGCCTCCCACTAAAGAAAATAAGAGACTCTCTCATACGAAGGAGAAAGGAACCAAATAAACTAGTAAACCTCCCACACGTGCAAGAATTTAGGACTGCAAAACTATCATATCAAGTTTGTACCTATACATTGAAGAAGGAGCTCAATTGGTCAAGAAGAAGGAAGAAATCATCATTAGTGAAGGGCTTCACTAGAGACCAAGGATAAGTGTCTCTTCTAGGGAAAGTACAACAAGGACTACCAACAATTGTAAGAAGAGAAAAGTGTCGAAAGAAGGAGAATGAAGTGCTAGAAGAAGGAGGACTAAGTGTCGGGGAACAAAGTGCAGGAAGGAGGAAGGACTTGACTTGTGCTTGGAGGATATTCTAGTCAAGGGTCTAGGGTTTGGCATTGATCAATAAGAAGCTTCAATAAGAGAAATTTACGAAAGGGTTTTCCTCTCTAAGAGAGAGAGGTTTTGGCCCTGGCAGAGAGCCAATATCTTGTGTTCTTGTTTCTTATGTTTTGGTAGCAGTTTGATGAAGTAAACACACACACTAATAATAAGAAGAAGATCAAGCTAAGATAAATTGTAAAAGTGCTTCACAAATTGTTATCAAGTTTAGAAGAATCCTATTATACATAACTTCCCTTGATTCTTCAACATGGTATCAAGCTTAGGTGACACATCAATAAAAGGGCATCTCATGAACACTCATCAAGGAAGGACATCTACAAAAGTTGAAGCGTCAAGCCAAGAAGTCTCAATCTAATCAAGGAAAAGAAAGGATTCTAAGAAGACTACAAAGAAAAAGGAGAAGCCTTTTGTATAAAGGCACCTACAAGAAGAGCTGCAAATCGAGGGACCTACAAGTGACACCATCTTCAAAAGGAAAATCACTACAAGACAAGTCATCAAGAATTCAATCAAGTCCATTTGAAGAAAGCAACTTGAAGAACATCAAGATCCAAGGAAGACAAGCCATCAAGTCTTCAAGAAGAAAGCAAGTCCACTACATCTCAAACTCTATCAAGTAATTATACGTCACCTTCTTATTATACATCAATTTATTTTTGCAAGGAAAGCAATAAATTGGTTGGGACCACAAACTTCCTTGCTTGGAAGAAGAGGATTGATTTACTTCTCAAGGAGAAAAAACTTCTAGAACACATCAAAGGGAATATCACTATCCCTACTAAGGAACAAACTCAAGCCTTAGCCAAGTACAATAAGGAAGAGACAAGAGCTCAAAGGATTCTAATAGAATCCATCAAAGACTCTCTCATTCCTTATGTCTCCAAAATTGAAACATCAAAAGAAATCTATGACAAGCTAATAGAGCTATTCTCAATAAGCATAGCTAGAGAAGTGATATCTCTTCGAAATGATTTGTATAAGATTAAGATATCAAAGGAAGGAACAGCTCGATATTTCATGAAGATCTTTGAGATGAGGGATCAACTTCAAGGACAGGGAGAAGTCATGTCTGACAGAGAAATGAAAATCGTAGTACTCAATGCTTTACCTGAGGATTGGGGCAACTTCACATCAAGCATATGTGCCAAGAAGGAAGCTACCCACTAAGTGAAGTATGGTCTCTATGCAAGATAGAGGAAACTAGACTCAAAGCAAAAGAGGATGTGGGATCAAAGGAGCAAGCATTTGCAACAATGACCAAGAAAAAGGGAATATTTGGAAAATTTGGTCCATGAAGAACAAACAATAGAGATATGTCCAAAATCCAATGATTTGGATGCCAAGAATATGGACACTACAAAAGGAATTGTCCAAAACTTAAGAAGGACAACTACAACAAAAGAAAAAGGGAAGAAGCTCACATGACTCAAGAGGTGAAAGAAGAAGACAAGAAGCAAAAGAAGGAAGATCCTCCAATCTCTAGTATGGCTAAGTCTACTTCTTTACTTAAAGTCTCCTTTCAAAGTTTTGAGTAATAGAGGAGCATGTAGGAATAGAATAAAAATGCATGGCTAGAAACATCTTCTAGAATCTAGAAACATGATGTACATAGAGTTCAAAATACTTATGTAGAAGGAGCATTTAGAAATAGAACAAAATACATGGTTAGAAATATCTTCTAAAATATAAGAGCATAGTGTACATATAGCTCAAGATATTCATATAGAAGGAGCATACCTATTATAAGACCTCGTCCATGATAAAAGAATAAGTGATCATGATTGTAAATCCTATAAGGCCACCATCATCAAAAGAAAGAGACATTTGCAGGATGAGGATCTACAAGATCTTATGACAAGGATCTTCAAAAGAAGGTTCATAAATAAAAGCAAATGTGTCAAAAAGAATTCTATTCATGGAAAACAAGGAAGAATGATGTGCAAGCAAGAATGGATGAAGAAAATAAAGGCTACATCAATCAAGAAGGGCCATCAAATGAAGTCGAGATGATCAAAGAAGAATCAAGATGAGGTATGTATGCACTAAATGGTAAATTCATGTCATCTTATATATTATTAAAGTCATGGGAATAGATCTAAGACATGATCAAGTACAAAAAGATCTCTTTCACCGAAGACATACTCAAGAGCATGTACAAGTCAACAAGATAAGTGCTCACATAAGGAGCATAAAGTTGTTGACTACTCCATAAAGCAAGTGAAGAAGAAAATACTCTCCTAAGGAGTAAAAGATTGCTAACTAAAAGACATGTGAAGAAGAAATACTGACTAGTTCAAGTAAACAGGAAAAGAAGAAAGCATTGTCATGGGGAAGCATAAGGTTGTTATCTAAACTAGTCAAGAAGAAGCAAATGAAGAAAGAGATCAAGCATGTGAAAAACACCATGGTCATAAGGAATCACTATCCGACAAGATACATTAAAGACATCTCCCGAAAGAAGGCATGACAACTCTGACAAAGGAAGAAAAATATCAAAGGACCCTTGACACCTATGAAGGCCTTGGAGATATTAAGGTGCAAATAGTTGATTCAACTCTACGAAGATGTTATGATGAAGAGGCCATCCAACAAAAGCGTTATCTAATGTTGAAGCAATTCAGGATGAAGACATGAAGGGCTACCAAATTGAAGCATGGAACAAGCAAGTATCACTAAGCATCTATGTGATAAGTATTCTAAAAGCATAGACAGATGACAAAGGAGTAGCCAGATGATGAAAGAACCTGACACACATCTAGAAGGACACTTTCCACGAAGAAGCAATGACATGACAAGCCAAGAAGGAAAGTGATCGATGGTCGGTGCCCTACCAAGAAGAAGTTAGAACAAAGAATTCATGACATCAAAGAAGGAGATCAAGCAGTTGAAGGACCCACAAAGAAGAAGTTGTTGATGAATGGACAAGTCCCTAGCTAAGAGGGAGTTATAACAAGTTCCCAATTACAAAGGAACTTGGACAAGTACCTTGTCAGAGGATACTTGGGCATATCTTCCTCAATTGAGAGGAAGAGATAGACACAACATTCTTGTCTTCACTTGGGAAAAAAGAATATATGTCCTCTTGCCTATTCTTTGAGGATGTGTAGGGCATCCAAGACAAGAGTAGGCAAGAGGACATATATTCTTTTAGGGTTAAGAACACAAGATAAGAATATCCTAGAAGGTCATGCTCAGTGAACACCCGGGTGGGTATGTACCTCGAGAGATAATGGATAAGGTGTCTATAAGTCATTGGTCGTGCCAACATTGTGCTATGATCTAATGAGATATAGAGTTATTAGTCAAGGCCTTGATATGGACAATGTTCGTTACTATGATGCTATAATAGATGGATTGCCAATCCAGCTTCTCTTATGTGAATTCTTCAAGATTGAAAAATAGCCAAACACCTTGTAATGATTTATGAATACCCCCCTAGTTAAGAGGGAGTGTTGAAGAAAGTGTAACTAGGTTGGGTCTTCATACATGTACTTTTGATATATGTATTTATTCAAGAAAATAAATATTATTTTTGTTATATTTCTCAATGAGTTTCTTGCTCATTGAAGTAGGTCAAGCACATATTTAAGTGCTTCTAGGAAGTCAAAGAGTCAATGTATTTATTGAAGACCCTTAAGAGCATGTTACACTATGTATAAACTTGTATAAGAATCAAAGGAAATATCTCCAAGCAAAGTCAAGTCCTCTCCATACATCGACATCCTCCTAGTAGCAAAAATGATGCAGAAACACCAAGTCAGCCTACAGTCAACAAGTCGGCCTCAAGTCGGCCTAAAGGAGGGACAGTCCTCTATATATAGAGGTTTTCCACTCCCTCATAACAACCAATACTCACCTCTGAAATTAGCGAGAAAGAGAAGTCAAGGAGAAGTGAATAAGGATAAAGTTTAAGGGGTCTCCAAGTGCAGCAAAGAAAGAAGGAAGAAAGGAGAAGTTTTGGGATTGTTTCTAGGCAAAGTACAGTCACATGTGTGAGAAAAAGGAGGGCAGTTTGCGGTTATATCAGCAGAAAAATCACAGTCATATATTCATCTTGGTTTGGGCTTGAAACTTAGGCCTACAAGGCCTCCCACTAGAATGAAGAAGAGACTCTCTCATACGAAGGAGAAAGGAACCAAATACACTACTAAACCTCCCACACATGCAAGAATTTAGGGCTGCAAAATTGTCATATCAAATTTGTACCTACACATTGAAAAAGGAGCTCGGTTGGTCAAGAAGAAGGAAGAAATCATCATTAGTGAATGGCTTCACTAGAGACCAAGGATAAGTGTCTCTTCTAGGGCAAGTACAACAAGGACTACCAACAATTGTAAGAAGAGAAAAGCGCTGAAAGAAGGAGAACGAAGTGTCGGGAGGAGGACTAAGTGCTGGGGAAAAAAGTGCAAGAAGGAAGAAGGACTTGACTTGTGTTTGGAGAATATTTTAGTCAAGGGTCTAGGGTTTGGCCATTGATCAATAAGAAGCTTCAATAAGGGAAATTTATGAAAGGGTTTTCCTCTCTAAGAGAGAAAGGTTTTGGCCCTGGCAGAGAGCCAATATCTTGTGTTCTTGTTTCTTATGTTTTCGTAGCAGTTTGATGAAGTAAACACACACTAATAATAAGAAGAAGATCAAGCTAAGATAAATTGTAAAAGTGATTCACAAATTATTATCAAGTTTAGAAGAATCTTATTATACATAACTGCCCTTGATTCTTTAACAAATTCTAATCTCAATCATCATAGTTTCTTATAAAAATCTAAATAAATAACAATGTTTAACCAAACTGATGTCCTGGAAAAGCCTTTATGATGTTATTAATGGCTACAATTTAAAACTTCCAAATAAGCATCGATAAGATAAGCATGTGCTTTTACTTCTTGGTAGATGAATTCTAATCTCAATCATCATAGTTTCTTATCAAGTGTGACTCCTCCTAAAGTTACAATACTAGAAATGACATTAAATTAGTGTCTTTTAAGGACAATATATGTACATATGACCTAAATAGCTTCAGAAAAAAAGAAAGAAAAAAATGATAACATTCACAAGAAATAGATGGCATCATTAAAGCTTTTATTCAATTATAGCTATATGCGTGTATGCTTGCCATAAGAAAAGTTAGATCTTTGATAGACTATATAATAATCTTGCTTACATTATTATTGATAACTTAATTAAAAACAAAAGGACTCAATATGGAGCAAGAAGGGATCATATTGTCTTCATTTTCTGTGTCATGCCTACCCCAAACATTTTAAGTTTCTTTATTGAAAGGTCAAAAGAGACTTATGCATAACCGGTTTCATCTCTTGAAAGTGGTCATACATGTAGTTAGAATTCTCATAACCTAGCTAGTAGGTCCATATGTAGTTTTAACAGTGCAAGATAATCTTGTCTAAGAAAACTTTGTTGAGATTGAACTCTACATAAATCCTAGGATCCACAAAAACCTAGACCTTCAAAGTGTTATCTATTTGCATAACTTACCTAGAGAATTTCAAATTTCTTGTAAATCTTCCCTTCCCGTAAGTGGGGGCGAAGGTTTGCCAATTTCATCCACACTAGAGTTGAGGTTATTGACAAAATAGGATGGTTGAATTTTGAAAACTAACATATAAGAAAAAAAATTAGCTCTGTCCCAAAACCAGAACCCATCCTACACGTGTAGATTTACAAAGTAAATCATTATAGACACTGTGAGATGTTTACCAAGAATTTGAATGTCAACTTTTTCAATCCATTCTATAAGTTTTGAAATTGGCAGCAAAACACAATTGAATCTACAAATCAATGCTCACCTTCTACATGCACCAACATGGTCAACCTTTGATGAAGCTTGTAGGACTAGAGTAGTTTCAACCTTTTCTAAAATGAAACCACCCATTCACAAAACTTGAGGAATTAGAACTTGCGATGGTTTATGATGTAGGGTTTTCCTTTAATGGAAGGAGCCTTAAAACTAGCAATGGAGGGTAGAGGGTCATCCTTCTCAAAACCATTCGCATTTCCCATAGGGCAGCAAGAAACCATGTTCTTCTTTCCCTTGGAATGAGGGGAAACACCATTAGAGCAAACCCCCACCAAAGAATATTATCCTTGCCATGGCATGCCAACGATATCTCAAGCAGCGTATTGACACAACAAGAAAACTAGAACAAGCACATGAACCACAACCAAGCCCTACTCTCTAAGAAAAAACAACAATAAGACAAGAATTACAACTTTCTTAAGAACATGGGTTTGGTTGTTAATAAGCATGATTCAAGGATCAATTCAATTCATTAAAAACCATGTACATAAACAAATTATGTTTGCTCCAAAAAAGCTCAATTTAACCCCTCTATTAGCAAACATCTCGATACATTTATTTACAAACTCCTATTTATTAGTGTTTTAGCCTATATACTTTTGGAACAGTGATGGGTCATAACCATTTTTTCTTGAAGCATCCCCTTTCACTACCAGCACCTGGTACTAAAAATACGGAGACTATTTCAAAGAAATAATTAAAAGCAAGAATCATTGTTATATATCACATTAGATAATTGGAAATAGCAACTTGAAAAAGTTTTAGTCAGTGCAAGCAACACTAGATTATGTTTATGTAAAGGCTAAGCCATTATTTATTTACGGAGGACACAGTAGTCAATACGGTCCTGGTCAAATTGAGAAGCTTTTTTGCCCAATCCCTCGGGAACAACAACATGCATATCCATATAAATGATTAAAATGATTTTTGTATCCAGTCCCCACGACACATGCCAAGAAGATGCTCATTTATGCGGTCTAGGTTTTGCATTGCATGTTTCTGATAGCATTACTACGCTTTGATGGAAAACACAGGAGAACCAGCAAACAACACAACATAAATTTTGGTGCTCCTCTATTTGCTCATTTTTTTGTCAATACAAACAACATAAATCTGAAGTAGGTAATGGAAGAGTCAACTCTTGTTATAAGATGGATGAAGAATGAGATTCAAATCCTAAATATAAATCTACAGGCCCTTGCTCAGCAAAGGTGAGGATGTGTCATCAGTTGTACTTCAGCTTGGATACACACACAAATGAAGAATAATGATCAGGTTGTTTCACCATCCAATGACAGATTAGTTCTTCAAGAGGAGACTTATCAGATCCTGATTCATGATGAATTCTCTGATATAACCGTTTTTGGGAGATTAGATGATCTCCTACCATCTTGACTTAACTTTGTTCTTACTGATTGTTATATATGATTTTGTGGGTGGTATGTAAATGTACAAAGCAAATACTCTATTTTGTTAAATCCTTGTGATGATTTTTATATAAGTCCTGTCAACTTAAATAATGTTCCACCAGGTTTCCGAGACAGGGAAGCGGGGACATGCACAAGGGGACGTATATAAGCAACCCCAAAATTTAGGGAAATTTCAGGGAAACGAGGGGGTGTCAGAGTCATAGAAATTATAAATTATTAAAAATTTAATATATAAAAATAAAAAATAAAATCTCTATAATATGTCAATCACTAAAAAGTAGATCTTAATAATTATGAAATGTACATCTAAACACTGAATACGATCATCATTTCATATTAGACTATTGTCATTTATGAATTATCATTTGACATTTCTGCAATGTAAATCTAAAAATAAATTACTAAATTGAATCAATCATTTGACATGATGCAATGTTCCATCTAAATTCATCATTTGGCATGATGCAAGGTACATCTAAATTAAATTCATCTTTTGACAATTGAAATTAAGCAATACACATCAACAACGATGAAAAGTAAATTCATCATATGACAATGACAATGACAATATGTTGAAGTCTAAAATAGCCATAGAATTCTAAACTAATAGTAAACATAGAAAGCAGCAAAATACAAAATAACAATTACAAAATAGCAATCTAAAGACTAATAGTGACTAAATCAATGAATTTAAGTGCTATTGTTTAACATTGATGACTAAACAATAGCATGAAATTTAAAATATAAAAATACTAAGGACCACAGTATACCACAGATATAAATTTATTTATTTTAAATACAAACACAAAAACTAGTTAAAAAATACTAACACATAAATTGACTCCAAATTGTGGCGGCTTAGTGGCTCCAAAAGTTTGGACAACAACTTCAAGTGATAAATCGAACTTGGGATGGCAACTCAAATGATAAATCACACTTGGGACCACAGCTTAGGAACACAACTCCAAATGTCTCTATGCCCAATCGACGGTAAACCTGAATCACAGGGTCGGCAAATTTAAGATGGAATCAAGCGGCGGCAAAAGGAAAAGCTCTGACTACTAGGTAAAATATCGAGTGACGGAATAAAAAGCTCAGGCGGCAAGGTAAAACTAAAATGATAAATCATAGGGTTAATGTCCCAATGGAGTTTCCCCGAGTTTCCCAAAAAGGGGGATGTGGGGAAATGTTTCCCTCAAAGTTTCCTCGTCCCGAGAGCGTGGAGGAGCAAGGAAGTGCGTCCACTGTTTACAACCAATCTTACATATTGCATCATTAGATTGTACTTTGAGCTTCATCTTGAATAAAAAGTATGTGTTTCTAGGCAATTCACACACACTACTTTGTTTAAAACATGATTTTTCCTTTCACTTTCATGCAAAATTTTGAGACTATTATACAATTTTCCACTGAGTTTATGGGACAAGGAAAAGCGGAAGCGGGATATGCACAAGGGGGGATGTATATAAACAACCTAAAAGTTTAGGGAAATTTTGGGCAAATGGAGGACATCACATTGATAAAAATTATAAAATTGTTAAAAATTTAATATAAATAAATAAAATAAAATAAAAAATAAAAATATCCCAGCAATATGTCAATAACTAAGTAAATAGTAAATCTTCAATAATTATGAAATTTACATCTAAATATGATCATCATTTCATATTAGACTATTATGAATAAAAATTATCATTTGACATTTCTACAATCATCAATGTAAAATTGTAAATCTAAGAGTAAATTGCTAAACTGAATCCATCATTTGATATTATGCTATGTTCCATCTAAATTCCTCATTTGGCAGTGGGCATTAATATTATGCAAGGTACATCTAAATTAAGTTAATCATTTGACAAATAAAATTACACAATGCACATTGAAAGTAAATTCATCATATGACAATGACATTACACTAAAATCTAAAATAGCCATAGAATACTAAACTAAAAGTAAACATATAAAGCAGTGAATTACTAGTAAATTTCTCAAAAAATATTAAATAGTAAATTGCAGCAGCTCCAATCTGGTGGCTCCAAGACACAATGAAAATCGCAGCTCCAATTCGACAACTCCAAGTCACGAAATAAAAATCACTCCAAATGTCTCAGGCCCCCAGTCGATGGTAAATCTAAATCAAAACAGATGGAAAATGTTGAGCAGCAACAACAAAGAAATCTCGGGCGGCAAGGTAAAATGTGAGCGGCAATAGAAGGAAAATGTCGGGCAGCAAGGTAAAATTGTAGGGTTAATGAGAAATGTGAATGATTATGTTTTAAAGTTTTTATTTTCATTTTTTTAATTATATTAAAATTAATATTTTTTGTAGTTTTTAACTGTTATTAGCATAAAAAATTGGGGGGACACAGGGACGATCCTTTTTGTAAACCTGAATCACAGGGTCAGCAAATTGAAGATGGAATCAAGCGGCGGCAAAAGGAAAAGCTCTGACTGCTAGGTAAAATATCGAGCAACAGAATGAAAAGCTCGGGTGGAAAGGTAAAACTAAAACGATAAATCATAGGGTTAATGTCCCAATGGAGTTTCCCTAAGTTTCCCAAAAAGGGGGATGTGGGGAAATGTTTCCCTCAAAGTTTCCTCGTCCCGAGAGCGTGGAGGACCAAGGAAGTGCGTCCACTGTTTACAAACAATCTTACATATTGCATCATTAGATTGTACTTTGAGCTTCATCTTGAATAAAAAGTATGTGTTTCATGGGCAATTCACACACACTACTTTGTTTAAAACATGATTTTTCCTTTCACTTTCATGCAAAATTTTGAGACTATTATATAATTGTCCACTGAGTCCACTGAGTTTTTGGGACAAGGAAAAGCGGAGGCGGGATATGCACAAGGGGGTATGTATATAAACAACCTGAAAGTTTAGGGAAATTTTGGGCAAATGGGGGACATCACAGTGATACAAATTATAAAATTATTAAAAATTTAATATAAATAAAAATAAAAATATCCCAACAATATGTCAATAACTAAGTAAATAGTAAATCTTTAATAATTATGAAATTTACATCTAAATATGATCATCATTTCGTATTAGACTATTATGAATAAAAATTATCATTTGACATTTCTACAATCATCAATGTAAAATTGTAAATATAAGAGTAAATTGCTAAATTGAATCCATCATTTGACATTATGCTATGTTCCATCTAAATTCCTCATTTGGCAGTGGGCATTAATATTATGCAAGGTACATTTAAATTAAGTTAATCATTTGACAAATAAAATTACACAATGCACATTGAAAGTAAATTCATCATATGACAATGACATTACACTAAAATCTAAAATAGCCATAGAATACTAAACTAAAAGTAAACATATAAAGCAGTGAAATACTAGTAAATTTCTCAAAAAATATTAAATAGTAAATTGCAGCCGCTCCAATCTGTTGGCTCCAAGACACAATGAAAATCGCAGCTCCAATCCGGCAACTCCAAGTCACAAAATAAAAATCACTCCAAATGTCTCAGGCCCCCAGTCGATGGTAAATCTGAATCAAAACAAAGTACAGTTGGAAAATGTTGAGCGGCAACAACAAAGAAATCTCGGGCGGCAAAGTAAAATGTGAGCGGCAATAGAAGGAAAATGTTGGGCAGCAAGGTAAAATTGTAGGGTTAATGAGAAATGTGAATGATTATGTTTTAAAGTTTTTATTTTCATTTTTTTAATTATATTAAAATTAATAATTTTTTGTAATTTTTAATGTTTTTAACTGTTATTAGCATAAAAAATTGGGGGGACACGGGGACGATCCTTTTTGTCACCACGAAAAAGTCCCCGCCCCGCCCCACCCACACCCCCCCCCGCCCCACCCACACCCCCCCCCTGAGTTTCCCTAAAAAAGCGGACGTGGGGAAATGCTTCCCCAAGAGTTTCCATGTCCTAGGAGCGTGGGGTAGTGAGGAAGCGTGTGTCCTCGTGGAACCTCGTGGAACACTGCTATTATAATCTGACAAATTTCCATCAATGTCAAAATAGTTGTATCACATGCATGGTGATCATCTCTAGAATTGAGTTTTGATGCTACCACAAACTGCTCACAATTTTCCTATACACCTACTTGCACCAGAATAATTTATGAATTTGGCTGTTACATAAACCCATGTTGACTTGCATGTTGCTTAACTATGGTATGTGTATTGTCTACATCTTCAACAACATAAGCATCTAATATTGAGAATGGCCTTTAACAGAATTTAGACATCCAGTTCCAACCTCCATCATTGAGATCTTTTCCAGCCAAAGATTGTAGATTATCAAATCCAGTTTCTCATTCTTTGCCCTTGAGAACCTCAATCAAGGGAGAACTGATCCGTAGGAGGGATATCAATTTAAAACGATAATCTTTGTGGCAATTTTATATCTCGATCTCTTATACAAAGGAGAGCCGTCAAACTGAAATAACTTGTTATACGAGATTGTGAAGACAAAACCTTGACATCCAATGTCAAGTATTCAATGTGGTATTTAACACAATTTCACTGATAAAAAATTTAATGAGAACATATATTTTTGCGAGAGCATTTGACATATTTAAATATTTAAAGAGTAAAGTGATATTAAAATCTAAACTAAACTATTGAAGATAATAAAAATATTCAGAATCTACTGATTTTACATTAATAGAGTGATATGACGGTGAAAATGACGGGAAACATCTAATAATGCCCCACACTGGACGAAGGATAAAATTTAATTGCCAAGACAATTCCACATTCTATAGACAAATTGCACGCATATAAAAGAAAAAATTTGATTGCTCTCGTATTATACTCGTAACAAAATCTGCAAATGATGCTCGTTAATTTGAAATCAAACTCAACAGCCCCTACTCCTCCCGTCAAAATTTTATGATACAATGGCAATTAGCATACACACATAAGGATACATCACTTGTCAAAGCACTCTCCTTATTTAATAACAGTAGTAATGAATGTCATGCCCATAGTAGAGAATTTCATTCTGTCTACAAGCCATATTAAGTGCAAATAATAAATCAAAATGCAGCCTCCACAGGTGGTCCCAAAAATGAGCTATGATCATATTCGGCCACTAGTCTTCATCCATTGGAACTTCTGGAACATCCCACCTATCTTCTTCTATTGTTTTGTTAATAACAGAAACTGGAGAGAGTAAGGAAGGTCAAAGAAAACTGCAAATAGTGAAAACTATTCCTCAGACAGGCCTGAGAAAGCAGAGGAAACGGTATTGTGTAGACTAAAAGTTGCACATAAATCAAAATAAAACATTTTTAGCTCTACCATAAATATGCCAATAATGAATGAAAAAAACAAACAAAAACTGTAATTTTGCTTTCAAAATGGTTTCTTATAGGATGAAAACTAAGCTCAGAGACAACCATAAGCAACATTAGTTTGTGATGTGTATTCAAGGTAATCAAACATATTAGATTTGTGACATAGTCATAGCATATAATTTCTACTGTTACAACTATTGATACCACAATTATTTGATGCAGCTTCCTTCACTTTTCCATCCAGAACATAGGTCAAGCCTAAAACATTGATTCAACAAGGTAAGAGGTAAAAGACACGGGAAAAAGACATCCAATTTATGTTGCTCATGATTCTTTGCACTCTACAAGAGAACAAAAAGCATACCTGCACTTGAATTTGGCCCCTCCACATTTCAATTGCCTTGAAAGCACTTTGTGGTAAGTAATCTCAAACACTGCCCCAACAAACATTCGCTTGAACAATGCCCCCTTTACAACTACAAACTAAACCCAAATGCATCAAACTCCAACTAAGAATCCCATCGAATTAAGCACTAACAATGTAGTATGAAAGTAACTCCAAAATTCATCATCGAAGTTTAAAAACCCACAGTCAAGATCCACTGATAGTGTTAACTAGTTGACTCAGCATATTGTTAGGAACCCTAATGTGTGTAAGAAAGGTCACTAAAGATTACTACGGTCTCATTACTGTTTAAGTGATGATAGTTAGGACAATGAGATAGCACTACTTAATGTATGAATGAGAGGTGCTTTACCTCATTATATCAATGATTCCCTTTTTGATAAAACAAGCATTCTCCTTGTGTCTCTACTGATGCTATGAGCATGAATCCTTAATTGCTGATAGATCAGTAATTCAAAACAAATAGAAACCTACGGAAGCCACACTCTATTTGCTTATAATGAAACAATACTTATCATAAGCAGTTGTGAGATAGAAATATACCATTGTATATGAGACAAAATCCTTATCAGAAAAACACAGAAAACAAGCATAGAATGCCAATCTTTCCATGTCCCAGATTTGATGTGGCAACCAGAAATCATCCATTGATTTATAATTTATCTATTTAATATTTCTAAAAATCCAAGTCACAATATGATGGCCATTACTGTATGTACAAATGTTGCACACAAATGGACTAATAAATGGAAAGATAGCATCAAAACAACAACCTTAGATCATAGTCCCGAGGTATGAAAGAATCAGTATACATGGCAGCTCAAAATTTCAGGAAAAATACACCTTAATATTCCAGAAGAAAAAGAATACATGAATATAACAAAGACAGACAGCATCCTTTATGGGACTCCCTGCTTCAAAGGAAAAACAGTGTTGTTCATGAAACCCTCTCTTGAAGACATTAACCATACAACATTGAAGCAGTGTAGCACCATCCGTATACAACCCATGAGTATACCTGTGGGTCTTAGCAGGTTCTATAGCGAGACAGGTCACTCGCATAGAACCCGCGCCCTAAACCCGTACCCGCGGATTCCCGTGTACCTGTATAGGACCCACGAGTTTTTCATATGACCCGTATTCGACCCGTCGAGACCCTTAATTTTCAACACTCATAGAAATGAGTCAAACACTCAAATGACAAGTGAAGGAGTTCTTGCAGGAGGCTAAAGGATCTTCGTCACAAACAAATAGGCTTCATGACCAAACTTTGGATTGCTTGTTTAAATGATTTTTGGGTTTCTATGTAAAAAAAATTGGTTTCAATTTTAATTCTGTTTTTTAAACATGAATTTTTTTTTCGTTTTTTAACTTTTTTTAATTTTCAATTTTAATTTTTTTTGGGCACGTGGCTGAGAAACGTCAGGGCTCAGAGGAAAAAAAAAAAAAAAAAATTGAAACAGAAAAAGATTAAAAAAATTGAGACAAAAAAAGATTACATTTAAATTATTGAATTTAGAATTGCAGATTCCAGAATATTAATTAACAAAAAAAAACTTCCAAATTCCGTCACCATGCAGCCAAATGTTACTAGAAAGTCTCGTGATCTAGCATGGGCACATAGTCAACCACTCATTGCCAGTAATGACCACCATGTCAGGTGCAATTATTGCAATGCCACAATGCATGCAGACATAAACAGGGTAAAATACCACCCAGCTAGAATTCCTGGGAATGGTGTGGAATGTTGTGAACATTGCCCTGATGAAATCACTGCTGAAATGGTAGCTCCTTTGGAGGCCATTAAAGAAGAAAGTTCTAAGAGGGCAAACAAGAAGGTTGAGATCATAAGGATAGGTCAATCTTCATCTCAGAGTGAACCACAGATTCAAAGTGCAGGTATGGTAACTCCTCTTAAAGTGTTGTGCCAAACAAGAGTATAACCTCTTTTTTATTCAGTGTTTGTACAACTCCAGGATCTCAGCCAACCTAGGAGAGTTTTAATGAAAAGAAGAGGAAGGAGGCGGATATGGCAGTGAGGAGGTTTTAGTAACATAACAATCTTTCATTCAACTATGCAAAGTCTTATTTTTATCAGCCCATGGTGGATGCTATTGCTAGTGCTGGCCCTGGATACAAAGCCCCATCTTATAACGCACTTAGGGGGAAAGAGCTAGATGAGGAGCTTGACTGTGTCAAAGAACAATTGGACAGCATTAAAAGCTCAAGGAAATATACAGGTTGTACAATTGTGTCTGATGGGTGGACAGATCAAAGGGGTATAACAATAATAAATTTTGTTGTAGCTTGCCCTCATGTTCCTAAAATCCATTGATGCATCTGCACATGTAAAAGATGCACATTTGATTTTTACATTGTTGGCGGATGTGGTGGAGGAAGTTGGGGTTGCAAATGTTGTCCAAGTAATCACGGACAATGCAACAAATTATGTGGCAGCTGGAAGGTTGCTTTGTGCCAAATATCCCACCATTTTCTGGATTCCATGCACTGCCCATTACATAAACTTGATACTAGAGGACATTGGGAAGTTGGAGAGAGTGCAAGATGTTGTGCAAGAGTGCAAGCAAATTACCAAGTATATTTATAACCATGCTTGGGTGTTGAACCTTGTGAGAGAATTCACACAGGGTGAGCTTAATCGCCCAACTGTCACACGGTTTGCTACAAACTTTCTTTCCCTCCAAAGCCCTTTGTATGAATACCAAGCTTTGAGAAGAATTTTTTGTGGCCAGCAATGGATATTTTGGAAAGATCGCACAAAACCAAAAGCATTGTCTGTGAAAGCATTTGTCTTTGGTGATAGTTTGTGGGACAAAGTCACTGAGATTGTCAGCTTCATTGAGCCCCTTGTGAAAGTCTTGAGATTGATGGATGGAGAGAAACCTGCAAAGGGATATATTTATGAGGGCATGGACAGGGCCAAAGAGGCCATCAAGACTTTCTATAAGGGAAATGAATCTAAATATCTCCCTTTATGGAAAATTATTGATTCCAAGTGGGATAGGCAACGTCATTCACCATTGCAATGAGGGGTCTAACATTCAAAGTGATCCTGAGGTGATGCGAGGTGCCATGATATGCAATGAGAAGATGTCCCCGGATCAAGATATTCAAGACAAAATCATCATACAATGAGATATGAACAAGGAAGCATCTGGCATGTTTGGATTCAGCTCAAGCCAACGTATCAAGGAAAAGAAAATGCCTTGTAAGTTCAAATTGTTAGAACTTAGCTTGCAATTTTGCTAGTTCTCTTTCATATGTTTGGCATAGCAAACTGATAATCTTTGTTGTTATTTTTTTACAACTTGTTGGTGGATAGATTGTGGCATTAAGGCACCAAAATTACAAGAATTCACCATCAAAATTCTGAGTGGACCATGCAGTGCTTCTTCTTGTGAGCGCAATTGATCAGTGTTTGAGCACATCCACAGCAAAAAGAGAAACAAGCTAGAGCATGAGAGGTTGGAGGAGTTGGTTTTCATCTAATACAACCTTTGAATGCTAACAAAACAAGTGCAACCAAAGGATACAGATCCAATTTTATTGGATACTATTGATTTAGAGCCATAATGGGTTGTGGAGGAGAAGTCCCTGATTTGAGTTGGCTTGATGAAGAGACCGAGGATCTCTCTAGTTTGCCATCTCAAATGGAGACTCCAAATACACCTGCATCACAATTGCTTCAGCCTTCTGATGTTGTCACTAGCTCCATGAGAGCTTATTGTAGGCGTAGTCGTCCATGAGTGACGAGACTCAAGATTGTTATGAGACAATCATTCATCATTTATGACATGAAATTTGAATTTTGAACTTGCTACCATTTTTTATTTTAATTATGGAATCATGATTCCTTTTCGTATTCAGTATCTAAATGTTTTGCTTACAAAAATTGAATATGTTATGTTGTGCTTTTATACATATGAGATGGTGTTATGAATTTTTGCATATGTTGTGGTTTTTATATCTTATAAGGATTGGAATTGTCATTAGTTTCTTTTTGTGCTTACGATGTACCAAATTTTAAGTTTTTTTTGTATTTTGCCAAGTCTTATATGAGTCTTACACGGGTCGTTCCCAAGTCTTATACGAGTCAATAGCCAGACGAGTCTTATATGAGTACGAGTTGTGCAACATTGCATTGAAGTTTTCATCCATTCCAATCACCATTAAGCCACAGAACTTAACCTGTTCTTTTTGGTACAAGATACCTTTTGAAGGATTAGGCAATATATTAGTGGCAGATTTGTCTCTATTTTTGCAGAGAAAAAAGATTTCTTCTCTATTGCTAGACAACCCATTTATGTGTTTTAGCTAATGATCTATATCCACTAGCATCATTTGCAATGTCCTACCAACCCTAAAATTCCTTCGTTTGCTCACCACTACATTTATGCTTAACATGGTCAACACAAATGTAAGGTAACTTGTGACCTATATAAATGGATGCGTTGTCTTTGGAGGATTTATATCTCTTCCTTATTTTAAAGAAACATTGTATTTTCATATCTTCACTCTCCCTCTATTATACTACATTGGTATTAGAGCCAAAGGTTTTACCCTAGTGATTTATCTGAAAATTGTGCATGTCATTGAATAAGGTAGATGGTTAACCCAAATGTATGGAAACTTGTGACCTACATAAGTGGATGTGTCCCCTTTTGGGGATTTGAATATCTTCTTTCTTTGAAAGTAACTTTCTATTTTCATATTTTCAATTTTGCATCTTTTGCTTACATTGGTATCAGAGCCAAAGGTCTTAGTCTAGAGATTTAGCAAAGCAGGGACAATCCCATATTTTGTTATGAAGTAAATGCCTTGAAAATGATAAAAAGTCAATGAATAACAATACACTTCAAGGGGCAAACCTCAAAATGCTCCCAGAAGGTTTCAGACCCAATTTTTCCAAACTAGGTCCCGCTGGTAAAAAAGGTCCCATGAGTTGATTCCTCCACTTTTTCCACTCTAAATGCATCAAGATGGATGACAAACAATATAATGATCCAATCCAGATCAATTGTTTGACTAGTCCATTCAAGTTGGTGGATAATAATTGTTTATGCATTCCTAGGTTAGATCTAGTTTTTTAATCTTGATATTATTATTTTATTGTTGAGGAGACTTGAGTTTAGTACTCTATATTATATAGGCTTCACCCACCCCCTTGCCGCCCACCTTTCTAATTGTTGATGAAAGATGTAATCTTGCAGATTTGTTGCTAAATTTCTATTTAAGACTTTTGGAAATATATGGGTGTTTTCTTATTAATGTGAGGCTATTGTTTAAGAGTACTATTGCTGATTTTCTGCTTACAAAGCTTGCACATGGGGCCACAAGAGAAACGTACATTTGTCACATTGGAAGAAAACTAGGTGTGATCTTTCCTCTCTAGTTTCTTTGTTGTTTTGTTAATGGAAATAATCTCATTGCATCTAACTTCTTAAGACTTGTGTGGTTTATTTTCTTTAGTACAACACACCCTCAAATTAAACTTGAAGGTGCATCTCTTGTAGAACCCTCCCTTAGTAATATTCGACATTAAGTTTGAGCCACACTAGGATTGTCATATCATGCATTTTGCAGCTTCATTTGTCCTAATAACACTGTTAAAACTGCCATCTAACGCCATCTGCCCAATTTGGAATCTAGACACTCGTCTTCCCATTCAACCACCTCTAAACATCAAAAATCAATCATTTATTTCCTATTTTATAAATATGGAATTTACTGCTGCAATTTTACTAGAAACCAGATTTAAGTCAAGTCCTAGACAGCCTTCCATTCGTTTATCCATTAGGCTGGGGAGAACTGGCCTAAAGAGAGGGAAAGTAATAATAACTTGAAAGTGGGTAGTCTTTCCAAGTTGCCCTTACGTTGAGAAATATAGGGCAGCTAGGTTAGGTGATTTCTCTTACTTTGATAATTGCTTGTGATGTCTTTTTACTTATCTTGATTAGATTCTTTTTCACCTTGATTATTATTATGTTATTTTCATCAAACAAATACCAAACCATAAAGAACAATGAAACAATAGGACACAGTAATCAGCATATAGGCGATCAGCCAGGGCCAAAACCTCTCCACTTGAGAGGAAAACCCACAAGAATTCTTCTTCTTATAGAATCGTCAATTGATGAATTCCAAGACCTACGACCCTTGACCAAGACTCTCTAGGACAAAGTCAACCCTTCTTGCTTTCCAGCAACTTCTGCAATTTCAATCCTTAGTAGCTTCTTCTGCAACTTTCACATGCCCAACAAATTCTTCTGCAACTTCGACTTCTTGCTTTCCAGCAACTTCTGCAATTTCAATCCTTAGTAGCTTCTTCTGCAACTTTGACATGCCCAACAAATTCTTCTACAACTTCGACTTCTTGCTTTCCAGCAACTTCTGCAATTTCAATCCTTAGTAGCTTCTTCTACAACTTTGACATGCCCAACAAATTCTTCTGCAACTTCGACATGCCCAACAAATTCTTCTGCAACTTCGACATGCCCAACAAATTCTTCTGCAACTTCGTCCTGCCCAGAAAATTCTTCTGCAACTTCGTCCTGCCCAGCAAATTCTTCTAGAAATTTGACATGCCCAACAAATTCTTCTAGAAATTTGACATGCCCAGCAAATTCTTCTGGAACTTTGACCCGGTAATTTCTTCCCAACAGCACTTCGACATGCCCAACAGCACTTTGACTTACCTAACAACACTTTGACATGCCCAACAACTGTAGAAACCCTAACACAAGAGAGAGAAAAAGGCCTAAAAACTTTGATCTTGCTCTTCTTCTTCTTCTTTTTCGTCCTTTTCTAGTTTCTATTTTGAGGAGATCGAAATTGTTTGAGAGTGTTTCCAAATGAGGTTGAGTTCCTTCTTATATATAGGCTTTTGAAGGGTACAAATTGCTCTCTTTAGGCCGACTTGTCCACTCGAGTAAGCCAACTTGATCTTTGCAACATGATGAGGTCTTGGAGGGCCTTTTGACTCAAATAATTTTTTCTTTACAATATGTAACATGCCTAAATGGGTATTCCATACATGACAATCACTCTCTTGACTTGTAGACTCAATGACAAGCCCTAGAAGCTCTCAATTGGAGCTTGACCTAGAAATAAATTTCCCTTGAGCATGAAACCCATGCCTCAAGAATAACAATAATAAATTTATTTTTGTCTTTTCATTAAATACATAAAATCATGATTACATATGTCATTATGAAGACCGAGCCTAGTTACATATTTGAACAGGTTTCACTATGTGGTTAGATCTTTAACACCTCAATAACTTGGGAAGTAATAACATGCAAAACCATACGTTGAAATTCAAGATCAGAAAAAGAAGCTTTAGATAGATGATGCATAAATAATGACAAGAAGATACAACCATCATGCTTGAAGACTCAAAATCTAAGGCGGATATTTGTGAACAAGAAAGATGCATATTCAGCAGATCAAGAAAAATACCCAAGTTGTTGGTTCACAATTGTTGCGAAATATGGGATACAAAGGAGAGGAATTGGAGAAAAATGCAGATCCCATTAAAGCAAGCAGAAACCTCAACCAACATCCAGCAGAAGGCACTAGAGGTCTAGCGTCAAATCCTAATCAAACAAAGTTGCATTAGTACAAAATTCAAAAAACACATATATGTAATGTGTTGGTTTAAAGCTAGGGAAAAGTTTCTGTCGAAGTTGCCTCTAGAACAGGGATTTGTACAAGCATCTCACAGAATTCTAGGAATGAGCAAAGAACTCAAATCC
This sequence comes from Pinus tabuliformis, assembly GCA_031772625.1. Classification (NCBI taxonomy): domain Eukaryota; kingdom Viridiplantae; phylum Streptophyta; class Pinopsida; order Pinales; family Pinaceae; genus Pinus; species Pinus tabuliformis. The sequence continues at coordinate 514,408,610 of CM062805.1, read as the reverse complement.
ACAAAGTTCCTCATCTACTTCCCCAACAAAAGAATCAAACATATGCTTTTATATGCAACAACCTAACTGGATCCTTGCTTATCAAACATCAATTACACAGTCCTAGCCTAAACTAACATTAAAAAACTAAATAAATAAAGCCCAAAGATTTACCAGTGCAATTGTATGAGATCCTTTTCCTTGTCATCAATCTATTACCTACAACCAACACTCAAACAACCTTGTAAAAGTCAAATGAATCTGCATATGACTTCTCTAGATGCTTCGGACATGATATACAAACCAATGGTCAATGCTTCTCTAAGGTGACATTGCAGATTTGAAGGTAAAAAAAGCCATCATCCAGACAAGGACATGTTATCTTTATGTAATGTTCCAAACTAGGAAAAACAGTGATATGCAAAGCAAACAATGAAAACAACACAATGAAACTGAAACATTCAATGCACACCCATAGAAAGGCCAGAAATAACCAACAACTGAGTCATTTTATTATGATCTGGGAGCAAAGTACAATAATGTGGAAGAGGTGCACTTGGGCTTGATCACGCTTCCACACCCTGTAGCCATCACCCTGTAGCGCTCATCAGCGTGAATGCCCTCTAGAATCTCACATGCCTTCCTGTCCTTAGAGTACTCCACCAATAACTGCACTTTCTAGTCATGGCAAATGCTCACGAGTGAAAGTGTCACGAGCCTCCTAGATAATGCATCTGCCATTGTGTTGTGCTTGCCCTGCACATACTCAATGTTGAAATCATAGGCCTGCACCTTGTTGACGCACCTTTGATGCCTGTCATTGAGGCCATGTTGCCCCATGAAACAGCGAAGACTGTTGTGGTCCGGCTTCACCTGAAACCTGTTGCCCACTAGGTACTGTCGGAACTTGGCCAATGCATGCATGATGACCAGCATCTCCTTGTCGTAAATAGAGTGCGACCTCTCATGTAGGAGTTTTCGGATCTCAAAGGCAATGGGGTGCCCATCTTGAGATAATACTGCGCCAACCCCCTCGCCTAATGCATCGCACTCCAGTATCAATGATTATCTTAAAAACGGAAGTGCCATGACTGGACAGATGCTCATCACCTCCTTGAGGCGATCAAATGTTGATTGTGCTCTATCTGTCCACGTGAAAGCCCCTTTCTTTGTCAAATCTGTGAGGGGAGTTGCTAGTTGTGAGAAGCCCTTCATTAACTCCCTGTAATAAGTGCTTATGCCTATGAACTCCCTCAAATCGGTTACATTCCTAGGCTCAAGCCATTCTCGGATGGCCTGGATCTTCTCCTCATGTACCCTCATTCCATCTATGCCAATGATGTGTCCCAAATAGAGCAACTCCATCAAACCGAACTCACACTTTGACAACTTGGCATAGAACTGTTGCTCCTCTAGAATACACATCACCACCTCCAAGTGTTGCAAATGCTCCTCCCATGCGCGGCTATAAATCAGGATATCGTCGAAAAATACCAATACAAATTTCCGCAACTACCCGCAGAATACACGGTTCATGCAAGACTAAAAAGTGGCAGGTGCATTGGTCAACCCGATGGGCATGACCAAGAACTCAAAGCCCATAGTGGCACCTGAAAGTCATCTTAAGGATGTCCTGATCCCTCACCCTGATCTGGTGGTACCCCGAGCACAAATCAATCTTAGAGAAGTACTTGGCTCCTCTAAGCTCGTCCATCAACTCATCAATGCACGGAATGGGGTATCTGTTCTTCAGTGTCTTCTTGTTGAGTGCCCTGTAATTGACGCACATACGCAGGGTCTCGTCCTTCTTCTTCAACAGTACTACCGACGAAGAAAAGGGGCTAGAACTCGGCCTAATATGCCATAATGCTAGCAACTCCTTGATAGCCCGCTCTATCTCATCCTTGTAGGCCTTAGGATGCCTATAAGAAGTGGTGATGACCGCGTAGACCCCAGGTTCTAACTCAATGGTGTGCTCAAATCCCCTGTCTCCCCTGGTGGTATGTCCCCAAACACTATCGAGTACCTATCCAAAATAGTCTGAATGCCTGGGTGGGGTGGCTTGGGTTGTCTTTCGATCTCTGAAATCCTTAGCTCCACTAACCATGTTATGTCCCCATGCCTCAAGTCAGCCTCCATCTTGTGCATTGAAACCGTCTATGGAGGATATGAATGCATGCCCCGCAAAACCACCAACTTGCCATCCGGCCCGGTGAACTCCATCTCCAGTTTCCTCCAATCAATGATGACCTGGCCAAGGGAGTAAAGCCACTAGACAGCCATCACCATGTTGGTGTCTGGTACATCCACAACAAAAAATGATTTGTCACCGAATAGTTCCCCATGGTCATTGGCAATACGGGAACATACCAGTTGCACTGCATAGTCCTGTCCCCCAACACCAGGACTGAGAATCCCTCAAACTCCTATGTAGTGATGCCCCCAAGGTCACTTGGGAGCAGGAGCAAAAATGGGGAGTGGCAGCAAAAGCAAGAGAGGAAGTGACATTTTCAGAAGCTCCTGGGGTTTGGGAGCAATTCGAGGAGTGATTTTTTATATAACATATATATTTTTTATATTTGGATGCATATATGTCAACAAAAGCATGTAGAATGATGAATTAGATATAAAAAAAAAATAAAACATACATTGAACCATATAACATCAATCATCTAGAAGTTATAATCTTCATCAACCACGTCCACAAGTTAGTAACATACAACAAATTAAGTCTCATGATTCATCAATCTTAAAGTTTCAAGCTTTCAAAATTCAATATATAACATTTATCATAATTGATCACCAAAGTTGTACTTGTAAGTTAAGTGTAACCATCACAACAAAGAACATCTAACATGAAATGAAACAACTTTCAACTTTCACGAAGCATCATATTCATAATTCATTACCAATGAGTTATAATTGCCAACTTCAAACTTCAAACTTCAAACTTAACTTTTCAAATATTGTTTACAAAAAATATCATAATAAATATGAAAGAGTCAACAATTATAAAAACTACTAAAAACTAGAAAAGACAAGTAAATCTATTATATATAGCTTCCTCTTGCCGCCACAAGAAATGTCTAATTTCTGTGTAGGTGACCGTGGTATTGGTGGTGTTCTAGGAGTCTCCTCCCGCACAGTTGCACGCCCAGAACCAGAAGACACATGCCCTCCACGTGAGGATGTAGATGGAGGTGGCGACAGCAAAGGAAAAGATGTTGGAACTCGCGCACTAGCATTGCTACTGGATGGTAGGGGTGGCATGTTTGTTGTTGCTTCATCATCATCTCTCAAAAGTTTTGCTTCCAATTCTTCAAAATGTATAGTGCCATCCTCCAAATTATCTTCCTCTGGGTGGTTGTCCCAAATTTATATGTTGGATCCTCATAAGCCCGATCACAATAATGACTCAACAACCCCAAGTTGTAGTGCACATAAACCAAGCTTTCTGCAGGGTTTTCATTGAATTTATTTCTTCTCACATTATGTATGAAGTTGTAGCTACTCCAACACCTCTCTGCAAAAGAAGTATTTACAACCTATGAGAGAACCTTTTTTCCAATTTTGGCAAAAGTCCCATGCCGCCATATGCTTCCCACCATGTGAGAGCATCAAATCTGTCTCTATCTTCCATTGCATGCAAAGAACCAAACAAACCAGTGCAACTGAAGTATCTGCCTAATTCAAGGCGCAAATTAGCCCTAACCTCTAGATCTGTATGGGGTTTGATCCTAACCCGACCCCCAGGTGCAGGTTAGCCCAACCAAGATGGAGAGAAGTATTTTGGCATAAGGATATACACTAAGGCATGTAGTGGAACATTAAGTTTATTCCACCATGTACACACACAATTGTGAATCAGTGTATTCAAGTTGGGATCATGTTCCTGAACAATATCTTTTATTTACCCCAACATGGTATCCATCCTATCATACACCTCCCCAATCACTGGTTTATATGTATCTACAAAACCAATCATGCTATAAATGGGCTTGGTGAATTGAAATACTTGTCTCACACGTGCCCAAAACAGACCATCAAGAGCGGTCACCTCCACTTGTTCAAAACCTTGCTTGTCAGCTGCATTTGTAGCCCTGTCCCTTAAATACCTGTCAGTGTGGACTTGATACCATGCTAGCCAATGACTCTCTTCCCTTCAAAAGGCGCCTAAAGGTGAGGTGATAGCTAGCAAATCTAGTCTTCACAATCTTCAACAACTCCAATCTTGAGTGACTGCAGAAAAGCCCATGGGTATTGCTATGATTTGTAATAAATTTTATCATTTGTTTGTCTCTTGTACAAATCACCAATCCATTTGTATTGTTGGTTTTTGTTCTTAATAATATCATGCATCAAAAGGTTCATTATGTGAACAAAACACCCAGACCAAAATATGTTGGGGTATTTATCCTCAATAATTTCTCCCACTGCCTTACAATTAGCAGCATTATCAGTGATGACTTGGATGACATTGTATGGCCCAATACGTTCAATTGTTTCAAATAATGGTTTGCAATGTTGATGTCGATCTTGAACTTCTCTTAGTAATCATATGTTGAAAGGAAGATGGCACCACTAACAGACACAGCAAGAACACTTATCAATGGCTTGCCTTTTACATTTGTCCATCCATCAAATACAATGGACACCCCCTGCTTAGTCCAAGAATTTGTCATTCTACTCAAAGAATGTAATATTTTTGCTTTTTCACGATCAAGTCCAATTGTTCTAGCCTTGTCATACCTAGGGCTCTTGTATCCTTTGGGGGCATCATGTATGGCAAAAACCATCATGCCAATAAGGTAAGAAAAGAACATTGAATGGTATCCCACATGCATAGAGAAACCGGTAAATTTTTTAATCCACATCATTCATACACCCTTCGTCAAGGAAATCTGATATGATTCTACTCCTTAAAGAGATATTCGTTCTTGTGCCTCCATATCCACTGCCATGTGAGGATGTTGAAGGAGTTCTTTGTGCATTTGATTGTGAGCTATGTTCAAAGAAACCCTTTGCTTTTTTAGATTTTTATTGGGCTTCCTACTCTTCCCTTATGTATTTGGCTTTGTCTGTTGCTGAAACACTTACACAAGCTTTCATTCCTATTGGTTTATCTCCATCCCATGGCCTTTTTCCCACAGAGGTGCCTTATGGCATGGGGGTATGAACCTGTGTAAGTTTTGTTGCAATGGAGGCATGTAAATTTAGTGGTTACACCCCCTTTCCCTCCTTCAGGCCTAAATAGAAATTGAAACATTCAGTGCACACCCATAGAAAGTCCGGAAATGACCAATAGCTAAGCCATTTTATTATGAACTGGGACCAAAGTACAATAATGTCGAAGAGGTGCACCTAGGCTTGCCTCAAAGGCAAGCGTGATCAAGCCCAGGTGATGATATGTCAAGCACAAATGGCAGAAATAGCTACTGCAATGATGCCTTGCACTGCCCTTGTGAAACTGTGTTCTCAACCGCAATGACGCTGATGGAAACCCCATCCTCAGAAAATTCTACCAAATTAGCCCCACTAAAGCAAAACCAACCAAAACCCAGAAGGTGTTTGGCTTGGTTTTGACCCCAGAAATTTGGCCTCCAAGAGCCACGTCCTCCTCCAACTGCTGTAACGTACGGCCTGCCTATAACTCGTGAATAATCCTCCCAAACACCCAAAAACGGTTGAGATAAACTTCCCTGAACTTCCCCTTATCTCTCCTGGCAAATACTCACTTCACAAACTGACCCACGAATCCTCATGTGTGCCCAGTGAGGAACTCCTGCGCTCTCTCTGAGTGTTGGCAATCACGTTGCTCCTAAACAGGAATCTCCAGCTCCCAAAATCCTCCCAAAGGCTAGTTTTCCCCTCTACTTCCTTCACCAAAACTCCTCCGACAATTGCTCCCCAGAAGGCCATTGAATTAGCTACTGCGTGCTCCACTACTGCATCCTCCTAGAGTACGCACTAACTGAATGACAGCTGAGTTGGGTGCTCTGAATATCCACCTATAATCTCTGAAATGATAGAAAGAAGCCTCAATAGGGTGGCACTCGTGGTCCACCGAAGAGGGTGAGTTCTCCGCTTGGAGAGCTCATGCTAAACAACGAGTGACCCAGCTAAGCAGCTCGAGCAACTAAGGTTGAGTTCAATATGTCAAAAGATACCAAATGAGGCTGAGCTAACTCTATTTATAACTTGTGAGCCTCTTTTCCCACGTGGGCCCCCTCCAACTAGTAATTCAACCCTCTCTCCCTAGCCATTTGAACTTCCCTCTAAAGTGGTGCATATTTCCTCATGTGGGTGGCCCCAACGCTTGGCCAATGAGACATTTCGGTCTCCATTTTCTTCATGAGTCTCTCTCCAAAATTCACATGGGCCCCATGCTTCCAAAATTGTCAAAATTGTAGAATAAATAAACCTATAACATTTTAATTTATAAAGGGACATTACAGTCCTCCCCTCCCAAACGTTGCTAGTCACCAAGAAACTTCAGTGTTGGATGCTCACATATGTATTCACCCTCCCAGGTGGCATCCTCATCCAGCAAGTTCCTCCAACGCACCAAATATTCTCTAATAATCCTGCTCCTCAGCTTCCTCTCTCTAGTCTCCAGAGTGGCCTCCGGTTCCAAAACCAAATGCCCCTCATCATCCAATGGTGGCAAATACACAGTTGTTGTTACCAGCTGACCCAACACCTTTTCTAAGCATGAAACATGGAAGACGTTGTGGATTTTGCTTCCTGGGGGAAGCTCCAGCTCATAAGCCACCTCTCCAACTCTCCGGATCACCCTGTATAGCCCATAAAAACGTGGTTGTGGCTTCTCGACCCCTTTCTGTTTCAAGGTAGACTAGTCATATGGCTGCAATCACAGATAGATTAAGTCTCCCTCCTCAAATTGCCTCTCAATCCTGTGCCTATCTGCATACATCTTCTCTTGGTTTTGGGTTGTCAACAAGTTATCCTTGAGAGCCTTGAGGATGTCTTCGCTCTCTTGGGTCCAATCTTTGGCCTTTGGGGTCCTGTTGTCTCCAAAAACAATGTCAACAAAAGATAAAGCATCATATCCATATAAGGCACGAAAGGGTGACATAACGATGGACATGTGGTGGGTGGTGTTGTAGCAATACTCCCCTAGGTGTAGCCATTGAATCCACGCTCTCTGCTGCCCAGTCACATAGTTCTGAAGATAGCCCTCCAGCCATTTGTTGATCCTCTCAGTCTGATCGTTGTTCTGTGGACGACAGCTCGTGCTAGGTGTGAGATCAATACCCGCTAGTCTGAAGAGATCCTGCCAAAACGCTCCCATGAACCGACTATCCCTATCGCTAACTATGGTCTTAAGGAGTCCATGCAAACGAAAGACCTCCATGAATAACAACTCAACCACCTATTACGTTGTATACCGAGTTGGGATGGCAAAGAAGTGTACATATTTGGTCAACCGGTCTACTACCACATAGATACAATCCTTCCCCTGCACTGTTGGGAGCCCGGTGTTGAAATCCATGGAAATAATTTCTCATTTCCCCTCTGGAATGGGAAGTGGCTGTAAGCCTATAACAGCCCTGCTGGGTGAGTCAACTCCCCCTTGTTCATCTGGCAAGCCTCACACTCTTGCACATATCTCAACACGTCTCCCTTGAGGCCTTTCCAAGTGAATCGCTCTCTAACTGTCATATATGTCTGTTGGAGCCCCCGGTGTCGCAAAAGTGGGGAATCATGGGCTACGTGGAGAACCCTCTCCTTCAACTACGAGCCCGGCACCAAGAAGATATGACCCTTGTAGCAAATGACCTTAGCCATCAGCCTATAGCGCTCATCAGAGTGAATGCCCTCCAGAATCTCGGATGGCTTCCTGTCCTTAGAGTACACCAGTAACTGCTCCTTCCAGTCATGGGAAATGCTCATGGGGTAAAGTGTCGCAATCCTCCTAGATAATGCATCTGCCACTATGTTGTGCTTGCCCTTCACATAGCCAATGTTGAAATCATCGGCCTGCACCTTGCTCACCCAACTTTGTTGCATTCATTGAGGCCCTGCTGACCCATGAAACGACAAAGATTATTGTGGTTTGTCTTCACTTGAAACCTATTCCCCACTAGGTACTGCCAGAACTTGGCCAATGCATGCATGATGGCCAGCATCTCCTTGTCATAAATAGAGTATGACCTCTCATGTGGGAGGAATTTCCGGCTCTCAAAGGAAATGGGGTGCCCATCCTGAGACAATATTGCGCCAACCCCCTCGCCTGATGCATCGCACTCCAGTGTGAATGGTTGTCTGAAATATGGAAGTGCCAAGACTGGACAGTTGCTCATCACCTCCTTGAGGCAATCAAATGTTGACTGTGCTCTGTCTGTCCACGTGAAAGCCCCTCTCTTTGTCAAATCTGTGAGGGGAGTTGCTAGCTGTGAGAAGCCCTTCACGAACGTTATGTAATAAGTGAATATGCCTATGAACCCCCTCAACTCGGTTACATTCCTCGGCTTAGGCCATTCCCGGATGGCCCAGATCTTCTCCTCACGTACCCTCACTCCATCTGTGCCAATGATGTGTCCCAAGTAGAGCATCTTCGTCAAACCAAACTCACACTTGGACAACTTGCCATACAACTGTTGCTACTCTAGAATACGCAGCACCACCTCCAAGTGCTTCAAATGCTCCTCCCATGTGCGGCTGTAAATCAAGATATTGTTTAAAAATACCAGTACAAACTTCCGCAACTTCCCACGGAATACATGGTTCATGCAAAACTGCAAAGTGGCAGGTGTGTTGGTCAGCCCAAAGGGCATGACCAAGAACTCAAAATGCCCATAGTGGCACCTGAAAGTCATCTTGGGGATGTCATGATCCCTCACCCTGCTCTGGTGGTACCCCAAGGGCAAATCAATCTTAGAGAAGTACTCGGCTCCTCTAAGCTCATCCATCAACTCATCAATGCGCGTAATGGGGAATCTGTTCTTCAATGTCTTCTTGTTGAGTGTCGTGCAATCGATGCACATACATGATACATAAGGTCTCGTCCTTTTTCTTCACCAGCAGTGTTTTGAGATTCGGCCGACTTGGAACTGACTCGGCCGAGTTGGTCTAAGTCAAGGCCTCACCGGGTCGACTTGGCCAGTGAACCGGCTCGGTAATAACCCAGCCGGCTCAGCCGAGTCCGAGCCTACTCGACTGGGTTGGATGACAGCAGCCCGTGAACTAAAAACAACGATTTTTTTTTTTTTGCTTTTGGGGTACTCCAAAGTTTTCGCTATGATACTTTAATGGTTTTTTGTCCCTAAATAAGTTTATCTCGCTTGATCTTGAGAGGTTTGTTTAGGTGGTATCACATATGTAGTAGAGATTCCTTAAGGGATAGCTTCATTCTTCTTCAAAACCTTCCAATAGGTTCTTTGCCCCTTTCTTAAAGCAAACCTAACTTTGTGGCCCCAACCTTGGCCCTCCAAAGATGAGCATCGAGCCTTGAGTTGATTCCACGTGATGTTACACCCCTTGATGAGCCTCCAAATGCTAAAACACTAAACTTAAAATCTTGGACGTTGGACTATTTGATAATATGCCCAAATGGACTGAAGATGCCCCCTGGCTAGCCTTGACCCTGTTTTGGTGGATGGTGCCTTCTTCCAAAGCACAAATGAGAATGGTTATCATTGAAATGACTTAGGAGGGCTAGCACATCCCTCTTTGAGGCCAATGCTTACCCTTAGGGGTGCCATGTCACTCACATACTTGAAAAGGGTGACATAAGGTCTCTCCTAGATGACATCATGGTGAAGGATGCACCTTTTGAAGATGTAAACATGCACTTTGGGACTTTCTTGGAGTGAGGAACACTTTTGGACCCTTGTATTAGTTCCTTGATGACTTACAATCTATTTTGGAGGATAATGCCATTTCTAGCCTCCTTGGTTATGTGTTTTTGTTTTGATCTCTATATCATCATCATGTATGTATTGGACAATGCATTGGGTGCCATTTTGATATAATGGATATATTCATGAGCCTACTTTGATCATATGTTGTCTTCTATCTATATTCTAATGTTGTGTGTTTGGAAACATGAATGAAAATCTTTAAAATTATGTTTTTATTAAAAAAAAAAAAATTATGTATTTTTTACAACGACCGAGCCATTGAGTCGACCCTCGGCCGAGTCGGAGTCGGAGTCGGAGTCAAAGTTTTAAAACATTGTCCACCGGTACTACCGATGAAGCAAATGGCCTAGAACTCGACCCAATATGCCCCAATACTAGCAACTCCTTGATAACTCGCTCTATCTCATCCTTGTAGGCCTTAGGATGCCTATGAGTAGTGATGACTGTCTGGACCCCAGGTTCTAACTCAATGGTGTGATCAAATCCCCTATCAAGTGGTTGCCCTGGTGGTATGTCCCCAAACACTATTGGGTACCTGCCCAAAATAGTTTGAATGTCCGGGTGGGATGGCTTGGGCTATACCTTGATCTCTGAAATCCTCAGCTCCACTACCCATGCTATGTCCCCATACCTCAAGTCAACCTCCATCCTATGCATTGAAACTGCCTCTGGAGGATATGAGTGCATGCCCCACAAAACCACGAACTTGCCATCCGGCCTGGTGTACTCCATCTCCAGTTTCCTCCAATCAGCAGTGACCCGACCAAGGGAGTAAAACCACTGGACACCCATCACCACATTGGTGTTCACTACATCCACAACAAAAAAATGGTTTGTCATCGAATAGTTCCCCATGGTCACTGTCAATGCAGGAACACATTGGTTGCACTACATAGTCCTATCCCCCACCACTAGGATTGAGAATCCCTCAAACTCCTCTGTAGTGATGCCCCCCCTCTGGACCATCTGGGCATCAAAGAAATTGTGGGTGGCCCCAATGTCTACCAAGACTGAGACACGTTGTCCCTATACTATGCCTCGCATCCTCATAGCCAAAAACTTGAGAACCCCATGCAAAGAAGTAAGGACTCCCCCAGTAGGTGTGAAAGATGCTCCCCCAAGTGGTGGTGGTGTTCGTGGTGGTGGTGGTCCCCTAATCTCTGTCGGACCCTCGCTATCTCCTCCGTAAAACTCCAACTCCCCATCATCCTCCTGATCACTATCCGAGAAGACCTCTATATAGTGAGCCTTCCCGGTTGTGCACCGGTGCCCATGGCTCCCAACATGAAAGCATAATTTCCTTCTCCGGAGGTCTCCCCTTGTCTCCTCATCCAACTGCCCATGCCGCTGGGTTGCTCGCTGTGGTGGGGGTCTAGTGTCACCTCCCTTTTGTGGGTAGGGAGTGAGTGAGGGAAAAGGTGCCCTAGTCTTGGGGATGGCCCCCTGCAAGTCCCTAGCACAAGTCGCTGCCTCCCATAAAGTTGAGGGTCTGCATGACTTCACCAGTCTACAGTGGCTCCAACAACCCCTCTATGAAAGTGTACACCCTCCTAGCCTCGGATAGGTCTGGCACCATAACTGAAACCCTCAAAAACTCTGATATGTAGTGCTCTGGTTGGTCGGTTTGTCTAAGTTGGGTCAATTCTCTGAAGTGAGCCTCCAGATCCCTCCTATAAAAACGCTCCACCACTCTCCGTGTGAAGTCCTCATATGAAGTCACACTGGCATGCCCCAATGTGGATAGGCCATGAAACCACCACTCATGCGCCTCCCCTTCCAAGTGCAGGGTAGCCATTTTGATGGCCTCCAACTTTGTCATCTGATTAAGCTGGAAATAAGTATCCAACTTCTCCACCCAAGCTCGAGCTGTGCACTTGGAAGAACCATCATATGTGGGGAAATACATCCTCCCAACAGTGTGTTGTAGCTTTGAGTTTTGTGAATTTTTCCCCCCATTGTACCTGCCCTTCTCATTCTGTTTGAGCTGACAATAATCTCTGAATGACAGGGCCGCTTTGAAATCTTCCCCCATGGCTTTCCATTCCCTGAAGAAATCCCCCATGGGCATTTGATCATCCAGTCCCCGATGCTCATTGGGTGTTGATGGTAAGAAAGCAAGCATCATGGTTCTGGATGGCCCACTATAGGCTAATGGGTGAGTCGCCGGTGAAAGATGGTCGTACTGTTGTGAGGCTCCTAATGTCTCCCCAAAATGGAACTCACGGTGGAGGTCCTTGTCCTTGTTTTGTTGCTTGATCTCCTATAGAGTCTCTTTTTGTCCCCTAGCCAGGTCATTCAAATCCTTCAAGAGGCTATCAAATGCTGCTTCTTCTTTATTCCTTGGTTCCCCCATCTCTACTACAACGACCGTCTTCCCACGTGCCTCCAAATGAGGAGTAATCTCCAACTCCTTTTCCCTACTCCTATACATTTGCCTTGGGTAAGTGATGTTCTGCCTTTCGTCCTCGTTCATAGGAAAATCTCCCATGGCTGAACCAAGACCTAGGCTCTGATACCATTGTAATGTTCCAAACTTAGAAAAATAGTGATATGCAAAGCAAACAATGAAAACAACACCATGAAATTGAAACATTCAGGGCACACCCATAGAAATTCCAAAAATAACCAACAATTGAGCTATTTTATTATGATCTGGGAGCAAAGTACAATAACGTTGAAGAGGTGCACCTAGGCTTGCTTCAAATGCAAGTGTGAACAAGCCCAGGTGATGATATGTCAAGCCCAGATGGCAGAAATAATTGCTGCAATGATGCCTTGCGCTGCCCTTGTGAAACTGTGTTGTCTGCTGCAAAGATGTTGCGGAAACCCCATCTCCCGTGTTGAGAAATTTCTACCAAATTAGCCCCACACTCCTCAAGCAAAACCCATCAAAACCCAGAAAGGGTTTGGCTTGGTTTTGACCCCGGAAATTCGGCCTCCCAAGAGCCACGTCCTCCTCCAACTATTGTAAGGTACAGCCTGCCAGTAACTCCTGAATAATGTTGATTTGGGGTAGCATCAGATGTGCTCTAGCCACGAAATTTGGTGAAGACGCTAAGGCACATGAGATCTCCAATACCCAGAAACGGTTTGGGCAGATTCTAAACAATTTGGGAGATATTAAAATAATTAATATTTTTAATGTAGTCCCTGAGTCTAAACTTAGGGAAATTAAAATATTAATGTGAATTAATATAAAACTGTGTTAGAATGGTCCAAAATTCATGGATCAAGCCAAATCTAATCTTAGTCGTTGATTAGGGACGTAATCTCGGACATTGATTTGTCAACGAGAAAAGTATAAAATAAGGCTTGAGGGTCACTTGGAGAATACACCAAGAGATCAAGATTTCAACTTTTTGGGTCTGGGTTTGCTGAGAAAGTTGAGAGAGTGATCAGGAGTTGCAGCTGAGGAACAGTGAATATAGAAGCACAGGGGCAGAGATAGTGCCAGGAGGATCAGCACAACAACCGGGAAAGCTGACGCAGAGGGCAAAAGCTGGAACTGTCGGGAACAACTGGAACTGCCGGGAACAGTCGAAACTGCCAGGCACTGCCGGAACAATCAGGAACGTTGACGCAAAGGGCAGAAGCCGGAACTACAGGGAACAGCCAGAACTGCCGGGAACTGCAGGAACAGCCGGGAAAGCTGACACATAGGGCATAAGTCGGAACTGCTGGGAACAACTAGAACTGTCGGGAACAACTCGAACTACCGGGAACAGCCAGAACTGTTGGGAACTGCCGAAACTGCCGAAACGCCTGGGAAAGCTGACGCAAAGGGCAAAAGCCAGAACTGTCGGGAACTGTCGGAACTGCCGGGAAAGTTGACACAGAGGGCAGAAGAGGCTGATGCAATCCCTAGACGCTAACGTCGGGGTTTTTCGTGGGGCAGATTGGAGCTGAGGAGTTGCCAGAGTGTTTATCTGGGGTTTCAGCCGGAATATCTATTTCCGAGTAGAGAGGTGCTACTGCCGAGATTTTTTGTGTTGGGTGAGCCGGATTTGGCACCCAGATTGTATTTTGAAACTGCTTAATAAATCAAACACTCAGATAGTTGTACCGGTTTTCCCACATTGGGTTTTCCGGGGACATTACTCCAAAAACAACAGCGTCACTTGTGTGCTTGTTTCTATTTCCTTCAGTTGATGATCTGTAATGTGTTGAGCATGTACTTGTTTTTATTTCTAGTATTTACATGGTAAATAACTTGTTATTTAACAAAACAAGTAGGCAGGAATAAATCAATAAAGTGCATGAAGGGTTTCTAACAGTTGGACTTAGGCATTCCAACATGGTATCAGAGGGTGGTTGCAGATCACAGGAGCATTGAGGACATCAGCCAAACAAAGCAGCAGCAACAGAAAACAGTTGTCCCGAGTGACAAAAGTTGTTCCAAGCAGAGTAGCAGCAATGAAGGGGTGATGCAGTGCCTACATCATCAAGATTGAGCCAGGAAGAGGCAACGCAGAGGCTGAGGGAGGCAAAGGGAGGCTCACGCAGAGCCACGCAAAGGCCAGGAGGGTTGATGCAGTTGGCTGAGGAGGTTGATTTGTCGGTGTCGGGATTGCGCAAAGCCTAGGAGCTCTAACCTTCAGTTTGTTGGGGTTTAGGAGGTTGTGGGTAAGTTGCAGAGTGAAGCTGGTGGGGTACTGTAGTCAAAACAGTACCTAACAGGGCAAGGCCAAGGTAGAGGGAGTTGCTACCGAGGCAGATTTCTAGCCAAGGAATCCGGATCAGTGTTGCAGTTGCACAGACGATTGGAGAGGGGCATCTCGACATTGGTAGAAGGATTTCCAGGAGGGAAATCGAGGCTCAAAGGGAGTCACACCAAGAACTTCCAAGAGGGAAGTAGAGGAGTAGCGAAATGGCACTACACGGAGTAAGAGACCAGGACAGATTGGATGGAGCCTCAAACTTCGTAGTCTGGAAGGCCAGAATCTTATCCGTACTAGACAGGAATCGTGTCAAGCACTTCGCCTTGAGGATGATAGCTATCCCAGTTGATCCGGCTGATAACGACAGGTACGAGGATGCAATGGCGAGGGCTAAGAGTATCATCCTTGACGGGGTCAAGGATCATATAGTACCACATTGTCGAGAAGAACGCGACACAGGAGATGTGGGAGGCCATGACCAAGTTGTATCAGCATACTTCCATGCAGAAAAAGATGGTACTAGAAAATCAGTTGCGATCATACCAGATGCAAAAGGGAGAACAGATCGACCCATTCCTCAGTCAATTGAAGGAGATCCGGGATCAGCTGACTTCCATAGGGGCAACGTCGGATCCAGAATTGATGGTGAGAATAGCCCTAAATGCAGTCTCAGAAGACTGGGAGGTGTTTGTCCAGAGCATAATGGACAGGGCAAACCTTCCAGATTGGGAGGAAATGTGGGCTACTCTTCGCCAAGAAGAGATCAGAAGGCTAAGCAAAGTGGGAAGTAGCGGCAAGGGGATCATAATCAAAAAGGAGGAGAAGGATGTTGCCCTAGCATCTGAGGGAAAGTAGGAGAAACGGAAGAAGGACCTCTCCAAGGTCAAATGTTTCCACTGTGGGGAGTTGGTCATTATGCGACCCACTGTCCAAGAAAGAAGAGTAAGGGAGAGGCCTCCGAGACCAAGGCAACGCCAGCAAGGGCAGAGAAGGAAGTGGAGACAGACAATGATTGTGCCATGAGCGCTCATGTTCCACTTCAGAATAAGTGGGGAGACATCGAGCTGTAGTCAGGAAGACTACAGGCGATGTGGGGCAGGATCCTAGAGGTACTCAGCCTCTTGGATTAGTTCTTGCTACGAGAGCCCCGAAGAGAAGTAGCAGTACTAGCAATGTCAGTAGAGACAGATGCGGATGGAGCGATAGAGGGAGCTACAGTGCAGGATTCCCAGGACAGTGCAAGGCTAGCAAGCTGCAACAGTGTGAGAGGCACAGGAGTGTTGCACCAGTGCAGGATGGCACAGAGAGGTGTGCAACCATGCGAGATGCATGGAGTTGTTGCAACAGCGCAGAGGTCAGAGAGGGAGCACTTGTCAGTGACAGAAGGAGCTTCAGCATCAGGAGTGTTTTGAGCCTGACAGAGATGTCAAAGTTGGGAGATCAGCTACTTACTTCCTAGTAACTAGGTTGGAGTGCAGCAGTTAGTAGTGGTAGTGCTATGGGCAGCACGATATAGCGTGATGAGAGGGGTTGTAGTGCAAATGCAGCGGTGGTAGTGGCAGAGCCATGGGCAGCACCACGGATGCAGAGGGAGTTGCAATACAGATGCAACAGTGGCAGTGGCAAGGCCATGGGTAGCAGTATAGGATGCAGCAGTGCAGAGGATGTTGCGCAACAGGCCTAGCATCAGCACAGAGATCGATGTTGGATGATCAGGGTGATACTCAATGAGAAGTATTGCTAGAGCATAGTCCTCGCTAAGAGGGAGTGTTGATTTGGGGTAGCATCAGATGTGCTCTAGCCACGAAAATTGGTGGAGAGGTTAAGCCACATGAGATCTCCAATACCCAAAAAGGGTTTGGGAAGATTCTAAACATTTTGGGAGATATTAAAATAATTATATTTTTAATGGAGTCCCTAAGTCTAAATTTAGGGAAATTAAAATATTAATGTGAATTAATATAAAATTGTGTTAGAATGGTCCAAAAGTCATGGATCAAGCCAGATCTAATCTTAGCCGTTGATTAGGGAATTAAACTCGGTCGTTGATTTGTCAACGAGAAAAGTATAAGAGGAGGCTTGAAGGTCACTTGGAGAATACACTAAGAGATCGAGATTTCGACTTTCACGGGCTGGGTTTGCTGAGAAAGTCAGGGGTTGCAGTTAAGGGGCAGTGAATAGAGAAGCAGAGAGGCAGAGATAGTGTCGGGAGGATCAGTGCAGCAGCACGGAAAGCTGACGCAGAGGGCAGAAGCCGGAACTGTCGGAACTGCCAGGTATCCGGAACTACCGGGAATAGCGGGAACTGCCAAGAATTGTCGAAACAGCCGGGAAAGCTAACGCAAAAGGTAGAAGCCAGAACTATCGGAACAGCCGGAATTGTTGGGAACTGCCGGAATGAAGCATAAAAATTGATAGCTTGTTGACTTAATATGTTAAAAATACACGAGGTATTTTAAATAATAATTTATTATATATATAAATGTATGAGTGATGAACGTTACAATGAGGACCTGCATATATATACCTAAGCAGGTGTCCTTTCGTGACCGAGCATGTCTTTTAGACATGCCTTTTCACTTAACTAATGACTTCTTAATATAATCACTAATTGATTACTTAGTATTTATATTATTTATATTTATTTATTTTGTTATGAATTATATTCATAACATAGCCCCTTTCTTCAGAAGCTTTGTCCTCAAAGCTTGTTGATGAAAAGACTTAATCTCTTATCTGCCACGAATGTCGTGAATGTCTTCTTTACACTTGACCGCTAATACTTTCCTCCTTTGACTGCGTCATTGGTAGCTCATCTTCTATGATTTGTTGGTAACTCTGATTTGAGTCCAGGGTTATCGATTTTTTTTTTTATAATTTTTTTTTATTTTTTTTGAACAACTCTACTTTTTTTTTTAACTCTATTATTTTTTTTATAACTCAATTTTTTTTCTTTTCAATATTAATTTTTTTTTAATTTCAATTTTTTTTCAATATTAATTTTTTTTTAAATTAAATTTATACAAATAATTTAATTGCAATTATATAATCAAATTAATTGCAATTATATAATTATATAACTTTATGCTATAGAAATTATATAGTTATATAATTTAAAATTTAATTAAATCAACAGCTATAGTCGTGACCAGAGGGTCACGTTGTTTGACCGTGGCCGTTGTTTACAGCGGATCCTTTATTTGACGGGTGCTAAACGGTATGGGTGGAGATTGCAGTGGAGAAAAAGCGTATGGTAAGGTGACAGCGATGGAATTGGACGCGGTAAGAAGGGTGACAGGAACAGTGATGCGTGAATGACGAGGGCGTGGACAGCGGACGAGGTTTACACAATGGAGGGATGTCGAGAGGTGCCCGTGGGCACAACCGACGTGGCAGAGGAATGTGAACGTGGACAGGGTTCCGGCAGGGAGCAGCAGACCGGACTGTAACTCCACGTTGGCCAACCAGGGACCAATTTCCTTGCGTCGCTCAGTTGATGGTGGGACCACTTCACCCAACACAATGTCATCGCAAAGGCCGCCAAGGATGCCATTACTGATTGAAGTCCTATTTTCGGACTGGTCACTAAATTCATGTTTTAGCCTTTTCCTGTCCGAATTACTATCCATTTTCTTCTGCTTTTTTTGGACAATTAAAATCGATAACGCATACATCCGAGATACAATTGTACTAAGCGCTCTAGATAGAGGACAATAAGTACATATGGGATCGTCGTAACCTCGAACCAAAAATCGACTCGTAACATCTGCGCAGAGGGAGAGCTCACTACTGCGCGATATTGGATCCTCCAAGTAGTAAATGATGAAATTGTAGTAGTCCTGGAAAAAACACATCTCCACATCGTAAAGCATAGCGTGCAAGATGCGCACAATACTGGCCCTGTCGCTCAAGTCTCCACCCTCGAAGTAAAGCACATGCACGATGCCACAAAATGTCTGGTAAAAGATTGGGAATGGTCCCTAAAATCTCCACCAATTTAACTATCTCACGACACAAATTTAGGGTTGCCCGACTTTCATCTCCACCTTGCGAGTTTATGATCCCTCTCATCTCAAAAAACCTGGACAGCGCTCCCATGAGCCTGCCGAATACATTCACAGAATGCAACAGGGATGTGTTGGCGGGACTATTCTCGCAATGGAGGCGAAGAACATTTATACGTTTCCGAAGGGCTCTGGAGTCTCGAGGGATATGAATATCGACTCCGATCATGTCAACCAGTGAATCGAAATAGCCTGCGATGTTGAATCTGCTTTGCTCTAGAAAGCGCTCTTCTAGGCGAGGCTCAACATCGCGTTCTTCTAGGCAGGGCTGTGGAAACCAAATAGCCTGCGATGTTCTGTGGAAGGTTACTATGCCATTGTAAGGGTTTTGAGAATCGGTGTACTCATCGTCCGAGGAGTCTTCTTCGTTCATGAAACTTGTTTCTCGATTCAACCAAAACGCATCATAGTTTTCTGCATTCTTAGTGGGCATTTCCATCAATGGGGCCTCAGCGTGCCCTTTTATGGACTTCATGCCTTCCTTTTTGGCACTTTCATCATAAGCCATCTTCACTAGAACTTCATCATTAACTTTGATTTTCATATCATTTTCTTCTTCCACATTTTCCTCTTCATCATCATCAATGTATTCTTCCTCATTGTTATGATATTGTTCATCTTCTAGTTCCTCAAGATAGTCCTCATCTTGATTTATATCAGCTTCACCTTGTTTCGTTTCTTCATTGTCCCTATTATCTTCCTTATTATCGATTTCCTTTTGACATGCTTTAATTTCTGCACATGATTTTTCTAATCACTGAAATGCTTCTTAAATTTTATTAAAGTGCTCAACGCAATCAGGACGTGAATGTAATGGCACATTGTGCGGCGAACAATGTTCAAAGACCCACATGATTATATTGTGTGCCATGGCTCTGATACCACTGAAGCATAAAAACTGATAGCTTGTTGACTTAATATGTTAAAAATACACGAGGTATTTTAAATAATAATTTATTATATATATAAATGTATGAGTGATGAATGTTACAATGAGGACCCGCATATATATACCTAAGCAGGTGTCCTTTCGTGACCGAGCATGTCTTTTAGACATGCCTTTTCACTTAACTAATGACTTCTTAATATAATCATTAATTTATTACTTAGTATTTATATTATTTATATTTATTTATTTTGTTATGAATTATATTCATAACACGAAACAACCGGGAAAGCTGACGCAAAGCGCAGAAGCCGAAACTGTCGGGAACTGCCAGAACTGCTGAGAAAGCTAACGCAAAGGGCAGAAGAGGCTGGCGTTGGGGTTTTTCGTGGGGCACACTAGAGCTGAGGAGTTGCCGAAGTGTTTATCTCGGGTTTCAGCCAGAGCATCTGCCTCTGAAGGAGAGGTACTACTGCCGAGATTATTCTCTGTTGGGTGAGCCGGTTTTGGCACCCAAATTGTATTCAAAAATTGCATAATAATAAAACCCTCAAATAGTTGCACTGGTTTCCCACATTGGGTTTCTCCGGGGACATTGGTCCAAAAACAACGGTGTCACTTATGTGCTTGTTTTGTTTCCTTCAATTGATGATCTGTAATGTGTTGAGCATGTACTTGTATTTATTTCCAGTATTTACATGGTAAATAACTTGTTAATTAACAAAACAAGTAGGTAGGAATAAATCAGAATGTACATAAAGGGTTTCTAACGGGTTAGATTTAGAAATTCCAACAAATAAGCCCTCCCAAACACCCAAAAACGGTTGAGATAATCTTCCCTGAACTTCCCCTTATCTCTCTCGCAAATACTCGCTTCACAAACTGATCCATGAATCCCCATGTGTGCCCAGTGAGGAACTCCTGCGCTGTCTCTAAGTGTTGGCAATCACGTTGCTCCCAAACAGGTATCTCCAGCTCCCAAAATCTTCCCAAAGGCTAGTTTTCCCGTCTACTTCCTTCACCCAAACTCCTTCGGCAATTGCTCCCCGAAAGGCCACTGAATTAGCTACTGCGTCCTCCTAGAGTACACAGTAACTGAATGATAGCTGAGTTGGGTGATCTGAATATCCACATGTAATCTCTGGAATGATAAAAAGAAGCCTCAATAGGGTGGCATTCGTGGTCCACCGAAGAGACGGTGAGTTCTTCGCTTGGAGAGCTCGTGCTAAACAACGAGTGACCCAGCTAAGCAGCTCGAGCAACTAAGGTTGAGTTCAATATGTCAAAAGATACCAAATGAGGCTGAGCCTCCTCTATTTATAACTTGTGAGCCTCTTTTCCCATGTGGGCCCCTTCCAACTAGCAATTCGACCCTCTCTCTCTAGCCATTTGAACTTCCCTCTAAAGTGGTGTGTATTTTCTCATGAGGGTGGCCCCCACGCTTGGCCAACAAGACATTCGGCCTCCATTTTCCTTCATGAGTCTCTCCAAAATTTACATGGGTCCCATGCTTCCAAAATTGTCAAAATTGTAGAATAGATAAACCTGTAACAATTTAATTTAGAAAGGGACATTACACTTTAAGAAATCTATAGATTATTTATTTTCAATTAGTTTAGCAATTTCTAAACCACAATACTATCATAAGAGCATGTTGTAACATGGACATCATGGCCTGGGATTTTTAAAAAGGAAATGTGAGAGAGAGTAGTAGCACCACCCATAGAAACCAGTATGGTTGCTAGTAAACATTCAATTCATATAAAAGGATATCAGTAGACATGAGAACATCGCCTTCTTTCTCGCCTCGATTTCGACTATTCCTCAATTCTCGCAGGATTTCAGGAGACACCTGAAAATTAACAATGATAAAATCAGAAATATTTTTATTCTCTACATCAAAGTACTGCATTTATCAATGGGCCATTAAAGAAAACCCCTCTACTTACCAAGTAATGCTTCTGATGTTGAACCAAGTTTTCCAAATCATCCTTCTGCGGCTTCATCAACTCATTCTTATACCTATATATATATCATGTCAAAATCAGCAAATATCTGCTCAACTCTTAAACTAGCTAATTTTGCATTTATGAAACGTCCAGAAATAGTTCATTCCTGAAAATTAAAAAATCAAATCAATGTCATAAATGGTATCATCTCTCTGCTAAAAACCTGTGAAGAACTTAAACACAAATGGCCAATGTCAATTGCCATTTACAAGAAAAATAGGCCTTCCAAGGTTACAACATGAAATGCCATGCACAATAACAAGCTATACTTTCCAGTTACATTGCATGAATCAGTTAATCAATAGATACATATCAAAATATATTCTACTTTCTCCAACCTGGTTTTCAATTTATTCAATAGTTAACCTGCTAACTGCCCAATATTAACCTGGCCAGTCATAACCTCACCCTAATATGAATTAAGTAGTCAATTGTTAAAAAGTCATTAAACATGCAATGAATGAATCATATGTTTAATCCTAACTGAAATCCATTTTGAAAAAATCAATAAAGTTGTCCAGACTTAGGCTAATGAAGATTTGTGGAAATGTATTAAACTTGCACTTCATCTACTTCATGCTTCATCGTTTGCCCTTTTAGGACTCAGACCGGCTTGATAACTTGCCTAGTTTATTGTGTTTTAGTGAAGACTTGATCAAAGATGATCACTCTACCACAGCTTAATATAAATGTGTAGAACAAGTGTGCAGTCCTAGTAATTCTTCTCTCCTGCTTTCATACTTGCTTTCTTCCTTGTTACTTACATACATATATATATATATATATATATATATATATATATATATATATATATATATATATCTTCCTTAACATGGTTGTTCATATGATTATATCAATTAGCATCAAAGCCTTAATATTAGGGCTTTTCAAGATTTTCAACATTCTAATCTCCTTTGGGGTCTTCTTCCTACTTGAAATCCTACTTCAAGCTTTCACCTAGTGGTTCAAGTAATTTGCAAGTGCATCAACATCACAAACTCCTATTTTCAATCCATTGGCATATAGGTATCATCTTATTTCTTGAGATGCTCCTTCCATTTTCACATTTGTCATTCATACATTTTATTTCGGCTAATCATCCCACAATCACAAACCCTTCTTGCAATCCATGGATCTATTGGTTTTTTACATATGTTCTGTTAGAAACACTGAGAAGGGGGTGAATCAGTATTTCAATCAATTGTTAATTTTACCAGTTTAAAAACTTTTACAAATATGAAGCACAATCCATGCCAGAACACAAGAATTAAAAATTGCTTGTATAACCTTATCTTACAATGATGAGGACACCAATCCTCCTTTACAAATTCAGGCTCCAACCTGTCAAATAAGGACACCAATCCTTTTCCACAAACCAAGGCACCAACCTGGTAATACAATGAGGACACCAATCCTCTTTAACAAGTCCAGGCACCAACCTGGCAAAAATTGAGGACACCAATCCTCTTCAGGCACCAACCGGTTCAAGCTGATCCAAGTAGACTTCAAAGCTTCTCCAAAAGCTTGTTCCAATGTAAGCTCCAAAACTGATGCAAAACTACGTCAAAAATGATTCAAGATAAGCTCCAATTAGATCAAAGAACTGCTCCAAGACTCCTTCAAGATAGGCTTCAAAGACTGCTCCAAAACTCCTTCAAAATAGATTTCATAGACTGCTCTTTATCGGACTTTCAAATTAGCTTCAAATCATGCTCCAAGTCAGCATCAAACAGCTTCAAGTTGACTCTAAAACAGGCCGAGACTGGCTGCGAAGAAGGTCCAAAAGTAGGCTGCCACAGAGCCAAATACAAGCCTGTTACAGTGCCGAATAAAGTGTTGTCACATGACCAAACTAGGTTCTGTTATAGCACCAAGGTTAGGGCCGAATCTGAGGCTGCTATAGGGTCGAGCCTAAGACAGTTAAAGGACCGAGGCTGAGGCTGCTATACGGCCAAGCCTAAGACAGTTACAGGACCAAGACTGAGGCTATTACAGGTCCGAGGCTGATGCTTGTAACAGGGCCGAATTTTGTTGAGAAAGAGGCTGAGTTTCCTCCACAATTGCTTCATAGAAATGCTTCAAAAATTGACCAATACCTAGCTCCAGAAAAGCCCTAACCAAAAAAGAAAAACCTTTTAGAGATGACTCCTTTCAACCTTGTTTCACTCCTTGGTTCATGAAATATGAAACTCTTATTCACTCCTCAAACAGGTCTGAATTCACTTGTCTTGCTTGGCTGAATGCCCTGGCCGAAATTAGAGAGGGGACGGCTTATTTATAGGCCTCATTGACCCCCAAACTGTTGAAGATTGTAACTAGGTTCGGTCTTCATAAATGTCATTATGTATTTTATGTACAAATAAAAAGAAGAAAATTATTATTATTTTGTAACATGTTTTTCATGCTTTATTTTGGTCAAAAGAAAAAGTCAAAGGGTGTGTTCTTCATGACCCTATGAAAAGAAGAAAAAAATTTGAATTCTTTTTGTTATTTTCATTGGTCTCACCAAGTTGCCAAGTCAGCCCTCCCAGCAGACAAGTCAGCCAGCCCAAAGGACGTGACCCTTCACATGAAGAAACAAGCATAAATTGGCACCTATGCTCCCATTTTGGCATCCAATCTGGTTTCTTCTGTGGAAATAAGTTCGGATCTGTGGTGTGGGAATCTGAGGCACATAAAGCAAGATCTGTATGGCACCTCCTCTCTGTGAGTAAGAATTACAGGAAGACATATAACCTCTGTGATACGAACTTTAGGAAGACATATTACCTCCGTAATGCAAGGTACAGGAAGACATATTTCTGATGATTTGAGTTCAGAGGCACACATTCTTTATGATGATGTGAATTCAGAGAGACATATTCCTTATGATAATGGAGTGGAAAGCTCAGTTCTTTACAGAAAACACATGTTTCTATATTTTATTAATTCTTGAATATGATGGTTTTACAATGAAGGTCCCTGGCATATATATCGCCATGGGTACCTTTTCAGGAAAGGGCATGATCTTCTGATCGTGCCCTTTCATTAAATTATACTAATTAATTTATTACATAACATTGTCTCCCTCTTGAAAAGGTGTTTTGTCCTCAAAGCATATGTAATGACGGGCGTTTTTGGCGAAATGCTTCTGTCTCCCAGGAGGCTTCTTCTTTAGGTAGATTCTTCCACTTGATAAGGTATTCTTTAATTACTCAAGATTGCAACTTCCTTTCCCTGGTGGTAACAATTCCTTCTGGTTCTAAGATGAACTTGCCTTCATCGTCTAATATCGGAAGTGTTGTCTGTGCTGATTGGTGTTTTCCCAATGCCTTTTTAAGACAAGATACATGGAAAATGTTGTGAACTCGACTATTATCTGGAAGGCTCAAGTTGTATGCTACTTGGCTGATCTTTTTGTTAATCTGATATGGTCCATAAAACTTCGGCGCCAATTTATTTTTTCCTTTTTGTTTTAGGGATAATTGCTTGTAAGCCTGAAGTTTAACAAATACCCATTCTCCAACTTCAAATTCTCTCTTTATTCTATGTCGGTCAGGCTGTTGCTTCATGCGATTTCTCGCAATACTTAGATTTTCTTTTAATGTTTAAAAAACTTTTTGGGTTTCTTCTAATTTCTCCTTAACTGCTGGAACTTTTGTCTCGGAAATGGCCAAATCCTTCCATTTAGGAGGTTCATATATGTACAAAGCTTGCAATGGAGTCATTTTTGCGGAAGTGTGATAAGTTGAATTGTACCAACATTCAACAACATGTAACCACTGAGCCCACTTTTTTTGTTTGTTTGTTGCATAACAACGAAGGTAAGCTTCTAAGCACTTGTTAACAGTTTTTGTTTGACTGTCTGTATGAGAGTGATATGCAGAACTCATGGTGAGGTACGTTCCAATATGTTTGAAAAGCTCCTATAAATACTCCCTTTAAACTTGGCATCTCTATCACTAACAATGACTTTAGGAAATCCATGTAATTTGTAGACATTCTTGCAAAATATCTCGGTGATCTCTTTTGATGAATTTGATTTCTTCATTCCTACGAAGTGTGCATACTTTGTGAGTCTGTCTACTACTACAAGAATTTTATCTTTTCCATCTGACATGGGAAATCCTTCAATAAAATCCATTGATATTTCTTCCCATTTTTTGTTTTGGATATTTAAAGGGTGGAGTGGACATGGGGTCATAATGTTCTCACTTTTATTTCGCTGATATTGATCACATTCTGCTACACATTTTTTAATATCATTATTCATTCCCTTCTAGAAAAAATGATTGACGTGCTTTAAAGAAGCCTACATGTCCGGCTGACAGTGAATCATGGGACTCTTTGAGAACCTTGACTTTAAATTTGGAATTTGGACTTAGGTAAATCCTTCCCTTGTACCACAAAATATTGTTTTTCCATTCAAATTTTGAATTCTAAGGAGGGTTATTGATTATAGCACTTGTTTCTGGATCTTTTGCATACTCACTTCGGATTTCATTAAGCCATTCTAGGATTATAGTTGAGACTGCAAACAAGGATGTTCCTTCATCTTTTCTGGAGAGAGCATCTGCCACTACATTGTCCTTTCCTCATTTATGTAATATCTCCATGTCAAAAGCAGAAAATTTTTCAATCCACTTTTGTTGTTCTTCCGAGAGCGTTTTTTGTTGGAGGAGGCATTGAAGACTGTTATGTTATGTTCATATGGAGAACTTACTTCCCAAAAGATATTGCTGACACTTGGCTAGTGCGTGCATAATAACAAGCATTTCTTTGTTGTATGTAGACTTAAGACATTCTCCCTTATTGAGCTCCTACTTTTGAAAGCTATTGGATGACCATCTTGCATAAATACTGCTCCTATACCAAAACTTGAAGCATCACATTCGATTATAAATGGTTTTGAAAAATCAAGAGTTGTTAATACAGGTGCTTTAGACATAATTTCTTTTAATTCTTCAAAACACGTTTCTGCTTCCTCATCCCAACAAAATGAATTTTCTTTAGAAGGTTTGTCAAAGAAGCAGTTACATGGGCATAGTTTTTAATAAACCATCGATAGTATCTAGTTAACCCTAAGAAACCCCTTAACTTGGATATGTTAATTGGTTTGGGCAACTCTCTTAGATCCTTGATTTTAGAATCTACTTTTCTACTTCCTCTTTTCCGAAAGTGCACTTGGATTTCTTGGCATAAAATTGATGCTCTTCTAATACAATGAGAAATTGATCTAAATGTTGTAGATGCTCCTTACATGTTTTACTATAAATTAGAATATCATGAAAGAACACTAACACAAATATCCTTAGATATGGACGGAATATCTCATTCATTGTGGCTTGGAATGTTGTTGGAGCATCAGTTAGACCTAAAGGCATTACCTTAAACTCATAGTGACCTTCATGTGTACGAAACGCAGTTTTTGCTATGTCTTCCAACCTTATCCTTATTTGGTAGTACCCTGATCTCAAATCTAATTTTGAGAAGTATTTAGCTCTGTGTAGTTCATCCAGCATTTCATCGATAAACAGAATTGGAAACTTGTTCTTAATCATTATCTTGTTTAGCCCTCGGTAATCTACGCATAGCCTAAACGATCCATCTTTTTTTCGAACTAATACAACTGGAGCAGCATATGGACTTCTACTTTTTGTGATAATGCCACATTTTAAAAGATCCTGGACTAACCTCTCAATTTTGGTTTTTTGATGATGTGGATATCGATACGGTTTGATGTTGATGGGATTTGATCTTGATTTGACTTCGATTGTATGCTCGATTTCTCTTTTAGGAGGCAACTTCATTGGAAGGTCTTGGAACACCTTCTCGTGCTTTTGAATTAGTTCTTGAACTTCAGGTGACTCTTCGTTAATCATATTTGAAGTTAGCATTTCTAATTGATGACACTGCACTAAATAAGTTGGTGCTCCCTTCCGAATCATTTTCATCATCTGGGATGATGATACAATTTGATTCTTAGGTGGCTGGAACCCATATAACTTGTATTTCTGCCCTTCCCATTTAAATTTTATAAATTGCTTTTGATGATTGGCAGAGTAAGTGCCTAGGGTTTGTAGCCATTGGATACCTAGGACCACATCAACTCCTCCTAATGGTACAATGTAGAACGGAGATTCTAGATTATAGTCTTGAATCTGTAATTTGACTTTATGGCATTTCCCTACTTTTTCAATTTTCTTACCGTCAGCTACCATAACCTTCATGTTGGGCATAGGAAATGTGAAAATGTTGAGCCTTTTCGCCATAGTTGAGTCCAAAAATTTGTGGGTGTTATCAGTATCAATTAGAACCATTACGTTGTTTTTTTTATATGACCTTTTAACTTTAATGTTTGGGCCTGTGATATACCTGTCAGGGTTGATAATGACACTTGCAGAATGTTCTCACTATCTAGTTCTGGAGAAAATTGTGGAGAATCTTCGATTTCTTCTACCTCTGATTCTTCATTGTCTGAATCATTAGTGGTTTCACACTTATACAGGTTCTTGGTTTCTTTTCCCTTAGCACATCTATGTTTAGGGTCCCATTTTTCGCCACAACATTTACACTTGCCTTCTTTCATTCTTTGAATTTCCAAGTTAGTTTTTTCTCCTTCACGGAGATGTGGTGGAACATATCTTGTGTTATCTGTGTTCGCAGTTTGGGGAAATCTTCGTCTCGAATATACTCTTTCAACTTTTGGCCACTACATCTTTTCATGCTTCTTTTCAGCAGTTTTTGCCTTCTGTCTTGCTACTTCTATAGAAGTGATGTCATGAAGCTCAAGCTCAGCCTGGAGATGGGGTTTAAGTCCAATGATGTATGACTGAATGAGATGAGTTTATGATAATCCAAGTTCTTGTGTAGTAGCTAAAGTTTCCTATTCTCGAGTGTATTCATCCACATCTTCTTTTTGTTGAAGTTTGGTGAGTGCTAAGAAGAACTCTTCTTCCTTAACACCTTGGAACCTCTTAAAAAATGCATTTTTGAATTTCTTCCAACTGATAGCAAGTGTTATGTTCTTCCACCACATATACCAATTATATGCTTCGCCTTCCATTTGAATGGGATGCATGTCTGATCTTTTCATCATCATTGTCAATAACGTAAAACTTGAAATATTCTTCTGCTTTATTAAACCATGCAACATTACACTTCTCGTTACCTTTAAATTTGGAGAGCTCAAGTTTTTCTCTTCGTTGATATGAAGTCACTGATGCAGTGAAGAAGTGGTATTGATTCGCAAGCTGTATATTTGAGTATTGATTCCAGAGCTGCACATTTTGAAAATTCGTGTTACTATTTTGTTGATGGGGGATGGACAGTGCTTTTGGAGACTTAGGGTTCTCATGTGAGTTTGACGAGTTTGATGTATCCGAAGAATTGAGATGTTGAGTAGCTTCATTATTCTAGGGTATTTGATCAGGTGTAATCTTCAACTTGTCACAAATACAGGTCAACATCACCATTGCTTGATTATGATTTAGATCCACCTTATTTGAAAGGATTGCATGATCCTTTTTAAATTCATTATGGTTCTGTTCGAGCTGACTCTCTATTCTTTTTGTTGTACCCTGGAGCTCCTCGATTTTTTCGCCATGTCCAGGTCACCAAAAGTTTCAAGATCTATCAATCTTGACAAAGACATTGATCAAGTATGTGGTGGTTTATAATTATCCAGCTTAACCTTTTTTCTCAACTTGAACCTAAATTAATTAATTTTTTTTACTAAATATTTTTTTTTAATATAAAACTTTGCTCTCTTTTTTTCATATAATTTCTTTAATAAATAGTTATAAAACTATATAATTTAATTTTATACTTATAAATTAATTTGTATATAGTTTATATAACCACTATATAAAGTGAGTTATAAAGAACGTATATATGTTTGTTAATGTAAGTTACAGGACAAAGGTCAAAGGGTAGATGAAACGGTGACTAAGGAATGGGGTGCGAACAACAACAGGGATAACCAACAAACAGGAAGCATGATTTAGCCGAGCAGGAACAAGACACAGTGTAACGGAAGGATTTGGCAGTAGTGGAGTTTATCAAACAAGGGACGTGATGACAGACGGGGGAAGTTGCAGCGGTTGGTTAGCGAATGCAGGTCGGGACGCAACTATAAGAAAAAACGATGGCAGTAACAGCGATGAAGGGAGAGTGGTACAGCTAATAGATGAAAACACAGCGACTGGAAAACAATGTCAGGCAATAGCTCGATGCAGGAGAAAGGACAGTGTTTGGAAATGCGTTGTCAGATGAATTGCGGACAGGGGTGAACTCGATGCGGACAATGCAGTGGTGAACATGTTAGCGAAGGGTAGCAAGTGGTGTCGTCATGGGTGGCTAGAGAGAACAGTGAACCGTGTACAGTTATCCGAGAAGCGAACTTGCTCTGATACCAAATGGAGCGTAAAGCTCAATTCTTTACAGAAAACACATGTTTATATATTTTATTAATTCTTGAATATGATGGTTTTACAATGAAGGTCCCTGGCATATATATCGCCATGGGTATCTTTTCAGGAAAGGGCATGATATTTTGATCGTGCCCTTCGTTAAATTATACTAATTAATTTATTACATAACAGATAATGCAAGTTCAAAAGGGCATATTCTTTATGATGATATGAGTTCATAGGCATATTATCCAATGTTGATGCAAGTTTCAGAGACATTTAGGACAGACATATGACAGATTGGATAACAAGACATGGCAGAGTTTAGAGGGTTGACTTGGCACTTGGATAACTGGTTCGCTTGACCTGGATTACTCTTGTTAACGAAGAATCTATAAGGATTGATGGGTTTTCCCCTTGTGGATTTTGCCCAGGCCTATGGCCTAATTTATGGTGTCTCTTGTCTCTCGTGCTCCGTGATGTTTATTTTTCTCTCTGTCTTTGAATGTATAAGTGCTTGATGAGATAACTTAATGAAGTAAACGCTACAAGGAAACACATATATCAGTCACAAGTAATTATCATGTTAAGAAATTCTACCCTGCATCCAAATTTCAACACAAACAATGCCAACTTAACCCAAGTAGGGCCGACCTGACCTTTGGAAGGTCCGACTTGACTAGGTCCATAAAAGTTCAATTTTTAACTTAAAAAATTCATATCTCCCCAACCAAGAAGAGCTAGAGGGCGAGCCACTCCTCATTGGAAAGCTCTTGAGACAATCTAAAAGCCTTTAATATCATCTTCTTCAGTTGGATAACCTTTGACATCAATAACAACTATTTTCTCAACATGTTCTCTTGGTTTTCCACCTCTTCCACTAGTTTTCAACTTCTATCACTAATACAACTAATTTTTACATTCTCCGATTGATTAAATTTGCAGAACCATAACCAGAATCCATCTTCTGATTTTTTACTGTGGAGCCCATAAACTCTTTGTATTTACATTACTCTGCTTTTGTTGTGAAAATTAATGGGTTTTCAACATGTAGCATACTTGGAAATGCTTCTACCAATCATAACTTTGATCAAAAAAACTTGCAATACTCTCCTCAGATTATTTGAACATGCTTCAACCTCAATCTCTTTGGTAGCAACTCACAACAAATACCTTCTACATTCACCAAGACTTTTGCACCATTATCATGAACATCAAATATTGTCGACCTCATCATCATTATCAACTCCTATTTTAATCCATCAGCACACGTGTATCATGTTATAGCTCAAGATGCTCCTTCCATTTTCACATTTATGCATTTTTTTTTTTTTCTGTACATCGTCCCACACAAGGTTACTTGGGAGCTAGGGCGAAAGCGGGGAGCAAGAGCGAGGAGCGACATTTTCAAAAGCTCATGGTTTGGGAGCGAATCGGGAGTGAATTTTTATATAATATATATTTTTATATATTTTGATGCATATATGCCAACAAAAGCATGTAGAATGATGAATTAGAGATAAAAAGCATAAAAACATGGACTGAACCATATAACATCAATCATCTAGAAGTTATAATCCTCATCAACCACGTCCACAAGTTAGTAACATACAACATATCGAGTCTCATGATTCATCAATCTTAAAGTTTCAAGCTTTCAAAATTCGATATATAACATTTATCATGATTGATCACTAAAGTTGTAACTTGTACTTGTAACCATTACCATTACCGAGTAACCAAACGATAACAAAGAATATCTAATATGAAATGAAATGTTTCAACTTTCAACTTTCATGAAGCATCATATTCATAATTCATTACCAATGAGTTATAATTGTCAACTTCAAACTTCAAACTTAAATTGTCATATGTTGTCTACAAAATATATCATAATAAATATGAAAGAGTCAACAGTTATAAAAACCACTAGAAACTAGAAAACACAAGTAAATCTATTGTCTATTGCTAATGCTTGGGCCTCTTGCTGCCACGAGAAATGTCTAATTTCTGAGAAAGCATGTAGAATGATGAATTAGTTATTAAAAGCATAAAAACATGGATTAAACCATATAACATCAATCATCTAGTAGTTCCAATCTTCATCAACCACAAGCCCACAAGTTACAAGTTTTGATTTATATAGCATGTAAGGGTGCACATAACCAAAATAGCATCGAGTGCAATCCATCTCTTAACCAAAAATACATCAACAAACAGGCTCTAGATGGCCTCTATCATCCAAAAAATCATGCTACAACAAATACCTGCATATCATCAAAGTCATTGTCTATCTTGAGATCTCTGTCATTAATATCACTCTCTAAGCATTAACATAAGATAGAAAAAACGTAGCAGGTCAAGTCAAGATTTTGTTTGAGTGATGGGTACATTTTTAGTAGGGTCATGATAGAGGAATTCGACAACCAGTGTTACTAACATCAAGGTACATAGAGGGATTGGTGCTCTTGATGAGTTCCATAACCTAGTAAATGATAAAATCCGAGGAAAACATTGCAAACCCCCCACTCCTGAAAAACTGATAAGTCTCCATATGAAATCCAATGAGGTTGGAATCACTATCAAACATCCCGGGTCATTTCATGGTAATGTTTAAAAATTAAGTGATTACTTTAAGAATTTAACATTAACATGAATTGCATATCAATACTAGGGCCATTGGCTTGATCATTAGGCTGCCCCACTCAAAATTTCTTGTTTCTTTGAAAAAAATGTGTTTGGAATGTGTTTGCATAAAAAAAAATTGCAAAAAAAACTAGGGAGAGAAGTAAATTTTAGGGTTCTCGGGGTCGCTCCCGAAGTAAGCAGGTTCAAGTAGGGGGGAGGGCGGGGGGCACTCCCCTGCAACCCTGGTCCCACAATCAGAAATTATTTTAGCAATCTACAAAATTTTGGGTTATCTACACATGTTCCATTGGTTATTAACATATTCCATTGGTCTTCAACTAATATTGATAGTACAACTACTCTTTACACTGTGTCGTTGATCAAATTTTTAGAACCACAACCAAAATCCATGAAATACTCGAGGAGTTGTGATATTTTACAGTGGATCCCAACAAAATTTAGCATTTACACTAGTTCTACCATTGTGACACAAATATAATGTGCTTCTCAACATTTTGCATTCTTGGCAATGGTTCTACTAATCAAAATTTGCTCAACAAAAACTGCAAGAGTCTCAATGGTTTATTTGTATGTCAATTCATCGTCCATCTTCCTTGAAGCCATTTAATGTATTTTGTCAACCACACATAAATTGCTCTTTTCCATCAACATTGAACCTCTTAGGTAGGTTGTTCATCCATCTACTCAACCTCGAGATCACATATTGCTGCAAAGAACAACAGCAATCTTATTAAAGCCATATTTAAATTTGGGGAAAAGGTTTCCTTGTAGCCGATACACTCAACGTGAGTATAGCGTTTCCTTGGAAATTCAACCTTACACTTATCAGCAATGCCATTTTCTACATGCTTCTTGAAGACACTTACAATCAATGACTCTATCATTTAAGAAGCTTCAGCAATCGCCATAATGTCAAGATCTCCCAAGTCTGATGGCTGAGGGTGAGGAGGGAAATTGGGCATTGATTTGCTATCGAAGACCTCTAGAACCATCGGGGGGTCCGACTGTATGATCCTTGTGGTGGGGCATGGGGGCAGGGTGGTGTATGAGTGAGCGAGACTCCTAGCATCTGAGGTGGAAAGAATGCAACTTCAAATAGATCCCTGGTTGTTCCTCTGGAACTGGAAGGTAGTTTGATGGGCAAGAGGCACTCTACTCTGGATCCATCCAGAGCTGATCTCTCTAATGCTCTGAGAACATGTGGTCTGATGTGTTAAGCAAATTTAGATCTTTGGTGATTTACTTTTTGTGATTAATTCAATATTTGGTAGAATTCAGGTGCAAGGTATTCAGATAAGGGGCTCAGCCGACCAATTAATAGTAATATCTCCTACATTTGATAGAATTTCTTTCTCACATATCTATACAGAACTAAACATGGATGCAAATGTTCTTTCTAAAACAGGGCAAGATCTGGCAAAAGATGTTATTTATGTTGATGAAGAGAGGGATGTGACCACTCTCTCAACTGTATGCAATTTTTTATTTGTTTCTTTCAATTGTTATGGTTATTTCCAGTCTGGAAATGGATACTGTTTTTTATTTTGTTGGATTGTACTGATGATACTTGGGACTGTTGTCTACTTTGGAATGTGGAAAACATATCTAAATGTAGTATGTGGGTTATTTTCAATGTAAAGTATATAAGAACTTTATGTCTCTGGATCATGATGCACGAAATTGGTGATGTTGAGTCTTTTTGTTCGTTGCTCAGGGTAGCACCAATGTTTTAAAACTCCAACTCGGCTCAACTCCAGACGAGGGTCGACTTCGACTCCCACTGCTACTCGGTATCAACTCGGCCGGTTTGATTTCAATGACTCGGTCGTTATAAAAAATACATTAAATATTTATTTTTTTATGAAAAAACATAATTTTAAAGATCTTCATTCATGTTTCCAAACACAAAGAATTAGAATATAGAGAGAAGACAACATATGATCAAAGTAGGCTCATGAATATATCCATTATATCAAAATAGCACCCAATGCATTGTCCAATACATACATGATATAGAGATCAAAACAAAAACACATAACCAAGGAGGCTCTAAATGGCCTCTACAACAAAAGTAAAATGTAAAACATCACTAGTCACTAGTACTACTGGCCAGTGTTGTGAAAATCGCGATAAAATCGCGATTTTATCGTCTTATCGCGATTTTTTTGATAAAACGATTTTATCGCGATTTTTATACGAATTTATCGCGGGTAATTTTTTTTGGACGATTTTTATGAAATTATCGCGATAACAATCGAAATTATCGTGGGGGTCTCCGGCAGCAAGGTTTTATAATGTTTTTTTTTGGTTTTTTTTATGAAATCATTTGCACAGTCGGTGCAGCGAGGTTGTACAAGGGATACTAAATGTTCAAAATGCAATTTTTTTTGAAAGAAACAAATAATTTTTTAGTGGGGCAGCTTAATGATCAAGTCTAGGCCCTAGTATTGATATGCTATTCATGGTAATGTCAAATTCTTAAAGTAAAAGGATGAAAATGAAGATTAAGGAGAATGTCACTTTTACCTCCTTTACTTAAATTTTTAACATTACCATGAAATGACTCAGGATGTTTGAGAGTGGTTCCGGCTTCATTGGATTTCATATGGAGAAAGTAGAATTTTAGATTTCATTTAAAATGCAGCAGACTTATCAGTTTTTCAGGATTTCAAGATTGGGAGATTGTAATGTTTCCAGGTGACACCACCTGCTCAGGCTACCCCTGCCACCAGTAGAGGATGTGGTCTACCTCCTATAGTTTCTACTTCTAGTTCTTCAACTTCTAGAGCATAGCAGACTCCACTACCAACTCCACCAGCACTAGCATCTACATCTAGAGGGAAAGGGAACGCTGTGGCATTTTCTCGCAAGAGGGGTAAAGGAAATCAATAAGATTAGACTTTAGTTATTTTCTTCATTTTATTGTATATGACATTATGACATGATGAGATACATTATTATATTTTTTGTTGATATTTTGAGGCTGAGTTGGGACTCAAGAGTCAGGACTTACTATTCAGGACATGATTCAATGTTGTGTGATTTTAGCACTAGAAATAATATTAAACATCTTATATATTAGTTTTTTAATCATATTTATGTGTCAATGTATTTATTTTATGTTGTAGATGGTTTAGATATTAAAAAAATTGAAAAAAATGAATATTTTTGTACCAAACGATTTTTTCCCGATAATTACGATTTTTTCCTCGCACCGATATTATCCCGATAACAATTAATGCAACATTGCTACTGGCTACTACTAGAGAGGCCAACATCATTTGGCTTAGACTCTGAATCAGATTCAGACAGGGAAACCCATGGCTCCTCCTCCTCATCACCAACTCCAACTGTAGCTGTAGAAGTAGTAGCACTAGCAAGTGCAGCAGCTGCGCGCTAAGATAGATGAGATATGTGCTTCCGTCGTGGCTAAGTAGAGGAAGTGCTTGCAACTAGAGGACTTGGGGCTGAGCCTGAGACAAGTGGATCTGCATTCAACTGAACATTATGTTTAGTAGCAACTTCAGCTAATACCTTTATCTATAAATCCAAATCAATACCAATATCCTCGTCAGAATCAAACTCTGTTGGATGACTCTCCACTACCCAATCTGATGTTGAATCAATATCTTCCAACACAATGGGATCTATATCAAGTCTTTTGTTCAGCTATTGGTTGCGTCTAAGCCAGAGGTTGTATTGGACATAAACTAAATCATTTAACCGTTTTTGTTCCAAACGGTTTCTCTTCTTCGTATGAATCCTCTCAAAGACATACCAATTGCACTCACACCTAGTAGGACTGCAAGTTTGACTCAAAATACAGATTGCAAACTTTTGCAATTGAGGACAATGGCTACCAAATGCCTCCCACCATTGCGCTACAAAAAACATAGTTGAGTAATGAGTTAGCTCAATAAATTATATCCAACTTTCCAATTATAAACAATTTAACAAAATAAGAATTTGAAAGTTGAAATTGTTTGTTTGTCTGGCTCATCTGCTTCCCTTGCAATCCTTGCTAGGTTCTTGCCAAAGGTACATGTGGCTCTGCTAAAACAAGTGATTTGTCGGTGTCTCCAGTTGATCACTCTCCTTAGGGACCATGCAGTCAATGCAGTCAATCAATCCATCTCTAACATCCCTAGTCAAAGCTTCTTCCTCCAGAGCTTTATAATGATACCTTGGGTTCAAAAAAAACCCAGCTGCATGTATAGGGCGATGGAGTTGATGGTTCCTTCTTTCATCAATGATTGCCCAAATGGGCCCATACATAGCCACTCTATCCTTGTATACTATCTTTATTTGCTCCTTTGCTTGATCCATAGCCCCATAAATGAAACCCATAGCCAATCTTTCCCCATCCACCAACCGCAACACCTTAACCAGTGGCTCAGCAACCTTTCCAATCTTTGTTGCCTTTTTCCAAAATATGTCTTCATTAACTTTCTTTTTCACATCTTTTCCATCCTGTTTGTGAGACCATTGGCATTCATTCCATTCATCACTGGAAAACACCCTTTGCAAGTTTCTATGTTGGGAAAGCATAGATTGCAATGTCAAAAAATGAGTTGCAAATCTAGTGATGGCAAGTGTAATAATATCCCTGCTCCCAGTGTGTTTCCTCATCAGGCTCAAAATCCATGAGTGATTGTAGATATATTTTGTTATGCTTTTGGCATGCTCTACAATGATCTTGATCCAATCTATTTTCCCAATATCCTCAAGCATGAGGTCTATGCAATGTGCAGCACATGGGGTCCAAAAGATGGTTTTGTGTTTTTCCTCTAACATTTTACCAACAAGAACATAGTTAGAGGCATTATCTGTGATGATTTGAACAACATTAGCCAACCATACCTCTTCAACAACCTCATCCAAAATCTAAAACAAGTGTGCATCTTTCACCCTATCAGATGCATCAACTGATTTTAGAAACATCGTTCCTTGCGGACAAAAGATCAAAAAGTTTATGATGGTACGATTCCATTGATCAATCCATCCATCTGACATGATGCTACATCCTGTTTTTGCCCATGAGCGTTTGAAATATTTCAAATATTCATCAATGGAGGAAACTTCTTTTTGCGAAAGAGATCCCCTTAACTCATGCATAGTAGGGCCTTTGAAGCCCTTTCTAGCAGCAAATATTGCATCAAACATAGGTTGATAATATGGTGAACAATAAGCATTGAAGGGGATATCAGAATCATACCTCCATCTAGCTATGTAACACAGGCAGTCTCTCTCAATTATTTTTTCCAATGATCATCTAAAGTGGGTTTCATATGACTTCTATTAGCTTGAGGATCATGTGCATCTCATGGACAGGAAGGTGTGAAATAACTTTTGATATCACCCCTCTTTTTCATTTTACTCTTACCCTTTTCTTGAATAGACTCCAAAGAGGGTGGAACATAGCCAAGGCCCAAAGGGGTTTGTTAAAATTGGCAACTAGGGCCAAACTCCATGTGGGTTGTCTTATTAATGGCAGCTGATATTTTTCTTGGATCCCTCTCATCGAGAGGTGTAGGATTGATCTAAAGATCATCCGATTCCGATAAGGATTCATGGAGATATGAATTTATTTGTGTTATGGGACAATTCGTCAAGGTCGGCCAGCAACCAAATAAACCCCACATGTGCTCAACATTTTAGTATAAATAGAGGTGCCTTGAAATTCATTTGGATACACTCACTTGGGATCTCTTCCTCTCTACTTGTCTTTGGGTTTTGGTGAGAGGGGAGATCCTAAGAGATAACGTTGCCCTAATGGAGAGAGGTTCTACCCTATCTAGAGGGAGTGCCCTAGGCTTTATGCTGACCTAATGAAGAAACCCTAGACGTAGGAGGAAAGGGAGATCTAGCGGTGAAGGAAGCCTAACAGAAAACCCTAACGTAGTCTTATCATGCCCTAATCTATAGGTTGTTCTGGAAGGGTTTTAGACAACCCTTAGATGCAACAAAAAGGGATACCCTAACATCCATAAGGAGGCTCCCATTCGCTGCCCTAACCTGCCCTCATACGTTGTCCAAAGGAGCCCTTATACGCTGCCCTAATCCGCTGTCATAAGGAGGCCTTAAGTATGCCCTAGCCGCAGATCTAAGGTAGGGTTACAACTGAGTTAAATGTGCCCTAGCCGCAGATCTAAGTGGAGACTTAGCCACAGATGAAGGAGAGCTCTAGCAATCGTTAAGGGAGAGGTCTAGCCGCAGTTAAAGGAGGCCTAAATCCGCAGCAAAGAGAGGCTAGATCCACAACAAATGAGGAGACCTATACGCAGCTAGGAGAGGAGGCCTAATCTACAGTCAAGAGGAGCTCCTATACGTTATCAAAGGGAAGTCCTAATCTGCCGTCAAGCATAGCCAAGATCTGCAGCAGAAATCTAAGTGTGTTGTAGGTGACAGCATGGAAATGTGTGTTGTAGGTGTTACAGTGGGACAGCAGTATAGCTGTACATGATCAATACATGGACAACAAGGTACAGCATGTCTAAATAGGACAGTTGCAAGCATGATGACAATGGGACAGCAATGAAGCTTGGTGGAGCAAGCAAATAGGACAGCTGCAAGCATGATGACACATGGGACAGCTGCAAGCATGGTGAAGCATGGACAGCAGCAGCATGGTGAAGCATGGACAGCAGCAGCATGGTAAAGCATGGACAGCAGCAAGCATAGTGCTGCAAGTACATTGGGACAGCAGTATAGTACTTGGTGCAGCAAGTACACAAAGCAGCAATGGTGCAGCAAGCACATGGGTGACAGCATAGTGCAGCAGTGGCACAAGGTACAACAGTGCCAAACACTGGGACAATAGTGCAACATGGTGCAGCACAATGAGGTGCAGCATGGTGACGAGATGCAACACAATGATAGGTAAAGGAGTCACCTTGGAGAATCAGTTGAAGTAGCATGTGTTCAACTGATCTCATGTATCATCTTCTTAGAGATGATCTGTGCTCTTATCTAGATAAGTCAAAGTGTTGACTTCTGTTGTGAATGTACTATCTCTCTCTCTCTCTCTGTTGAACTATTGAAAAACATATAAGAAGAATTGATCAAGGGTTTCCCCACATTGGGGTTTGTCCCTGGCTAGCGCCACATCTTGTGTCCTCTTGTCTTGGCTTGTCTTCTGCGATTTATGTTTATGTTCTATCTGCAGTTTACTTTAATGCTGATGTGATTGCTAATTTGGAAAAGATATTGAGCTAACTGTGAAAATTGAATCAAATTGCTCTAGGCATAGAACATACCTAAACTTAACATGGTATCATAGGTGAGGTGAAGACAATGCCCAAGCAAGAGTGAAAGAGCAATCACCAAAGACAGTTGAGAAAGGACAAAAGGATCAATGGATTCTTCATCCCTCTTCAAATTCACCAAGGGTGAAATCGAAGCAGAGAACATTATCGAAATGGCACATCGGAATCTTATGATGGCCTACCGAAAGATCACTTCATTGGGAAGTCCGGATCTAAGGGTGGAAAGAAAGGCAGATGACTTGTTCGGCCATTATAAGAAGGAGCGTCTGAATGGCAGGGACACGTCACTTGATGATGATAACAATCATTCTAGGGACATCTTCATTGATCAGAGGAAGGACAGGGAACGGCCGACTCTTCAAAGAAAGCAAGGAACCCCAAGTATGAAGAATCAAATGTTGTTTCTGATAAGATAAAGAAGCGTTATCTTGTATTGGCCCTCTCCTTTAGATTCTTTGGGAATATGGCTTATTGATTGTAGTGCTTCAACGCACTCCATCGGATAGAAGGTTGCTCTCTCAAATTTGGTAGAGATGGAAACAATCATGGGATTATACTTGGAACCGATGCCACTTATCTTGAAAAGGGTGTAGGGAATGTTACCCCTCAATTGAATGAGGGTAACTCGATTCATTTACAGAATCTCTTTTATGTACTTGATCGCAAGAAGAACCTGGTGTCCACTTCGGCATTGAAAGTCAAAGGTCACAGGGTGGCATTCATCGATGGAAAGGTACGTGTTTGGAAATAGAATTTTCAAAGATGCTTTTATCTTTGAGTTCAGGGTTGGCAATTTGTATCAAGTTGCAGGATGGTCCATTGGGGACCATGTCAGTTGACAAATCTCATGCACTGGAGGTCTACTTATGGGGCTCTACCCGATGTGAGTCAGATGGTCACTCGGATGCCTGAATTCAAGAAAAGCATGAAGGTACATGTCTAAGATGTACCGAAGAAAAATCTTACAAGGGGACCATTCCCCTCATGTAGCAGGTCCACACGTTTGGAACAACTCGAGGGGTTTGAGATTCATGATCGAGAATCTCATGTGTGTAGGTGGAAGAAATTCCTCTATGGCTTGAAGCAAAACACCCCGGGTTTGATATGAGAGGATAGTTGTCAGATGAAGCTGAGATTCACTA
Source organism: Pinus tabuliformis (assembly GCA_031772625.1). Lineage (NCBI taxonomy): Eukaryota > Viridiplantae > Streptophyta > Pinopsida > Pinales > Pinaceae > Pinus > Pinus tabuliformis. The sequence continues at coordinate 514,367,684 of CM062805.1, read as the reverse complement.
AGAGTGAAGCCAATCCAAACCTTTGTTTGAAGGTTGTGGATGATAGACCTCTCATACCGGCACCTTCTGAGGACGACCTATTTCTGAAAGGTGCAGACCCTCTCATTTATAGAAGTAAGAGGGAGTTGGATTCTGAATGTGGAATGATAAACTGCAAGCCTGTGACTACCTCAAGGATCTTAACTTTCAGAAGTTATATGGTAGTGATGTCGGACGTGATTTGGGAAATGCCTCTAAGTTTCATAAACTCATTCGCATTGATGTTCTTGGTGAACTTCTGTCCAGACATATGTTTTGCAGATAGCATGATGAGCTCATACATGGTTTAGCCTCACTGGATTGGTGCCAAGAATCTTCTGAGATATCTTTGGGGCACAATTTCTCATGGATTGAAATACACTACCGGAAATATGAAGCTGCATGATTACTCGAATGCTGATTGGGTAGGAAGTGTGGAGGATCACTAGAGAACTTCTCAGTGCTGGTTCTCTTTGGGTTCTGCTTCGATATCATGGATGAGCAGGAAGCAGAAGTCGATTGCTATAAGCACCGCCAAGACCGAATACATAGCTACGAGTATGATCTCGTATGAAGCTGCCTGGTTGTGGAAGCTCTTCAATGAGCTGTTTGTACACATGATGAATACCACCGTGATCCTCTGTGACAACCAGGGGGGGTTTCGATTGTTGAGAAATCCCATATTCGATGATTGCTCCAACAGATAGACATCAGATACTACCTTATCTGGGATATGGTACGTCGATGAGCGAGGAGGCTCCATCACATTGAGACTGATGTACAGGTCGCAAACATTTTGTCAAAGCCCCAGGGAAAGGTCAAATCTGTGACTTTCCCGAACGACTTGGAGTCGTTGAGAGACCTTCTTATAAGGGTCCCGCATGTTGCATTCATTGAGCTCTGGGAGCTTTGGGGGGCTTGGGGTACTTACTGGAGCAACACATGACCATAGGGCGACTCACCCTCCCCTAATGGTGCGTTGTGTACAGGGTGAATGGCTCAACCTTCCCCTGTGATACCCTGAGGCAACTTTGGGATAGGATGATTAGTTCTCCCGTCGAGGCATCCTACCCATGCAGTCTGGGACTCATGGGAAGTACATCTCATTTGATCAATGAGCAGGGAAATGGGATTAGGGACCATAGTAGTACTATTGATGGACGCATTGTTGTATCTACCGTACTCCCTATGCTAGGATGACCTCCATTGATCTGGGATCAATGAAACTGATCTGGGATTAGTATGAGTGGTTTGAGACACTCTCTTGTGATATTAATCAATTGCAAGCATGATGACACATGGGACAGCTGCAAGCATGATGACACATGGGACAGCTGCAAGCATGGTGAAGCATGGTGAAGCATGGACAACAACAGCATGGTCAAGCATGGATAGCAACAACATGGTAAAGCATGGACAGCAGCAAGCATAGTGCTGCAAGTACATTGGGACAGCAGTATAGTACTTGGTGCAACAAGTACACAAAGCAGCAATGGTGCAACAAGCACATGGGTGACAGCATGGTGCAGCAGTGGCACAAGGTACAACAGTGCCAAACACTGGGACAGTAGTGCAGCATGGTGCAACACGGTGAGGTGCAGCATGATGACGAGATGCAGCACAATGATAGGTGAAGGAGTCACCTTGGAGAATCAGTTGAAGCAGCATGTCTTCAACTGATCTCATGTATCATCTTCTTAGAGATGATCTATGCTCTTCAAAGTGTTGACTTCTGTTGAAAATGTACTATCTCTCTCTCTCTCTCTCTGTTGAACTATTGAAGAACATATAAGAAGAATTGATCAAGGGTTTCCCCACATTGGGGTTTGTCCCTGGTTAGTGCCACATCTTGTGTCCTCTTGTCTTGGCTTGTCTTCGCGATTTACGTTTATGTTTTATCCGCAGTTTATTTTAATGTTGATGTGATTGCTAATCTGGAAAAGATATTGAGCTAACTGTGAAAATTGAATTAAATTGCTCTAAGCATAGAACATACATAAACTTAACAGGGTTGGATGCATCAGTGCAAGGGATAGATGAAGAGCCCTCATAATCAAAATTGGAGTTGGCAGCCATCATTTGTTGTATACTCCTCTTCCTCTCAATTTCAGCCTCTATTTCTTTTTGCCTAAGTTTTTTTTGCTCAAACTTCTCAATTTTAACTAGCAACTCCTTCCTAATCTCCCCAAATTGTGTTGATGGTGCTTCACATGGAGTAATTTGGCCTCTAATACCAACCAAGTGTTGTTTCAGCCTATGAATGCCCCCTCCACCCCCCTTAATTTTTCTATGACAAAATTTGCAATGCATATGATTATCAATCATTTCAACATATGCCCAAACAGCGTCTTTCACTCTAGGAGCCATTTTCTGATATTTGGACTTGGAAATGAAAGGAAAAAATCTGAAAATGAAAACAACAAAAAAACAAACATTGCTTCAATGTTCATTTCTTTTACAAAAAAGACTCTTCAATATCAAGATTTGAACCAAAAAAAAAACAAGAAAAAACTGATTTTAGAAGTGGAAAAAAAATACCTCTAGGCACAAACCGCCTCTTCAATTCAGCTCCAACAAACCAACTCCTCAATGCTACTCCAATGGCTGCCCAGTAAGCTCCTCATTGCTACTCCAATGATTGCCCAAGACTCCTCATTGTTGCTCCAAAAACAAACTCCACAACTCTTCACAAACTCCTCACACAAATGCAATGAGATAGTTGTGAGGAAATGTGAGGGGGTTGGGTAGCTTTTATAGGCTTGGGAGAGGTAAATGGACTTCAAAATAATCTAAAACCCAATTAGAATCAAGTTAGGGGTCTGTTTTCCCCCCCAAAAAGGTTGGTTGGGCGTGTTTGGGCATGGTTGGTCGAACCAGCCGGTTTAACTCGGGCTCGACCGAGCTGGCTGGTTTGTAACTGAGTCACCGACTCAGCGGGCTCAGTAACAAACCAGTCACGAGACCGGCTTTCTTGCCGAGCTGGACCGGCCGGGGGTCTAGGTCGATCGGTGGGCCGATTTTTAAAACACTGGGTAGCACTCACTATTTGAAGAGTGCAGGATGCACATTATAAGTTATTTCCATTCCCTTGCTGAATAGAAATGATAATTTTTTTCTTTGGAAAAATTGTTATCAAAATACAAAAAAGTGATCAAGTTTTCCCATATTTCTAAACATTTGCAATAAGTAAATACAGATTTCCTTGAAACAAAAGCCAATAATAAAGGTGCTAAGACTTAAACCACAAACATGAAGGTTAAACAGATTGCAACCTCACCACAATTGGCATTTCAAATACAATTCAAAGCTTCTCCAGATTTATCAAATTATCATTTCAATATGAAAAAATATTGAAACTATTAAATAATGTTGCTTTCCCCTCTAAATACAATGGCAAGTTTCATTTGTACCCTGGAAGGATCCATTTCCAGACTGGAAAACATGAAAGATAGAAATTGAGAATGAATCTTATGATGACTAAAGTCACCTAAGCATGACTCGTAATGAATGCCAAGTAAAAAATATAAAATATTAATAAATATTTTAATACCGAAACATCAAATAAAAAATAAAAAGCATTGATCTATAAACCTTAAAGGCTTAAAAGGATCCTAAAAGATGCTTCAAGAGGCAATATTTCACGACCTTCTTGATCTATGCTTACCAAGTTTAATTTTCCATTATAACCATAAATCACTAAATATATTACAAACAATGCACTTCTGATGAATCCTCCAACCAAAAAAAACATGGCAATTTATTGCTTCTACACACTACTAACATTCACTCTGGCAGCCAGACTTTCATGTTAGAAGCTCAATATACAAAGGCCTTTAAACATTAATGATTTCATACTACTCTAGAATTACATGCAAACCTTATAATATTAAATATTGATGATGAACATAATAAATTTCCCTGATCTTCCAAGAATGGCCTCTCGCATTCAAGCTGTATGAAGTTAACAAAGTTGACAAACAATATACTGAAAAGGAAGAGAATAATACCTCTGGACAAACGTGAGAAGGGATTGGTGCCATATCACAGGCATGATACGTGTTTCATTCAAAAATCTCTTGAAGTGTTCAAAAACAGCATCCAACACTCGATATGGTAAAGCATACTTTTTGTCCAATAGAAGCTTTATAAAGTAACTGCCACCAACAACCAAAGCATGCATTGTTATTCAAGGAACCCATACAAATTCAAGTCAAAGCATATCCATATTGAATCGTATGATCCCATCATTCAATAGCCAAATGCAAATAGCTAAGTATAAAGCATAGAACATCAAAGTAAGATAAATACATGGAATTGTTTCAATTTCATGGTAAACATGACATCAATACATCCATGTATAACATACATGAGGTAAGCAATGTGCAACTAGGAAAAAAAAATCATCTAAGACAATGGGACTTGGTTAGATACAACAGCAAGGGTGCTTCATACCCCTACCAAAGCTCAAATCTCCTACATAGATAAGATGAGCTAATTTTATTAATGTCCAACAAGTGAACATAAATAGATCAATGGGATTGTTAGGCACATCAAAATCAGTACACGATGGAAGTACAAATGTAGCTCTTACAAAAGCAGATCTAATCTGTAAGATCCAAAATCTAACAACCAATAGTAAAGTACAGTGAAAGCAAACACAAAGAAGCATTGTCAAATTTCAAGACCTTGAGACCCTTGAATAATGTCTCGACTCTCAACTAAAGGTACCTAGGAATATTGATCAATGTCTGCTGCTGCCATCACCTAAAATAAGGAGTTGAAGGTGCTAAACCCTAAGTTTATACTCATAGTAAAGAAGTATCTCCTACCATCGGAGACTGAAGCACAGAAACTCTTGATGGAAGACTGTCTAGACAAACTGGAGTTCAAAAGATCTAGAAGAATAGGTCTGTGATGTGTCTTGCTCCTTGGAAGCTACCCCCTCTCCTAAGATCTGGAGGAAGAGGAATGTTTGTTGTGACCAAATCACTTGTACCAAGTCCAAACTCAACACCACCACAACAGTCTAACAAGCTAAGGTTGAATGTCATTCCATGGTCTCATGGATCTACAAGCTAAGGTAGTCTTGCTCTCAACTTACCTCTTTATGCAACTATCTCTAAACACCACGAAGGAGAAGCTGATTGGCTTGATAGTGTCCAATGGGCGAAGCAATCTGGCTAAAGAAGATCTAATCTGGGAGTCTACCTCATGTATAAGAAAATGAAGACAGATATTTGAGACCCCTTAAAGTAACAATGGTGATGGCACTAGATCTCATAATAAATGGGGCATCCAAGAATGAACTACTCCTCCATCTTAGTCTCCTCTAAATAGCAAAGAAACCAAACCATATCCACTTGTGGGATGTGATGAACAACAACCATCAGAAGCCAATGTGAGCCGACCAGAAACTAGCCTAAAGAGATCCTAATTGTGTGTATCCAATGGCAAAGTACATAATATGGTCTAAAAATGAAGTCATCCCTCATCTCCATTAAGTGAACTACATAGAATGCCTTCATGGGTTTTAGCCTGTCATGTGGATCTACCTAAGTGACCTCGACGTATTGTGTGCATACATCTTCTCCAATAACCTATTTAACTTCTGCATGTTTGAAGAGGGTTGACTACGGGCATTTAGAGAGTATCTGAATGGTGAAAGTCAATCCATCAAGATGCTTAGACACCGTAATAGGTCAATAATCTTCGCAAAATCAAAAATTGGCTCACCAGCAATAACTAGTTGAGGCAATTACATTTGAGAAGCACTGCACAAGGTAAGGGTATTGATTTCTACCAATCACTAAATCAACAAACCTCCAAACCCCATGAAGAAGTGAAACCAGTCCAAAAACGGTCTCGAACTAGAATGGGTGGTCTATGAACTGTACTTGAATAATGTGCTAGGGAACAGCCCCATCGTATCTGATAATGTAGCAAAGCATTAGAACCTGAACCCTGTCCACCATGGCCCAATCCTTCTCTAATAAACTAGGTCCTCAAACTTCAAAGTCATACAAGACTATGGGCATGATAATAGAGTCCAGAAGGTCCCTGTTGGAAGCAATGTTCACGAAGTAATAATGAAAACTTCGTCACTCAATAAGGGCTAGAGAACCATAATTCTTTTTGATTCAAGGTCAGAGAACATGTCTCAATCCAAATCAAGGCCTTAAAAACTAAACCCTCTTGTTGATTCAAGGTCAGAGAACATGTCTCAATCCAAATCAAGGCCCTAAAAACTAAACCCCCGAGTAGTCTGGAAGTAGAAATGGTAGATAGTACATTCTTTGATCTATTGAAGATCATAACCTTGCTTTTACCAAGGTTGACTGTCAACCAACAAAGATCACAAAAACTAAATAGGCATTCAGTTGTCTCTAAAGACAACACTAAGTGGAGGTTAACTGGACCACGTCATGTACAAAGAGGAGGATGGAGATTAGCACATAGTGAAGGAGACACCAATCCCTGGGCTGGATATCATCATGTAAGAAGGATTCCAGCTTATTGATATATGTCCCGAACAATGTCGGGAAAAGAAGACATCTGTTTTTCACCCCAACGATGCTGCCAATGAAATCTAATAGACCATGCATTATGCAAATACAATGAAATATGTCTGTTTTTTTGTGTAGCATCGGGAGGCATTACTGCATGACAAATGGCCTTCTAAGTCGCCCTTAGAAAAATATTAAATATGAAAAATAAAATTATTGTTTCTGGCCTTCATGTAGACCCCAAAAGACAAGTCGGCCCCACCATATGAATGGGTATGACTTTTGGTCAAAACACATTTGTTTGACTACTATAAATATCAACTCAACCTCCTCATTTGGAACAATACACAACACAACAACATCTATTTCTGATCCACACGTGCGAAGCCAACAGAAGAAGAAGACCAAAGTTTGACCAACTGAAGCTTCCATTGACCAGTGCTCACCAAATCTATTCTGCTCTGTTTGACTGAGAAGGAGGCTGCTGTTCGATCAAATCTTGGACTGGTTTTGACTGACTACAGGGCTGTGTTGACCACCAAAATTCGGACCTGTTTTGATTGCAGTTCTGGGAACTTTGAAGTTTGACCACAGTTGACCATAGGCTACTTTGACAAAATGACCTCAGGCCGAATTTATGGCCTTTGACCAGATTTGACTTTCATACAGTTTGAAGGATTTTGATCATCATTTTGACCAAGTTTGACTGGTATTTGTGCTTGGAAATTGGCACAGATTTCTACACAATTTTTATTGTAAACTTTGCTGAATATTGAATTCTTCTTAGAAGAAAAGTTGGCGGGGGTTTTCCCAAGGTAGTTTTGGTGTCTCTTGGTACTTGGCTGTATCCTTATAATCTTACTATTATTATTGCACTATTGTTGAGATATTCTATGTATAATTGGTTAATGATATAAGTGACATAAGCTAACTTGGGTATAAATCATTGGAAGTAATTATCAGATTAGAAGATCAGTTTCTATTATAAGAAAATTCAACATGATAGACTCAAAGAAACATAATAGCAATGAGCATAGTCTCCGAGACACCAATATATCTAAGTCTCTAGAACAGCACCTCACTCGGGACCCATTCAAACGTCTTTTGAACGTAAACCAAAAAACAGAAGACTTTCAAAGTGCAGCATCTTGTATGATGGCTTGGAAGGTGAGGATATGATTTATGGTGTGGTACAACCGTACAAAAGACAAAAAAAAAAATAATACTGAACCTTCACTTGAAGAAGCATCCTATCAAGTATCTTAGCTAAAAGTCGATGAAGGGAAGTAACATACAACTTAGAGATTTGACCAACCATGATCATCTGATAGTTATTCGGTTCAGCACTAGACTCTAATTTCTAGATCAAGTTGAGAGTGACAATACCATGCTGGTGGAAACCTTCAGCAAACAACATGGATAAATAGCTTAGCAATATCATGAACTAAGGAATTAATACCATGTTTGAAAAGCTCTGCTTGCAAAACCCTCATCATCTCCTACTCTATTGGCACTCTTCTCACAGATCCCCTATCAGATATCAGTGTCCAATAAAACGTAATAGGAAAATGGAGAGAGGTGACAAGGACAATAGCCTACCCAAGAACATCAAGAAAGGCACTGTTATCGCAAAATCTAACAGGCCTAATGCAAAGCCCCACTAGGCAATCTAGGTCTTGTGGCAAAGACATCAGCCACCTTGTCATCTCAGCAGTCTTTCTCTTGCTGTTTAGTGGCTGGATGTTATCCCCACAAGGGAGGCTGCCAAGCCAAATGGCTCTCTAAGGAGCTTGCAGACAATCTCCTAGAAAGGTCTTCAATAAAAGAGGGTTCAACAGTGATAAGGGTCCAATGGTTTTGGGAGAAGGTACCAGTAAAGCCTTGAAGGCCAACATAAGAGTTGCAAATGTTTAAGCACACTTTCCACCAACCACAGTGAACTAAAGGAGAGATGTTACAAGCTAGGGTTTTTACTGTATTCAAATTTACAGCATGCAATAGCATATAACAGCAAAGAAATGGCCTCCAAATGATAATATCAACAAAAGATTAAAGGCTAACTAAGAGGTAAGCAAGGAATAGGTCAAATTTAGATTTATAATGGTTATAAATGCAAAGAACGGCAACATAAACCCTAGACATCAGCCCCAAACATGGGGTGAAAACATGCAATAAATGCTAGATTTTGTTAAATTCTTTTATACCAAATTTGAATAATGTACTTCAACAATTTATTACAAACCAAGAAAATATTTATCGCAAATGTTTCTAAAATTGCTAATAAAATAAACAGACTAGTATATTAACTCCGAAAATAAAATGTAGCTAAAATAAAATGGAGAGATCACTCGAACTACAACAACAAATTTGTACCCAACACAATCTTCATATTATTACACTCTGGAAAAGTGTGGGTTACACCCACAAAGAATACATAGAAAAATACTACTACTGGGAACCTAGAAATTCAACCCCACTAGGAAAATCGGCCTCAAAGAAATTGGCCCTTGGAAATCAACCCTCTGAAAGAAACTCGGCCCTGGGGAATTAGACTTGTCTCACCAGCAAATTGGCTTATATCGAAGTCACTTAAATCCTAAGCCTCACTTGAAATCAACGATTGAGATTATATCGAAGTCACTTAAATAGTTTAATAATTTATCCTTAGAATTTGGCCTAATAGTAAACAATAGTTAAATTAATTAATTATTGTACTTTTCCAAAGTTAACCTTAGGAAAGAAATCATAAAATCACTTATTCCACCAAGCAAGCACCTAAAGGAGCAATCAAATATCTTCTACATGCTAAGACACCAAGCCAATGTGAAAGACCCTCCGACGCTACAAAAATCAACAAATTTTGCTTCCCAAATATTAACCAGCCTAGATCCATCTTAACTCTGAAACTACCAAGCACCGAGACAGATCAAATCTCTCGAGGTGCAAACCTCTACGATGGAACTAGGCAAGATTAATTACTAATTATAAATATAAATATTAATATTAATTTTATTTTTATGTAATTTGACAAAGTCAAAATGTTTTAAAAATAATTAAAATTGTTATTATTATTATTATTTTGTACGTAATTTGACCAAGTCAAAATGTTTAACAGGACAGGAATAGACATTACAACATCTCTTCCACACTACGCTGGAGAGGCGCCTCTAAGTGAAATAAATCCACTTTACACCTAAAGGACTATAACATATAGCAACAAAAGTTCTTTTAAATGCAAATTTACACCAAACCCTCACCCTTGATACCCAGAAAAAAAAGGAAAGAGAGAAATTTTAAAAGTTGATCCCAAAACTACTTCTACCTCTATTTTATTGGGCAATGTAGTCAACCAGGGCAAGGTCAATGATAGGACTCAAATGAAAAGGGAGGAAGACTAAATAGCTTCTCTTCGAAACCCTAGCAACTTCTCTTAGTAGGAGATTTCAAATCAACGGATTCATGCAACAAATTTCGTTGATGGATTCTTGAATGACAAATTTTGCATAACATATAGAAACAAGATTTCATGAAATATTTTTTACTTTTTAATATGTCATGATAGAAACCCAAATTTTCATAGCTTTAATATGGCATGATAGAAACCCTAATTTTCATAAAATATCATGCAAATGGAAGAAAAATGACAATAAACTCACACAATTCAATCAAAAGAATAAATTCATCAATCCAAAGATAATCTCTCCATGCAAAAATATCACCCCCAAGATGATTCACTCTAGCAATCGTGCATTAGGTCCAAGAGACAAAGAGAAGACAACTAGTACGCACTCATTCAAGGGAATAGAAGAGAGTGTGTGATGATGAATAAGTGAAAATGACAACCCTTATATGAGGGCAACCCAGTCATTTTTCACTAATTTACAACAAAAAGCCCTAAAATTTTGCTTGAAAGGTTTATTACCCACCACTTGTGGGTGAACCCTATAGGAGAAATTTTCTCCAAGATTTGTCTTCAACCGACAGCCAGCAACCCCTTATAGCTCGACGTGCTACTATTTTCTGCTACCTAAGCCAGTCATGATGTGCCCTCGCTCATCTATCATGATCATTTGTTTAAAGGTGGGCATTCCAACCCCGAAGGTATGACTTTTCATTATGTAATTGGGTGTTTATGCATGCTTTTCTTAGGCACATTTGGGCATGGATTAGTGGGGCGATTCAGCGCAAAGAACAGGCTTTGACTTGTACTCTTGTTCCCTTACCTCATCTTGGAAGTTAATCTTGGCTCCTATTCCCGTGGGATTTCCTCTGTGAGCTATTAGCTTTAGGAGTGGCACTACATCAAACACTGATTTTGGTTGTGGTACCGCTTCCCAACACCATATGTCTCATTCCCCTCTCCTCACTACAAGCCAATTTTCACATTTTCCCATTTGGGTCCACATTCGTCCATTGGATCCACAAGGTGTTAGTCACCCCCTCCCCATGTCCACACCCTGGCTCGGACCTATAATGATGCCCCCGAGGTTGATGCAGCTAAAAAAAAGCATAATATGGCCACATACAATAGGAAATGTACCACAAAATGCAAAAGATGGTCCAGACAAAAGAATTTAGCATGTGGGCAAAAGCCAAACATGAGCTCTACCCCCTATCATTATGGCCATCACCCTGGTTCCTAGAGCCCCTATAAGTACCCCTTGCATCATTAAGGAACCCATGATAGTCCCAACCCCTGGTGGGCGATGAACTACCCAACCTTAAGGGGGTATTCACTACTACATCTTACACATCATCCTCTCATCCCCTTCAGCCCCGAACAGTAAAGAGAAGAAAAATCAATAAAAGGAAAAAGGCATATGAAAAAGGTGGAAAAACAAAGGTTGGGGTAACTCATGTACCATGATTGCGCCCTCCTTCATTCATACAACCAAGGTATGGGCTTCTTTTATTATAGCTACCCTTGTACCATGGCATGTGGCTTGGAGCCTTCCCTTATGCCCCCCACTCCATTCCATTATTATTTCACATGACAAATGCCATTTGATGAATGTAACATGGACCAGTCACTCCCTTATAGGTTGAGACCACCTAATAGGGTCCTTCATTAACTCCCTTGTCAAGAAAAGTAACATTAGTACATGTCCAAATCCCATTTGGAAGGGCATGCCACTATGAAGTGTCCATTTCTACACATGATTAGCAAGCTTATTTACTCAATTATACTAATAAATTATTATACTGGAAGGTGCGAAGATGCAATGGATCTGATACAGGATTGCAAGTGGATCTTCATCTTGGACTTGGCCTCCCTATATGGGATCCAAGCCCGCCCTCCAAAGGATCGTAATGGCTCTTATAGAGTGAGCGTTGAGAGCTATGGGCCTCCAACATTGATTGCCACACCATGGGCTTCTTCAACACCACCACATTGCTTGTTCGTGCCCAAGTTATACAGAGAAGATGATGCACTTGGACCACGTTGTTGAGCCGGCCACACATTGCACCCGACACTTGGCAGCTGATCCAAGTCCCAAAGGAGGTTTTGTCTCTTTCAGGGAGCCATGGGAGGGCATGTGTCATCTTCCAACCCGCATCAATGGAGCATAGACTTGATCTTGAGCCATTTGGAAACCATTTCGAGCCCACAGAGCCCAAATTGGGGTTTTGAGATGTTTTGCAGCATTTAGAAGGCAGCCCCCTCTTATCCATTGATTTTGACGCAATCACCCTCATTCTTAGCACATGAGACCTCAATCCCAGCATTGGAGAGCACTTCGCATTAATTACATGGGCTAAAGGACAAATAAAATAATAATTAATGTAAGTCTATCTTGGTTGGCTTGTAACCAAGGGTTTGTTACCTTGTTTTAGCACCTTAGGGGCTTCATAATTAGAAATTCGAACATCTGAGTCTTGTATAAATTTGAGAGACTCACTCCCATTTGAATTGATCACACTTGGGATTTTCGGCTACCTCGTTAGAGGATTTTTGGCCTACAATATTGTGAAGAGATTTGGATTATTCTAATGCATTTTGAAGTTTAGAAGAATTTGTTATCTCTCTTGAAGCTTCTTTTTGGCAAATTGATGGATGGATATATTATTCATTATCTTGTAAGTCTCGTTTAATGCTATATTTATGATCTAATAAATGTCTAATGCATGAAATATTGTATATAGTTTTGAATGTGCCCTAATTTTATTAGAACATCGAAGATATTGGAAATTTTGCATGTGTTACTCATCGATAATGATGAGTGAATGTTCCTAGAGGTTGTTTTATATGTTGCATCCTTGAAACTCCATTTATTCTTGCCAGCGAAGTATAAATTCTTAGTGTTTTTTTAAAGTTGCCTCTGTTAGGGCTAGCGAAGCTGCCATTAGGTCTCCTAGAAGAGCAAAACTCTGAAATCAAGATCATTTTTTACTCCAATCCTCCCAATTGTTAGGCTTTTGGTCCTAGATCCTTGGTGATAACCCTCAAATCAACGAATCATATTTATTTTCACTTCATTCTCTCCCGTTTTTTCTTCCCTTTAAGGACAAGGAGGCTTTCTGGTGCTTGGTGCGAAATTTTAGGGAGGAGGATTTTTGGATTAAGTCTGGATACAATTCTTCCTTTGTGTCTCCTTTAGGCATCCACAAGTTTTGAACGAATTTCAACGACGAAATTCCAATTAAATTGATGCCCTAGCTATCACATCAAGTGGGAACCCTAGAAGTTAATCCTTCAACTTAGGGATTTCTTGAAGGTTTGTACTCTGGTAGTATATCATTTGAAACCTTTTGCCTTTACTATATTAACCATGGATGAACCCTTGTCTTGTCAAATATCTTGATCCTTGGTCTCGAATAGTATTTCTTTCGAGGGGTTTTTCGTGAACAATATTGACATATCATTTTGGCGACTCCATTAGAAGAACGAAGCCCTAGTTCTTCATTAAACTTTAAGGTCAATGCTTGTAGGGTGAAGCAAGTATCTTTCTAGGCATCTTTGATTTCACCCCGGCAACTCCTATATAATTTATATGTGTATCCTAATAGGATGTCTTTCTTTGATGAATTTCCTACCTTGGACATCGCTAACATTCTTGGACACCCTAATCATGTCACCTGGGCTGCCATACGTGGGGTGCCCATGTTTGATGATGATCCACTTTCTGCAATTAATCATGTAGCAAAATTTGTTGCACATACCTCAAAGGTTGAAGTGGTTCACCACGATGTCCTCATAATGTTATTCATGAGATCCCTCCATGGTCATAATTCATGGCTACATAATTGTAAACCTAGGAGCATCTCATCTATTGAAGCATTCTTTGATGGCTTTCTTAAGCATTTTCAAGCATGCCAACTGTTAGATATTCAAGAGGAAGCCTTCATTGAACATCAAGAGGATGTTGCAAAAGATGATCCCACTACCCCTTTGGACATTGATAACAGTGACTTACATATTGAAAAAGGAAAATGGGAAATTCATTAGCATCGTTCTGACAAGGACCTTATCTCTGACATTGATGATGATGATGATATCGATCGGACCATTGTCTTTCCTCATGATCCTGGGAGTGTAGTTGAGTCACATGTGGACCCTTTCCTCAACCCTTCTTACATTATCACTAATAATAATGAACTTTTCCCCCTTTTGGGGGTGGTATTGAGGAGAGAGAATTCATTAGATGTATCACTTCTCCTCAACATAATGAGCACACAGTGATTGCCTCTCTTATAGATGCAATCACCCTACCAAGCAACCTGCTTGTTGTGTCTATCCATGCCATTGTTCCCCTTTTACTTCCAATCATGACCTTAGGGTGGCCATAAAGCATGACATTAGTAAGAAGGATCTTGATAGGGAATTCATAACCCTGGTTATCTGATCATACATTTTGTATTTACATGGAACGATCCGACTCTCCAAGTTGGTGCCCTTCCTTTCGCGCATTACTCCTTTCTATGATGAATGGGTCTCTCATTTTGCCACCTCCCACCCTGATAGTCCCACGTATGATTCTTCTTATCTCGGCTTTTACACTTGTCACGAGTAATCACGGAAGCATGTGTTCTCATATTGATTAGATGATCTATTTGTTGCATTGATTGTATGATTACACTTAGTAGTTGCATATTGTAGCCATGCATGTTAGAGTAGGATGCATTGCATACTCATTTTGCATTAGAATTTAATATCATTTTCTGTTATCATGCTAGATTAGATGCATATAGACTAGATTTGCATTCTAGAGTAGATTTTATTTCTTGTTGATTTTTATGAACTAACAAAAGCATGGGCGATCAAAGGATTCCATCAAAACATGTTACCCTGTTTTCTTTCTCTATCATGTGTAGGTAACACGTCTGCAGTCCCAAGAGATTGTTGGTGTTCTCATGACCTCACCGCTGGAGTAAATGGTTCATGCACTCTACTGCGAGTTCATGTCCCAGTTGGACCCAGATGTTACCCACCACCTATGAGTGACCCTTATAGGATAATTTTTCTCCAAGATTTGTCTTTAGCCGACAGCTAGCAACCCCTTATAGCTCGATGTGCCATTATTCTCTGCCACTTGAGCCAGTCATTATGTGCCCTTGCTCATATGTCATAATTGTATGTTTGAAGGTGGGTCTTCCAACCCGGAAGGTATGATTTTTCATTATGTAATCAGGTAATTATGCTTTCTTTTCCTGGGCACATTTGGGCATGGATTAGTGGAGGCATTCTGCAAAAAGAGCAAGCTTTGACTTGTACTCTTGTTCCCTTACCTCATCTTGGGAGTTAATCTTGGATCCTAGTTCTGTGGGATCTCCTATATGATTTATTAGCTTTAGGAGTGCCACTACATGAAAACCTGATTTTGGTTGTGTGGTCCCAGTGCCCACTTACCGACACCATATGTCTCATTCCCCTCTGCTCATTACAAGCCCTTTTTCACATTTTCCCATCTGGGTCCACATTCATCCATTGGGTCCACAAGGTGTTAGTCGCCCCCCCCCCATGTCCACACCTTGGGTTAGACCTGGAACAATGCCCCAGAGGTTGATGCATCTAAAAAAAAGACAAAAGCATAATATGACCACATACAACAGGAATTGTACCACAAAATGCAAAAGATGGTCTTGACAAAAGAATTTAGCGTGTGGGAAAAAGACAAACATGAGCTCCAACCCCCTATCATTATGGCCATAACCCTAGTTCTTAGGGCCCCTATGAGTGCCCCCTGCATCATTAAGGAACCGATGATTGTCCCAACCCCTGATGGGCGATGAACTTCCCAACCTTAAGGGGGTATTCACTACTACATCTTACACATTATGCTCACATCCCCTTCAGCCCCGAGCAGTAAAGAGAAGAAAAATCAATAAAATGCAAAAGGCATATGAAGAAAGGTGGAAAAACAAAGGTCAGGGTAACTCATGTACCACGATTGCTCCTTCATTCATACACCCAAGGTATGGGCTTCTTTTATTATAGCTACCCTTGTACCACGGCATGTGGCTTGGAGCCTTCCCTTCTGCCCCCACTCCATTCCATCATTATTTCACCTGACACTTACCATTTAATGGATGTACCATGGACCATTCACTCCCTTAGAGGTTGAGACCACCTAATAGGGTCCTTCATTAACTCCCTTGTCGAGAAAAGTAACATTAGTACATGTCCAAAGCCCATTTGGAAGGGCATGCCACTATGAAGTGTCCATTTCAATTTTCTGCCCATGATTAGCAAGCTTATTTACTCAATTATATTGATAAATTATTGTACTAGAAGGTGAGGAGATGCATTGGATCTTATATAGGATTGCGTGGATATTCATCTTGGTCTTGGCCTCCCAATATGGGATCCAAGCCCTCCAGAGGGTCATAATGACACTTAGGGTGAGCATTGAGAGCTACGGGCCTCCATCATTGCAAAGCATTGATTGTCATACCATGGGCTTCTTCAACACCACCACATTGTTTATTGCTTGTTCTATAAATTAGAGAGCCATTTGAGTCTCAAGCCATCTGATTTTTTTACTAAAAAAGATTCTGCACAAAAGTTGATGTAATGCTATTGTCCCGCTGGGAACGTTTTTTGAATCATAATAAAGACTTTGGGGTGCAGTTCATGGTGTTCAGTGTTCATTGATTTGTGGTATGTGTTGGGTATGGGCTTTCCTATATTGGGCTTAATTATTTTAAAATTTGTTTTACATTAGATGGGGATAAGAACATTTTACTAATAGATTTTAGGTATATTTTCGGTGATCTGATTCGCCATATGTCTAAAAATCTTTCTTCAAAAAGTTCACAAATTGTGGGCATGAATTGACTTTGTTTGGACTTCAGATAATCTAACTTCACTAAGGCTGCAACTTACATTTAATTTCGAAAGTTTTATTAGCCATTTACCAAAGAAAACTCCAAAAATAATGATTTCTCAAAATTTATTTTAAAACCCTTGTAAATTTTGTAAATAAATTTGTAAAATATATTTTGTAACTTATTTCTAATTGGCGTTTTGGGGTTTTAAGATTTTTGTATATATTGGGGTTTTGGATATTTGTGAATCTATTTTTAGCAGGTGAAATCAAGTGCAGAAACGTGGAATAGAGATAGATCGAGGCCCTTGAGGGGAAATCTAGTCTCCAAATTTTTTGCAAGGCCAGCGATTGAGGAAACTGAGCAAAATTGGAGATCTGAAGCAAATTAAATTTTTTGTAGCTAAGGTTTCGAGTTTTAGCCCTCCCGGGCCCAGATCCACCCCCGCCAATGCTAGAGTCTCCCTCCTTAGCCTCTGCGTCAGCCTTAAAGACCCCTACGTCATCTTTTTTGGCCTCCTGGAGGTCTGTGTCACCCTCTGGGCCTCTCAGACTTCCCTCCTTCGCCTAACGTTGAGGGTTTCAGGCCTTTTTCGGCCAAGCCATGACCTCTAGGGCCCTCAGCCTCCCTTAGTGACCCTAGATAGTTTCCCTTGAGGCTATCCGTGAGCTTTTCAAGCCCTCCTCTAGACTTTTCCTACTCCTTCCCCTTGTGTCCTCTTTTCCCTTCGCTCTCCCTTTTTTGGTCTCTCTGACCCCTTTCTATCCCTCATTCAACCTCTAACCCTAGTTGCTAGCCCTTAGAGGGCTTTCTCCCTCTAGCATCAAGCCTTTTTTATTTGCTTTTGCCTCCTTTGTCTCTTCTTTGGCCTCCTAAGCCTTCCCTTTCCCAACGTTAACCCTATCGGGCCTAGCATTGCCCTCTTTAGCCCTAATTTGACCTTTGTCAATTTCTAAACTTTTTGGCACTGAATACTTGGTGGCTTTTGCAGAAATTGCGCTCAAAAGCTTGTGTTTTCAGGTGGCAGCTTCACTGCAAAATTTGGGTAAAGTAATCTACAAGGCCTTGAGCCTAGGGTTTGATCTCTAAACCCTATTTTCCTCATTGTTTTGTTACAGATGTGATATATTCTTCATAACAATGAATTAAGAGCCCTAAAAACACATCTAATTGGTCAAAATACTTATTGGCAAGTCATTAGATTACTCATTGGTCATTTTATGATTCATATGTTTGACAATTTTCTTGTTTTAAAGTGAAATATTTACTGTTCTCCCATACATCATCATAAGTAGCTCTTTCGTAATTTTTTAGGTTTATAGTGGTTCATGTTGTTAAGCTCTAACAATAGTTTATCTTGCATTAAATTTTGAGAATTTGTTAACTTGGCACTAAGATCACTCATATACCTAAAGTTTTAATCTAGTTGAAGAGTTGAGTTATTTTGGGCATTTGAAATATAATTGGCATAAGATTATCATTTGAATACCTTGAGCTATTGTGATTGGCATTTTGTGTGATAATCATTATTGGCTAATTAATAAGTGGATAGGTATTCTAAGATCTTTCAATTGATATCATTAATTAAGCATCTTGTGGATTGATTTATTGTTGGCACAAAGTAAATTGGCACTTTCTTGGTTGTGAGATTGCACATAACTCGTTGAAAAGTACTCTTGTCATTAAGGATTCATCATAACTTAAAGTACTTAATACATTAAGTTAATCTCAAAACTAAGAATTTCACTCATTATCATTGCATAAGCATTCTAGGCTTAGCTTGCATTAAAAACTTACCTCCAAGCATAAGCTTGGTTGATAGACTCCTAGAAAAACCCTTTCTCATCTAGCTTGAGGGATTCAGCCCTTCTTAGTCATTAACACAGTGACCTTGCAATCGTTAGAGCCACAGTCTCTGCAACGCCAGAGGCACTAGGTGGTTGGAACACAGGGGGAGGTATCTTTAATGAAGCCTAAGCTTGCTTCCCGTTGGCTTCCATCTCACAACCTACTCTGAAGATTGTTCTCAAAACAGTTAAGGGAAAGGTTCCATTTAGATTAGGGATATAATCTAAAACTAACCAAGATCCTTGCATCACACTTAGATTTTAGGACTTGCACTTCATATAGGTTAGTTATTCATCTAAGCAGCAGTTGTCCATCCGGTTACTTGGTCATAATTTATAATAAGCAAGAATTTTGACTCCATAAGGCACTGATCTCAATTCCAAATCTAATTAGATCCTTAAGTCTTGCTAAATTTTTACCAAGTAGTTAGGCCACTCAACTGTGTCTCCTGTGCAAGTTGGTTCCCAACTTGTTTTCCATCATCTCACTTCCATAGGGACTACCCCCCATAGCCTGTTGTTGGGAGACAAATAGAACAAAGTGGGCAGGGATCAGAGTGACAGCCCCCGCCTTGAGCAGTTGTCGCAGTGCCTGTACAATCTGAGCGACAACATTCTTTGGCATCGTTGTCAAGGATAGATTTTTTTTGTCCTTGGTCCTCATTTTTTGGCAGTTATATTTCATAATTCTTCATCTTTTCATCACTTTATTTTTCTTCCTTTCACTAATCCTTTCATCTTGTTCACCTCCACCTTTAGCACCTGGACATTTAGGTTGGTTTCTTGTTTGGGTGGCAACTCCACTTGTTCAACCATTCACAACAGCTTACTCTAGAAGGAATCCCAGTAGCTTGGTTAAACCCACTCCTTATCCTGGAAAAGTTCTAAGAGCCCTGTGAAACAAATTACATTCTAGAGGGCAATTAAATTTTCTCGGACAGGAAGCTCTCCTTGATCTCCATTTGCTTTTCATTAATCCCATAAATCAAGACATCATGGGTGATTTTTACAGGCCTTGCAACTTCACCAACATCCAAGGATATCCTCATGATTTGCCAAATGAGTCTACCATGAGCAAGTTGCCAATCTTTGAAGGAAACAATGCCATCAATGTTGAGGCTCACATAAAAAAGTTCAACTCCTTCATCCAAAGATATGCTCATTCCACTGCCTACAACCATGAAGATGTCAGGATGAAGTTGTTTGTTTTATCATTGGAGGATAATGCTCTTGACTGGTTTCATGATAAAGCAGACAATGCCTTTGACTCTTTAAGAACCTTCACTAATGCATTTAAAGACAAATATGGAGATAAGAGGGAAGAAAAATGCTTAGTCAAAGAGTTGAATAATATAAAGAAAAGAGAAAATGAAACAGTTGAAGAATTCAACCAACGATTTAATGGTCGCCTAAAATATATGACTCAATATTATAAACATCTTGACAAGACAGTCTTGGAACAATATCTCGAAGCGTTTAACAATGACACTCAATATGAAATTAGACGTGCCAAGCTCGTTACCTTAGCTGTTGCCCAAATACAGCTGAAGAATTGGAAATGGACAAAAAAGCTTCAGGTAAGTTAGAGGTCCCAGGTTTTGATAAAGGTCTAGTTAAATGTAAGAGAAAGGAAATAAAAGAAGAGCCAAATTCAGTGAAAGAATTAACTCTCGAGTAATCAGGGAAATGAAGATAGAACATGTCAGCGAAATAAGTGATATGCGGAATCAATTGATCCAAATGGAAAGAAACCAAACGCAAAGTATGTGGCCCAGGAATAATAACAATAACAGGGGTAACAATAATCCTTGGCCGAGAAAGAATCCTTCCAATGATCAAAGGCCTCCCACACCGCTTGAGTCTGCTAATATGGTTGACGAGCCTATCCCTTTCTGCAAACCTTGTGATAACTTCCATGAGGAAAGTACATGTGCCTTTGCTAGAAGAATTTTAGAAGAAGGAGCAAATCAACAACTAATTAATGCAGGACAAGATGCACCTAAGGAAAGTTGATGTGCTGATATGATCTCTTCATCATTTGCCATAAAAAAATTCAGTGAAGAAAAGTACTCCATCACTAAGCATATGGTAAAAAACCATCTCAAGAGCAAATTTTGGAAATTGCTAAAAGTAAGGGATACACCTATCAAAGGAAAAGCAAATATCAAATTCAAAGTAAACAGATTGCTTTTGAAAGGTACAAATCAAGATTAAAGGTAGATTGGGCTGCATGGATCAATAGCATTAAGATGTCTGTCCCAGTACTTGAACATCCAAGATCCCATCTCAAAGGGCATCTTTCCTCGAGGCTTTGGGTATGGTTCAGCAAAGTAATGATGATAACAGACCTAAGGATGAGGAAATTAAGTTAAAAGATTTAAACTGCTACATGACGAATGAAGACCATCAGCGTTTCTTCTTCACTTTGGACATAAATGATCGTTCGCTGCACAATTGCATGCTTGATTACGATGCATGTACAAAATGTTATGACTAAGAAAGTTATCGAACAATTGAACTTAAGAATTTCTAGACCTTATCATAACATTTGCTCAACGAATTCAAGAAAGGTTGAAGTCCTTGGTGTGGTTAAAGATCTACAGGTCTCCTTCCCTGATTACCCGTACAAGATCATCACCATGGACATAGCAGTTACAGATGCACCATATGTATGGGGAATGCTCCTTTCCAAAAAGTTTGCAAT
The DNA here is from genome assembly GCA_031772625.1 of Pinus tabuliformis. Classification (NCBI taxonomy): domain Eukaryota; kingdom Viridiplantae; phylum Streptophyta; class Pinopsida; order Pinales; family Pinaceae; genus Pinus; species Pinus tabuliformis. The sequence goes on along the minus strand of CM062805.1, from coordinate 514,346,346 downwards.
AGATTTAGGTGGGTCTACTCAGATGGATTTATCTTACACCACCATTCCTGCAGCAGTCGATGGCATGGTCAGATTATATAGAGAAGTGGAAAGAAGATATCATGTGGAAGTTCCAAAGATATTGGAAAATGGTGAAGAAGTTGTGCGACAGGGTCATCCATCGCATTTTGAGTCAAACTTTGTCCAACCAATTTATCACTTTTCTTTATTCCATTGCATATCCCCTCCTCGGAGCAGAAAGAGAAGCATGTTTTAATTCAACAGGGATATGCAGCACAGTGATCAGAAAATTCATCAACCAAAGATGGTAAACTTTCAGCGAGGGACATTTGATAAGCAGCCTATTGATCTACCACTTAGCAAGCAAATGTCTGAGATTGTCCCACATCGATGACATTTGATCAATGTTCCACCAAGTTTTTGGAACGTGGGGGCGAGGGAGCGGGGATACGCAGGCGTAGCCTATGCAAAAGCTCCCCACCAATTTTTAGGAAATGTGGGGGGATGTCGAGGTCTTAAAAACTTATAAATATAAAAATATATGATATATCATTGAAATTTTAATATTTATAATGTAATTGTCTTTATCATTATATAATATATAACAATTACATCATGAAGGATAAATTATAAATCGATGATCATATAACTTAAGTATGAAACAAATTTTAAAACAAAAAGCATGATATCATATAATCATACATCATGCATGTAAGTTTGTAATTGTACATTGTAACCACTAACAATGTACAATGAAAATAAATGTTTGAAGTTTTAAAGTTTAAACCATATTGAAGTTCCAACGATGAATATATATGTTGCCAGGAAACGTGAGTTTGGGGATGAGTACATCATTTTTTTAAATAGGGTGCATGGGTTCTTTCGGGATATATTATAATTTATATATATAATATCTAAATATTATATTTTATAAATTATAATATATATGAATTTGCATATTTTTCAACTTTAAACAAGAAAACTAAAATATTTATAATTTAAACCTTAAAGATTTAAACATGCACATCATTGAACATTCACATTGAAATTTCAAAAAACTTTCTTTGATATCAAATGCAAATTGGAGCTTACATATTAATAAGAATCATGATATATGTCCATTGCCATACTACATTCAAAATTTGCCTTAAGGCATCTCCAAACATGAACTAGGAAATTTTAAAATACTAAAATAAAAATAGCTAATAGTAAACAATGGCTTCCTCAAGCCATGTCATCACCATCACTCACATCTTCAGTTAGCATGCTCTCCAGGTAGGAATCACTCTCATCTTGAGGCTCCTCCTCATCCATAGCAACTGGAGGTAGCTCAATAAGGCCATCTGGTTGCATTTCCTCGTCCACACACATAGCATCATCTGTGTATTTGTCTCATCTCTTGAAAGGACCCTCCTTTTACCCAGGGTCTTTTCGAGATATGAGACAAAGTGTGCTATGAATGTACACTAAGTTCTTTGCCTTCTTTGATTCCAACCTATTTCTCTTTACTGAATGGATAAAGGCATAAGTACTCCAATTCCTCTCGCAAGATGAAGAACTAGTTACCTGGAATATTAGGGGAAGCCCATTAAATTAATTAGAATTTTTAAATAAAACTAAAGTGAACCCCAAAGAACCTGATTTTGAGGTTCCAGGTACCCATCATTGAGGTTCTCCGTACTCGTCAAGACAAAAGAACTTTTTTTACTGGAGAATCCAGTTCTTCATAGAAGAACTCGGTTCTTATGGGTTCTTTTAAGAAGCACCTATACCTAAATCTGGCACTTGGGGACGAGAACCCAGGACGGGTTCGTGAACCTATGCAACATAGATGAATACTGAATATTGAAATAAAAGTCAAGTCTGATACATCAAGAGTTAATTTTTTATAGAGTCAAGACTCAAGTCTAATATATCATATATCAAGATTCAAATAAACTGAAGTCTGAAACTAAAAAGCAAATAAGTTAATAACATAAGAACATATCAAATGATAAATCATAAATAAGCATAATTGCTCAAGGTAATGCCCCACTAGTCTCTGCATCCAGTTGCTGCATGAATAAATTAGGATAAACCATGTCATCATCTAAATCAGAATCACTTGCATTCTCAAACATGCTAAGTGGCACACTAACCAACCCCATATGTGTCTCATCAAGTCTCTCCTCCATATCTACCTATGCATCATCCTCTGGATCAACATCCCATCGTGTTCTTGGTTCATAAAAATTATGATTTTTTTGTTTAATTAAAAAAAATTGCGATTTTTGTCTAGCAAAACAACCCCTTTCGCCTAGGAAATGAACCCACTTGGAAGATTCGATCCCGAAAATCGAGGAAATGCCCCCATACATGTTTTCACGCATACCCTACTTTTTGGGAGCATAAGGAAACGACCCCCAGTCATCCCCAAGTCCCCGGAGCACGAGGGAGCTAGGAAACTCGACCCCCAAATCCAAGGACGCGACCCTGTGGAACACTACATCTGATACCATAGGGCATTGCTTGTATAGTATCTCTAACCCTACCCCTTTTTATTTCATGTCATTAGCTAGTTTTATTTCACGCATTCGTGTTATGTCTTTTATATTTCAGTGTTGTTAGAGTAGATTTTTCTATTTCAGAAGGATTTACTATAAATGTATGACGATTCTGATTTTGAATGGATATCCATTTGATAGACTTATGTTTTCTTGGATGCAAGATTTTGGGATTCTCACATTACTTCATGGAAGCAACGTGGCCCCATATGAAGCCAGATGTTGCACACATTTTGTCAAAGTTCAGAGGAAGCAGATGTAGCTATCTTTTTGAAGAATCAAAGTCATCAGTCAGCGGTTTATTGAGTCTTTGTAAACCCATTCTACAATTTTATAATGTAAATGATGCTAGTAAGACCATGTGCGTATGTAACAACTTGGGTAAGCCTATTATTTTGGCAAGAGTTTCATCTTAGGAGGTTTTTCATCTCACTAATTCATCCATGTTTCTAAACACAAATGGTCAACGGAGTTTTACCCTCCAACATCCTCCAAAGCTAGGGTGGAATATTTCGTCAAAGTCTTCGGTGAGTCTTAGTGTTCTAGTCTTGTCTAATGTAAAAGTGATTTGGGAATAATTTAAGCTAATTGGCTAAGTTATTTTATTACAAATCACTTGTCTATGAGATCATATTGTGTTCCAAAATTGGGTATGTCATTTGAGGGTCTAAGTCGAGCGGATATTCCCCCTTTGAGGGTTGAATTTGTAAAAATCTTATGTAAAAAATATTTTAGTGCATGGTCCCTCATACTTAAACACCATCGTTAAAATATTAGAGGGTGGAAAATTATAAATCCCCTCAAGTGTCGAGTAATTAAATTTTCTGGCAAAAATAAATTAAAATCCTAAGCCAGAAATTTAATTAATTAAAATCAAAATTAAATGTCTAGAGAAATTAAACTCTCTAAATGGAAAACTTTGTAGGTCTCAAAGGAATTAATTTTTGGAGGTCCCCCACCAAGGGAATATTGGAAATTTCAAGAAAAATTGGACCCTTGGAACTTGGTGGTTAAGTCAAAGTCAATTTTTTGAGGAAATTAACTCAAAATAATTAATTTTGAGCTAACAAAAAAGGGGTTTAATAAGAAATTCGAAAATTCATCAAAATAAATGTTTTCAACCACTGAGATTAAAAGATCATCAAATATTTATCGACAGCCAAGATTTTTTTGACAAGGATCAAGCCAACCAGCTGTTATTTTTCCAATTGGAGGATTTATCTATAAATTAGAGTGTCATTTGAGTCTCAAGCCATTTGATTTTTTGGCTAAAAAAAAAAATTTGCAGAAAAGTTGATGTAACGCTACTATCCTGCTTTGAACGTTTTTTGAATCATAATAAATACTTTCGGTTACAGTTCATGGTGTTTAGTGTTATGTGCTAAGTACAGGCTTTCCTATATTGTGCTTAATTATTTTAAAAGTTTGTTTTTCATTAGATAGGGATAAGAACATTCTATTAATAGATTTTGGGTTTATTTTAGGTGATCTGATTCGCCATATGTCTAACAAGCTTGCTTGAGAAAAATATATAGTGTTTACAGGTTCCTTAGCCCTTGGGCTCCAAGTTCACAAACTATGGGCATGAACTGACTTTGTTTGGACTTAAGATATTTGTTGAGGGTTATCTAACTTCCCTAACACTGCAGCTTGCATCTAACTTCAAAAGTTTCATTAGCCATTTATCAAAGAAAACTCCAAAAAAAATTATTTCTCAAAATTTATTTTAAAACCCTTGTAAATTTTGTAAATAAATTTGTAAAATATATTTTGTAACTTATTTCTAATTGGGGTTTTGGGGCTTTAATATTTTTGTATATATTGGGGTTTTGGGTATTTGTGAATCTATTTTTTGTAGGTGAAATCAAGTGGAGAAAGTTGGAATAGAGCTAGATCTAGGCACTTGAGGGTAAGATCTAATCTCCAAATTTTTTGCATGGCCAGCCATTGAAGAAACTACGAAAAATCGTAGATCTGAAGCAAATTAAATTTTTTGCAAGTTGGGTTTCGAGTTTCAGCTATCCTGGGCCCGGATCCAGCAACTTTAAGGCCAGTGTCTCTCTCCTTAGCCTCTGCGTCAGCCTTAAAAGCCCCTATGTCATATTTGTTGGCCTCTTGGAGGTCTACGTCGCCCTCTAGGCCTCTCAGCCTTCCCTCCTTGGCCCAGTGCCGAGGGTTTCAGGCCTTTTTCGACCTAGTTGTGGCCTCTAGGGGCCTCGGCCTCTAGGGGCCTCGGCCTCCCTCAGTGACCCTCGACAGCTGCCCTTGAGGCTATCTATGACTTTTTCAAGCCCTCCTCTAGCCTTTTCCTACTCCTTCCCCATGCGTCCTTCTCTTTGCCCTTCTCTCTCCCTTTTTTGGCCTCTTTGACCCCTTTCTATCCCTCTTTCAACCTCTAACCCTAGCCGCTAGCCCTTAGAGGGCTTTCTCCATCTAGTGTGAAGCCTTCTTGGCCTTCTTTTGCCTCCTTTGCCTTTTCCTTGGCCTCCTAAACCTTCCCTTGCCCAACACTAGATCTACCGGGCCTAGCATTGCCCTCTTACCCTAATTTGACCTCTATCAATTTCTGAAATTTTTGGAACTGAATACTTGGTGGGTTTTGCAGAAATTTGGCTCAAATGCTTGTGTTTTTAGGTGGTAGCTTCATTAAAAAAATTTGGCAAATTTGGGCAAAGTAATCTACAAGGTCTTGGGCCTAGGGTTTGCTCTCTAAACTCTTTTTTCCTAACTATTTTGTTGCTGTTGTAATATAGTATTCATAACAGTGAATTAAAAGCTCAAATCAAGATCATTTTTTACTCCAATCCTCCCAATTGTTAGGCATTGGTCCTAGATCCTTGTTGATCACCCTCAGATCAATGAATCGTCTTTCTTTTCTCCTCATTCTCTCTTTATTTTTCTTCCCTTTAACGATAAGGAGGCTTTCTAGGGCTTCGCACAAAATTTTAGGGAGGAGGAATTTTTGGATTCCATCAAGATAGATTTCTTGCTTTGTGTCTCCTCTAGGCATCCACAAGTTTTGAACGAATTCCAAAAGTGGAATTTCAATTAAATTGATGCCCTAGCTATCACATCAAGTAGGAACCCTAGAAGTTAATCTTTTAACTTAGGGATTTCTTGAAGGTTTGTACTCTAATAGTATATCATTCGAAACCTTTTCTCTTCATTATCTTGACCTTGGATGAGCCCTTGTCTTGTCAAATATCTCGACCCTTAGTTTCGAATAGTATTTCTTTCAAGGGGTTTTTTGTGGAAAGTCTTACTAGCTTCCCCCAAGGCTCGCACTTTAATTGAACCTTTCCATCGAATGAGCCATCCTTGCCTCACTTTGAATCCTATTATATACACGTCAATCATACGTTAGGGATAGTGGGACTCCTCCCATCGGTGAAAATCCGAGAAGAGAAGTGGACATAGGTTGTGGTGACAATGGGCCTTTGTCCCAAGGTGTTGTTGTGCCCTCTAGCTTTAGCCTATTTACTAGGCCTGCTAGTTTGTGCAGCAACAAGGTTCAACTAGGCCAAAAGGTTACAAGTCAACCTCTAGATAGCATTACAAAATGACATAGCCAACAGGCCTTAGAGATGTAGTAGTTTATCACTCATCAGGGTTGGGACATTCATAAGTTCCCTCACTTAAATAGAGCATAAAATGCTCAGGAACTAGGTCATGGCTAATGAGAGGGGTACAGAGCATGCTAGGCTTCTTCCCACATGCTAGTTATATGTCCCAACCATTTCATGCTTTTATCTTTCTTTCAGTTGCATGAACTTCTTAGGGAAAAAAATTTGGGCCCTGACTCAAAGATGAGGATATAAGGTGCCAGCCCCAACGACCAACATTAATCAACCCAATGAATGGTTGTGGATATTAGGGAAACATGGAAGGTGGCAAGTATGTATTACCTTGGGCACATTGTATCAATCATTGCATCCTATTAGTGTCCCTCCTAATAGTGGAAGAAAAGAGCCCTAGGGGAGGTCACACTAGACTAGTTGTCAAAATTGTAACTAAGTTTGGTATTCAAATATTTTTATCATGTTATAAAGGGTCAAAAAGAATTTATTTGAGTCAAAAGAAATTATGTTTTTTTCACGTCCCATTAGAACATTTAAAAGGAAAAATAGAATGTTTATGGTATATTCTTGTCTCTACAGGTGCCTATGTCATCCCTCCAACAAGTCATGTCGACCTACCTATGAAGACACCCATTCACTCTTGATGAAGGCTATATATATAGCCCATTCGTCTCTCTCCAAAGCACCTTGCCAGAAGAACATACATAAGTGGAACAAGCAACGTAGAAGAACATATATCTAAGGAAGAATGCAAAGTATCTCTATGGTAGAAAGCAAGATTTGAGGCAGAATTTTGAAGCTACACATCTTTGTAGAATGTGAACCATCTAAGGCAATATACTTTCATGGAATGCTAACCATCTAAGGCACTTTTTCTCTATGGTTATGCGAGTTTTTGAGGCACTCTCTCTATCGGACATGGCATCTAAGGAGAAGAATATGGCATCTTGTGACCAGACTTATTGACAAAGTTGTGGCAGAGATTGGACTATTAAGGGAAGGCTAACTTGGCACTTGGACTATTGGTCAGGTTAGATGTGACTTGGATTTCTCTTGTTGACAAAGATTCTATAAGGAAAGGATTGATAGGTTTCCCCTTGTAAGTTTTGCTATGGCCACTGGCTTAATTTCTAGTGTCTCTTGCCTCTTGTGTACTATGATCTCTACTTTCTTTATGTTTTTTAATGTATAATTGCTTGATAACATAACTAAATAAAGTTAATGCTAAAAGGAAACATATATATTAGTCACAAGTAATTATCATAATCAGAAATTCTAGTTTGCAAACAAATTTTAAAACTAGTGGCAAAGGATAATCTCCCAGGTGAAGCATGGGAACAAGTGTACAATCAAAAGCAGTCAATCATCCAACTTGGGTTCTGATCCATATTAGTATGCCCCAAACATTAAATGAAAGGACATGATTACAAAAATGGTTAGTGTACCTTTTGATAGATGACCCACCTCCTTCAACAAGTATGCTAGATAGGAGATAGCACTAACCGAAGAATACGTGGAGAGCTTTGAGATAATGCTAACCATGGATCATAATAGGGTTGTTGGTTGGCGCTGACCAATAGGTAGAAAAATTTTCTCCTACGGGCTACCCACTTTTCGTGGGTAATATCTGGCTCCGACTTCAGGACATGTGCTCACCATATAGCACATGATCCATGCACTCGACGAGGACTATGTGAGAATCCCAGCGATCCCCGATGCTCACAGACCTATTACGTGTACACTCAAAGCAACATGTTCATAGCAAATAAGCAGGGTGTTGATTGTCACCCTTGCGATATAGGTGAATGATAATAAATAAATGTTACCTAAAATAAAGCATAAAACCTATCTACTGTGCAAGAAAAAATCAACATATGGATAATAATAAAAACACAAAATCCACTCTAGTTGCCATTATAAAGGATGAGGTGCTTGCCATCCTTTGGTGATGACAAAAGCACTCCATCAAGGTTGGATATATACAAGTAATCAACCACCATATTTCGATGGACCTTATATGTATAAGGGTCCTCCTCATCAACAAAGACATGAACGGTAGCTTAGAAATCTTCCCCTTGCCTCTTGACCCATCCTTTCTTCTTGTTTTTTATTCTTTGCTTATTCACTTTGGTGGAAGGTAAATGATTCACTTGACAAACGTTTCCTCCAATTCCTTCATCAACCTTTGGCTTCCCATGTTAAGAAATCTAGGGGCAACAAGTGTAGGTGATTTCTCTTACTTTAATAATTGCTTGTTATGTATTTTTACTTTACTTGATTATCTTCTTCTTTTCTTTATTATTATTAGTGTTCTCTATCATCAAACAATGATGCAGCAAAGCTGCAATCTGAAATCAATACGCACGGACTTGTGGGTTATGGGCCCACAAAACCTATTGTGTTTATTGATGGCTTTTGCTTTAAAAACCCAAGACCATTCAACTATCAGAATACATGGATACACGGGAAGTACACTCCGAACACATAATGTCAGATCTCAAAAAGATTGAGCCCGCGTTCATAAATCTCTTGGGTCCGCTCTTTTCACTCGAACTCTATCAAATCAATCTTTGTCGTCCCTTTGCATTCACCGATCCTACGGTTGACGTTACACCCGATCAACGAAATCAATCGTTGATCCTCCACCGTCGATTAACTCACAACAAATCCAACGGTGCATAAAGATATCGAGTGCACAACTTGCACGGAGAGTACCCGCCCGAAAAGCGGTTTCCTCTCACCTCCTCGCTGCTACGTGTCCTCCACTGAATGGAATCGAAGGTCTTCCTCGAAATACCAGTTACCGCCTTTTCTCCACCCGATATACCACTTACACTATTTAAACCCGCTCTTGGATATAACCACGTGCGATAAATTAAGCAAAGTCCTTAATCACTGATTTTCGTGCTTAATCACGAAATTAACCCTTAATATTAATTGACCCCGATTTATTGTCAATACACAGAAAACCCACAACTACTGAGATTTGCGCTAAATGTGAGATTACAGAAAATACCTGATTAACTGTCTAGACGCGGAAACGCCAAAAAAAACAAGAATTTGCACCAGGTTTACAATACAAATACACGTTGGATCATTTTCATTAATATAATATTTGTTACAGAGTCTCGACCTTGGCCCGATTACACAAATAAAAGACTTATGTTTCAAAATACAATCTACACACTATTCTTGCCCTCGCTCCACTCAATTCTCCCTTCATTACATTTTTTCCTTCTTTTTATCAATCGAATATCACTCTATTCTATGCCTAACAACTCAACCCTATTTTTAATCAATCTAACAGCAAATCTCTAATTCCTAGCTCTACCACACACCTATGCTAACAACTTATCTTTGAACCTAAAATAAGACAATTTCTAACTATTACAATAATGAAATACAACTCATTTCTTGAGAGATCCAACCCTCTCGGTAAAACTAACTTTTGACCAATCAGATCAATGAAATTCACTTGTTTAGCCACAACATGTGAACAAACTTTCACATTGCTGGCTAAGTCCGAATGCTCCTACATCAAACTCCCGGGGAAGAAAAGAATCATCCTTCAAACTTTCAGGACTTACTCCATACTTCTGTAATTCTGTTGTTGTCAACTAGCTAGCATCCTCCACTGGATGTCCTTTCCATTTGACTAGATATTGGAAATAATTTTGTCCTCTGGTTCTTTTGGATACCTTTTTCTCCAAAAATACTTCCACTTCTTTCCTAGTTGTCTTTGGCATTTGTTCTTCCCAGTTCACAGTTTGAACTTCATCTTCTGTAGTCTCCTCCTGTAGCTCTGTCTCTGTCTCCTTGTATGGATACAAATCTGCAACATTGAATATAGGTGATATCCCAATCCCTTCTAGCAATTCAATTTCATAAGCATTACTTGAAAACTTTCTTTTAATTCTACATGGTCCTATCTTTTTCATTTTCAGTTTATTGTAAGTTTTAGCAGGAAATCTTTCTTTTCTCAAATACACCATCACTAAATCTCCCACTTGGAATTCTTTCTCTCTTCTTTTCATATCTGTTCTCTGTTTGTATTTTCCACTGCTTTCCTGCAATATGCCTTTGACATCTTCTTGTAGTCTCTGCATCTGCTCTGCAAACTCTTTAGCTTTTGCACTTCTTGTCTCCTGTTTACCCAAATTTCTGAGCTCATACACACCTCTTGGATTCATTCCAAAAACAATCTGAAATGGACTCATTCCAGTACTTCGGTTTGGAGTATCATTATAAGCAAACTCAGCGTAAGCTAGTGCTAAATCCCATTACTTAGGATTTTGATACACTAAACTTCTCAATATGTTTCCCAAGCTCTTGTTTACTACTTCGGTATGTCCATATGTTTGAGTATTGTTGGTTAGCTCCCAATTTCTTCCAAAGAGTTCGCCAAAAATGCCCTACAAACTTTGTATCTCTATCAGACACAATACTTACAGGCAATCCATGTAATCTTACAATTTCTGGAAAAAAATAGATTAGCTATATGTGTTGCATCATTAGTCTTCTTACATGCAATGAAATGTGTCATCTTAAAAAATCTATCTACCACAACATAAATAGAATCATTCTCCCTTTGAGTTTTAGGTAAGCCCAAAACAAAATCCATGCTAACTGCATCCCATAGTCGGTTTGGTATTGGCAATGGCTAGTACAATCCTGTATTCTGGCTTCTCCCTTTAGCATGCTGACATATCCTGCACTTCTCAACAAATCTCTTAATATCAGTTTGCATCTTTGGCCAATAGTAAAAAGCATTTACCTGTGCAAAGGTTTTGTCTTGTCCAAAGTGACCAGATAATCCTCCACTATGTTTCTCCTTTATTATGTTTTCCGTCATAGAACATTTGGGAATGCACAATTTGTTACCTTTAAACAATAACCCTCCTTGGATAAGATAATCTAACCACTGAATTCTATTATGAACTATTGGATTTTGAACTGCTATATAGATATCTTTGAAATCTGCATCATCTTTATACATTTCAACCATTTCTTCAAATCCTACAGCACCCACTTTGAATTCTTGCACAATAAAACTTACCCTGCTCAATGCATCAGCGACTTTATTTGACTTACCACTTGTGTTTTATCACAAAAGTAAAGCTGTGCAAAAATTTTACCCACTTAGCATGTTTTGGTTCAACTTCCGCTGGTTATTGATGAACTGTAAGGCATGATTGCCCGAATACAATATGAATTCCATTGGCAGCAAATAATGTCTCCATTTTTTCAAGGCTTGTACAATAGCATAAAATTCTTTATCATAAGAAGAATACTTCTTCTTCGCTTCATTCAATTTCTCACTAAAGTATGCTATTGGTCTCTGTTCCTGACTCAAAACTGCGCCAATTGCAACTCCACTAGCGTTTGTTTCAACTTGAAATACCTTTTCAAAATCAGGTAAAGCGAAAACTGGTTTCTCTGTGATTTTCTCCTTCAGCAAATTAAAATTCTTGTCTATTGCTTCTGTCCACTTGAATGGTTGATTAGTCTCCTTATTTGTTTCAAGAATTGGTGCACAAATCTGACTAAAACCTCTGATAAACTTTCTGTAAAAACTTGCAAGACCATGAAAGCTTCTTACCTCGAATATATTCCTTGGAATAGGCCAGTTCCAAATTACTTGGACTTTCTCTAGATCCATTTTCAATCCTTCTTTAGAAACTACAAATCCCAAGTAAATTAATTCTTCCTTCATGAAACTACATTTCTTCAGATTTATCAGTAGTTTCTCTTTCTGCAGAGTTCTTAGAACCAACTTAAGATGCTCTAGATGTTCTTTACTTTTACTAAAGAATAGAATATCATCAAGATAAACAATAACAAACTTGCCTGCATATTCCTTCAAGACTTCATTCATCAACCTCATGAATGTGCTAGGTGCATTAGTAAGTCCAAAAGGCATCACTAACCACTCATACAATCCACTGTTTGTTTTAAATGCAGTCTTCCATTCATCGCCTTCTCGAATTCTTATTTGATGATATCCACTCTTCAAATCTATTTTAGTAAAATATTTTGATCCACTCAAACAATCCATCAAATCATCCATGCGTGGTAAAGGAAATCTATACCTGATAGTGATCTTGTTTATAGCTCTAGAATCTGTACACATTCGCCATTCACCTCCTTTCTTTGGACTGAGTACTGTTGGTACAGCACATGGACTAAGACTCTCTCTAATTAGTCCCTTATCCATCAATTCTTGCACTTGTCTTCCAACTTCTGCATTCTCTTGAGGAGTTAATCTGTATGCTGCTTTGTTTGGCAAACTTGCTCCTGGTATTAGATCAATATGATGACTAATACTCCTGATTGGTGGCAATGCATTTGGCAACTCATCCACAACAATATCAGCAAAATCATTCAACAAAGTTTTGATTTCCTCAGGTAAATCATCTAGGTTTGTGGAAGTCAAAATTACCTTAGGTCTCCCTATGACAGCAAAATGCATTTCTTCACCTTTTTCAACCTCTTGTAACAGCTCCTTCCCACTCATCAGCATAACATTGTTTTCAAGTGCTCCCTTGTCAGCTTCATCCTTCAATGGCAGCAGTGTATGTTTAGTTCCATCCTTCTCCAGAGTATAAGTGTTTCTCCTCCCATCATGAATAGCTTTTCAATCAAATTGCCACGGTCTTCCCAATAATACATGGCATACATCCATGGGCATTACATCACATAATATCACATCTTTATACGTCACAATTTGTATCTCAACCTTGCATTGTTCTGTCACAATAATTTGATGTCCCTTCTGTAACCATGACACTCTGTAAAAGGAGTAGGGTGTATTGTCTTCGCTAATCCGAGCTTGTCCACCTCTCTGTAGAAACAAGGTTGTTAGTGCTTCCCACTATCAATTATCACTTTACAATACTTACCTTTTGATTTACAGGTAGTTCTAAATAAATTCTTCCTCTGCGTTGGTTCTTCAATCTCCTTCTCTGTCTTAAGCAAGATCCTTCTCAATAACGGGGATTCTCCTACTTTAGGGGGTTCTTCATTTTCCATAAGTAGAGGTGGTTCTAGCATTGCCTCAACCACATTCGCATTCCTCTGACTCGCTGATTTATTATGAGAACAGTCCCACGACACATGTCCCCATTCTCCACATGTGTAACACCGAACATCTCCTTCTCGGCCTCTTCCTCTGGGCGCAAATCTTCCTCTGTTAAATCTCCCCTCTGTGGTGGTCTATTAATTGAGCTACTTACTTCATGTTGATGTTGTTGTCCCCTTGGTCTGGTAGTTCCTCTACCTCTTACTGAGCTTCTTCCTCTATTCCTTTGATTTTGTTTTCTCAACATCTTCTCTTCTGCCTTCAAACCTGCTTGATACGCATCTTCAATAGTCTTCAGACTTAACAAGCTGATCTCATCCTGGATGTCATGCCTTAAGCCATTGATATATCTAGCTACCTTCTCCATGTCATCTTCTGCATGTCCTGCTCTAATACTCAATTTATAAAACTCTTTTGTATATTCTTTAACAGACATTCATTTTTGCCTTAAATTTTGCAATTGTTTAAAAAGATTTAAATGATAATCTTTAGGCATAAATTTGGCTTTCATTTTACTCACCATTTTGACCTATTGCTTGATCTTGGACTTTCCTTTTCTCGTTCTGGATGTTTGTAATTCATTCCACCAAATAGCTGCATGACCTTCAATCTGGTAACTGCAAATTTCACCTTCTTTTTGTTGTCAACTTCCTCTTCATAGTCAAAATATTTGTCCAATGAATTGATCCAATCCATTAGCTCTTCTGCATTGAGACTCCCTTCATACGTAAGAATTTCCATTTTTGGTTTTCCTCCTACTTTCGCCAACATATTGATAACTCTGGTAGTTTCATTTTCCTCCTCTTCTTCTTCCTTAGAAGATTCTTCTTTAGTACTGTCAGCTCCTTCATCAAGTGTTCTCCTCTGAGCAATCTCAATTGTTTCCATTCTCGTACACAGACTTCGGATCTCCTCTAACAGAACTGCATTTGCTTAAGGACTTCATCAACCAATGCCAGCTCCTCTCCTTGGTGGCATTTTTTCTGCAATCAACTTTAATCTCTGTGCTCTGATACCACAAATGATGCAACAAAGTTGCAATCTGAAATCAAAACGCATGGACCTGTGGATTATGGGTCCACAGAGAAAGCGTTTATTGATGGCTTCTGCTTTAAAAACCCGAGACCATTCAACTATCAGAATACATGGATACACAGGAATGTACACTCCGAACACATAATGTCGGATTCTCAAAAAGATTGAGCTAGTGTTCATAAATCTCTCGGGTCCGCTCTTTTCACCTGAACTCTATCAAATCAATCTCCGTCGTCCCTTTGCATTCACCGATCCTATGGTTGACGTTACACCCGATCAACGAAATCAATCATTGATCTTCCACCGTCGATTAACTCGCAATAAATCCAACGGTGCACAAAGATATCGGGTGCACAACTTGCACGGAGAGTACTAGCCCGAAAATCGGTTTCCTCTCACCTCCTCGCTACTACATGTCCTCCACTGAATGGAATCGAAGGCCTTCCTCGAAATACCAGTTACCGCCTTTTCTCCTCCCGATATACCACTTACACTATTTAAACCCGCTCTTGGATATAACCACGTGCGATAAATTAAGCTAAGCCCTTAATGACTGATTTTTGTGCTTAATCACGAAATTAACCCTTAATACTAATTGACCTTGATTTATTGTCAATACACAGAAAACCCACAACCACTGAGATTTGCGTTAAATGTGAGATTACAGAAAATACTTGGTTAACTGTTTGGACGCGGACACGCCGAAAGAAACAAGAGTTTGCACCAGGATTACAATACAAATACACGCTGGATCATTTTCATTAATATAATATCTGTTACAGAGTCTCGGCCTTGGCCCGATTACACAAATAAAAGACCTCTGTTTCAAAATACAATCCACACACTATTCTTGCTCTTGCTCCACTCAATCCTCCCTTCATTACATTTTTTCCCTTCTTTTTATCAATCGAATATCACTCTATTTTGTGCCTAACAACTCAATCCCTATTTTTAATCAATCTAATAGCAAATCTCTAATTCCTAGCTCTACCACACACCTATGCTAACAACTTATCTTTGAACCTAAAATAAGACAATTTCTAACTATTACAATAATGAAATACAACTCATTTCTTGAGAGATCCAACCCTCTCGGTAAAACTGACTTTTGACCAATCAGATCAATGAAATTCACTTGTTTAGCCACAACATGTGAACAAACTTTCACATTGTTGGCTAAGTTCGGATGCTCCCGCATCAAACAGCTACCAAATCATAAAGAACATTGAGACAATAGGACACAACATATAGGCAATCAGCCTAGGCCAAAACCTCTCCAACTGAGAGGAAAACCCACCAGAATCCTTCTCTTCTAATAGAACTTCAATTGTCGAATTCCAAGACTTCTTACCCTTAACCAAGACCCTCCAAGACCAAGTCATTCTTCCTTCTTGATGAGCTTTCTTTACACTGCTTCCAGTACTTCGACCTTCCAGTAACTTCTCCAGCAACTTCCACCCTAGCAACAATTTCTGCAACTTCGACCTAGCAGCTTCGCATTTCATGCAACTTCAGCAACTTTGATCTAGAGGCAGCTTCGACCTTGTAACTTCACAGCTTCGATGCAGCTTCGGAATTCATCTAGCCTGGAAACTGTAGAAACCCTAACGAGAGAGAGAGAGAGAGAGGCCCAAAAAATTCGTCTTGATCTTCTTCTTCTTCTTTGTACTTTTCCATCTTCTATCTTGAGGAGATCGAACTTGCTTGAGTGAGTATGCAAATGAGGTCGAATTCCATCTTATTTATAGGCTTGTGAGGGGTACGAATTGCTATCTTGAGGTCGACTTGTTCCTTCATGTAGGTTGACTTGATCTTTGTGCCATGACGAGGTTTTGAAAGGTCCTTTGACTCTATTTTGACTCAATAATTTTTTTCTTTATAATATGTAACATGCCCAAATGGATCTTCAATGCATGACAATGACTCAATTGACTTTATAACAAACCTAGAAGCACTCAATGGGTGCTTGACCTAAAAAAAAAATTTCCTTGAGCATGAAACCCATGCCTCAAGAACACAAATAATAAAATTATTTTTCTGTTTTTATTAAATACATAAAATCATGCTTACATATGTCATTATGAAGACCGAACCTAGTTACATATTTCAACACTCCCTCTTAACTAGGGAGGTATTCATAATTCATACAAGGTACTTGGACATTCTCAATCCGAAGAATTTTCATAAGAAGAGATGAATTGGTAACCCATTTGTTTAGCATCATATCATCCAGCATTGTCACATAGCAAGGCCTCGACTAACAGCTTTATCTCTCCACAAGATATAGACATCCTGATCATTATCTCTCTCGGAACATACCCCACCAGGGTTCTCTCAGAGTATGTTCCACCTAGACTATTCTTATCTTGGATTCCCAGTCCTCAAAGAATATCAGTCTTCTACAACTACACTTATCTTGGATGCCCTACCACATCCTCAAAGAGTATCGAATGCCAGATGCTTACCCAATCCTCCATTCTATCTTCCCATGTGAAGATAAGAATAATGTGTCTATCTCTCCCTCTCAATTAGGGAGGATATGCCCATTCTAGTGAAGGAATGTACCCATTCCTATAAAAGGAATGTACCCAAGCTGCCTCTTAATCAAGGACTTAACCAAGCTCCCTCTTGGCCAGGGACTTGCTTCCAACAACTCTTTAGGAGGGGATCATGGGACAACCAGCTGCTTGAAGAGCTCTACCTATCAATGTCATGAACTTCTTTTTCTTTATTCAAGTGTCTTCATCTTTTGGGACTTCTCCGTAGGGCATCAACCATCCATCACTTTCATTCATGAATCGTGTCAGTCATGTCATCCTTTATTTCATTGGAAAGTGATCCATTAGTCCATATCTTGCCTTTCCTTCATACCTTGCTACCTTATTCGCATCATGTTTCCTTCAAGGTCTTTCATCCTAACACATGAGTGTCAGTTGTAGATGACATCTACAGCTCTTCCTTTGGTAGCCCTGCATTAGCCCATCCAAATATTGTTCAAAAATAGAAAATGAACATTAAATCAAAAATACCTTTGTAATGGTCTTTCATCATGACATCTCCTTGTTTGCATCAGCATCCGGCATATATATTGACACGTCTCCAGAAGATATACAACGTCAAGGGTCTCCTTCTTTTTCCGATTTTATCAGGATCTTCATATCTTTCCCATGGAGATATCATAGTCAAATCTTCTAGACCTTGGATGTTTATTGCCTTCTCCATAGTTGCATTTTTCATGGTCCTTTCCTTTCTTTATTCACACATTTCCTCCCAGTAACTTCCAATCATAGTTCCTTCAACTTTGTCAACCACCTCATATTTCATATGAGGACATATTATGTTGATTTCATCTAGTCAATATGTGAACCATGCCTTCACAAGAGAAGATCCTTTCTTTTGATCATGCTCTTGAGGTAGAGCACAAATTCATGATATCAGCGACCATACCTCATCTCTTTCTTTTGGTCATCTAGACTTCCTTCGGCAGCTTCCTTGATTGAAAGAACTTCAATCCCTTGACTTGCTTCACTTCTTTTGACATCATACCATCATCCCATGAATCCCATACAAGTTGGAATTCTCGGCAAGACACTTGCTTCTTCCAGTAGGTGAACCTTCCAATGAAAATTCCAACGGAGGATCTTGATCATCCTCATCCTGCAAATGCTCCTTCTGAATGATGTATGATGAGCTCTATACTAGATTACTTTCTTTTTCCCATAAGTACTACTTATGCTTCTAATGAGGTTTTCAAGAGCTACATCTTTCAATAGGTGACAGCCATAAACTTCTATTTCAGCTATCTTTCATGTTTCTTTATGATGATGTCACGAGCTCTTGCTTTTAATCGTATGCTCCTATGATGCCATCTCCTAACATGATGCATCCTATCATGCTTTTAATGATTCCTACCATGATAGTTATACTTTACAACAAAAAACTTGAAAAGAACTAGGTGAGGAAGACTATCTTAATCATAGTATAGATTTTTTACTTCCTCCTTCATGGATTTCTTCTTTTCAACTTCTTCCATTTCTTTAGTGATATGGGCTTCTTCCCTTCCTCTTTTGTTGTCCTTCTTGAGCTTTGGACAATCTCTCTTGTAGTGTCTATATTCATGACAACTATAGCATTGAACCTTCGACATGCTTTCTTTTCTTTTATTTTTTTCTTTTTTCTGAGGACTAAGCTTCTCAAACTTCCCTTTTCTTCTAGCCATGACAGCGAATGCTTGAGCTTGCTCGCTTGATCCTACATCGATTTTTTCCTTCAACCTGGTTTCTTCGATTTTGTACAATAACCATAGTTCATTGAATGGAGTAGCTTCCTTCTTCCCATAGATGCTTGATGTGAAGTTGCCCCATTCCTCTAATAGTGCATTGAGCACTATAGTAGTCATTTCCTTGTCAGACATTATTTCTCCCAAATCTTGGAGTTGCTCTGTTATTTTCGACACCCTCATAAAGTATGAAGCTATTCCTTCTTCTTTTAAAATCTTCATCTTGTAGAGCTTGAGCTTCTTCTTTTGGCAGACCGACAATTAAACTCTTAACATGACCAACGAATTCCTTTTCTAGGAGGATCAAATCTATCCTCTTCTTCCATGCAAGAAAGTTTGACAACCCAACCAATTTGTTGCTCTCCTTGCAATATGAAGTCATTTTAACATATTCAAATATAGATATAAAAATACTTACTTGTCAAGTGAAGATACTCCTAGATGATGAAATCTTCAACTTGATGCCTTCTTGATTTTGATGATGATGTAGATAATAGAAGATGTCTTCTTGCTAAAAATGTCTTTCTTCAAAATTGATCCTTGGCTCAAAGCGAGATCCCATTGATTCATTGATGATGATGACAATGCGTTTTCCTGCTTTTCTTCCTTCAAGACAATGCTAGTTAAATTTGTTTGACAACCTCAAATTTCGGCCCTTCTTTAGAAGTTCGTCTTGTTGTAGTAGTTCTGCAATTTTGGCCTTTTTTGCAATAACCCTAGATCACACGTTTGACTAGAAGATGGAAAAATTTGCCTCCTTTCTACTTCGCTTGACTTGACTTCTTTTTCTTGTTATTTCGGATTGCAAAGGAGACCTTTCTTGGCACAGAACTTGATCCTTGATGGTGGTTGCAATTTGATACTTACTGTTGCAGAAGGATGTCTTAATACTTCGCACATGTGGAGAATATAGCCCAAAAAAACAGACCCAAAAATGCTTCGCTCTTCCTTCCTCGTGATAATGATTGTAGAATGTGTGAGTTTCCCAAGAACGCTTCAAGTGTGGAACCCTTCTTTGGATGAGCTAGGGTTTTGAGGTCTTCTTTGATGCTCTTAATTATTCCCTTTCAATATGATGAGAGGGTTAGTCCTCTTGAAAAGTGTAACTAGGATTGGTCTTCATAATGACATGTGTAATTGTGATTTTACGTAATTGATGAAAAGAAGAAAATTAGAATTATTATTGTAATGCCTATCTCTTGGGTTTCATGAGCAAGGAATTTTATTTTTAGTGATGGCTCCCATTGTGAGCCTTTAGGATTTGTCATCTAGTCATAAAAGTCAATTTGAATCTATGTCATGTATGAAGGACCCTTCTTGGGCATGTTACATTTTGTATGAGCCATTAGATAAGTATAAACAGCCCTCCTAGACAAGCACAAGTATCTCCCTTCAAGTCGGCTTCAAAAGGAATAATAATATCTCTTCTAAGGACATGTCGGCTCACCTACATATCATGTCAACTATTTAGCATGGGCAACAACTATAAATAGGGCAGCTCAACATTATTTCAGGATCAGATTTTCGGTCAAGAAGTTTTGAAATCCAGAAGTGTGAAAATCACCTAGAAGGAAGCCTAATAGGCAACAAAGGAAGAAGGAAGTAGAGCGAAGTTCTTAGCTTCATATTTGGGTCTATTTTAGGGTGGATTTGTTGTCACACATGCGAAGAAGAAGTTGCAGTAAGGTCGAGATTCAAGGTAACCGAATTGGGATAAGTTCAAGTCATAAGGGAGGTCGAGACAAGCTAGAAGAAGACCCTATCCAAAGCGAAGAAAGTGAAAGCATAAGATAAGGTCTTGTACATGAGATAGGGTTTCTGAATTAGGATTGCAAACCTAATTCAAGGAGGTTGAAGATTTGACGCAGAAGGAGGTCGAAGTGGAAGAGGAGCCGAGAAAAGGGAAGGAGCAGAATTTTAATTGTTGTTGTCTAGGGATGCAATCAAGGAAACTTGTGTCTTGGTCTTGGAGAGGCAAATAGGTCAAGGGTCTTGGTCTTGGTATTCGTCAATTGGAATCTCTATAAGAAGAAGAAATTGTTTGGGTTTTCCTCTCAAGTAGGAGAGGTTTCGGCCCTGCCTGATAGCCTATATTATGTGTCTCTTCTCTTTATGGTTATACATTGCTAGTTGTTTGATGAAAAAGAACACTAATAATCTAAGCAAGATCCTATTCTAAGAAAGTAAAAAGCATTCACAAGCAGTTACTAATAGAAGAGAAATCACTTGATCTCGATGTCGTAGATTTCTCAACAAGTCCTTGATGATTGATGCTCTTGATGTTTTCAAGATGATCTCTTTATACTTTGGCCCTAGAGTATCCTTGTTCGTGTCGCCCTTCCTTGATGTAGTCACCTTAGCTCTGAAGCCATGTTAAGAAATCTAGGTGGCATCAAGTGTAGGTGATTTCTCTTACTTTGATAATTACTTGTGATGTATTTTTACTTTACTGGATTATCTTCTTCTTTCCTTTATTATTATTAGTACTCTCTACCATCAAACAGCTACCAAATCATAAAGAACAATGAGACAATAGGACATAAGATATAGGCAATCATCCAGGGCCAAAACCTTTCCAACTGAGAGGAAAACCCACCAGAATCCTTCTCTTCTTATAGAACTTCAATTGACGAATTCCAAGACCTATGACCCTTGACCAAGACTCTCCAAGACCAAGCCATTCTTCCTTCTTGATGAGCTTTCCTTACATAGCTTCCAGTACTTCGACCTTCTAGCAACTTCCACCCCAGCAACAATTTCTGCAACTTTGACCTAGCAGCTTCAGCAACTTCGACCTAGTAACTTCACAACTTCAACCTTGATGCAGCTTCAACAACTTCGACCTAACAACTTCACAGCTTCGATCTAGAGGCAGCTTCATGGCTTCAACCTTGCAGCTTCACAACTTCGACCTTGCTGCTTCACAGCTTCAATGTAGCTTCAGAATTTCGTCTAGCCCAGAAATTGTATAAACCCTCATGAAAGAGAGAGAGAGGCCCAAAAACTTCGATCTTCATCATCTTCTTCTTCGTCGTCCTTTTCCAGCTTCTATCTTGAGGAGATCGAACTTTTCTTGAGTGAGTGTGCAAATGAGGTCGAATTCCATCTTATTTATAGGTTGTACGAATTGTTGTCTTGAGGCCGACGTTTCCCTTCATGTAGGTTGACTTGATCTTTGTGCCATGACGAGGTCTCAGAGGGTCTTTTGACTCTATTTTGACTCAACAAATCTTTCTTTATAATATGTAACATGCCCAAATGGGTCTTCAATACATGACAATGACTCAATTGATTTTATGACAAACCTAGAAGCACTCGATGGGCGCTTGACATTAAAAAAAATTCCTTCAGCATGAAACCTATGCCTCGAGAACACAAATAATAAATTTAATTTTCTTTTTTCATTAATTGCATAAAATCACGATTACATATGCCATTATGCAGACCGAATCTAGTTACATGTTTCAACATCCCAAGGATAATAGGCTCAAAGTGCTTCCATGCCACTTGTAGGTGGCAATGGTGGGTAATCTCTTTGTTTCCATAAGCTCTAGATGTTGATTTTTGAGTAGCTTGGAAGGTACTCCAAGCCCTAAGGTTCGGGAATTGGAGGACAAAGCACCACAAGAGACACTTGTGGGCTTCGAACCCAAGGTAGGGGTTTTGCGCCCATCGAGATTTGGGTCAAAACAATGATGACGTTGAGCATGAGAAAATTTGAGGTGATAGAGCTTGGCGTGCGGATTCCAATACTCCAAAGATCACTCAAATCGGAGCTCTAGAAATGAAGTTATGGATTTTTGAAGGCCATGAGTGCGTTTACACCATATGTGTCAAGGTCGGCTTGAGTTAAATAAGCCTCTTGACAAGTTGGACAGCCCTAGAATGATGTTGGAAGAAGCCCTCCTTATGTGTATATATAGGAGGTGGAGTGGAGGACATTTCTTAATCCATTTGTGCAACACACACTTGAAGATAAGCTCGTGGAGGAGAGATAAATCTTTGTGGAAGCCTTAGCAAGAGAAGGCTAGGGTAGCGAGGAAGATAGGGACTGTTTTCAGGGCCAATTAAGGAGACCGAGCTGCTGGAAGAGGGTTGAGTACCCTTGCTGGAGGGCCGAAGCTTCAAGGGGTTGTTTGCGGACTGTTTGAGGGTTGAACGGTGATGAGGAAAGGCTCTTTTGGAGGGTTGTTAGGGTGTCACAGCAGACTGTGGTAGGACGCAGCCCTAGCCTCTCCAAAACAGGCCAGTGTGGTGGTGTTAAGGGCTGCCACATTGCCAGAACAACAGCCCATGAGGAGGTCACCTCACCTTTCCTAGGCCGCAACAAAGAGGAGGTTGTTAGATTGGTTTCTTAAGGGTTGTTGCAGCGTGCACAAACCCTAACCAAGGACAACAAAACAACAATATTGCAGCAACAGTATGTTGTGTGTTGGGTCACTGTTTTGACCAGATTTGGATCAGATTATTGAGCAGCCTGTGGGAGCCAAGTTGGAGACTTTATTGGGTGATTGAGATCCTCCATAGGTGCAGATCTTGCAGTGAAGGACTGGGCATCTTTGGATTGTTGGAGGGCAGCGTGTGGATGTCCAAAGTAGCCCTAGACAAGCTATCTTGAAGTGACGAAAAGAACTAAAGGTTGGGTGAAGATTGGTGCCCAAAGTGCAGCACTTTGATGGGAAAAGGTGGTTGCTAGCCTAGCAGATTGGAGGTCGGGAATTGGCCAACCTAGTAAGCAAATTGATGAGCCCGTTTACATGCAACAGAAGTGACTTGCAGCAGTGTTAGGTGTCAGCCCTCCTGGAGTCTCGATGTGTTGTCCTTTGAAGGACTAAGGGGCAGCTAGTAAGCAATACGGGAGCGAAGCACCAGCAAGACAAGATACGACATAGAAGTTGTAGCGAAGTTTGTCATGGTATCTTGTATACCATAGACTGTTGTATTATTCAGATTTGGTTTAATATAACAAAGATTGGGTTGGTTTAAAATTTGTGTATACTTGTGCATATGTGATTTACTGCTTTATATTTTCCGTTGTGTAAAGTAGTTCTTGTTGAGATTCTTGGTTTGGTAGTGTTAAAGATTTTAAGATTCTAACCTAGACCCAAGATCAAGGAAATTCAACACTAGATTGCCTAGCGAGGCTTTCCACTAAGCTTGCTAGATTTTGCAGTAATAGGCACTCATATGGGTAAACATGGAACAATGATCAAGGTCATGGGGTAGACTAGAATATTGAGGAAAAGGATGCACCAAAGGGTTTTTTGGGAGAATGTTGAAGGGCATAGAAAAATTATCTTCCCCATTTAGAGATGAAGAGACATTTCATGTGATGATGGATATGACTACTGGATTTCCAAAATTGGTGGTAAGATGTCAAATCATGTAAGATGTTAGTTAATTGTTTGTGGAACATAGAGAGATGTTTCTCCCCTTCTGGGCCTATTACCCACCAAAAGTGGGTAACTCATGGGAGAAAAATTTTCTCCTAACTTGACAGCCAACCACCCAGTTGCCCTACGATGGCCTACACATAGCTTTACAACAAAACTCTCCACTTATGCTCCAATCAATACTCTCTTGAAGGTGGGTCATCTATTAGAAGGTACAACAACCATTCTTCTAATCATGAGCTTTCATTTAATGTTTTGGCTCATACTAATATGGATCACAGAACAAGCTAGAAGATTCAACGCACTTGATTGTACCATTGTTCCCCTGCTTCACTTGGGAAGTTATCTTTCACCCCTAGTCCAATGTGACCTCCCCTAAGGTCCTTCCTTCAAGAGGGGCACTAATAGGAGGAACTTAGTGAAGGAACGTCCCCGAAGTAATCCACACACCATATTTCCCTTACTATCCACATCCATTCTTTGGTTTGATCATCATTTGTCATTAGGAGTAGCACCTCATATCCTCGTCTTTGAGTCAATGCCTAGATCTTTGCCCTAAGATGTTGAGCAACTAAAAGAACGATAAATGCATATGAAGCCACAATTAATGAAAAGAAAAATACAAAAGATGGTTAGGACTTAGTAAGCCCAAGGGCAAAGGCCTTGCATCAGCTCTACCCCCTCATTAGCCACCACAAAGTTCCTCAACATTTCATGCTACATCTAAAGGAAATCTTGAATATCTCAATCCTAGTGAGCGAGAAATTGTTACATCTTTAAGGGGCATTGGAAAACCATAGAGCAAGCTTGGTATCCTAAGCTCTGTAAGAAGAAATATAAATCATTAAAGTAAAAGGCAAACCAAAGAGGTGGAAAAGCAGGAAATAGAGAGGGGTAACTCATGCGTCAACAATAGCTACTTCTTCTCATTATAGTACTTAGTGATGTTGGAACCCCCATAGAAGGTACCATGGCTATGGTCATCTTCATTGAATTCTTTCCCACTCCATCGCCATTACTATCACATGCACATATGGATTGATGACTTTACCCATGAAATGCCATTCCCCTTGTGGGCCAGAAGCAGCTAATAGGGCTAGAGGTATAACCATCCCTAACACAAGTGTGGCAGCTTTCCTACATATCCTGAGCTAGAAAGACATCGGAAGGCAAGGTTTGTAAGAACTATTTATATGCCCCTAACATTAAATATGGCTCACAATGGTACTATAATGTTTTTTTCCATGAAGATGTTGATCTCACTTGATCTTGAGGGTGTGTTTCAACTGGTTCTATTCATGCAATAGAGATCCTTTTAGGGAAGACTTGATATTTATCCATCACCTTTCAAAGGACGTTTTGCCCATGGTTGAGAGAAAATATGACCTAATAGCCCTATTGTTACCTTCATGAGGTGGATGTTGGACTTTGATGAGGCTCCACATGGTTGTATTCACTTGCTACACCTTTAGATGTTGAAACATTGTACCAGGAAGCCAAGGCATTGGCTTATTTGATGATGCGCTCTAATGGACCCAAGATGCCCCCTAGTTGGCCTTGACCCTATTTGATGGTTGTTGCCTTGTTCCAAAGCCGAGATGAGGATGGTTATCACTAAGATGCCTTGGGAAGGCTAGCACATCATGCCCATGTGCCAATGCTTGCCTCAGAGTCTACCACAACAGCCCCATGTGCCCTAGAAGGGTGATTTGGGCTTTACTAGAGATAATGTCATGGTCAAGGAGGAGTTATTTGGAGTTATATCCATGCACTTTAATGATTTCTTGGAGTGAGGAGCAACTCATGAGCCTCTTTGTCACTTGCTTGATGAAGACTAACCATTTTGAGAGGATGACATCATCGTGAAGAGCCTTTATTCCCACAAGTGTGGGCTATTTTGATGTATTTATCATTTTTGAATCTATCTTAATGCCAACTTTTGACCTTTAGGCCTAGTCGAACGCTCAAATTTCAATTAAACTTTGAGGGCCTTTCCCTATAAATTAATGGAAAGTCCCTAGGTTACCCTTATATAAACAAAGGGGATTCGCTTTCATTCTTAATCATCACACTTGACATCACTTCTCTTTCCCTTTCTTGAGAAGAGTGCACTAGTGCTCTTGTTCTTTTCCCTTGGAGGTTATGTGACCTTGGTGGAGCAGATTGTCTTGAGAGGGATATTTTTAAAAGAGGAGACTTGTCTTGGATTCATAAAGTGATTCTTGACTGAATAGTGTAAGTTTATCATTGATTTTCTGCCATTTTGCATGCAAATTTATTAAATTAGGATTTCTTGTGTTATATTAAAATTCTTTATGCTTTGCAAAAATAATCTTTCAACAATCTATCAAAGGAACTTTGTGTATGACTCCTTTGATGTTAAATCTCCACTTAAACAAAGTTGCTAGGGTTTCTTGGAGAGGCTTCTTAGTCCCCCAACCACCTCATCCAAGTTCCTCTATCTCTGATGTTGCCAACATCGATTACATTGCCCAATTGAGGGAAGGCATCAAACTAGTCTATGGTGGTCATTTTTGTTAATCTAGGTTGTCATTGATGTCAATATAGCAGTGTTTGTGATGGCAAACTCTTTGATACATGATTGCCCATTGATCATAATGCTCATAGTGATGAAAGTTTGATATATGATGATATGATGAGATGGAGGACCCAAGTGGATTGAATATATATATATATATATACAGACAAAATAGAAGTAGTAGATTCGTGAAGAAACGGGAGCAAGAAGCCAAAGAGGAGAAGCCATCGTGAAGCCAAAGAGTAAGATGAAGAGTTTATTGAAAGCCATCAAAGAAGCAAGTCATCGGAGCAAGAGAAGCAGGTTATCGCATATGCCCAAGGGTAAGTGTTATCGAAAGAACAAAGAGCAATAGCGATAACAGAGGAGTAAAGAAGAAAACATCGAAGGAGCCATATCAGAAGTATCGCATGTAATATATGCCCAAGAAGAACCGATAGGAAGAAAACAGCGGAGGAGCATAAACAGAGTTATAGGAGGTCACAGGAAGATAAGCCACAGGAGCAACAACTATCGGAAGAGCGGAAGAGTGAAGAGAAGTCACAAGAGCAACAACTATCGGAAGAGCGGAAGAGTGAAGAGAAGTCACAAGAGCAACAACTATCGAAAGAGCGGGGGTAGGAGTGTATGGATGTTTTGATTGTGGCTAAAGGCCCGCGCTAAATCCTAGTCGTCGATCTCAATTTCAAACGCTTACATCAATCTCATTTTCAAATCCTAGCCGTCGATCTCTGTTTTTAACCCGTGTACTAGTTGAAGACCCGCAGGCCGTAGATTTGATGACCTCGTATATCCAATGGATACTGGGTCATAAAGTGATCGGATTTTAATCTCAAAACAGACCCGAACTTTTATAGATCAAGGATTTATAATCCTTATCGGCTTTGTAAAGGCGGTTAAGCGTCGCGCAAGTTCCCCGGTCGATATCGTTGTGAACCATTGGATCCAGCACGCCTTGATCAAACAGTGGAGGATTGGTGATTGGGTTTGTTGATCGGGTGGATCAACAACCGTCGAATTAATGATGAGATCAACAGTGGAGAATTAATCCGATAAGACTTAGGACTGAGTGGACCCGAGAAGTTTATGGACATGGGTTTATTTTATTTGGGGTCTGGTCTTGTGCATTCAAGTGGGACCGGCGTTCATTTGCGAGATTAAAGGAATAACTCTGATTTTTCATGAAGTTGCGATTGCGATTAAAGGTGATGACGTGGCATGTGGGACCTCCATGTGGGTATAGCAGTTCTTATATGGCTTTCCGTGAATAATCAAGTATATGGATAAAAGACTCCGATATATATTTTTAATATACAAGTCGGCCTCCCTCCAATAGACATGTCCTTTGGTCATTGGTGAAACTCGTATAAAAATGAGTTAAAATGCTTTAGTTCTGAGTATTTATCTCCGGCACAAAAATAGAGCATAAAGAAGTTCACAACTCGTGAACTTGAAGAGATAGACGAAGCCGAAGGAACAGTAGAAAGAAAGCCAAAGGTCGAGCGAGCGAAGAAGGAAGCCGAAAGGTCCAGCGGAAGGAGAAGGAATCCGGAGGTCGAACATTCTATTGACTGGGTTATTTATTGAAAAGCTCAGACCTATGTTTGTGTGATTCAGGTAACAATTCAAAAGGATGCTTTGCAGATCTAAGAAGATTATCTGAGTATGAACAGGGTTGTCTTTAATTGAACACACAATATGAAACCTCAAACATATCTAGACAAAATATAGCAGTAGGTTAGAGCCCAAAGAGTTGGTGCCCTGGAGGTTGTAGCCTCGAACAAACAAGGTAGGTGCCTTGACAAGATAAGGTCGGAGCCCTTGGGGTTGGTGCCTCAGAATTGGAAGGATTGGTGTCCTTGGAGTTGGTGCTCCTAAACACAAGGTTGGTGCCTTGAGAAGATAGGA
Organism: Pinus tabuliformis; assembly: GCA_031772625.1. NCBI lineage: Eukaryota > Viridiplantae > Streptophyta > Pinopsida > Pinales > Pinaceae > Pinus > Pinus tabuliformis. Next base: position 514,317,993 of record CM062805.1, on the reverse strand, counting down.
TTGGTGCCATAGAGGTTGGAACCTCACAAAAGACCAAGTTGGTGCTTGGCAACAGGTTGGAGCCTGTGAGATTGAAGATCGATGTCTTCATCAAGGGTTGGAGCCCTATATATATTATACCTAATTTATTGTAAAGATTATATTAATAAAATCATTTATTCCTATTGTTCATTTTGTGTTCTAAATATAAATGATTTAACTAGTAAAAATAACAATTGAAAAGGAATATCAATTCACCCCCCCTCAGTATTTCCAACAATTTTGATTTCTTCTTTTTTCTATTAAATTTATGATAACTATTGTCATATGTATTTTCAGCCATTAAAAACCATTGTTTACTTAACCCTAGCTTGCCTCCTTCAAAGACTTTTCTCCTTTTATCCTATCAATCAAACGTTATTTTCTCAAAATACTATATGCCATTATATGCCTTAAAAAAGTGTACTTGAACTCTAGGCAACTTTTACCTCAACGTTTCCAAGCTTGGCCAATACCTTTCCCTTCAAATATTAGACCTTGCATCACCATTAGGCCCCCTTATCTTGGTTGTGATTTTTTGTACAGAAGCCTTCCTTGAGGGTATAATATCCACCACTAAATAGCTAGAGAGCCTCCCATGAGGTGACAGTAGTTGTTGATCTCTTGTTGCATTAAAACCTAGGGTGCCTATTGAGGCGTTGCAACTTGTATAAAATAACTTATTTAAACATTTAGTACTCAATCCAATTCACAACTATCTGATTGTTTTCACAGTGCTTGGGGTTGGGGTGATGGAAGCACTGAACTTGAATGGGTCCTCGAAACCCACATACAATATGTAAAAGTTGAGATTATCCAAAGAAAGAACCAGAAAAATAACCACAAGAATTATCCTTTTAAAACGTTGTATTTTTTATTTTCTTGACATGGAGGGTGCTTTTTGTAATTTTACCATTGAAAATCCAATATCTAAATCACTAGAAATCCAAAATGAAACCCATCATACAAAACCCATGTTTTGAGTTGCGACTTGTACAAAAAATCAAAATGCATGTTTTGAGCTGCAACTTGTACAAAAAATCAAAACCCATGTTTTGAGCTGCGACTTGTACAAAAAATCAAAACCCATGTTTTGAGTTGCAACTTGTACAAAGAACCAAAACCCATGTTTTGAGCTGCAACTTGTACAAAAATTTAGATTCAATGCATTCCAAAAAAAAGCGAATGGGGAAAATGGCCATATTGTTCAATCATCAATGTCCATGATTGTCAAAACTGAAGGCTCTGTGCTTGGATTATCCCTAAAACCTTCCCAAAACATCCTTGAAATATGCCAAAAGCATCCCTAAAATTTGTCCAGAACATCCTTGAAATTTGTCCGGAACGTATTTGGGATAGCTAGCAAGTCCCCAACAGCTTGGGGACGTTTCCTAAGGGTCCAAAAGCCCCTAGAACGCGGGGACACAGGGTACGTGAGCATTTTTTGGGGGGACGGGTCCCTGTGCAACATAGGTTTTTCCAAAAATAGACTTTGGAAAGAAATCATATTAGGTGCACCTTTCGAACAACCACTTAAAGAGGACTTCTTATTCTGCATGCTAGACACAATCCTATGCAAAAGACCTTCTGATGCTATAAAATCAACAAACTTGTCATCGCAAAAATCCTCCACAACAAAAAACATACTAGGTATACTAGCATGCACAAACATAGATATTATTTGTCATGACATGAATATGGAACTACTAAATGAATATTTGATTTGTATGACCAATGCCACATGGGTGGAAATTTAGATAATTTACATCAAATCCCCAAAACCATAAAGGAGTAATTGCTAGACCCTCCACATTTTTAATAGGAAATGTCTCAAGTGTGTGGGGAAGGCACATTCCCCACATCCTCAAGGACATCTCAATCAAAACGAGGAGATCTCCCTACATTCCACAAGTGCTTGGGATAACAAGAGATAGGGGGCATGTCCACGAGGCCAGGAATAAATCTTGTTAGCTCTACAAGTTGTGCATTAAGATGGTGAAAGCTCCAAAGTCCAAACCATGTTGCACAATCCGAGTAGCACTTGGAAAGGAAAGGTCACCCACTATCACTTCCGCAACCTCCCTTGTCTATTCAGACCGACTTTGAGGGGGTATCCCCTACAAATCACTGGGGTTTAGACAATATGAAGCAAAGTGATATCACAAATAACCCTAGAGACCGAAATGGTTTTTTAATGTAATAAAGAAAATGAAGGTGATGGAAGGGTATGAAGACCAATGCCAATATTTAAGGGCAATAAGTAGGGGCATGATCACAACCACTTCTTTGCTAGCTCTTCCTTTAGGATCGAATGGGTGAGGAGTTGGGGGTCAAACTATCTCACTCAAGCCAGTCTAGGCTAACCCACAGGGAACTCAACTTCACTAGGAGGACCTACTCATTTGAGAAGCCACAACCATTGTCCTAACAATTGTCACCAATATCCCACAAATTCGATTGAAAATTCTGCCTAAAAGGGATTGTCCAACACTTGAAAATGTGTATTCTTGGTGAGAACTAAGGGTGAGATGAAGACCCTTGAAGCTTAGACCTCCCCTTCCCAGTGACTGTCACTCACTGGATCGATAAAGCAATTTAATGATGACAGATTTATACCTGCAAGATTAGTCTAACCAGCCTAGATCGATATTAACTCTGGATCTACCAAGTGCAGAGAGGGATCAAATATTTTTGCATCTTAAGATATTCGCATCTCAACAGATTTGATTCCTCTCAGCCCTTAGTAGATCCGAAATCAAGATGGATCTAGGTTGGTTTAAGCAATACCATGGGTTCTCGTAAACCTGGAAATCAAAAACCATCAGTCGCTTGACCAAGTCAAGTTTACCTTAACTACCTAACAAAAATTAATTAAAAAAAATAACAAAAAAAAATTATTTTAACATGGGGTTATTTTTATTTTTATTCCAAATTTACCTTAACCACTCAACAAAAATTGATTAATAAAATTAATAAGGTAGAATTTTTATTTTAACATAGGGTTATTTTTATTTTATTTTATTTTGACCAAGTCAAACATAACAATACAGGCCAACATCTCTTACATAATGGGTTGGAGAGCACTAAAATTTTTATTTATTTTCTTACTTTTAATTACATTATTTCTCTAAAGTTGATATAAAATTATGTTAGTTTACATGGACTTCACATGAACATTGGAATATTTTTTTCCTAGTTAAGATTGAGAGTGAAATATTTTCATCACATCTCCTTCATAATGGGTTTTAATATCAGCAAGTCGAAATCCATCTTAACTTTGGATCTACCAAGCGTGGAGAGGAATCAATCTCTTTTCATTGTAAAAGAGGTTTGCATCTCAAGGGATTTACTCATTCTCGGCGCTTGGTAGATCCAGAGTTATGATGAATCTACGCTAGTTTTATTATTAATTATAATTATTAATATAATTATTATTTTTTATTTTTTATTTTATTTTATTTTATTTTTAGTTTTAGTTTTATGTAATTTGACCAAGTCTAAATGTTTTATTGATAATTATAATTATTAATTTTTTATTTTTTTATTTTGTTTTATTTTATTTTGACCGAGTCAAAATTTTTATGGGACATTTCAACATCTCCCCCATACGTTTTTACTTTTAGAATTTATTTTAAAAAGTTAGAAAATAAAATTAAAATAAAATATTTTCAATTTGAAATGAGATATGGTTTTTGTACATGTGGTATTGATAAGCCATGGTATTGGCCCATGATATTGTAACAAAGCCTATTTACAAGTTAATAATATCCATGGTAAAATGAGGGTGAATATACATGGTTAATAATATTGTTATATTGTAAGCTTATTAGAAGTATTAAGTTTTTATGTGCCTATTAATTAAATTTAAATATGGTTAGGGAATCATTATTTTACACCACCATATCTCCCCCATACCTTTTTATTTTTAGATTTAAATTTAAAAATGTTATAACTTGTAAATTAAATTAAAATAAAATATTTAAATTGTTGACATAAAATCTATCTTACATTACGCCTAACGCCTACACCCCCATACTGGGTTGTAGAACGCCTCTTGATGCAATTAAATCACAAATTATAGGAAAGAAATAAGAAGAAGCATAGAAAAATCAACCTGAAACAACACCCATAAACCAATAAAAATTTTATTAGTCCCCAAGGAGAAGAACACTCCCACTCTCCAACCATGATTTACAAATGATGAAATGCCTCTCTTTATAGGAGGAGGCTTTAACTCCTATACAATAAAATATTATTTAGCCTCATAGACCAAGTCCAAAAAGGCCAAATCTAGCTACTTTTAGAAACTAATTAAAAGTAAAATAAAACTGGTTTTGCCACATCTACAATGGTTACTCTTACGAGGCTCCACATTTTTTAAAATAATACTTTTAACTCCCCATGCCCTTTTGAAAAAATTACCTTGACAATTAAATAATACCCCAATTGCTCAATGACTTGGTTGCTCTAATGAATTCCCCCAAAATAAATTAGTGGCCCCAAAATGGCGCAACGTATTCGATTTGGGCCCCAACGTCCCCTTTACGAGGTGCCACTCCTTGCATTATTAATCAAATATTTTGGCTCCTGGTCAAATTGCTTGATAACTTTCATACAACGACTAGAAGAATGGCTCAAGGATTGGTGGTATGGCTCTCCGATCCTTGGAAAAGATGTGGCCGAAACGCCCCCAACCAAACTTCTTGCTTGATCCAGTGCCTTGACACGCAATTATCTCTGGTCTGTGCTTGGTGAGCTCCATATTTCAAGCATGTAAAGAAGTTATTTTGGCTAGGGTTTACCAGGCCTAGTTCGAGACGGAAGGCAAGCATTTTGCAGATCCCTCGAAAGGGCGAGAGTATTCTCCATGATTTGTGCGCTTTCTCCAAAGCTTCTGCAGCATCCTAAAAATGCAACTGTCGCTTCCCAATTTGTTTGTTGAGATACCAATTTTTTCAAAAGCTTCCTGTAAATCACGTGGGATCTCATATCCCTTATGTTGCATCCAATTAACAGAAAGAATATTGCGATTAAAATTCGAACTTCCTTCTAGATTTATAATCCTCTCTAAAATGTCCATAAAGTAGTATGGGGGATTAACACAATTAAGAAATATAATTCCAAGGCTATAAAAGTATTCTTCAACTTCGTCGACAAGTCCATGATGCATAATGCCTCCATCAACAAGATTAAATCATTAAATCATCTAGTATCTTGAATAACCCATAACTTGGTTGATGAAGTACCATGCATATGGTTTCTCCTGCTAAAGCTTCTCAGCGAAGGGCCTTCAATAGGAATGGTGAAGAAGTGTTGTCTAAACTAGATGTCGGTTCATCTAAGAAAAAGAATATGGTTCCAATACTAGCTCAAGCCCAACACTTACTCGTTTTCTCTGTCCTCCAGAGATCCCTCACTGTTCAATTGTACCAATTAAGGAATCTTGTACAGATTGCAACCCCAAAGCTTCAATGACACGTTCAACAGCTAAAACTTTGTCTTCTCTTAACAAGAACCATTTGGTGTTGAACAAAAGATCCTTGTCTACAGTGAAATTTCCATGTATGATATCATCTTCTGTCGTAAAGCCAATAATGTATTGATGTTGATTTTCCATTAATAAATACTGAACCTGTCACAACAAAACCCATAGCCTGGCCTACTAAAGCAATAGAAGCATGGTGGATATCATATAGGTAGCTTGTTTTTCGGACATACATTCTATTTTTATGGATGATCCTCAAGGAAAATCACCTTCAGGCTTCAGCAACCGATGACAACGGAAATTTTGACACATCATTTGAGAGGAAAGTACCATGAGCCAACATCTTGTGTTTTTCTAAGGGCTCACTAGATTGGTTGCATGAAAGTGTACGACTTAATTGTCTTTGATGTTCTTTTCCCCTTAGCTTTGCAGCTTCTCTCACTAATATCCATCTCTCACGTGCTTACTCCTAGTACCCAGTGAAGGGAAAGGGAACCATTATGTTCTAGCTCAAGTCAAAAGGAATGTTGGAAGTGAAGGATGTGTTATTTGTAGTATGTACAAGCACTGAAGAAAAATCGCTCTCAGTCTTAGTGATGGAGGACAGAGGATATGAGGTTATGTTCAAGAATGGGCAGGAGCTTATTTGTCCAAAGGATATTATCCCAGCCACAATAGTGGCCATCAAGGCTAGAGATGGTAACTTATATAGCTTGAAGGGAAAACATATTCAACCTTCGATACATGACAATAACAATCTATGTGAGTTATGGCACAAGCAGATGGGACACTTGCACTAAAGAGCATTGACAAACCTAAGGGAGATTGTCACTAGTCCCCCAAATTTCAGTGTTGATTAGCAAGGCATGTGCAAAGGGTGTGCACTTGGCAAGAATGCCAAGGCTACATTTCCAAGCGGCATGTAGCTCCAAGTATATCTTGGATTTCATTCATTCAGATGTGTGTGGACCAATGTTGATGGCATCAGTACAAGAAGTAGTGTACTATGTCACATTGATTAATGACTATTTAAGGAAAACTTGGATCTTCCTCATGAAGACCAAGGATGAGGTATTTAGTCAATTCCAGTGGTTCAAGGCTAGGGTGGACAACCAAATAGGCAAGAAGCTCAAATGACTTCAAGGAGGCAGAGATCAAGAGGGAGATGACAGTCTCATACAACCCTCAGTAGAATGGGGTTGCAGAGACGATCAATCCATCATATATTATGCCAAGCCAATGATACATGATTAAGAGTTGCCTATGTTTCTTTCAACAGAGGCAAGTAACATTGTAGTATATGTGCAAAACAAAAGTCCTGACAAGATATTGGAGGACATGACTCCGAAGAAAGCACTCTCCCCAGAGATAAGACACTTGGGGATCTTTGGTTGTCCAATAAGCATCCATGTTCCTATGGAGAAGAGGACGAAGCCTTCAGGAGATCTCTGATGGATATGGTGAGACCTCAAAATCTCATAAGATATTCATACTAGCACAGAGAAAGATAGTTGTGAGCACGGATGTTAGGTTCAAGGATGATGTGGCATCTAGGAAGTCTATGAGTTGCCACTAACAGTGACAAAGACAAGGAGTAGGAGGCTCTGAATGTAGAACAACAACCAAAGACTTCCAATTCAAGGAGTCAACCTTCAACTAGGGAGGAGTCAGTAGCTCCTTCCAATACTGTGAGAAGGCCCATGTGGTTTGAGTAGACATTGAGTGATGCTCAGGGAGCATGTGGAAACACCTAGGAGAACAATGAGGGAGAGCAGACCTCCAAAGAGATTTCAAAACTACATGGCACTACAGGCTAACATCAATGAGGAGGCAGCAAACCAAGAAATTTGGAGGAAAGCCATCGTGAAGAATAATGCATGAGACATTATGCTAGGACCAAAGGGAACTCAATTCCAAGTGGCTCTTGGAAAAGTACCTTTGTTGCTAAGAGGGAGTGTTGATGATAATAGCATCAAAAAGGTACTTTCACACAAGTCTAAGTGTATAGAAGTGTGGAAGTCGTCCAGATGTGCCCTTAACGTTAGCGATTACATTAATTAAAGTAATTATTAAAGTAACTTACTTTATAAGAAAAAGTGAGTTAATATAATGAAATGCAAAGGTTATTTGCATTAGTGAATTAGATGAATCTCAACCATTGATCTCAAATGAAGTTGAGATCTAATATCAATCATCAATCACGTTGGAGATTAGGGTTGTGGATTCGATCAAGAAATCAAACTTCTAAAAGGAAGGCTAGGCTAAGGGAGAAGACACATCTAGTGAGAGAAAGTGAGATCTCAGTGATTGTTGATGGAGGACATTCATTCAAGTGTAAGAGTCTGAGGGAGGAGAACAAGGGACAGCAAGGGAGAACGATCCAAATCAGCCAGCAAGATCAATGTACATGTCTTGATGGTTTGTTCAACTGAATATTTTCCAGCTTTTTGTTGTTTGTAATTTTCCTTAGAGGGCCTCCAAAGAGATTTCAAAACTACATGGCACTACAGGCTAACATCACTGAGGAGGCAGCAAACCAGGAAGTTTGGAGGAAAGCCATGGTTAAGAATAATGCATGAGACATTATGTTAGGACCAAAGGGAACTCCAATTCCAAGTGGCTCTTGGAGAAGTACCTTTGTCGCTAAGAGGGAGTGTTGATGATAATAGCATAAGAAAGGTACTTTCACACAAGTCCAAGTGTATAGAAGTGTGGAAGTCGTCCAGATGTACCCTTAACGTTAGCGATTACATTAATTAAAGGAATTATTAAAGTAACTTACTTTATAAGAAAAAGTGAGTTAATATAATGAGATGTAAAGGTTATTTGCATTAGTGAATTAAATGAATCTCAACCATTGATCTCAAATGAAGTTGAGATCTAATATCAATCATCAATCACGTTGGAGATTAGGGTTGTGGATTCAATCAAGAAATCAAACTTCTAAAAGGAAGGCTAGGCTAAGGGAGAAGACACATCTAGTGAGAGAAAGATAGTGACATCTCAGTCACTGGTGATGGAGGACATTCATTCAAGTGTAAGAATCTGAGGAAGGAGAACAAGGGGCAGCAAGGGAGAATGATCCAAATCAACCAGCAAATCAAAGTATAGGTTTTGATGGTTTGTTCAGCTGAATATTTTCCAGCTTTTTGTTGTTTGTAATTTTCCTTAGAGGGCCATTCTCCTAGGAAGGGAGCCCTCATATGCTGAAGATCTATTAATGAAACAGAAAATTTGAAGGGCATAAATTTATGTGTGCATGTCTATGAAATTAGTGTTATTTTTTTGATTCCGCTATAATCTTTTTATTTACATGTTAAAATTCCAGCATTGCTTTATTTAGTCAATCTGTAGTAATAATTAATTTACAGCAAGGTAATTACTAGAGAATGAATTGTAGGTAGCTATGGTTAGAAATTAACATGGCATCAGAGCTTTGCCTCTGAGGAACCTATTTCTGAAGTATTGCACAAAAGTACAGAAGCCAGAAATCCACAAAAGCCATGGTGGCAGCAAAATCAGTCCATCTGGAGGGAGGCTGTACCGGTGACTTGACTGCCAGTTGTATGCATGAGGGAGATGAGTGAAGGCTCTTAGTTGTGTTCAAGCTCTCAAAATGTATTCGAGCTTCCTTCTCAAGGGTGCTCTCTCGGGTGTGCCTTTGTTGGGTGTATATACACCAACATCCATGCTGTATTTGAGCTTTCCTAGTTGTGTTTGAGCTCCCTGAGATATATGAAGCTCAGTCTCCCTACCCACTTTGCAGCTAAAATGGACTTTATTAGAGTTGGGTACTCCTAGCTCTTCTCTCTTATAGGATGTTCTTCACAACCCTTCTTCAGATGGGTACGTCAATCGCACAACACTTCCAGTAGATGTGCATAATTATTGTGTTATGTTTTCCTGCCCTCCACTGGATGAGCAAGTCAGTGGCACTATTTTCTAAAATATGAGCAATTTGGTGGAACCAATATTTCAACAAATGAGAAGCTCGATGATCACAACCCTTTATTTGACGTGCAACTTGTTGGAAAATCCATTAGGGCAGCATTTTAATTCATATTTTCCTTAGTTGACAGTTATTTGTGACATTATGTTCATCTTCTTAATTATGCTCATGTTCTTATCATCAAATAAATGCCAAAACAATAGAGATCACATGAACACAAGATATAGGCTCCAAGCCAAGGCAAAACCCTTCCAAGGGGAAACTCAGAAAGAATTTCTCTTCTTATAGATTCAACTTCAAGGAGACTTCCAAGAACAAACCCTCGACCAGGGCTCCCACCAAGAACCAAGCCGGCTAGCCCACCTTCCTTTTGCAAAACAAGACAAGGCTCTTCCAAGGATAGCGAAGCAACATTCCTTCAAGATAATGGTTCTTCTAGCCTTTCCGTCCTTACTCAAGCAATCTACAACTTTCTCTGCAATTCCAGACCCTAGAAACCCGAGGGTACTCACATGTGTGTGCAATAAAGGACAGATTTCAAACTTCTGATTTCTTATAGGGCTTCTTCCTTCCTTCGTTGGCCTTCTCCTTGCTTTTCTAAGACTTTCACACTCCTTTCCAATTGCAAATCGAACTTAAGGATGTATGCTTGATGTATTTTTAAGGAGGTCAAAGTTCCTCCTTTATATAGCCTTCCAACTAGGTCTTTAAGCCCTCTCTAGGCCGACTATAGCTGGCTGGCCGACTTGTTCTTGGGAGCCCTCTAGACACTTCCAAATACAAAATAAATTATTTTTCTTGATACAAGTGCCCACAAGGGTCTTTTACAAAGTGACAATCATTGTCTCATGACAAACCCTAGGAGCATTCAATGGATGCTTAACCTAATGACAAAATGACTTGAGCATGAAACCCATGCTCCAAAAATAATTTTCTTTTTAATTCTTTACATCATTTTCTTTCTCCAAATAAGATTTACATCATTACATGAGTCAAATGACAATTATGAAGATTGAAACTAGTTACATTCTTCAACACTCCCTCTTAACTAGGGAGGTATTCATAATTGTCCAACCGGTACAAGGACAGTACTCCCATTGAAAAGTTCTCATAAGAAGAGTCGGATTGATAAGCCAACTGTAAGCATCAACATTATGATCAACCAACACTATCTTTGAGGCCTAACTAGACAAACTCTACTTCATTCAAGAGCATTATGCTAGAAGGCTTTGCATGTGATATCGCACTACCTCTACAAGGCACATACCCCATCCGGATGTCCACAAAGTATGTCCTTTTAGGACTATTCTTATCTTGGATTCTTGGCCTTGAATCCTCAAAGAATATCGGTCCTCTTTGCCCACTCTTATCTTGGATACCTATCACGTCCTCAAAGAGTGTCAGTCCCTTTCCTTTCTTGGATGTTCTATCCTCAAGGAAACCACAGATGCTTATCCAATCCTCTACCATTCTCTCTCCAAGGCCTTCACTTAGACTTACAGTCAATGTTCCACCAAGACTCCGGTGCGGGGAGACGCGGGTGCGGGGAGACGCACAGGGGGGACGTGTGGGAGTACCCTCAAATTTTAGGGAAATTTCGGGGGTGCGGGGAGTCGTCGAGGTATATATATATATATATATATAAAATTCAAGTTGATATTCATTGTTCATTGTTCAATAATGAAAGCATAAAAATATTAAATAGACAATTGAAATTTGAGTCATTGATCCATCCTCATCATTCATTTTAATACATACATCATTCATATGACATACTCAAGTGACAAGTCTCATTATTGAATTAATTATTATTCATACATACCATGAGATTCGAAAAACAAAAATAAAAATCAATAATAAAATATTCAAATACATTGATCGATAACTCATTCAAATCAGCATTGGATGGAAATGGAAATGACTTTGGGCTGAAATGAAGTGAGCTTTTAACTTTAAGTTTTGCCTTTCATGTCTTTTAGGTTTAGGCTTTTAAGTTTTAGTTATTTAGTTTTAATTTTAATTTTTTTTTTAGACTTTTAAGTTTTAGTTATTTAGTTTTAATTTTAGTTAAAAAAAAATTAATGGTTTTGATTTTTTATTTTGAATTTTTTTATTTTTAAGTCTTATTAGACAAATTTAAAGGGGGATGCCCAGGGGCACCCTTTTTGGGGAGTCTAGACTCCCACACTGAAGGGGGACGCCCAGAAGCACCCTTTTTGGGGAGTCTAGACTCCCACACTAAAGGGGGACGCCCAGAAGCACCCTTTTTGGGGAGTCGTGGGGAGTCGAGACTCCCACACTGGGGAAACGCACCCCCTTGCTTCTCCCCAAGACTCCCCAAAAAGGGTGCGTGGGGAAACGCACCCCCAAGAGACTCCCCGTCCCGGGTGCGTGGGGTGCGAGGGGTGCGCGCACCCAACCCTGGGGGACGCGTCCCCGTGGAACACTGCTTACAGTTGTTAGTCCTGGTCAAGTGCTTGACACCTGAAGCAGAGAATGCAAATGTGATGTCCAACATCACTCCCTCTCAACCAGAGAGGATATCCCTATTCTCCTTTTAACTTGAGAATAGATCCTTGCTCCTATACAAGGAGCCTCCTTTACTTCCCCTCAAACCTAGAGGTGATTCCTGACTTTCTTTCTAATTGGGAAGTCATATCCACAAGTTTTCTAGTATCAATTCTCAGTTCTTCATAGCTGCCCACTCTTATCTTGGATACCTATCACGTCCTCAAAGGGTGTCAATCCCTTTCCTTTCTTGGATGTTCTATCCTCAAGGAAACCACAAATTCTTATCCAATCCTCTACCATTCTCTCTCCAAGGCCTTCACTTAGACTTATGGTTGTTAGTCCTGGTCAAGTGCTTGACACATGAAGCAAAGAATGCACATGTGATGTCCAACATCACTCCCTCTCAACCAAAGAGGATATCCCTATTCTCCTTTTAACTTGAGAATAGATCCTTGCTCCTATACAAGGAGCCTCGTTTACTTCCCCTCAAATCTAGAGGTGATTCCTGACTTTCTTTCTAAATGGGAAGTCATATCCACAAGCTTTCTAGTATCAACTCTCAGTTCTTCATAGTTGCCTGGCTCCCTCTTTTCTCTGCATCTCATCGTATCGAGCCTGCTTCCTTTCGAGGTATCATGGAGCCATCTTCTTTAATCTTGTGACAGGTTCCAAGTCATTAATCTTGCACATCACTTTCAACTTGTCAATTTCAATGAAGGCATTATATTGAGCCTTCCCAAGTTTCCAGTTGATCATAGCTTCCTCAAGAAAGTGATTTCCTTTGACCTTTAGCTAGTCTCCTCGCACTACTACATTTCAATCCCAAGATGAGTGCATCTTGACTTCATAGTTGCCAAGTACCAAATATTGAGCTTCCCTCAACATTCTCCATACATTCCATTCATAAAGTTGAACTTGCCTCAACTGTCATCTTGCAACATTCTTCCAGGTAGCAAAACAATATGTTAACCAGATAATCGACAATAAATATTAACATCAGACTTACTTCATTGTGACAACTTTCTCATCATCAACATCTTCAAGGTCCATCTCCTTACGATTATTCCTTTGTGCATCAAAGTGCCCAAGGATCGAACTTGATTACCAAGTTACCATTATCTTCCAGATATTATACTAGATGTTGATCACTAATATATGCATATATTCTGGCAAGAAAGTCTTAATATTCTTATCCATTCAGAGTAAGTCATATTCATCTTCTTAGGCATCATATAACCAAATGAAAGATTCACTATGCATAACTTATGACTAACTTTTCTTCCAGGATTATATGAATCCTACCCAAAAGTTACTTCAAACATGCATTCTTAATCTTTCACACAATCATCTATCTAAATGTATTCAACAATGAGCCTGCAACCTGACCAACTGCATTGTTTCATCCTTTCCAGAGTATTGTTTCCATATGATTGGAAATACTAATCTTGTCATAATGCCTTTTCCAAGAACCTCCAAAGTGATGGTTCTTATAGGATCTTGAGGATCCACCTTGGCAACATGACTACCTCTAACATAATGTTAGACAATTTATGGATGAACATTATGCAAGATGGTTCCCAAGCTTTTCATTTTCAAAAGACTAGATGATTTCTTCCAAGCAATTCAAACAAGTAGACTCTCAATATGATACTATCACCTGCTTCTATCCATGATGCCATACTAAAAACAAGATTTCACAATGATACATGCTTACTCCTATGATGACCTTGTTAGCATCAAAGTCTTCAGGGTCCTTACAGTTCCCTCCTTCCATCATGCTTATCATTAACAAGCACAACGACTACTTTGCTAGTCCATCCTTCTCATTTTGCTTCCTTCAATATGAGCCCGCAACATTCACTGACAAGTACAACCAAGCAAAATACAATTACAAGAGCATGATAATGACCTAGGGTTTCATAGTTTTCATAGAGGGTATTCTCTTAAGATTCTCAGACACAAACCCTAAATTCCTTTGATATTTATTTTGGAAACATCAACCCTAGGGTTTTGATGTCATATCCTAGAATTCAATTCCACCCTCGCTCAAGATTACCACATACCCTAGATAATCTGCAAACCCTAAAAGCCAAGAGTTAGGGTTTCTATGAGGGAAAAACCCAATTAGAGTTAGGGTTTTCTAATCCAATCCTCATCTAGGGTTTACAATCTTAGATACCCACAAACCTTCAACAAAGTGAAGTCTAAAAACCATAGATTTTTACCAATCACAATATGCAACAAAACCCTAATATACTCCATATCGTTATGCAGACCCTCTATGTATTTATGCATAAAACAGTTATACATACCTTTTTCCTCCATGATTACTAGAAGCTACTATAAGGCCTTCTTCAAGATCTCAAAATCCTGATCCAAGGTATTTTCACTTTCATATGATGCCCTTGATTATGGAATCAAGCTCATACCATCATACTTCAACTTCAGCTACTGCAAAAACCTTGAAACTAGGTTAATTATGCCTCTTCAACATTCAGTCTAGTATCCTCTAACAAGGTATCTTGTCTCACTGGCCTACTAGTCCATTGTAGGCTAAGTCACCTGACACGGGGATTCGGGACACGTAGGATTCGGGATTCGTGGTGTCGGATTCGGGACACGCTGACCCCCGGAACAGGACACGTTAGGACACGTTATATATTATTTTATTAAAATATATATATATATATATATAATATAATATATATTTAAAATATATATATATATATATATATATATATATTAAAAATTAGATATTATCATATTTCTTACACAAATTTTAATTAATGATACAAATTTATTGATTTCAAACATAGATCTTCATCTATAGCTATTAGCATGCATAGTACATACAAAATTCAAATAAATGTCAGTGGTACTGGTCACATAAATGATAAATCTATTAAAAATTTAAATCATGATTCATAATTCATAACTGAAAGACAACTTACAACTACAAGATAGTAAGATAAACACACTAACAACTGTAGTTTTCTCATTAAGTCATCAAATCAAAATGTGTTACATAGGTAGTGTTGGTGCAATGCCAATGGCAAATAGAAATAGAAAATATAAAACAACTACAGGTATACAAGCCTCAAGGCATCAATCAGCATCAGAATCAGCGTCACTGTCCCCATCATCATGGTCCCCACTGCTCTCCTCTACATCCTCCTCCTCCCCTGTATCCATAGTCGCCTTTGCATCTGCTGGTATGGAGGCTGACCCCTCTAAGTCATCAAATCTAACAGGCTCTAGCACTGGATCATTGAGATCCATGTTGGCCAATGCCAACTCAACAATGGTGTCCAGACCCATATCATCAGGAACAGTGTTACTTGGGAGCGGGAGCGAAAGCGGGGAGCGAGAGCGAAAACGGGAGCGGGAGCGACATATTCAGAAGCTCTTGGTTTGGTGCTCTTGATTAAATACGAGTTCCATACCCTAATACATGACAAAATTCAATGGAAACATTGCAATCCCCCAATCCTAAAATCCTGAAAAACTGATAAGTCTGCTGGATTTTGAATGAAATCTAAAATTCTACTTTCTCCATATGAAATCCAATGAGGCCGGAACCACTCTCAAACATCCTGAGTCATTTCATGGTAATGTTAAAAATTTAAGTAAAAGGATGAAAATGAAGATTAAGGAGAATGTCACTTTTACTTTAAGAATTTAACATTACCATGAATAGCATATCAATACTAGGGCCTAGACTTGATTATGAAGCTGCCAAAATGCTCTACTCCTTGCTGCAACAACACAAATCACTTTCCAAATGAAAATATTAATGAGCAAACACGCCCTTTTCATACCCGCGCTGAGCTTAGCGAGTCCTGGAAACCGGACACGTGTCCTAAAATCGCGACACGCCCCTGAAAATCGCGACACGCCCTCGGACACGACGTGTCCGAAACGGACACGACGTGTCCTGTGATTTGGACACGAATCCGGACCGAATCGTGTCGGATTCGCCGGATTCGGGATTCGCAGGGGGTTTAGGACGAATCCGGTTTCCTAGATTGTAGGTCTTCCAGATCAACCTTCTTGTTATTGTGCATAGATATAGAGACTTGGCCCTTGCTCCTAGTTCTACCATAAGCCTTATGACCCTCCTGTGCAGCAGATCTAAGGGTCTCGATCCTTACTAGATGCTCAAAATTTTACCGTGGTTGATCACTAGTATTGTTCCATAAATGTGTGCCCAAAACTCTCCAAAGAAATTAGGTTTAACTTCTTTTTATTTAGGTCTGGAGATGGTCCTCATTAACAGACCCTTTGCCATCCCAATGTTTGGCTTTTTCGACCCTCCAAGAAGACACTTACAAGACTCGGCCTGCAATTAGGGAAAAATCAAAATCTTTAAATCTGTTTCTTGAGAAAATTGATTTTTGACTTATGATTACAGGTCTTGTTCATCCTTGTAAATGTGAACAAGACCCTCGACCTATAATAGGTCTTCCTAATATACTTCATAGATTTTTCAGTGTCTTGGAACCCTTGGTCCTCTAGAATAGATGCTTCTTGGACCTCTTAAATGATGATCTTCCAACAACCAAAGAATCCTTAGGAATTCGACTTAATTCCAAAGAATTATACTCACTCCAATTTATATAATAGTGACCCAGAATTGGTTTGTTTAACTCGATCATTCTTCAACCCACCAATAGTCTTTTCTTCTTGGCTTTTTGGAGCAATGCAAGAACCCTTCCAGTCATCTTCCAGTTGCCTATACTCTTGAACTTAGCTCTGAAACAATGTTGGAAAATCCATTAAGGCAGCATATTAATTCATATTTTCCTTACTTGAGAGTTAGTTGTGACATTATGTTCATCTTCTTAATTATGCTTATGTTTTTAACATCAAATAAATGCCAAAACAATAGAGATCACATGGACACAAGATACAGGCTCCAAGCCAGGGGAAAACCCAGAAAGAACTTCTCTTCTTATAGAATCGACTTCCAAGGAGACTTCAAAGACCAAACCCTAGACTAGGGCTCCCACCAAGAACCAAGCCAGCCAACCTACCTTCCTTCTGCAAAACATGACAAGGGTCATCCAAGGATAGCGAAGCAACATTCCTTCAAGATAATGGTTCTTCTAGCCTTCTGTCCTTAAGCAATCTGCAACTTTCTTTGCAATTTTGGACCCTAGAAATCCTAGGGTGCTCTCACGTGTGGACAATAAAGGACAGATTTCAGACTTCTGATTTTTTCTAGGGCTTCTTCCTTCCTTCATTGGCCTTCTCCTTGCTTTTCTAAGACTTTCGCACTCCTTTCCACTTGCAAATCGAACTCAAGGATGTATGCTTGATGTATTTTCAAGGAAGTCCAGGTTCCTCCTTTTTATAGCCTTCCAAGTGGCTATTAAACCCACTCTAGGCCGACTTTAGCTGGCTGGGCAACTTGTTCTTGGGAGCCCTCTAGACAATTCCAAATACAAAATAAATTTTCTTTTTCTTGACACAAGTGCCCACAAGGACTTTTTACAAAGTGACAATGACTCTTGACTCATGACAAACCCTAGGAGCATTCAATGGATGCTTGACCTAATGACAATGAATTGAGCATGAAACCCATGCTCCAAAAATAATTTTCTTTTTAATTCTCTACATCATTTTCTTTCTCCAAAAAAGATTTACATCATTACATGGATCAAATGACAATTATGAAGACCGAAACTAGTTACATTCTTCAACACAACTCAAACTTGATTCCTATACGGGCAGCCTAGTATCATAGTCTCTCACATAATGAGTAGTTTACTGGCAGCATTATTCCAGAAGATTATTCGGTCCACTTGTATTGAAATGGACATCACAAACTCACTCTCTTTTCTTTCAGCTAAGGCTGACTCTTGTTGAGTTCGGTATGCCCCTCAGTTTTATATCCTCTCTCTCTTGTTATAGCACTTCTTTATCAGATTGACAGCTCAAAGATAATATTCGCACATATGATGAACCAGTTTAGTGGTGTAATTTCTTCAGGAGTTGAGCAGTCTAAGTTGCTGATGCCTGGGTGTTCATAAACCTTTCCACATTTGTATTGAGTTGGGTCATCACAAACCCAATCTGTCTTATTACAGCAATAACTGTCCCTCTATTGAGTTGGGTATGCTCACTCCTTTTGCAATTTTTATCTTTCTCCATTATCCCATACCCATACTAACAGGGGGTATTCAACTGATAGCATTATTTACTTATGGTTACTTGACATTATGGCTAACTGACCTCATTATTGTATTATTAAGTTATGGTTTAATATCCAACCTAGATAACATTATTTCAAATTATTCTAAGCGTCTAAGGCCAACCTAGACATTTACATGAGCCCATAACCCCCTTAAGGAGAAGGCACCCGAAACTCTTTATGTATAAATAGACAAATTGTAAGTGTTCTCTATCATCACTTTCGATGCATTAGTGATTAATAATTTAATTCTTTTGCCGCATCGCACCATATCTCTTCTTCTCTTGTTCACAGGTTCACTTCCTTTTGTGGGATATTTCTGTTCAAGATTTATGCTGGATTAGGGTTTGCTGAAATCTTCACAATTGATCCACAACCTCTTTATCATTCCAGGTTCCAATGTTAGGCTTCAAGTGACAGGCAATATATGTTGATATCAAAGCCCAAAGAAATCTGAGGAAAGAATGCTGTCAGACTCCAATGCTTCCACTGCCAAGGTTAAGGAAATGTCTCAGGTAAATTTTATTTGAAGGAAAGCTGCTTCCACTTGTCTTTAAAAGTGTACGTGTCAAAAAACCCCAAGTGTGCTACAGCTTGTATGTAAGTCTCAGCCTTAAACATTCAACAGATTGATCAGCAATCTGCGTATTGATATTTTGTTTCAAGAGAGTATCTGCAGCATAATTGAGATGGGTGCTACGATATTTTTAATATCTAGTAGAATAGATTCAGCTACTCAGCAATCACATGGATTACTTTATTTTGGCCACACTAGACAATGTTTTCCACACTTTTTCAGAGGGATTGCATATGTTTGATATTGGCTTACTCTTTTGAAGATGTTTAACCAAGGGTTTTCTTTGGAATGCAAATTTAGAAAAATATTAAAAACCTTCCTTCAAAACAATAGCTAAAATGTAGTAAATTTTAAGTATGTGAAAGGTCAAATGAATATCTCCAAAACTATCTATCACATCTCTCATCCATGAGTTACAGAAAAATACATATACACCTGTCACAGCGAGATGATGTACAACTAATTCATTTTATAGAATTCCGAGTGATAAGTGGCTCAGAAGATTGATGGTATTCATAAGTCATGCTAACTTCTGAATCCTTAGGTCCATATGTCTTGGTTCCCTGGAGAAGAGATCCCATCTCAATTCCTTGATCCATGAGGGTATGTTCGACAATAGGGGTAACTCAGGTTGCTGATTAGAATTCGGAGCTTAACAAGATACAGAGCTCAAAAGATCAAAGTTGTCTTATCTGAAGATCTACCCAATCAAAATAGTGTTTGTTTCCTCAAGAATCACTTGTCTGTTAAATCCGTGAAGGATACAAGAAACAGCAACATACTAACAGTGTTTTTCAATCAGAACCTCTCAACATTAAACTGAAAAAAGGAAAGCCATTATTTTATTTCAAAAAATCTTCACCCAACTGTGCCAATTCTTGGAAAATGCATACCTGTTTGTGCCACAGTACTCCATCTCTGCTATTTTCATTAGACCAGCACTGTTACAGAAAATTTATTCAGAAGTGAGGTGATACAATAAATTATTTTCCATTGGAAACACCACATCATTGCAAACATCTCTAATGTAAATGTAGGATCACAATATTTTCTTCAGATAGCTGGAAACAGACACAAGATTACCTTGTACATGATCAGAACCTATATACCAAGCTTACACTAACATGATATTGCCTCTAATTAAAAAGATCCATCTTTTTGGAATTCACCTAGAATGAAGGGAAGGAATTGAGACTTTCTGAATGACACTTCCAATAATAACAGCTTCCCGCAGATTGCATGTACGTGACTGCAGATTGAAAATAAATATCTCAATTAGACAGTGAAAGTGATAAAAACAGTTTTTACATTAAACCATGAATAAAAGGAACAGATAGTAAGGTCAAATTTGCAAGGAACGTTACTAATTTTTCTAGAAAAAAAGGTTCGCACTATCAGCATGCATTAAAGGATGATCATTTTATGAACGATAAACAATTTGATATGTTGACAGTTAAACACATTAAAACGTTGCAATGCATTAGTTTGTGTGCTAGGTGGGTTTGTACCTTAGGAGTCTTAGATGATAGATGATATATGAAGATCTAAACCTGTGTGCATTTAGTTAATGAGGAAAACGTTGCAATGAATTAGCTTGTGTGCTAGGTGGGTTTGTACCTTAGGAGTCTTAGATGATAGATGATATCTGAAGATCTAAACCTGTGTGCATTTAATTAATGAGGAAAAAAAAAGATGAATTGCTTGTATTTCCCATATGGAGTGAGGTGTATTACAGTGCAAGTGAAAATGTCTCAAGTACTAACTACAGTAAGCTTGGCATGAAGGCATCCCACCAAAGTTATTAAATTCATGAAGACTCCAAACTCCAAAGTCAGTTGGCCCGTATAAATAGGTACTTGTTTTCTCTTTGTGTGGCAATTCAATTGATCTGTATGGTGCAGGTTTCTCTCTCAGTTCTCCTTGTTATGCTGTAAATGGGCTTTCATCCTGCCAACAATGGTGTATCTAAACAATGCCAAAGCAGTTTTTGAAATTTGAGTAGTGAAGGCTCAGAAAATGTTGCCACCATTCCTCTGTGAGAGCATGTCTACTAGGAGCAGCAGAAGTGGGAAGGATTATTCTCTGCCCTGATGAAACAATAGAATTATCTTACTCATGCGGTTTAGGACGTAGATAAAATAATCATGCTGAAGCATCAACTCTTCTTCAGGGACTAATGCTTGCCAAGTAAAGGCATCTCTAGTCTTTCGATCATTGGGGATTCACAGCTCATTATTCACAGTTTAATCAAGGAAAGTCTCCCAAAAGACTTGGGCTTAAAGGCAATCTTTAAGAAGATTTGGAATATTGTAGAAACAAAAAAATTTATGAGTTTCATCTTATCTTAAGACAGCATAACTCTTTAACAGACTCCTTGGCAAACGCTGGCACCACATTGATGGAAACTAGGAAAATACTGAGAGGGGGGGAATGAATCAGTATTTAATAAATTTTAACAATCTTTAGCCAATTTCTTTAACAATGAGCAAAGCTATTTAAATATTCAGCAATTAACCATGAAATCAATACACATCAATATTATCAACATCATACACATAAGCATCACATAGAGACACTATATATATGTGGAAACCCATAAAGGGAGAAAACCACAAATCTTTTTGTTTTGATGTAAATGCAAGAACCAACTTCTTTTACATCATATTATGTAGGCACCAACCTACAAGAGGCTCAAACCTCTTTTTCTTTGCAAGCACCCACTTGCTGGAAGCACCAACTCCCATTGTTCACAGGGACCAACCCGCTGATATTTTCCTGGCACCTACCTGAAGGAGACACCAATCTCCTGATAAAATAAGATAAATATTTGTTCTCACAGGAATTTATGATCTTGTTTCAGCAGCACTCTCTCTGTTTTTAATCCTCTGCGCTTTTCTGTACAGCAGAACCAGCTTTCACCCAATCTCCTCCTACAGCCTTTGTTCTTGTCCCTCTGTTCTTTGAATGCTTCAGACTTTCAGCAATTAACAGGTTTTTCATTATCTTCTCATGCCAACTATCTCTCTCTGTCTCTCACATTGTTTATTTGATCAGAACAAGAGAAAAAATTCTTGATTTCAATTCCAAGGACCAGTTTATATTAATCTCCTCTCATCACTTCTGTCTTTTGGAATTCACATTTTTCAGGAATTAAAGGACTTCAACTTCATGATGTTCAAGATTCGCTAGTTTGTTCATTTCAGCAATTCGGAATCATGTCGTTTTTTAATTCGCTGGTCTCTGAAACACCATATCTGGTTCCTTGTCTTCTCGCAACATGAATAATTCATATTGACATTTATATTGTCTCCCTGTTTGCGTTCGGTGTTTTTACTATTGTTTTTAACTAGAAAAAACCTCGGGGAGGCCATATTCACATTAAGTGCCATTCTTTGTCTCCCCGCTAAAATCTTCGTCTAGCGGCTCACATCATCCACGATGCGCCCTTCATCAGTTCTTCCAAGCCACAAAAGCTTCTGGGTGGGATTTGAAGTTTTCTGTTAGGTGACAAACATATCTCTGTCTCCCAAGATCCGTCTACCTCACCACCACACTATTGTTAAGTTTTAACCCTCCACGAATCTCAAACTCTTCGTGGCATGTCAAGAAATTTGTCAATTGATGATGGATCGCTTTCTGTCTCCCACAGTACGTCAACCATGGTAAACTCCAAAATTTAAACCTCTAAGAACCTTTTTACTGGACCTCTGTGGCGCGATGACATGTCAACCACGTTGTGTTGTCATGCCAATCCGTCATCACACTCCCAAGTGTCACCCTGTGGGTGGTGTCACGTGTCACCCAGCAAAGGGCCACTTGGAGACCCGAAAGTGCCAAAACTACCTGCCATGTGTCATATGTACGGTGTGCCATGTGTCACCTATCGACCATGTGTTCTCTTATCACTGGGCCACGTCAATTTGTCTACCATGTGTGTTGCCATGTCACTCAACACACTGAGCACAATCCATAACCTTTGTGCATGTATAGAGCCCGATGTGATCTAGGCTATTGATCTTAGCTCATCTTTGTTTTAGGTTTATATCGACTACTAGATGCTCTTTTATCCTTCATGCATGTTGAGGTCCGACAATAGATATGGATAGTCCATTGCAAGCACACTTCATCCAAAAGAGGCGCTTCACTTGGCCACTTGTCATTTTCTTACTAAGCCCTGTTGGATAAAATAATGTGTCATTGACCAACTGGAATTCACCTGTCACATTATGAAAGGGAAAGGGGATTCGGGGTTCTACGTTTTCTCGACCAATTCCTTCGTTAATTAAAAATGCCTTGAAGCATGATTTCTATTTTTGTAAAGTCACTTCCAAATTGAGATGTGACTCACTATTTTTGGAAAGTCACTTCCAAACTGAGATGTGACTCACTATTTTTGGAAAGTCGTATTAGAATTATTAGAAATGAAATTTTATTATAGGTGGTTCAAACCAGTGTTGTTAAAATCGCGATAAAATCGCGATTTTATCGGAAAATCGCGATTTTTTCCTCTGCCCGATCAAATCGCGATTTTTATTCGTAAAAATCGCCACTTTTTTTTTATACCGATTTTTTGAAAAAATCGCGATTTTTTCGAAAAAATCGCGATTTTTAAGGAAAAAATCGTGGGGGCTTGGGACAGCTTAGTTTTATAACTTTTTTTGGGTTTTTTCATGCAATTTTTTTGAAAGAAACAAATAATTTTTGAGTGGGGCAACTTAATGATCAAGTCTATGCCCTAGTATGGATATGCTATTCATGGTAATGTTAAATTCTTAAAGTAAAAGTGACATTCTCCTTAATCTTCATTTTCATCCTTTTACTTAAATTTTTAACATTACCATGAAATGACTCAGGATGTTTGAGAGTGGTTCCAGCCTCATTGGATTTCATATGGAGAAAGTAGAATTTTAGATTTCATTTAAAATCCAGCAGACTTATCAGTTTTTCAGGATTTTAGGATTGGGAGATTGTAATGTTTCGAGGTGACACCATCCGCCCAGCCTACCCCTGCCACCAGTAGAGGACGTGGTCTACCTCCTATAGCTCCTACTTCTAGTTCTTCAGCTTCTAGAGCACGTCAGACTCCACTGCCATTTCCACCAGCACAGGCACCAGCTTCTACATCTAGAGGGAAAGAGAAAGCTGTGCCATTTTCTCGCAAGAGGGGCAGAGGAAATCAATAGGATTAGACTTTCATTTTATTGTATATGACATTATGACATGATGAGATACATTATCATATTTTTTGTTGATATTTTGAGGCTGAGTTGGACTTGGGACTCAGGACTTACTATTCAGGACATGATTCAATGTTATGTGTGATTTTAGCGCTAGAAATGATATTAAACATCTTATATATTAGTTTTTTTTATCATATTTATGTGTCAATGTATTTATTTTATGTTGTAGATGGTTTAGATATTAAAAAATTTGAAAAAAAAATGAAAAAAATTGAATATTTTTGTGCCAAACGCTTTTTTCCCGCTTTTTTCCGCTTTTTTCCCGCTTTTGTCGATTTTTTCCGCTTTTTTCCCGGCGCCGATTAAATCCCGATCGCGCTTTGTGCAACATTGGTTCAAACAGAACTAAAAGATATGATTTCTTCTAGGAGAAACTCATCTCTAAGATGCCAAATTTTAACACTCTCTCAGCTAGGGAGGAATTTCTTTCTGCATCAAAGATCTTTGCTTCTTATGATCTCTTTCATTCATCTCAGCTCAACTTTGTTCTGTAATATCTGTAACAATGAAGTCGCAATCTAAAGAAGAATCATCCACTTGACACAAATTTGGAAAGAAAAGGATCATCACATGTCACATAGACAAGGATTACACTCAAAAAAAATTCATCTCAAAAAATTAGGTGATAGAACACAGACATCACATAGACAAGAGTCAAACAAGTCACACAAACAAGAATCAAACACAACCAAGTGTCAAATGGTGGAACACATGCATCCTAGACAAGTCACACAGACAAGTCTCGCTACACCTATGGATAGATAGGTGGCTCTTCCCACGTCCCAGACTGTGGGTCGGATGCATGCTGAAGGCTACTCTTGTGGCACACACTACACAAGAGGTCCCTCATCATCAAGAGCTTTCTGACATCATTCCCTAATCCTGTGAGCTCTGACAGGCAGGAAAGGCAGCTCAGTGTTCTCAATCAGCTGCGACTGCTTCCTAGAAGGGTCATGTCCATAAGTCCAAGCTGCTCTCTAAAAACCAAGAACTTTCCTTTCGATAAAGGCTTGGTAAGAATGTAAGCTATCTGATCATTAGTGGAGATGTGGTGGAGCATCATTGCTCCTCTCTACAACATAATCCTGAATATAGTGATACTAGATCTCAATAAGCGTGGACTTGTCATGAAACACGAGATTTTCTGCAAGACGAATCCTGCTCTTATTGTCACAATATATAATTGTTGTGTCTGGAACTTGCTCAGATAATTCCCCAAAAAGCTTCCTCAAGAAAACTGCCTCACAGCTAGCCATGCTAGCAGCAATGTACTCAGCTTCAACTATACTCAATGCAACAGACTTCTGTTTTCTGCTCATCCAACAGATCGTGGCAGATCCCAAGCTAAAGTAGCACCCAAAAGTGCTCTTTCTATCAGCAAAGTTACCAACCCAATCAGAATCAGTATATCCATGAAGTCTTATACTTTTAGTAGTGTATTTCAATCCTAGATTGATAGTTCCATGCAAGTATCTAAGTACATGTTTTGCAGCAGTCCAGTTGGCATGAAAAGGATCAATCATATATTGACTTAAAGTGTTTATAGCAAAGAATATGCCAGGCCTAGCGTTTACCAAAAACATCAAAGCACCAATGAGTTGTATATACTCTGTGAGATTTGCCAGATTAAGTCCTGCAGATTTGCCACATAATTTCTTAAATTCATTTCCATAGGAGCATGCATGAAATTACATTCTACCCTAGCAAATATTTCAAGAAGTTTAACAACATATTTTCCTTGAGAAAGATAAATTTCACCAGTTCTTTACCAAACCTCTAGACCCAGAAAGTAATGCATCAAGCTAAGGTCTTTCATTTCAAATTCAGAAGTTAACTCCCTCTTACATTGGACGATAAGCGGTTCTCATCCTATCAAGAATAAATCATCAACATACAATACCAAAATCAAAGGCATATCTTGGACTGTCTTGAAGTAGAGGTTTGGGTTTGCACTGCTTCTTGTGAAACTAAGCTTTATCAAGTAGCTATCAATGCGAGCATACCAAGCTTTTGGAGCTTGCTTCAGCCCATATAAGGGTTTCTTCAATCTGCATACATTAATTTCCCTTTCATGCTCTTCAAAGCCTTGTGGTTGTTCCACAAATACTTCTTCTTTGAGGAAGCCATGCAAAAACGCAGTTTTCACGTCCATTTGGTGAAGAGTCCATACCTAACTAGCAACTAAGGCAACAACAGATCGAATTGTAGTATATCGAGCTATAGGTGTAAAAATCTCATCGTAATCTATTCCCTCTTTCTGAGAAAAACCTCTAGCTACAAATCTAGCCTTATATTTTTCAATACTACCATATGCACTATGTTTAATCTTAAACAACCATTTGGAAGTGATAACAAATTTACCTTGAGGTCTAGGAACCACTTCCCAAACATCATTCTAGATGATGGACTTGTACTCTCCAGTCATGGCATCTTTCTAGACTTGTTTTTTTGCATATTCTTCAAAGGTGCACGTTTCTACCTGAATGATGTTGCTCATGGCAGCAACATACCCTTGAAACCAACTTGGCTTCTTACTTTCTTTGAACGTTCCTCTTGGGGCAGCATGTTGTTCAACATCTTGCAAGGTATCTCACAACCATAGTGGTCTCTTTCTGGTAGGAGGATCATGTGGTGGAGGATCTAGAGGATCCATGGAACCCATTGGATTATCAACAAGCTCATTCTCAAGTTCCAATTCAAACTCACATATGACATATTTTTCATTAACAGCGTGTCTTTCAGCAATGATAGGAGGATGAGAGTCTCTTACTTTTCTAAGAGTTGCATCTTCATCAAATGTTACGTCTCTGCTAAAATTTATAGTTCTTTGACCAGGTACATAAGTTCTATAAGCTTTTGAATTATCACAATAACCAACAAACATACCTTTCTTACCTAAAGCTTCCAATTTGTTCCTTTTTTCTTTTGGCACATGGAAGTATACAGGACAGCCAAAGATTCTCAAATAACTCACCTCAGCCTTTTACCAGTGAAGACTTCTTCAAGAGTCGTATTGTTTAATGTCTGATGAGGAGTTCTATTTTGCACATAAACAGCGGTATTTGCAGCTTCTCCCCATAGAAACATTGGTAGTTTTGAATCATGCAGCGTGGCTCTGACTGCTTCCATAATGGTTCTATTCTTCCTCTCAGCCACACCATTTTGTTGTGGATTGTATGGCACAGTGGTTTCTTTCTTTATCCCAACATTTTTGCAAAGATCATTAAAATCCTTGGAGGTGAACTCCCCTCCATTATCAAATCTAACAGCTTTGATCAGCTTTCCAATTTGATTTTCAATCAAAACCTTGAAATCTTTAAACATGTCAAATGTTTCCCCTTTCTTTGTCAAAAAGAATATCCATGTCTTGTGAGCAAACTAATCAACAAAAATCATGAAATACAAATAACCACCAAAAGAAGTAACAAGCATAGGTCCACATAAATCATAATGTATGAGCTCAAGTACCTAACTAGTTTTTGTTTTGCTTGAAGAGAACGGTCCTTTTATATGCTTTCCACTTGCACATCCTGGACAAACTCCTTCATGATCCATTTTGATCTCAGGCATTTCATAAACCATCTTCCTTACATGAAGTAAGGCTTTGTAGTGTAGGTGAGCAAATCTTTTGTGCCATAGCTCACACTAAAGATCGGCATCATGGGTCAGCGCATGATGGGGTTTACCATTGACTTTGTAAAGCCCTTCACATCTTATCCAATAGTGAAGGCTTCTCTCATACTTGAGTTCAAAGGCCAAGTTATAATTTTTCCATTAATAAAAACAACTTTCATTCATTTATCTTGTAGAGAAGATACGGATACAAGATTCTTTTTCAAACCAAGTACATACAAAACTTCTTGCAGAAAAATAGATTTGCCATCATCTAACTGAAATGAAACTAAACCACAACCTTTAACTTCGTGAGTAGATTTATCTCCAAGGATAACATTTAAATTAGTGCCCCTCACAACTAGATTAGAGAGTGCTTCTTTGTAACCAAT
This sequence comes from Pinus tabuliformis, assembly GCA_031772625.1. Classification (NCBI taxonomy): domain Eukaryota; kingdom Viridiplantae; phylum Streptophyta; class Pinopsida; order Pinales; family Pinaceae; genus Pinus; species Pinus tabuliformis. The sequence goes on along the minus strand of CM062805.1, from coordinate 514,290,016 downwards.
AAAATGTTTGGAAGCACCACTATCAACTAACCAGCTATCAATGAATCTGCAAAAGAAGAACTGGCAAGGCAGAAATAAGAAACTATTTTGATTGAGTTTCAGTTGCATTATTTATATACCTTGGATTTCTTGTTTTCTTATAATGGTCTTTTCTTTAATTTTCAAAAGTGTTTTTGCTATAATCATATTTGTTTTTGAATCTAGGTGTTATTCTTCTTTCTTTATAGTCACAAGAAAAGTGACCATGTTTTTGACAGTTAAAGCATCTAACTTTTTGACATGTCTATATTCCCTTTACTTGATTTGAAAGCAAATTTCTTTTTATTACCTTTCTTTCTCTTGTCATGGGTTGAAAATGTTGTAGGTTTTCCTTCTTCATGATGTGAAATTCTCCCTTTGGAGATCATTATGGCCTCCTCTCAGATACACTTTCCAAGGAGCTCATCAAATGTGGAAATAGTGTTGATATTGTTGATGGTGGTGATAAAAATCTCCCAAACAAGAGGAAGGCCTCCAAGTGCAATCAACATCATTTCTTTGTCGGGTGAAACTTCACCAACTATTGACAGTTGATTCATGATTTTGGTCATTCTTAAGAAGTATACTTAAACTGTCTCTCCTCTATTCATCTTGATGTCCTTCAGTTGATTATTCGAGACAATAATCTGGTTCAAGTTACTAATCGCAAACATGTTCACTAGTTTGTCATAAATTTCCTTAGCTTTCTTCAAAGCAGAAACATAAGTAATGAGATGATCCCTAAGAGAATCAAGGATAATTTTTCTAGCTTTGATTATACACTTTTTATGTTTGGATTTGACCGCAGCACTTGCAATTTATGGTGGATCAACTACTGTGCCATCCACATACTCTAGAACTTCGTGTTCTTTAACACTGATATCTACCCTTTCTTTCTATGCACCAAAGTTTGAAGCATCATTTAGCTTCTCCTCTATCTTGAAGTAAAACGATGTGAACTTAATCAGAAAACTATGGCAGCAAGTGGGATCTCTTCAAGTGGTCTCTGATCTCCTTAGACTTGTCTTCACCAAGGTTCTGATACCATGTTAAAATCTGAAAGTTCTATGCAGAAATTTAAAAATTATTTGCGGAATCTTAAAAGTTATATGCATAACACTGAATGTACTTCCAGAAAATTGAATGTTCTATGTTGTTACAATTACTTCGAATGCAGATTTCTTCTTCACAACCTTTCAGATCAACAACTGTAGATAGAACATAAACTTAAGGATCATATGAAGACAGCCAAGCACAAATATGAGACACTGAGAGTTAGGTCCAATGACCAAGGCAAAACCCAAATAATTCTTCTTCTATTAGATTTCTTCAATTGTTCAATAGAGTACAGAGAGAGAATGAGAATGAATAAAGTCACCAATGCCTAATCAACTTGCAGTTGAAGCGTTCTTGTTCTTTGCTTGAAGATCTTCTCCTTCTTTTGATCAAATCTTGTCCTTCACACTTGCTCCAGCTCTTCCCTTGCTCTTACTCTTCACTTTCTCTCACACTTCTCTTACACACACTCAACACTAGCTCTCCTTCTTCACAATGAACATGCTACTCTCAACTCTCACTTGCTCTTACTTAAATAGATGAGAAAGGAGAGGAGTTACAAAAGGAATTCATGACTTGAGCCAACAATAAGATAATCGAATTCCATGAGGGAGGAGTTACTTAAAGAGAAGTGTAACTCATCCCAAGAATAAAGAATGAGGTACACATGTCTTGAGGAGTTACAATTCGAATTAGGGAGAGAGAGGGTTACACTTAGACATGAGAGAATATTTAGTGAAAGTTACAAATCGAATTGAATGAGGGAGTTACAAGTGCATTTAATAAGGAGTTACACTTTTGCCATACATTGAATTAGTGAGGGAGAGTTACATTCTCTTAAGTGTGGAGTTACCATTTTATTCCAAAAGATAGGTTCAATTTGCCAAGTAAGAGATTCTCAATTTAATTTATTGATTTCGTGAGAGAATTCATTTTTATTAAACCATTAAAGGTGAATGACTTTAGACTATTTTTTAAATAACAGTATCATAATAATAATAATAATACTAGCAAGGATAAAAATATTAATTCTCGACTTGTATAATCATGATTGATTTGATTTTAAAATGGATTTCATATGTCGAGATCATCCTTGATCATTTAGACATAACTTCCTATTTTTGGAAAGTCACTTCCAAATTGAGATGTGACTTACTATTTTTGGAAAGTCATATTAGAATTATTAGAAATGAAATTTTATTATAGGTGGTTCAAATAGAACTGAAAGATATGATTTCTTCTAGGAGAAATTCATCCCTAAGCTGCCAAATTTTAACATCCAGTTGTACCCATCTCGGGAACTTCCAGAATTTTCAACATTTTGTGCAACTTAGCTATTATATGGCTTAAAATTTTGTATGTTTGTTTGTAATTGATAGAATCTATATTCTAGATTATTGATGCTCGAATGATTAATCATTAATGTCCTGTGGATACCATTTCTATCTTCAATGATGTACAAATAAGCATGTTTTCAAACATTCTGCAACTAATTTGGCATTCTAGATGTTTTATTATATATATATATAAACACCGCCGAAGGGTTTTGGAAAATCACACTCCCAATGCTCATGCTCTCAAGAACACTCCCACTCCACTCTTGCTCCATGCAACCTTGGATATAACAAGCAACCATGTAGCCTTCAATTACTAGTATTATATATAGTTAAGGTTCATGATAACATTTTTGGAATTCATCTAGGAATTGTATGTATTCAAGGTAGATAAACAAACTTTAATGAATCTCTATCGTATTTTTTGTAGCTCAAAATAATAGCACAAGTTCAAGAATCTTTATCAATGTAGCTAATTTGGCAATCATGATTCACTAACACAGTTAATAGCTTCAATCAAACAGCCAAAATAACCAAAGCATGGACCAAAATTTATGAATCAATGCAAGTGTCATTCTAGCTGCTTGCACCTACCAGTACACCTCAAATATCTTCAAACCCAAGAAGAATGAAGGAGAAGGCTGGTGTTTAACAAAAACAATAAGCACTAAAAGCGGCATACTTGTACAAGCATTCCCCTTTTGATATTCAGTGGGTTATTTAAAAATATTTTTCTTTGGGAACCATAGGACAAAACATAGCAACAATGTCTGCATGCTGAATTCATGTGACCGTACTATGAAATAAATCAGAATATGCAAATCCAATTTCTTTTGTGGACCACAACATTAACCAATTAGAACAAACTACAATGTTCTGTACATGAAAGAAACATCATTTCCTCTCGAACAAAGTAGCCACATTTGCTTTAAAAAAAAATTACATATGTTTGTTTGAATTTCTCGGAGAAAAAGGGTATTCACTTCTTTTTTTAAACAATGGTTTGGATAGGGAAACAATTGTTGAATGCTGTGACGGACATTGCCAACATATATCGTTAGCATCATGCCCACTACCACACCACATATTAAACTAAAAACAAAAACAATAAGCAATAAAAGGGGCATACTTGTACAAGCATTCCCCTTTTGATATTCAATGGGTTATTTAAAAATATTTTTCTTCGGGAACCATAGGACAAAACATAGCAACAATGTCTGCATGCTGAATTCATGTGACCGTACTATGAAATAAATCAGAATATGCAAATCCAATTTCTTTTGTGGACCACAACATTAAACAATTAGAACAAACTACAATGTTCTGTACATGAAAGAAAACCACTACAATCCATAAAACATAAAACATCAAAATGGTTAAAGACATAATGAACATCATTTCCTCTCGAACAAAGTAGCCACATTTGCTTTAAAAAAAAAAATTAAATACGTTTGTTTGACTTTCTCGGAGAAAAAGGGTATTCACTTCTTTTTTAAAACAATGGTTCGGATAGGGAAACAATTGTTGAATGCTGTGACTGACATTGCCAACATATACTGTTAACATCATGCCCACCACCACACCACATATTAAAGTTTTAAATTAAAAACAGACCTATATATAACTTGCAAGTTATGACCAGTTTGACATAACCAAGCCTGATACAGTCAGAAGCATAGAATGCATTCAACTGGAAGGCACGAAACAAGGAGAAGAAAGGAGTAGGGAACTCGGAAACAAATGGAACTGACAACTTTGTAACGAGTTTTAAAAATTTTGGAACTTAAGTCTTGTATGTTCTGATTTTTGAAACTTTTAGTGTATTTACATTTTCAAAAATATTTCTCGGAATTTAATACATTACAAGAAAAATTTGTCCTAAATGAATCCACACTGTTCAAACTCTACACAGCCCAATTTCATATATAAGAGATTCTTTGCAAAACATTTGACACATACCTGACAGAGAGGCAAGAGAATGCCTTTAAAGAAGGCTGGTGGCTTATACAATGATTTTTTCAAGGCTTGGTACAATGCAAAATGAAGTCGCTTATTTTTATTGATGTCTTCCCTAAGTCGTGGAAGTAGGACAAGGTTGCAGAAGCGCTGAGCCATCTTTGCATTTAGATTAGATACAAAAATACGCGTTACTTGGTACATTGCATTTGGTGACCATTTCTCTGGTTCTGTGAGATATAACACCTCCTCCCAGAGAGACAGCGATGGCACAACCTTCAAAGCCTTTGGAACTTTACCAGCAGTGTATCGACTAAGCAGCTTACCCACTCTGTGATTGCCAAAATGTTTCTTTGTTATTAATAATGACAACTGGAAATCAAAAGAATATATATACATGGCAGACAGAATGTTTCATTGAAAAGCTGACGCCCAAAATCATAAATAATAACAATTTAGTCAATGGAAAATTTACATTACCCTTTATAAACATCAACAATTCCATTATCCAGTGGGGGAATGGGTCGTTCTTCTGCAAAATATCAAAATACTGGTTGAGTAGCTGAATGTGTTCCTATATATCAGGTATTAACATATTTATCAGAGCAGGTAAGAAACAAGCAAATGTTCAGCAAAAAGTGACCAGCTTCCTAATGATTTAAGGCACAGACTATGTCCAAGAAAGTTATACCATAAAATATTACTGTTTAAAAGAGAAAAATACATAGGAACTACAGAAACTAACTCCATGCTCAAAATTGTCCAATTGATAATATGTTTGAATCACATATTTCTGTCATGCATCCACTTCTACTTCCCATGATGCTTTTCCTTATTTTTCAAAATTCTCTTCCCTTCTAACTGCACCCCTCTTTAAGGCAACCCTTTCTATCAATAGAATTATGACAGTAAGTTTTCAAATTTTCCTCTTTCGTCTTCTCATAATTTTCATCATACACGCTCTTCCTCTACCCCCATGTCTCTTTTATGATATATCACTTGTACCATTTTATATATATGTTACAACATTTTATTCTATTAGAAGAACAATTTCAAGAGTTTGTACAGCTCAATGATTCACTTCATTTTGTTTGCAGACCTAAGGCCTGAATCAAAATAGCTACCAGAAGTAACTTGTTTGAAGACTTCAACAACAAAAATCTTTTATGGTAGTTCAGCAGGCTTGCAGGCGTCCGTTCTAAAAACCCATTGTGTGCTAATACATATGCATACCTTTTGCAGTGATGAAAACACAAATTCTTATGAAAATTCAAATGAAACTTGTTAAGATATTTAGACGGTAATGGAGCCTCTTGCAGTGAGTTTAGACTAGAGAATTAGCAGCCTGATTAGGTTTACCACAGTGGAGCTTAAAAGGTCAGCACTGTGGCAGGTTACCCTGCACAAATGAATGTGAATACCAAATAGCATGTGCAGCATGTTGATAAAGAAGTTTGCTCTGTTATGGCTTCAAAAGGCTTACCCAACAGCACACCTTAGTTACCAAAAACAGCATGTAGGACCACATAATGCAAGTGATGCAAATTTCAAACAACTTCTAATGCATTGTATGTCCCATTTTTATATTTGACACTAGAAATGCATTCCACATCCCACTAGAAATGCATTTTTTTCTAGAAATGCATTTTTTTCCGACGAAATATCTGGGCAGATCCACCCAAAGGGATCACATCCCACCGGCTTATTAGCAAAGCCCAACCCCGAGGGTGTCAAGGAGATTTGACCCCGTGACCTCTATTAGCAAGGTTCTTTAGCAACAGGAACTCGACCAATTGAACTAACCCTCGGGGCTACTCTAGAAATGCATTCTGCAAAGAAGTTCAAAGATTTTTTTAAGAGAAATCAAGAAAAAAAAAACACAAAAATATTGGAAAGCGTTAATGAATACGGCCATTCCTAGGACAGTTGTTTGACAATGTGTTTGAAATCTTGTGGCCATTTCAAGACATTGCCATCATTGAAATTGAGGAATGAATTCCATGAAGAATGTGATAGATCATAGAACATATTACTGTTATATTCAATTTATTATATATTAACATCTTATGTTAGCGTAGGAAAGTGTTTAACATAAGATGCTTCATCAAGCATTTAAATGTTAATCCAAATGTCTTCTCATTGATGAAAGAACTCTCCACTGATAACTAATTATGCCCAAGGATGAGGGAGGCCTTTGTTCGATATGCATTGTGATGCAGGTGGTTAGATGTCTGGAGGGTTCTTCTTCTCCTTCGCAGGTTTTGTTGCTGCACAGATTGCTTTGAGCCCGGTAACTTGGTAAAATCAAGGGTCCGTTTGTATTATGTGATATCTTACCTCCTCCACATAACTATCTGATCACAGACTTTTTTATTTTCAAGAGTATTTGTACAGCATGGAAGAAGGTGGCAGGTTTAGTTTGTTGGCATATGTCCAGCAGCTGTAGTGACCTAGGGCAATTTTCTTCTTGATTTGCCTAGGGTTTTCTGCATACAACTAGGGTTTCACAACAAAAAATTTCCTTTCCATTTAATAGTTCCAACAATAACGCAGCCCAATCAATTGATGTGAAAAACAATGTTGTGAAAATCGTGATCAGGATTAAATCGGCGCGGGGAACAAATAGGAAAAAATCGGAATTATCGGGAAAAAATCGGAATTATCGGGAAAAAATCGGGAAAAAATCGTTTGGTACAAAAATATTCATTTTTTCATTTTTTTTCAATTTTTTTAATATATAAACCATCTACAACATAAAATAAATACATTGACACATAAATATGATAAAAAAAACTAATATATAAGATGTTTAATATCATTTCTAGCGCTAAAATCACACATAACATTGAATCATGTCCTGAATAGTAAGTCCCGACTCCTGAGTCCCAACTCAGCCTCAAAATATCAACAAAAAATATGATAATGTATCTCATCATGTCATAATGTCATATACAATAAAATGAAAGTCTAATCCTATTGATTTCCTCTGCCCCTCTTGCGAGAAAATGCCACAGCTTTTCCTTTCCCTCTAGATGTAGATGCTCGTGCCCGTGCTGGTGGAAATGGCGGTGGAGTCTGATGTGCTCTAGAAGCTGAAGAACTAGAAGTAGGAGCTATAGGAGGTAGACCACGTCCTCTACTGGTGGCAGTGGTAGCCCGGGCAGGCGGTGTCACCTCCTCCTCCTGTTCCTCCTCCTCCTCCTCCTCCTCCTCCTCCTCCCCCTCCACTACATCCTGCACTAACCAATCATCAGCAGAATCCATGAGAGGCCTCTCGGCCTCAACCCTCCATGCAGCAGTGGTGTCAATCCCATCCAATGAGATGGCATCCACATCAGGTGTCCTCTCAAGTTGCCTCACCCACAATCGAAGATTGTAGTAGACGTAGACCATGTCATTAAGTCGTTGGGACTCCAACCTGTACAAAGATCATGAAATAATAATTAATAATTATAAAAAAATATTGTTTAATGAATTCAAAAATTTATTTGGAAATTTGCAATATTTTAAATGTTTTAGTGTTAACCTGTTGCGCTTCTTGTTGTGTATTTTTTCAAATACACTCCAGTTGCGCTCACATCCTGAGGAGCTGCATGTTTGGCTGAGGATGCGAATGGCAAGCTTTTGCAGAAGGGGTACCCTGCCACCATACATTTTCCACCATGCATCTACAACAAAATTACAAATAAAATTTTAAATAAACATAAGAAAAAAATGGAATTTGAAGAGACAATGAGATTTGAAACAAAGTTACAAACTAAAAAATACCTGGAATTTTAATCGTCCTATCAGTGATAGCCATCTCAAAGCCAAATGTGCCACCTGCCATCCTATATGTCTCAATTTGTTTAGAGATCTCTATATGTTGTTCTGTAGATCGCACCATCTTCTGGACACAGGATAAGAATCCATCCATGATCTCAGCATCAAAATCAAACTCACATGCATAAGAAAATGCAGGGTTCAGGAAAAGCCCAGCAGCATGAATGGGACGATGGAGTGTGTTGTTCCATCGCTCATCAATCACTCCCCATAGAAGGAGTTGTTTCTGAAACCCATCATCTCCCTTATCATCATAGTAGGCCTGAATGGCTTCATTGGCCCTGTCCATGGCTTCATACAAATAGCCCATTGCGGGCTTCTCACCATCAACCAACTGAAGAACCTTTACCAAAGGTTCAGTAACGGCGCACACCTCCTGCACTCCCGCCCAGAAGTCTTTTTGGTATGAAACTAGTCTGCATACGACCTCTCCTTCTGGTTTGCGGCTCATTGGCAAAGCACGCCACTCCTCTAAAAGAAACATTCTCTTCACATCCCACATAGAAATCAAGAGGGATTGAAGAGATATGAAACTAGTGGCAAACCGTGTAATGGCGGGGCGCACCAACTCTTTGTTGTTGGTGAATCTTTTCATCGAGCTAAGCATAGATGTATGATTATATATAAATTTTGTAATTCTTTTTGATGAGTCAACAATATCTTTGACAAAGGGAATTTTCCCTATGTCCTCTAACATCAAATCAATACAATGGGCAACACAAGGTGTCCAAAATAAAACAGGATGCCTGTCCATAAGCATCCTACCAACAACAACATAATTTGCAGCATTGTCCGTTATGACTTGGACAACATGTTGTTCACCCACCTCCAAAATAAATACATCCAGCAAATCACATAAAGTTCTTGCATCTTTGATTTGTGCAGTTACATCAACAGATTTGATAAACATAGTCCCCTTGGGACAACTAACCAAGAAGTTTTTAAGGGTTCTCCCCTTTTGGTCAGTCCAACCATCTGACATAACAATGCATCCTGTTTGTGCCCATGATGCCCTAAAATCCTCCAATCTTTGGGTGCAGTCACGCTTTTCATTTTGAAGAATCTGGCCTCTAAAATCATGATAAGAAGGGATTTTGTACCCCGGGCCAACACTGGCAATAGCATCAACAGTAGGTTGGAAAAATGGATTATTCCTTACAATGCTGAAAGGAATATCACTCCAGAGGAGAAATTTTGCCATCAACTTGTCAGCTTGTTCTTTCTCAGTTCTTTTTAGCATTGAACCGATAGATGGTTGTGAACCAGGTGTGGTTCGAGGAACAAAAAATGATGATGCCGCTACCGGATTGGCTGATGCTGCAGTAGAACCAGTGCCACTTGGCCCACTTCCTTCAGCTGACCTTTTTAGTTGCCTTTTGAGTTCTTCTTTGGCCTCTCTAGTCTGCTCTAAAGTTTCCAATGCTCTCATGGCTCTTTGGATAAGTTCAGGAGTTGTATTTTTACAAGGCCCCACATCATGTCCAGGGATTTGTGCAAGGTGAAACTTCAACCTGTACACCCCCCCGGACATCTCCTTTCCACACAACTTGCAACTCAAGTTTTGTCTATCATTCGGAGCATCAGGTACAGCGTATTCCCAGAAAGGATCCAATTTCCTTGGCATGTCTGTTTTTGAACTTTGAAGTTGCAAACATGAAGTCTTGAATGGTGTTTTGGTGCAGTTGTGAACTTATGGGAAAATAAGGATTAGGATTACAATTTAGCATTTACAAAATTACAAGTTACAAATTTACAAATTACAATTTAGTATTTTACTATTTTAATTTTTAATTTTTACATTGATGATTGTATCATTGTACAATGAAAATCCAAGTTACCCGTAACCCAACCTAAAACAACCATTCCAAAGTTCAAAGTTTCAAATACAAATTACCCAACCATTCCAAACCCAAATTACCCAACCAAATGGCAAAATGCCAAAAACAATGAAAAAAACATAAACAATGTTTAAAAAAAATGAAAACAAAAAAAAAATTGGTTCCCATAGTCATACCAAGTTACCCAACCCAAAACAATGAAGAAATACAAAAAAATCTTTAAAAACAATGAAAACAAAAGAAAAATGGTGCCCATACCAAGTTTCCCAACCAAAAACAATGTTTTTAAACAATGAAAACAAAAAAAAAATAATCTTCATGCCGTTTCTATGGAGAGATCGGTGGTCTCCTCTTGATTTTCTCCTCTAAGCACTTAGATTTGGCTAAAAACCCTCTTCAGCTTGGTCTCCAACAGCTTCTCCTCCCTCCGCGCGCGACTGTCCAAATGAGCGCATGAAAAACCCAAAAAAACGTTATAAAACCTTGCTGTCACGACCCCCGGCGATTTTTTAAGAAAAAATCGCGATTTTTTCGTTTTTATCGCGATTTTTCAGGAAAAATCGGCAAAAAAAATATTGGTGATTTTTTTGTTTATTTATCGCGATTTAATCGGCAGAGGGAAAAAAATCGCGATTTAATCGCGATTTTCACGACACTGGTGAAAACAGTGATTCATAAACACAATACTGTAATGCCTCCAGTAAAAGATCCAGAACAGGATTCAAATCCAACAAATTTAACAATGAGCAACTGTACTTGTCTGGCCATAAAATGTCGTCACGAAAATGTACTAATTATCACTGCTTGCAAGCCTGGAATGAATGACCTAAGGTTTTGAATAAGACGGGTCCTGCAAAAGCAGGCGTCTGCTGGAATGAAAGATGAATCCTGACTCCGGGTTTACCCATCCACCAACTATTAATCAAAATGCTCATCTGCAGCGCTAACGATATGTTTTGGAACCCCTACAGGATTCAACAAGACTGCTCAGTCTGCTTGTGTAACCTTCTGTTCAGTCTCGATTTGCCTCAGAGAGATAGCACGAGCCCCTATTCAGTACAATTTCACATGGATTTAGTTACAGGGGTAACACTCTGCCTTAGTGTATTTGATTTGTGGCTGCAGATGTTACCAGTTTCCTCAAAAATTTCAGGTTACAGGACTCAGGCACCGCTGTGGGTACCTCAGTGATGACATTCGCATGGATCCAAACCTCACACAGACGCATTTCACTTTCAGATTCTTCCTTTATTTCCACCTTACTTAACCTGTCTTAGCTTCAGAATTTGCCCCAGTCCTGGGTCGTAGAAACCCTTATTTCCAAACCTCAAAATGATTTGCATCCTGCTTCAGAAATTTAGGAACTCGTTCCTATTGTTCAGACAGATCGGCAGGGCTACAAAAAACAAAGACGAATTACCTTAGGATTTCCACAGAGTTTTGCTGCTTCCTTAGATTAACCTTAGACACAAACGTCCAGCCACAAGTTTATTTTGACGTTGAGCAAACGTTTAACCTCCTGCCACAGAGTGCCGCTGCACAGGGGGGTTAACCACAGATCTTTCGATCTGTTCAATACTCAACTCCAGAAAGTGTCGTCCAGTGCCAGATGAACAAATTTGCCTTGCCACATGATGCTTCGATCTGATCAGAAAATTACCACAGGGATATTCGTCTTGCCCAGAAGTATAGGTTGACCTGCCTCAGGATCTCCACAGGGTTTCACTGCTTCCTTGGATGAGAAGTTTCCTGTGGCCAGAACAAGAACACAAAGGCAGAAATACTTCGCTGCTTCCTCAGAGGGGTATTTCCTGTGCCAGAACAAGGAAGAGTGACTAGCTAGGGTGGGATCACCTCCACCAAATCTAGTCCAAAAGAAGAAATTGAGGTCTTAAACCCTTAGAGCCTCTAGCTCAACAAAACAGCGATCAAAATAAATCAATCCAAGTCATGCTTCAAATACATCTAAGCCTCTTCTATTTATAGATTTTTATGAGGGGGTTATGCCAAGCCCCAACTTAGGGTTTTTTTTTGCCCCAGCTGCCCCAAAACTTTGCCCAACATGGGATATTTTGGGGTTTTCCCCTTTATCAAGTACTATAACCTACAGGGATTTATAGGCTACTCCGTCGCTTGGGCTAATTTATGTTGAAAATAATAGCGAGAGACTGATTTCTTGATTTATGCCTTAATTCAAGGAGTCAAACTCGAGTTCCTTTTTGTGCATGCTCAAGTTCCTAAAATTTAAAAGTTTCCCTAAAAATTAGGAGTGCATGAGGCAGTTAACTGATGTGTTGAAATTGAAAGTCAAGTTCTTGATTTTCTAGTGTGAGTTAGTTTGGAAACTGAAAGAACAAGTGGAGTTAGCCTCCTAAATTTTAGGAGGAACTAGTTAACAAGTTGTGTTAACTGTTGTTAACTAGAAAAGCACCAGTTCGACTTTCCAAACATAGAACTCACTAATTTTAACCATTCGAATTGCCTTTAAAAGGAGGAACGAAGGCACAAGTTTAATCATTGTTTTGGTGAGCACGAGTTGGTGAGACCAAGCAATAGGAAGCACAAGTTTGTCCATGGAACTTGTGAGAGGAAGAGTGTGCAAGAGAAGCTCGCGCACAGGTTGGTAGAGGGCAGCTGTAAGATTCCAAACGAGGAAACTACCCAATTGACAACAAATTTCTGAGTTTTTTCAGTAAATATTTCAGCTAGAAATTTTGTCAAACATGTCACATGCAAACTGCTGTAGGTGTATCTGTTTGCTTTACAATGTGTTCTCAACTTCGTATGAACCCACAAATTTACCAAAACACATCTATATTTTTTATGACAGCTCACAAATTTATATATACTGGTACATTGATTTCATCACAACGAAAATAGCCATAACAGTCCCTTTATTTCATTACTGTGCAAATACATTGGAAAAACAATGGACTAGAAGAACCTGGTAATGTAGCTTCAGCAAAGATGCCTCCAACTTATCAGTTCCTTTCAGGGAAAACAACCATACATATCAGCCTTTAATTGGCCATGTCCAGCAGTGTTATTCACTCTAAAACTCATCCCAGTCATATGCAAATTGCACCAACAGCTTCCACGTTCAATCAGCGAGCAAGATGGGCTGATATTCAACTCGATTTGGTCTCTAGTCTTGGTCCAGACACATCCTTGCACAAACTGCAGCTACAGAACTTCTCTCAGTTTCAGCGTAAATTTGGCAATTGTTGACAGCCCTTGCACAAGGGTCTTTGACATCAGCAATACTCTTCAACTATGCCTTGAGATGGTACACAATCTCCTGAATGAGGTTACAGCAGTGAGGAATAATCCTTTGATTGTCTCTTTAATGCTCCAGAATTCGTGGCTATGCTCAGAAAGGAGATGTAGCCTCTTGAGGAATGATTTGATGCCCCAAACATGTGACACGGCCTGCCTGTAGCTTTGTATTACCTCCTACAGCACATACGCTCCCTCCTCTAAATAATATGCAGCCAAGAATTTAATCGATAGGCCTGGTTAAGCTTCTGAGTATGCTCCACGGACATTATCCTCAGTTTCACGACCAATATGCAGTCCCAGGCAACCAGGGAACTCATCCATGCAATAAAATAAGGGATAGCTGTGACTGGGTGTTCGAGTTGCCTTCCAGAAGATGTGAATTGAGCTACTGATGCCCTCTATCTGCTGCCACGAAATGAACAGCCACTATAAACCACAAACTCAGCCTCTATTTGGTCATGGAATTCGTTTCCCAAGGCTCAAGTTTCAGGCATTTCCTCCACCTGCAAAGGGAATATAGAAAATACCAATTAAGCTTCTAAAATCAACTAATAACACTAGAATACCTCGTTATTGCTCAGACATTTCGTTCCCCATTGAAGCTCTACGGTGAAATCTGAGTGATTTCACTCTCACATCTAGACTAGGGGGTCTCGTTGCAACACTGAAGTCTGCTATGGCAGCTAGGGTTCCAAAGCCCTCAACTTTCTCTTCCAACTCTCTCCAAGAGCTCTCTCTTCAAACTCACACAATGCACAAATGAGGAGAGTCTCCTCATTTTCTTTATTTAATGAGTTTAGGGTTGTCTTTTCACCTTCACCTTCCCCTTTTTTCTTTTCTTTTTGTTTTTTTATAACTCACTTACCTTTTCCCTCCAATTAAATATTTAAAAGCACTTTTCCTTTCTTTATTTAATAAAGTGACTTTTATAAACTAATTAAAGTCACTTTTAATGCCAGAAAATGCTTAATTCGCCTTTGTGGTCACACTGGCCACCCATAGCCCATTTTTATCATTCTTCCTTGTAGATCTTTTCACCCTAATTCCAACGAGCTATTACACTAAGGTGTTTCTCCAAGTAATCAGCCTGAAACAACACCTTAAGCATAAATAATTAAAATATGCCTGTTATTAACGCCATTTTACAGAAATCATCGAAACGCAACGGAACCAAGATCAAATTGTGCAAAATTGATCTTGATGATGAAATATGGTAAGTGATCCCAGTCAGACCCATAAAACTCCTCTAAAACCCTTTGGGCCCACCAATGGAGTAATCCTGCTCCTATGACCACGCTGACACAAGCTTTGGAAAACTCTCCTAACCACCTCGCCTAGTAATCCAAAATTTGGGGACATTACAGTCTCCCCTCCCCAAAATTGCTTGCCCTCAAGCAATGCCATCACATGTTGTCACTCCACAAGTTGATCCAAGTGAATACCAGGGTCCCAAACCATCCTAGTCATCGTGAAGCATCTCTCACTCCACTCACTCACCAATAAGGAATAGACACTAGAGGCCCTCTGCATACTACCAATAAGTAGAGCGTCTCGACAATGTGAAATCCCGACCAACTCCGCAAGAAGTTGCTCTACCAGAAAACCAATCTCGTGCACCTCATGAGTGAACTCCTGAAAGTACCTTCCAAAACCTACTAAAAAGGATCCTCGCCCATAGGAACTAACCACTACCACCTTTGATACCCCCAATGAATCACTGAGAAGTGAAACGCCCTCCGCCAAATTGAAGTCCAATGGAAGATCTGAGTGATCTTCCCCTGTAAAGACCAACTCACCCATAATGGTGGTTGAGTTGTCAAGTGTTGTAATGCCAAGGTCCCATGCTAATCCCAAAAGGAAATTGCCATGTTGTCGTTGCGCCACTCTGATCATAACTAACTGTTGCGGCGAAGCACTGCTAACTATTGGCGCCCATCCGTGCCCCATCACTAATCCCTGTATGCAACCAATAGATGGACACCATGTATCATGAATCAATCTGGTGCACGCTAAACTTCCCTGCTCCTGCCTAATCACACATCGGACTATGTTATCCTGTCTCCAGCGATGTACCCAATTACTGCCTGGAGCCCACATGCCTTCCTGTAAAAGAGGCCTACCATCCACTGTGCCCCATGCTCGTACAATGCCTCGAAATGTCCTACCAAAGCTATGTCATGCAACTCTCCTGATCATCTCCCTAACCGTGTACTCACGGGTGGGACATATGTTGCCTCTGCAATAAGTCACACCATCCCTAATCATGTATTTGTCAACTCGCGCTCCTACCATATGCCTCAGTTGGGAAGTCATTATCCTGTTCATGATGCAATCATACATTATGAGGATATCTTGTCTTAGAAATCAATAGCAAAGAATTGGGGAAACCACACTTAACATGGAATTGGTGAATGTAACTTGTTAAAATTGGCAACAAGGGCCAAACTCCATGTGGGTCATCTTATTCATGACTGATAATATTTTTATTAGATTCCTCTCGTCGAGAGGTGTAGGATTGATCTAAAGATCATTCGATTCCGATAAGTATTTATGGAGATATGAATTTATTTTGATTATGGAATAATTATCAAGTCGACCTACAACTCATGTAGGCTCAGAAGCCCAACAGTCGCATCTATTCAAACATCAACAGTTGTGTATAAATACAAGAGGTCTTTTCCTCATTTGCACTCACTCATCTCATCACATCTCTCTCTCTCTCTCTCCTACGCAGAAAAGAGGCTCTTCTCTACTACGCAGAAAAGAGACTCTCTCTCACACATGTGGAAGGAAGGACACAGTTTTAGGGCTGCAACTGCAAAACCAAAGTTTGACCAGTGTTGACCAGAAGACTCCCTCCTCAGAACTATGTTGTAGGTCCATCTGGATCTCCTCTGAAGGCCACATTTTTTGGTGGTGGAATCAAGCCAATCCGACGGTCGATTTGCGAGATATTGTTTGCCCTAGTTTGGGACTGATCTAGGGTTTGTTGCTGCTAATGTAAATCTGATTTATGTATTATTTCTCTCTGTTGGATTATTGAAGATAAAGGAAGATTTGATCAAAGGGTTTCCCCACATTGGGGTTTGTCCCTGGCTAGCCGCCACATCTTGTGTCTCTTGTCTTGGCTTATTTTCTGTCAATCGTTTAATGTTCTATCTGCACTTTACTTTATACACATGTGATTGCTAATCTGTGAATAATAATAAGAAAGATAAGTAAATTGTTATAAGCATAGAACATACCATAACTTAACATAACTCTTAGAGGTCTCCCTCCCATTTGGGAAACCTTCATTACTACTATAAGCAACAACAATAGCTTCCCTTCATTTCATGACCTTGTTGGAAAGCTCAACCAAGAAGAATTAAGGATAATATCTAGAGGAAGAATTCAAGGATAAAAGGAAGGAGAGCCCTCTGCCTATGTTGCTCAAGGAAAGAAAAAGAATGCCAAGAAAGGAAAGGGCAAGCCATCTAAATCTCGAAGACTTCCTCAATCTAATAGAGATTCCAAGGATTCAAGAAGGCGAGATAGAGATGTTGAGTGCTACAATTGTCATCGAAAGGGTCACTATGCTTGAGATTGTCCCGAAAAGAGGGATGCTCCAAGAAGAAACTCTTCAAGGTCCTACAACAATAATCATGGCTTCAACAACAAGAAGTCGTATGAAAGAAAAGACAATAGAAGAAGGAATGAAAGAAGAAGAGACTCTCCCGATGATCGTGAAAATAGCTATCATCCACCAAAGAGGTCTTAAAACTCCAAGTATGAAAGTAATGCTACTAATCAATCTGAGTATATTCTTATTTCCGCTAGGACGTCCAAGAGCTAGGAGTCGAGTTTGTGGAGGAGGATTGTCTCTGTTTGGGTACAGTTTCCTTGTGGGAGAGAGGCCACAGTTGTTTAAGGCTTGAAGTAGCCAGCGAGGAGGTTTGGAGGGTTGATTCAAGGTTGTTTACGACAGCAGATTCCTTGTTGACTTAGGCCGCAGTTCAGAAGAGAAGTATTTAGTCTTTTTATGCTAGTTTTGTGTCTTTGTTCAGGCCGCAGGAAAGGAGGTGCCACAGCAGCAGATTGGGTCACTTGTTTGAGGGGCCGTGAGGCCTAGGGAGGCTCTTCTCTTCAAGCCACAGTCAAAAGAAGGTACAGCGCAGGCGAACAGGGGCTTCTTCCTTGGTTTTGGGACTGTTTCATATTGTTTTTGTTACAAGGTTGTTGTAGGGTGCGTTGAGGAGGAGCATCAAGCCCTAGATCAATGGATGCCTAGAAGTGGACAACAAGGGAGCAGACCATTGGGAGAAGGATACACCGTGTTTAGAGCATTGGTTTAGGGTTGTTGGTGTGCCCTAACATGTCTTGTTGATGCGCAGAGGTTATTAGATCTTCAATTGGCAAGTCATCTTTATTGTACTCTCTCTCTCTCTGCTGAACATTTGATATTAATAAAAGAAGAATTGATAAAGGGTTTTCCCCATCTTGGGGTTTTTCCCTGGCTTGAGCCAATTACTGTGTTCTCTTGTCTTGGCTTGTCTTCTGCATTTATGTTGGA
The DNA here is from genome assembly GCA_031772625.1 of Pinus tabuliformis. NCBI lineage: Eukaryota > Viridiplantae > Streptophyta > Pinopsida > Pinales > Pinaceae > Pinus > Pinus tabuliformis. Next base: position 514,272,161 of record CM062805.1, on the reverse strand, counting down.
TGTTCTTTCATCAGTTACTGTTATAAGACAATGATTAATGTGATTGCTAATGGATTAATGGAATAAATAATGGGCTCATGAAGTAACTGACCTAAGCAAAGAACATGTTAATTCAAAATTTAACATGGTATCAGAGCTAGGTGAGGACAAGCCCAAGCAAGAAAGAATGCAATCACTAAGCAGCTTGTCTTCCTCCATCTCGAGTTTTGACCCTAATTCTGTGCTCCTCGCATCTCTGGATCAGTCAAGATTTGATAGGTTTATGGCATAATTTTGGGATTTCATTGGGATAAAACATTATTACAGAATTCAGTCAAGGAACAGAAGTTTGGATTAGTGGAAGATCTCAAAGAAGATATCTAAAGAAGGAATTCAGTGAAGAAGCATGAACCTAGTGACTAAGTAAAAGCACTTATACCTGGTTCCTGTGACCTGTATCTTGGCACGTCTGAAACAGTTTTTGTCCCTCTGTAATCTCTACATTTCGAACCTATGACTTTGGGGTCTCCTCTGTGGAATTTCGAACCTGTGACAGGGGGTAGACCTAAAGCTCGGACTGTGGCTTGGATGTAGTATTTAAGACCTGAGTTTTTGACCTTATTTGTAAGAGCAGACCTTGGATCAAGAGCATATTCTGATCAGTCTATTAAATGGCTTTGGAATAGTTCCTGTACAAAGTTTACACCAGTTTGAGAGTGGATATTTATGCACATTCTTCATGTCTTTTGAATCAGTCTTAAAGTTTCCTTTGAAGCAGGCCTAGATTAGATTTTTTAAGTGTCTCTGGTGCAAATGTTGTAGAATTCTTGGAAGTGATTTTAGAACAGATTTTGAAGAATTTTTACCAGCCTCTTAGAGTCTTACTAAAACAGGTATTTGTATTGCCATATTATCCTTGTAGCTATGCACTATTATTTGTAACAGGCAGTGTGGATTCCATCTTCAGTTGTCAAATTAGTGTGCAGCAGTATATGTCCTTGATACAGTGAAGGGTTTTTTATGCATCACTAACATTATACTGTAGTAGTAAGGTTCAGGTACAGCCATGAGGGTTTCATTTTTAAACAGTACATGAATGAGGGTTTCCAAGCTACAGAAGTACAGTGGCATCAGTATTGAACACTTGTGTTGAACATCATCCTCTGCATCAAAATAAGGGTAATTGGTCTATCCTTACTACACCTGCACCAAAGGATTAATAGCAGGTTTCAATTAGCTCAATGGTTATGTTTTGAGCAAGCTTACTTTCCCAATATTCAGAGGGAGATGTGTTTATTGATAACGTCTGTCCAACAGATAATGAACCTCTCATTTATCAATATAAGAGGTTGAACATTGAGCTTTGGAAGCTCCTGGGAACTTGGGGTACTTCTTGGAGCTATGAGCGACCATAGGGTGAGCGGTTCACCTTCCCCTGTGATACCCCATGATGGTTGACATGTGTGTAGGGTGAGTGGTTCACCTTCCCCTACGATTGATGACACGTGTGTAGGGTGAGTGGTTCACCTTCCCCTACGATTGATGACATGTGTGTAGGGTGAGCGGTTCACCTTCTCCTATGGCATCTGAGCAGGATGAGTGGTTCACCATCCCCTGCGGATACCCCAGTGAGAGATGAATATAGGCATTTGTCGATTGAACATGTGGACATGTCGGTGGGACATGGTTCATCCTTTTCCCACATGTAGGATGCTCATTCCCTACGATCGATGGTTGACATGCCAGTGGGACGTGGTTCATCCCTTCCCCAAGTGTAGGATCCTTCTTACCATTGTTGGTTGGCATGCATGTAGGATGTGGTTCATCCTTTCCCTACTATCGGTGGTTTGCATGCACATATGATATGGTTTATCCTTTCCCTACCTTGGTTGTGACCTAAGTAACCTAACATGGGGATTTGGGATTCATATGATACGAGGATTCAAGTGTCGGATTCGGACACGTTGACCCCCCAGAACAAGACATGTATATATATATATTAAAAATCAGATATTTCTTACACAAATTCTCATTAATGATACAAATTCATTGATTTCAAACATAGATCTTCATCTAGATGTTAGTTTTACTGTTTACAAAGTAACATTATAGCATGCATAGTACATACAAAATTCAAATACATGTCACAAATCATAAATGATAAATCAATGAATCATAAATTCTAAATTCATAAAGGATAAATCATAATACATATTCAATTCATCAATGATCCAATAGGAGAAAGACAAGATAGTAAAATAAAGACACTAACTGTTGTAGTTTTCTCATTAAGTCATCAAATCAAAATGTGTTACATAGGTAGTGCAATGCCAATGGCAAATAGAAATAGAAAATATAAAACAACCACAGGTATACAAGCCTGAAGGCAGTAGGTAGCCCATGACTCATGAGTCATCAGTCCTCATAGTCATCATCTGAATCAGCCACTGTTTTAAGAAACGGCCATTTCGAAACTGAAACGGCCGGGTTGATCCGAGCCACAGCCTCCAACTATGAAACGGCCTTTGGAACGGTCCGGCTGGCCGAGTCAGCCATGACTCGGGCCGAGTCACAACAAACCGCCCAACAACACGTATTACAGCGGATTTATAAAAGTTTAATGGATTTTTAAATGGTTTTTTGGTTGGTTTGGACTCCAAATAGGTATATGAATTTGCTAAATGATTTTTGGGGTCCATTCCCCCCCCCCAAAACCCTATTTAACACACCCAAGTGCTCTCATTCACTCACAGCAATCTTATGCATTTGAGTGAGAGTCTTCTTTGAGAGTTAGTGAGCAGTTCTTGAGCTTGTTTTGGAGCAGCAGTGAGGAGTCTTGGAGGAGCATTGTAGCTGGAGTGAGGAGCTTCTTGGGCAACCATTTGGAGCAGCATTGAGGAGCTGATTCTTGGAGAAAGCTTGAGGAGGCAGCTTGTGCCTGGAGGTATTTTTTTTCACCTCTATAAATCTGTTTTTGCTTAGTAAATTTTAGGTGCATATCTAGAAATCTTAGAGAGTGTTTTTGTCAAATAAATGAACATTGAATCAAGGTTTTTTTTTTTCATTTTCAGATTGTTTGCTTTCATTTCCTAGTCAAAAAATGGCACCTAGAGCAAGAGATCCTGCTTGGGCATATGTTGAAATGGTTGATAGTCAAATGCAATGCACATTTTGCCATAGGAAAATTAAGGAAGGTCCTGGGGACATTAATAGGCTGAAACAACACTTGGTAGGGATTAGAGGCCAAATTACCCCATGTACCTCACCAGAAATTGGGGAGATTAGGAAGAATTTGTTGGCCAGCTTTGAGAAATTTAAAGAAGATAAGGCTAGGCAAAGAGACATACAGGCTGAAATTGGGAGGAAGAGGGAGATACAAAAAATGATGGCTGCCAACCTCCATTATGATTTTGAGGGTTCTTCCTCTATCCCTCAAACTGATACATCCAACCCTTTCCGATATGTTCCTCCCTCTTTTGGTTCTGTTCAAGATAAGGGAAAGGGTAGAATGAAAAAGGGTGATGTGACTATCAAAAGTTATTTCACTCCCTCCTCTCCATCAGATGCACATGGTCCTGAAGTTAGTAAAACTCAAATACAGCCCACTTTAGATGACCATTGGAAGAAATAATTGAGGGAGACTGCTTGTGAGTACATAGCTAGATGGTGGTATGATGCTGATATCCCCTTTAATGCTGCTCGTTCACCATATTATGAGCCTATGTTTGATGCCATACATGCAGCTGGAAAAGGCTTCAAAGGCCCTACTATGCATGAGCTAAGGGGGTTTCGTTTGCAGAAAGAAATTCAATCCATTAATGAGTATTTGCAAGAGTTCAGGGACTCATGGGCAAGAACAGGGTGTACCATCATGTCAGATGGATGGACTGATCAAAGAAATCGTACCATCATAAACTTTCTTCTCTTCTGCCCACAGGGAACCATGTTTTTAAAATCAGTTGATGCATCTGATAAGGTAAAAGATGGCCACTTGTTGTTTCAGCTATTGGATCAGGTTGTTGAGGAGGTGGGGGTGGCTAATGTTGTTCAAATCATCACAGATAATGTCTCTAACTATGTTCTTGCTGGTAAACTGTTAGAGGAAAAACACAAGACCATCTTTTGGACCCCATGCGCTGCACATTGCATAGACCTCATGCTTGAGGATATTGGAAAATTAGATTGGGTCAAAAACACTATAGATCATGCCAAAAGCATAACAAAATTTATCTACAATCATACATTGGTTTTGAGCCTCATGAGGAAACACACTGGGGGCAAGGATATTATTAGGCCTGCCATCACTAGATTTGCTACACATTTTTTGACATTGCAATCTATGCTTTCCCAACATAGAAACTTGCAAAAGATGTTTTCCAGTGATGAATGGAATCAAAGCAATTGGTCTAACAAACCAGAAGGCAAAGAATTGAAAAGGAAAGTCCATGAAGAAACTTTTTGGAGAAAGGCAGCAGAGATTGTGAAGCTTGCTGAGCCATTAGTTAAGGTGTTGCGGTTGGTGGATGGGGAAAGGTTGGCTATGGGCTTCATTTATGAGGCTATGGATCAAGCAAAGGAGCAAATAAAGACGGTATACAAGGATAGAGTGGCAAAGTATGGGCCCATTTGGGCAATCATTGATGAAAGATGGAACAATCAACTCCATCGCCCTATACATGCAGCTGGGTATTTTTTGAACCCACGGTATCATTATAAAGCTAAGGAGTCAGGAGCTTTGAGGGGGGAGGTCAGAGATGGACTGGTTGATTGCATTGAACGCATGATCCCATTGGAGTCTGATCAGCTGGAGATACACCGACAGGCCAATATCTTCAGCAATGCAACAGGTACCTTTGGGAAGAACCTAGCAAAGATTGCAAGAGAAGCAGATGAGCCAGTTAAACAAAAATTTCAATTTTCAAATTCTTAATAGTTTTACTTTTTTTTTTTAAGTTTGTTAAATCGTTTATAATTTGAAAGTTAGATATAATTTGTAATTTTTTTGAGCTAACTCATTACACTCCTATGTTTTTTGCAGCACAATGGTGGGAGGCCTTTGGTGGCCATTGTCCTGAATTGCAAAGGTTTGCAATTCATATTTTGAGTCAAACTTGCAGTGCATCTGGGTGTGAGCGCAATTGGTCTGTCTTTGAGAGGATTCACACAAAGAAGAGAAACCGTTTCGATCAAAAACAGTTAAATGATCTAGTTTATGTCCAATACAACCTTCGGCTCAGACGAAACCATTTGCTGAACAAAAGACCTGATTCAGATCCCATTGTGTTGGAAGACATTGATCCAACATCAGATTGGGTAGTGGAGAGTCGTCCAGCAGAGTTTGATCCTGATGAGGATCTTGATGTAGATTTAGATATGGAGACATCAGTTGAACTTGAACATGTTGTTCAACTTCAGCCTGTTCAGTTGAATGCAGATCCCAATCCACCAGCCTCAGTCTCACAGCCAGCAAGGACTCCAGTTGTAGGTGCTTCCTCTGCTCAGCCACGACAGAAGCGCAGCCGCATATCTACTCTATCTCAGCTTGCATCTGCTGCAGTTGCACAGCCTGCTAGTGGTACCACTTCTACAGTTGCAGTTGGAGATGATGATGATGAGGAGGAGCCATGGGGCCCCCTGTCTGACTCTGATGATGATGATCCAGAGATTGATCGACATGATCTTGGCTCCTCTGACAGTAGCTACTAGCCAGTAGTACTGTAGTACTACTATACTAGTACTGGAGTCTGGTCACCATCACAGTTTACTTTTGTTGTAGAGGCCATTTCTAGCCTCCTTGGTTATGTGTTTTTTGTTTTGAGTCTTTGATCATGTATGACAGTTGACTATGTATTGCCATTGGGTACCATTTTGATATAATGGATTGGTTCATGAGCCTACTTTGATCATATGTTGTCTTCCATCTATATTATAATGCTGTGTGTTTGGAAACATGAATGAAAATCTTTAAAATTATGTTTAAAATCTTTAAAATTATGTTTTTTTATAAAAAAATAAATATTTAATGTATTTTTTACAACGACCGAGTCATTGAAATCGAGCCGGCCAAGTCATTACCGTTTCGGAGTCGGAGTCGGAGTCGATCCTCGGCCGAGTCGGAGTCGGAGTCGGAGTCTTAAAACTATGGAATCAGCATCAATGTCCTCATCATCATGGTCACCACTGATCTCGTCTGCATCCTCCTCCTCCCTTGTATCCATAGTCGTGTTTGCATCTGCTGGTGTGGAGAATGACCCCTCTACAATATCACCGTCATCAAATCTAACATGCTCTAGCATTGGATCATTGAGATCCATGTTGGCCAATGCCAACTCAACACTATTGTTCAGACCCATATCATCAGGAAAGACATCCCACATCTTTGTCTTTCCCTTCAACCACTCTTCCCTCTACCTGTAAATAAGACGAAGGTTGGTGTGCACATACACCATTGTCTCTGCCCTGGACTTCTCAAGCCTGCTTTTCTTCACACAGTACAAATTCCCATATGTGCTCCAATTCCTCTCGCAACAAGAGGATGAAGTCACCTAAGAGAAGAGCCTCATGGCTAATTACTGAAGAGGAGGGCTTGTTGCCCCATGATTTGCCCACCAAGAATAGGGCTTCTTAGCCCCTGTCTCTAATCACATCATATCCTGCAAATCGACCAATGCCAGTGGAAAACTCTGCAAAGGCATCCTCCACCTCATCAAGCAATGCTCTATCCTGAAAAACCCGCTTGAATGCATCTTTCCTCCCCTGTGAGATTTCACCATCCATGTGAGGAGGGAATATGCGGGAAGCTCCACCATTCAGCCACTCATGGTTGTAGTCTAAGTCACCAAGTTCGTATTCGAGTTCGAGTTCGACGACCTTGAAATTCGAATAAAGTTCAGTAACTAAAATTTTGCCGATAAATTTCGACATATAGAAATTCGAAGAAGAAAAAAAAAAAACAACAACAATTTAAAGTCAAATTCAAAGTCCATAATGCACATTGCAAAGACATAAGATTATTGCTCAAACATTTAAATCATTTCCACATAATTTCATAAACCATGAAAGTGAGTTGCAAATTCCAATAAAGAACCAAGTTCCAACTTCCATACATAGTAAACAACGTGAGAAATTCATCATAGACATTGGCAATTTGGCACCCATATCAAATTCAACAAAACCATGGGCCATATCAGATTTCATATATTGAAAAACAATCTGATAAAAAAGTATTCAAAATATATAAACTCGAAAGTTTAAAGTAGATTGGTAATTTTATAAAATTGTTCATGCAAAAATTAAACTAGAAAACTAAAACAGAAACACAAGTTTTATTCTTGATGTTCCTGTGGCCCACTTGTTATATCAAAAAGTTCTATATCATCAAGAGCAGGCGCTGTGAATCTGCTAGATGCTTCAGCATTAGATTCATCAATCAATTCCCTGTCAATGTCACTATCAATGTACAAATAAGCTTCATCCATTGATGCATTTGGAATAGGATCGATCCACAAAGTAGAGGAATTGGATGACTCTTTAGCCACATTTTTCAATGCCAACTGCAAGTTACTACAAACATAAAAAAGATCTTCTAATCTTCCATATAACGATCTATTTCTTTTCTTGGAATGAATGTGGTCAAAGGAACTCCAATTCATTTCACATGTTGATGCACTTGATCCCTGGCTTAAGATACGAATTGCAAAATTTTGCAATTCTGATGCCCCTAAACCATAAAATTCCCACCATATTGCTAGATCACTTCTGCTCCTATCATACTTTGTTGATTGTGTTCCAAATAACCCTTCTTCTAACCTATATGCCCTCAACTGACTTCGAACCAAACCTGCAATTTCCGGATCTGGATTTGGCTTCTCAATAACCTGGATAAGTCCATTCATGACTTCATCCCTATGTCTTGGTAACCCAAACAATCTAGGCTATGTCACACGGTTCGAGTTCGAATCGACTTCAACAACGATTAAGTTCGATTCGAATTCAAATTTTCCGATCAGGTTCGAATGAGGTTCGGCATTAGGTTCGACCATACATATTTTTCAATATATATATATATATATATATATATATATATATATATATAATGACTAGTTACTGAACACAACCTCGGTTGCTTTTAAGATTGCAACGCTAAAGGGGCACTGATTCAAATAAGTTTTGAAATCCTACTAATTAGTCAATGGCACAGGTCTTTGGGAAAATAATTTAATAAACATGAAAAGTCTGCATGTGCCATGTCCGATTGGTTTTTATTTTTATTTTTAAATAAAATAAGGTTCTGTGGTTTTTTTTCAATAAATAAAATAATGTTTTGTGACTAGTGTTTTAAAGATTAAAATAGTTATATAAATAGATGGTTGATAAATGTTGATGGTATGATTGGAAAAGTGATCAAGTGATTAGTATGACTGGAAAAGAATATTTTATTTATTATTTTTGGAGCTAAAATGATGATTTTGGTTTATATAAATTATCAATATTTTGTTTGAACTAGTGGAATTTGTTCACTAACTAACTAAAAATAAAAAACAAAATAACTATTTAACACTTTTCAAATATCTCTTTTCATTCAGATTATTCAAATATTTTACCATTTATAATCTTATAAAATAAATAAATAAATGCCCCGAGTAAAATGAGATATTAACTAAATTCCGTCGTCGTTCTTGTTCAACCCTGATGACTTCAAAACCTTATAGGTGAAGGCTTAGTAGCAGAGGAATATATATCAAAATTCTCGATTCCACAATTCTTATCCTGTGAAAGACGATTCCTTTACCTCTTCCATCGATAATATTTCAATTTTAATTTTTTAGTTTTTTCGCATAATATATTTTTGCTTTTTCCAAATATTCTGATTTTTAAAATGTCCAAATATTTTCTCAGTTAACTTCTTGGGCTTGTATTCAAACTGAATTCTTCCTTTAAAGAAATATCTAAATTTGATTTTATGTTACCTATTTGCTTTATAAAATGACAACACAAAGAAATATTATATATACACGGAAGAAATTCAATAAAGTATGAACTTTATATATGTTAAATTTAAAATTGATTTATTTATTAATTATTTTTATTTTTATTATATTTAAATAAAAAATAAAATATTAAGAAAATATAATAGATTAAAATATTTTTAAAATTCTACATCAAAATTTTGTCTTTTTAAATTGATTTAAAAAATTATTCATTTTTCAAATTAATTTTAAAAATAGTTTTCCTTACAAAATTTTAAATTTTAAATTTTATTATTAAAAAAAAAAACGAACTAGTTGCATTTCAAAAGTCTTTAAAAAACTAACTAGTAGCATTTCAAACACACCTATAATGATTATGGAAAAAAAAAGTAATTTTGTGCAGACTCCGTCATTTTTACATAAACTTCCCCGCAATCGAAGAAGTAAACCCTTATCCTTCAAAATAAATCCAAATCCTCCAATGTTTACGTTGGAAACCAGAATGCTTAGTACTTTGGAACTACATGATCCGAAAGTCCGCGCCTTGGATCTTAATAGGGTTGTCCTCGTTTTTCATTTGCGTTTGAGTCAAGAAACATCCAAATTCACCACGCGGAAAGAGTAGCATAGCAATTCAGCTACTTGTAAATGAAGCTATTAAACTCATAGTAATCTGTACTCTTCACAGGAAGACTAAGCGTTGTCGTTCTCTCTTTAAATGCCTTCTGCGTAAATGGCAGACAATTGTACTGGTCATATGAACTGATGAAAACATAGATTATTGTTCGGGGCATGGATGTTAAAATTGTAAATACCTATGAACAGTGAAGACTGAAGTTATGTCCAAAAGGGTGTTGCGTGCCCACTGCCTCAGGCCTGCACATCTTCAAACTCACTGCAAAGTTGCAAACGCAAACTGCACAGCGCTGCCGCTATCAACAAACACTCAGCTCGGAACAACAACTGAGAACTCCACAAATGGCACAAACAAATGCTCAGCCCCGACAGTGTCTGCCAAAACGGTAACCAACGACGGTTTATAAAAAATTATTTGGCGGGAACAATTGCTAAAAGGCAGTGTGCGGCCCCTGTTTTTTTTTCTAAAACCATCAAGGAAAACCGTCGAACTTGAAAAAATCGTTTAAGTTCACGATTCGGTTCGATTAGGTTCGTGAGGTTCGTTGAAGTTCGATAAAGTTCGATGAGGTTCGAGTTCGCCTTGAGGTTCGACTTTCAGGTTCGCCGAACCTGAACGAACCTCAAATTTTTTTTACAAGTTCGCCGAATTTCGAACCTGAAGCTTCAGGTTTGCCGAACCCTGTGACTTAGAATCTAGGGTCCAAATAGCATGTTGCTGCATGTAATGGACTATGCTGCATGCATCATCTTCCATCTTTGATCAATTAAATCCCATATCTCCTAGTAATCAGCGTCCACATTATTAAAAGCAGTTGCAATGGTCTCTTTGCAACGATCAATGCTTTCATAAACAAAACCCATACAAGGTTTGTCACCATCAACCATGCGGAGCACATTAACAATTGGGCCACATATTTTTAAAACCTTGTTTGCATTTTCCCAAAATCCATTATTGAGCACTATTTGTTCAATATTTTTCCCCTTAGTTTCTTTTGAAAGGGTAGATCACTCCCACTCAGTGTTGCAAAAACCAGTTCTTACGCTCGCTTTTTCCTCAACAACTCTTTTCAGAGTAATATAAAAAGTGGCAAACCTTGTATCACAAGGCCTCAACAACTCTTTTGATGCATTCTTCTAGTATATGCTCAAAGTGAGACGATGGTTGATGATGAAGTTTGCAATTGTTTTGGCTCTTCGGATTGTCTCATTGACCCAAGGAAATTTGGCTAAGTCATGCAACATTAAATCCAAGCAGTGAGCTGCACAAAGGGTCCAATAAATGTGATTATACTTTTTCATAATCAGCTTCCCTGCACCAACACAATTTGATGCATTATCTGTAATAACATGGACAACATTTTCCTCCCCAACCTCTTGAATCGCTTCATCCAAAATTCCAAAAATAAATTTCGATGTCTTCACTCGATCCATTGCATTCACTGCCTTCAAGATGTTTCCCTCCCTGTTCAGAAATTGTTCGCCCAGGTTCCCAGGTTCTCATAATTCTTCTGTTTAAATTTCAGGTTAGTGCTCTCAAAAATGGATTTTCTGATCCCATTCTCTCTCATTTTGCTGGTTTTTCCTGATTCCTGGTTGTATTAACTATTTGCTTGGCATCTACTGTCTGAGTAAGTGCGTTAACCTAACATACTCATACCTCATCAAGGATTAGACAAATCGTTTCAAGTTACTGAACATGGAACGCATTGTAATTTTGTGTTTTATTGGTGTGAATATACAAACAATACATTGGACTGAAACATTAATTGTTGTGAAAAACTTATTGCTCTGTTTCAGTTTATTATAACAATTCGCACTATTTATAGCAGAGGATGTTACTGATGTTGAATTAATTTATGTACTGGAAGAAAATTTACCCTTGCTTATTACACAATATTGCAGAGCAATTGCTCTTAGCTGTATGGTCAATGTCCTGTTAGATGATAAGTAACTTGTACCATTGTTTAGAAAGCACCAAAGAGTATAGTGGCGCCTGCCATTCCCATTTCTCTTCACTGACTTTGATTAGCATACCTGTCTGTTAACAATGGAAGTGTTAGATGATAAGTAACTTGTACCATTGTTTAATTCGCACTATTTATGGTTGGTCTTGTGCCTTAAACAAGCACATTGATCAATGGGCGATGACACGAATCTAACCAACCATCACTCAAAATTGTGCATCCTGTAAGCTTCCAAGACTCTTTAATCTGAGCCAACTTTCCTGTCACTCTGTCTTTTGTTTTCTTTAGCAAAGTTGTCCTTAAAGCTTCAAATCCGAGAGGAACATAGCCCTTCCCAAAATCAATGGCCTTTTAATTACATTTTTAGAATATGAGCTCCTCACCACATTAAAGGGAATTGCACATGCATAAAAGAATTTTGCAACAACATCATCAACTTCTTGTTTCTCAACAGGTTTCCAGAATTGATTTAATGTTTTGGTTCCACCTGTTTTTGCTTGAGTAGAACTTGATCCACCAATGTTTGAGATTGAATTAATGGTGTTGGAGGAAGACATGGCAATCTCCCTCTCAATTCGTTGCCTCTTATTTACCCTTTTCTCCTTTTGCATCTTTGAAGTGAAATGGTCTTTCTCCACTATGGCTTTTTGTTCATCAAAGATCTTAGTGCAGGCTTCAACACCACCTCCACTTCCATTGCTAATACCAAGAAGGTGATCCACTGCTCTAGTTAAAGTGCTAGTGAAATCATGTCCACACAGCTGACATGAAAGATTATTCCCATCTTTTTTGACAAAATTCCAAGCTACAACAGTTGATTTTGGGGGTGCCATTGAAATTTGAAGGTTCTGAACCTCTGATTGTTGAAGACTGAGGTGAAGGCTTGAAGCCTGAAATGTCTGCAATTTTTTTTCAATTTACATTTTAATTATTTTATTTTTTTTTGCAGAATGAAATTATGAAAATTTGAAACTATAATTTATATAAAAAAAAAAAAAAAAAAAATATTAGTTCAAAATTCAGCCTGAGCCTCTTTAAATACTGATAAATTGTATTTAATTTTAACTGATAAAAACTAGTAAATTTTATTGAACTGATAAAAAAAAGTGTATTTAAATTTTTGACTTACCTGGAGGCTGGAACTTGGAAGCTGGAGTCTAGACAGTGCACTGTGCGGCTCGCTGGAGGGTTGAGGCTGCTTGAGGGCTTGCTTGAAGGCTCACTGCTCTCAGGAGTCAGGCTCTGTCAGGACTCAGAAGGCTCACTGCTCTCAGGCTCTATCAACTTTTAAGGGCAGAGTCCAAGTCTCAGGCCTGTTGATGAGGCCAAGTTGCAGGCTGCAGCCTATACATGAGAACTTAAGTCCTTTAATGAAAACTGTGTGATCCTCATCCAAGTGGACCTCAATTTTGGCAAGACATATTATAAATTTATAACTTAATCTTTTATTTCTTAGTTACTGTATCGATATCAGTGATCACGTCCAATAGGAGATGAATTGAATAATGCAAAAACAAACAAACAAAAATTTACAGCCAAAAAAAACAACAATACACAGCCTACAGGAGTTTGAAAGTCTGCACTGTGCAGTACCTTTGAATCTTGATCACTCACTGGTTAGCGAGAGGGCGAGAGGGCGAGTTCTAGACCCTGGTCAGCACTGTCAGCCTTCAGCCTTCAGGACGCTGCCACAAGCTTCAAAGTTGAAACCACGTTCACAGGCTACAGCCTGAGATGAGGTCGACGCTGAGACTCGGTGCTCCGAGCGGTGCAGGCTGGCAGCTTCGAATTGGAATGTTAGCGAAGGTATTGGCAGGCTGGCAGCTTCCAGGTTACGGCCAGAACTTGGAAGTTTGGAATCCGCTGAGAGCCTGAACGCTGAGACAACTGAGACTCGAGAGTTGAGACCTGTAGGTTGTCACGCTGTGTATGGAGCTGAGAGTTGAGACCTGTATGAGCTAAGTCGAGGTCAGTGGTCGCCGTCGGCTAGTCGCTGCGAAGTTTAATGAAACGAAACCTAACTTCTTACCCACGGGCCGCGGCAAACAATAAAACCAAAACAAAACCACGGGCCCACATTCATGTTTCAATTCTAATTTTTTTTACACTAAAAAAATCGAATTTCAACAAATTTCCAACGATTAAATTTGCCTTAAAATTCGAATTCGTTTTCAAGTTCGAGTTCGCCATTTTGTTCGGCGAACTTGAACGAATAAATTCGAATTCGTTTAAAGTTCGGCGAATTTCGAATTTTTTCGTTCAAATTCGCCGAATCCAGTGACTTAGGTTGTAGTATTTTGGGTTCAATGAGTGAGCCAAACAATGTAAAGGTGTGCAATTCTTGTCCCATTCGCTGACAAGAATATCTTGTATAATACCACAGAAAGACTCTGGTGATGTCTCATACTCGAGGCACTCACTCTGTAGATGCTCCTCACAGACTCAATCGTGGAATCCCATCCCTCATAAACCTCTCCTAGGATGGGTTTGTCTGTATCTGCAAATCGAAGCAAAGAAATGATAGGGTCCATGATCTGAATAATTAGATCTACCCTCTCCCACCAAGCATCATCTAGCACTGCGTCCTTCACTCTTTTAGAGGCTACTTGATTTGTCTTTCTCCAAAAAGACCAAAACTCAGAAGTAACCATGGCCCCAAGAACGGTCTTGACCTCCCTCAACCTCTTCAACATGATGAATGAAGAGGTAAACCGTGTATCAGCGATCTTCAACAATGATAGATTGTTGTACTCCTTGTAGATAGTGAGGGCATTTGTATGATTTTGCACAAAGTTACAGATATGTCGTGCATCCTCAATAATGTTACCAATCCAAAGCACATCAGAAGCAATGGATTTCAGTGCTAAGTTCAATGAATGGACAATGCAAGATGTCCAAAACACTTGTGGATATTTAGCTTCCACAATCATGCCAACAGCCTTGCAAACAGGTGCATTACCTGTAATGATCTGCACACAAGAATCAACACCTACATCTTCAATGACTTTAATAAACAACTCACCCATAAATTGTGCAGCCTTGTATTCTCCAAGTGTATCCACTACTCTCAAGAAAACTGGACCATTCAATGAAGACGCCATGAAGTTGATGAGTGGGTGTCGTGCTAGATTTGTCCATCCATCAGAAACAATGCTAACCCCAGATGTTGGCCATGATGCTTTAATAGGCTCAAGCATTTTTTGCACCTCTTTTTTTGCCTTCGTCAACAATGTGGTTCTAAGCTTCTCTGAACCAGGAGGCACATACCATGATGGAGACCCGTGAGTTAGAGCTCGGCACATCTCAATAAATAGAGGTGAGTGTGCAACATTAAAGGATATGAAGTTTTGATAGAAAAAGAAGGCAATGGTGAGATCAAGCTCTTCCCGTTTCTCTTTTTGAAAAATCTTGTCCATTGGACCAAGTGAAATTGCCTTTCTTTTTGTTGCTTGTCCCCCAATAGAACTCTCAAATGGAAATTTGGTGGTGCCTTTCCTCAAAAATGGAAGGGGGTCATAATTTTTGGTTTTTCTTGATTTTGCAGCGACATTTGCCATACCAACAGTGAACTCTTTTTCCATTTATTTCCTCTTTTGTAAAGGAACAATTGTACAAGCTCCAACTCCACAACCTGGTAAAGCCAACAAATGGCCTTTCACACGAAAATATGTGCTTGTGAGAGTAATGTGGCAAAAGTGCCTCCTCCCTTCCCCTTGGTGCTTGGCCCATCCTCTCTTGTGACATATTTCCACAAGGGATATTTCTCAATGTTACCTTTAGGAGGAAGTCTTCCCTCAACATTACTTGCAGCAGACTCTGATGATATTGGGGGAAGAGGGGCATCTCCAATGGGGACATTATTCCCCTTCCTTTGCCCCCTACCTGTTGTCCTTGCTTCAGCCATGAATACTGTAAAAAAAAATAAACAAAACATGCACAAATTTGTAAAATAAATGCATCTACAAACTGCTGTAATACAAATGCAAAAAAATAGAGATGAAATGCACTTACCTGGTGCTTGAATCTCCTTGCTGAGCGCTCCAAACCCTTGGCTCCTTGCTCCAAACTTCTAACAGCAAACCCACAGCTCATTGTCTACAAAAGGAATGAGAGAAAATGGTAAAGAAAAATAGGAATGCGTTGTTTTTAAAGGCCCGCGGGTTCCTTTTCGTCGAATTCGAATCCGGTTTTTGGGACACATTGTGTCCTAACAGGGCACGACCCGAATTCAAGCATGTCCCGTTCGAAAACGACGTGTCTTGAATTTAGGATTCAAATTAGGGTGAATCGTGTCTGATTCGTAGGATTCGGACACTCGAGGAAAATCCAACGAATCCAGCTTCATAGGTTGTGACATATGACTGTAGGATGTGGTTTATCCTTTCCCTACATGTGGCTGGGAGCAGGATGTGATTTATTCTTTCCTTGTTGTTGCTCCAACATCATCCTACCCATGTAGTTCGAGACACATGGGAAGTACCTCTCATCTGACCAATGAGTTGGGAAAAGTGGATAGGGACCATAGCACTACCGGTGAACCCATCGTGCAGTGTCGTACTCCCTATGTCTAGGATGCATGATGTTCAACCAACTTGATCACCAGGGAATAAGTTCGATTGGGGTTCAACCCCTGGTTATGTGGACTGACTTTTGTCAATGGAGAGTGGCAAGGTCTTGTGACTCACTCTCGATCGATTCTTCTCCATTATTTATATCTATGTTCAACAGAGTTGAGACGAGATGCAGAGATGGTTCATGATGACAGAATGGCATGGATAGGCAGGTGGAATTCTCCCTAGTTGAGAGGGAGTGTTAAAATTGGCAACTAGGGCCAAATGCCACTTTGGGCAGCTCCTTTGAAGAAGATAATTGTGACATTGAATTCCTCTTTTCGAGAGGGCCAAAATCGACCTAAAGATCATCAAATTTGGTTAAGGAGAAATGTGTTTTTGAATTTATGCCCACTCATATGGAAATTGTCAAGGTCGACCTCACCTCCATAAAGCCCAAACGTCATGTCTCTTGACCCTCACCAATTTGTATATATAGAGGTGCCTCCAACCTCATTTGATACATCATCAAGGTGCAAAATACTTCTGAAATAGGGTGCGGATCTGAGGCTAGGACGTCCAAGAGCTAGGAGCCGAGTTTGTGGAGAGGATTGTCTTTGTTTGGGTACAATTTCCTTGTGGGGGAGAGGTCGCAATAGTCTAAGGCTTGAAGTAGCCAGCAAGGAGGCTTGGAGGGTTGATTCAAGGTTGGTTAGGGTAGCGGATTCCTTGCTGACTTAGGTCGCAGTTCAGAAGAGAAGAAAGAAAGCTTTTTGTGCTAGTTTTGTGTCTTTGTTCAAGCCGAGGTAAAGGAGGTGCTATAGCAACAGATTGGGTCACTTATTTAAGGGGGCGTGAGGACTAGGGAGGCTCTTCTCTTCAAGCCGCAGTCACAAGAAGGTACAACGCAATTGAACAGGGGCTTCTTCCTTGGTTTTGGGACTATTTCATATTGTTGTAGGTACAGGGTTGTTGTAGGGTGTGTTAAGGAGGAGCCTCAAGCCCTATATCAGTGTATGGATGTCTAGAAGTGGACAACAAGGGAGCAGGGTATTGGGAGAAGGATACACCGTGTTTAGAGCATTGGTTTAGGGTTGTTAATGTGCCCTAACATGTCTTGTTGATGCATAGAGGTTATTAGATCTTCAATTGACAAGTCATCTTTATTGTACTCTCTCTCTCTTTGTTGAACATTTGATATTAATAAAAGAAGAATTGCTGAAGGGTTTCCCCATCTTGGGGTTTTTCCCTGGCTTGTGAGAATTATTATGTTCTCTTGTCTTGGCTTGTCTTCTGCATTTATGTTGGATGTTCTTTCATCAGTTACCATTATAAGACAATGATTAATATGATTGCTAATGGATTAATGGAATAAATAATGGGCTCATGAAGTAATTCACCTAAGCAAAGAACATGTTAATTCAAAATTTAATAGGGGTGTCTCATCACTTCTCTAGATATAATGAAGTTCTCTCTAATTGGTAGAGAGGGAGACCAATTTGAACATTATTGTTAGTGACAATACCACTCATCCTGTAAAGGGCTTTGGTTCTGTCAAATTTCATTTGAACTCTGGGGAATCTATTTTGCTTCATTATGTGATGTATGTGTCGAGATTGAAGAAGAATTTGGCATCGGTATTTGCCTTAGAGGATAAAGGAATGAGGGTTGCATTGATCAAAGGAAAAGTACTCACTTGGCCTATTGAATCCTTCATGAGAAATGCCTTCACATTGGGATATAGATTTTTAAGGACTCTATAGAGTCACTGGAAGACCTCTTCTAGCTATTGTCCATAATACAAAATATCAAAGCGACTTGTGGCACCGAACACTGGCCCATCTACACTATGATGCACTTCCAAAATTGAAGAAGTTGGTCTCCGGGATCCCCGATGTTCAAGCTCAACATGATGGAGTAGGCCCTAGGTGTGCCCGTGGAAAGAAGAAAAGGGGACCATTCCCCTCTAGCGAAAACAAGACGAAAGACATCCTTCATCTCATTCATTCTGATATAAGTGGTCCAATGCCCATGCATTCACTTGGGGGCCACCTCTATTACATCACCTTCATCGACGATTTCTCAAGGAAGACATGGATATATTATTTGAAGCACAAGGATGAGGCATTCGAAGTATTCAAGGAGTTCAAGGCTTTGGTTGAAAATCATTCAAGGAAGAAAATAAAGATCTTCAGGTCCGACAACGGCGGGGAATAAATCTCAAATGAATTTATAGACTTTTGCAAAAAGGAAGTAAGAAGGAGATCATTGTGCCCTACACTCCCGAACAAAATGAAGTGGCTGAGAGCAATGTTATCAGAACCGAACCGGTGATCGAGCCGAAAAACCTTGTGGACCGGGAACCGGTAAAAAACCGTAAAATAAAAATAAAATAAAACTGGTTTACCAAAAACACATAAAATATTCATATTTTAAAGAAAAACATATATATTCATATGCATCCATATGAATCCAAACCATTTATACACAAATATGCAAAAGTCCTCATTTACATAGCATGTAAGGGTGCACATAACCAAAATATCATCGTGTGCAATCCATCTATGAATCAAAAATACATCAAAAAATAGGTTCTAGATGGCCTCTAGCATATCCATCTATGAATCAAAAATACATCAACAAATAGGTTCCAAATGGCCTCTAGCATCCAAAAAAAATATGCTACAACAAATGCCTAAATATCATCAAAATCATTGCCTATATTGGGGTCTTCGCCATCAATATAGCCATTTAGGCATTAAAATAAGATAGAAAAAACGTAGCATGTCATGTGAAGATTTTGTTTGAGTGATGGGTACATTTTTAGTAGAGTTGTGATAGAGGAGTTCGACAACCACCACTAACATCGAAGTACATAGAGGGCTTGGTGGTGCTCTTTATTAAATACTAGTTCCATACCCTCGTAGATAACAAAATCCAGTGGAAACGTTGCAATCCCCCCAATCTTGAAACCCTGAAAAACTGTTAAGACTGTTGGATTTTGAGTGAAATCTAAAATTCTACTCTCCTTATGAAATCCAACAAGGTTGGAACCACTCTCAAACATCCTGAGTCATTTCATGGTAATGTTAAAATTTTAAGTAAAAGGATGAAAATGACAATACTAGAGCCATAGGCTTGATTATTAGGTTGAGCGCCATAGGCTTGAACATTAGGCTAGCCTACGAGAGAGTACGAAGTGGGCCAACTAACTAAAAAATTAAAAAAAGGGAAAAAAATTGCATGGCCTATTCCAGTTCAAAGGCCCGGTTCGGACCGATTTTGGGCCAAAAACGGCAAGATCGGCTGGTTCCGATCCGGTTCTGATAATACTGGCTGAGAGAAAGAACAGATCCATTGTAGAAGTTGTCCGAGCCATGCTCAATGATCAAACACCAAAGTTCCTTTGGGCTGAAGCAACAAACACAGCAGGATATGTTCAAAACAGGTTGCCTCATCAAGCCTTGGACAACAAGACTCCCGAGGAAGTATTCACAAGTGTCAAGCCTGATATTGGTCATCTATGAATTTTTAGATGCCCTATATATTTCCTGCATCAAAGGACAAAATAAACAAGCTAGAAGCTACAGGAAGAAAAGGTACATTTGTTGGAAATAGTGAAGATTCTAAAGCATTTAGAATATATATTTCTAGTCAAAGGAAGGTTGAAATTAGCAGGGATGTAACATTCAATGAAGATGTTGCCCTTAAAAAAGCAAGGGATCTCCCTTCACCACCTCCTCCTGAAGACAAGAGTGATAAAATGGATATTCTAGAAGGTATTTTTGTGCCTAAATCTGAGAAGGACATCGTTGATGATCCCATGGAGCCTATGGACCCTCTAGGGCCTACTCCATGTGATTCCCCTATGAGGAAAAGACCACTTTGGGTCAAGGACACACTACAAGATGTCGAGAAACATGTTTCTCGTAAAGCAAGAAGCCATGCAGGTACCAAGCATATGTTGTACCTATAAGCAATGTGATTCAAGTTGAACCTCATACCTTTGAAGAAGTCATGAAAGAAAAAATCTGGAAGGATGCAATGGCGAAGAATACGAATCTATCATGAAAAACGATTTATGGGATGTTGTCCGAGACCAAAAGGGAAATCAATGGTGACTTTGAAATGGCTCTGTAAGACGAAGCATGGGGTTGATGGAAGCATCAAAAAATACAAGGTAAGGTTCGTAGACCTTGGTTTCTCTCAAAAAGAGGGAGAAGATTATGATGATATATTTGCTCTAGTGGCCCGAGGGCCGATATACAACCATTCGTTCAATAGTAGCACTTGCTGCAAGTCAGGGATGGACTCTCCATCAAATGGATGTGAAGACTGCTTTCTTACATGGTTTGCTTCAAGAAGAAGTGTATGTTGAACAACCTCTAAGATTTGAAGTTCATGATAGGAAGACCCATGTATTGACAGTTACTTGATAAAGTTGGGATTCACAAGAAGCATTGTTAATCCAAACTTGTACTTCAAAACGATCCAAGGCATGCCTCTCATTTTGGTATTATATGTTGATGACTTATTCATGACAGGTGTAGACCCTCTCATTCTAGAATGTAAGAGGGAGTTGGCTTCTGAGTTCGAAATGAAATACATTGGTTTGATGCACTATTTCCTGAGACTAGAAGTATGGCAAAAGTCGGGCGAGATTTTCCTTTCACAAGGAAAATATGTTGTAAAATTGCTGGAAAGATTTGGCATGGTTGAGTGCAAGTCCTTGCCTACACCTATAGAGATGAATTTCAAGAAGCTGTGTAGAGAGGCTACTAGACCAGACCTAGCAAGCCCTTCTAAGTATAGACAATTGGTTGGTGCTCTGATGTTTCTCGTAAATATTCGCCCCGCCAAATGTTTTGCAGCTAACACCTTGAGCCAGTTTATGACCGAGCCTCACCATGTACATTGGGTCGTTGCCAAGCATGTATTGAGATACCTACATGGGACTATTAACCTTGGAATGAGATATGTCGTTGGAGACATTAGACTACATGGATATACAGATGCAAATTGGGTTGGGAATGTTGTCGACAATAAGAGTACTTTCAGATGTTGTTTTAGCCTGGGATCTACCACGATATCATGGATGAGCAAGAAGCAAAAATTTGTAGCCCTTAGCATTGCTAAGGTCAAGTATATTGCAGCTAGTCTTGCGAGTTGTGAAGCAGTTTGGTTGAGGAAGCTCTTTGGAGAGCTATTTGAGCAGGTTTTGGACACGACAGTTATCTATTGCGACAACAAGAGTCAGATTCGTTTGTCAGAGAATCTTGTTTTCCACAACAAGTCCAAGCATATAGAGATTAGATATCATTTCATCCAAGACATGGTGCAAAACAAGAGCAGTGAGACTTTGTCACATTTCGATAGATGAGCAGATAGTTGATATCATCACCAAGGCTTTGTCGAAAGGGAAGTTCTTGATCCTCATAGATTAGCTTGGACTGATTGAGATGACCCTTTCGAATAAGGGTCCGGGATGATCAAGAACACTGAGCAGTGCTCTTCCTCCTAGGTTGAGCTCCCAGGGTGTGGAATGGAGCTATAGGGCTCCTGGGGATGAGAGACCTCTAACCAATAGGATGTTGAGACCTGGGATCTCCCCTAGTCAGAGTATGCCCCAGTTAGTGTCTTGCCCACTCTGTGGGATAACCTCTCCCATCTGGCCAATGGGTTGAGGGAATTGGGATAGAGTGTGATCCCTACCCCTTGCAATAGGTGGATCTCGCCCAAGTTGGTGGATGCATGTGTTCTACCATCTAACTCTTCAAGGTTAAGATGGATGATCAGGGACAATAGGGTAGAGTGTGATCCTTACGTTGATCTCACCTATTGTCAGGGACTTTGGGATAGAGTGTGATCCCTACGCTTGGGGTAGGTTGGTCTCGCCCATTGTCTTTGGTTTCAGGTGGTAGCTATGGCCCCCCGGTGATGATGATGATGATGATGATTCCAAGTTGTAGCAAAGTCTCCCCAATGGTGATAGAGGCAGGGTGGTAGTTGGAGCTCCCCTGCAGCGTTTCTTCTTCTTTAGATTTGAGAACATTCAACATGAGATGAGCAGAGACAAGCAGAGATGGTACATGATGACAGGATTACATGATGATTGATGGACAGATATTGACGTGTGAAATTCTCCCTAGTTGAGAGGGAGTATTAAATTATGCAACTAGGGTCAAATTCCACTTTGGATGGCTCATTTGATGGAGATAATTATTGCATTGGATTCCCCTTTTCGAGAGGACCAAAACCGACCTAAAGATCACTCAAATCGGACAACAAGAAGTTTTGAATTAAATCCCACACATGTGCAAATTGTCAAGGTCGACTTCAACATCATTTAGGCTCATGAAGCCCAATCGACATGTCTTTTCACCTTCATCGATTCATATAAATACAAGAGACCTCCAACCCCATTTAGCATTTCACTAACTCACTCATATCTTCTCTCTCTTCATCTAATTGGTTCATACAGCTATTGGGCAGCCTAA
This sequence comes from Pinus tabuliformis, assembly GCA_031772625.1. Lineage (NCBI taxonomy): Eukaryota > Viridiplantae > Streptophyta > Pinopsida > Pinales > Pinaceae > Pinus > Pinus tabuliformis. The sequence goes on along the minus strand of CM062805.1, from coordinate 514,249,563 downwards.
TTCTATCACATGTGGCAAGAAGAAGGACAAATTGCAGGGCTGAAATTTCAGAGTTTGTTGCATGTTTGACCAGAGTTGACTAGGGGTGTTTTTACCACATTTGACTGCGATTTTTCCACCAAAATTTCAATCTTTGAAGGCCGCATCTATTGGCACAAAATCCGAGGATTTTTGGCACGTTGACCAAGGTTGATCACAAGGCTGACCGCATGCAAAACAGAAGACTTTGACCAAGTTTGACCATCTGTTTTGGGATTGTTTTGACTAATTTTTTACCAGCTTCTAAGGCCGAATTGACTGTCCTAAACCAAGTTGCTGAAGGGCTGATTTGACAGTGAATTGTTGATTGATTAGGGCACACACTGATGTCATTGGCTGCTGTTGACCGGGAGAAATTTGCACTTGAGTTGACTTTTGTTGACTCTCTCTTTTGTCTCTGATTTGGATAGTTGATTCGATATTGGATATTGAAATTGATATTGGATGATGTACTCTCTTTGCTGAACATTTGAAGACAATCTAATAGAAGATTTGCAAGGGTTCCCCCTAGTGCGGTTTTCCCCTAGTCTTTGACCAAATATTATGTCTCTTGTCTCTTGGTTATCTTTCATTGTGCATTGGAATAATTCTTCTATCTTCTATTGCTCTACTGTCATTTGTTAAATTAAAGAAGTGGAAATTGTTAAATTGGATGCCATTGGGTATTGTTGAAGTAATAGTTGCAGCATAAAACAATTGAGGAAAAATTAACATAGCCTAGATTGGGAGGGTTGTAAGGCCTATAGGTGGCTGGTATTGAGGGCCGAGTAGTCTCAAAAGTATAGTACATGAGTGTACTTGTTAGAAGAGGAAGGAGCGAAGTTTTTGCAACAGTTTGAGGATGAGTAGGAGGGTTGTAGCAGCTGCTACAACCGATCCTAACCAGAGGCAAAAAGTTGTAGTCTTAAATGCATGCACAGGACCAGTTATTTGGGACAATACTTAACGTCTCAGGTATGGTAAATTTCCTTCTAAGTTGGTGTTGTTTCCTAGACTGATTGTCCAGATTTAGGACAGTTTTGGTGGACATCTTATGTACTATTTGGAGGGCAGTTAGAAGGTGTCTTTGGTGCCCTAAGTCCAACATTTGAGAAGGACATCAAATTTGGTTGGAGCGGCAGAATTGTTGAAGCTCAGGGTTGATCCTTGAAGGGAAAAGGAAGCAGCCAAGAGGGCTTAGTATTCAACACTAGTTCATTGTGTAAAGATGGACTTCTACAGTGAGAGTGGGCAGCCTCCATTACCCTAAGACTTGTCTTTTGTGGAGTAGCAGTAATTCAAGTAGTGGGCAGGTTGAAGACCCTATGAGTTGGCATCCTTGATGGACAAAGGAGCAGCTAGTGGGAAGATCAGTGAGCCAAAGTTCAGTGACACTAAAGGAGCTGTGATCATTGATAGTGGCAGATTGTGGAGCTGGAGATGCACGCCTTCAGAGGGAGCAACCTTGAGCAGCAAGACACGAAGTGCTCAGAATAGAGAAATGATGGACTCGCAAAGTATGGTGGGAAAGAATAGGTCTTCAAATTAGGTTCCGTAGAAGAAAGCAGAGAAGTCTTCTAGTTCAGAGGGAGCAGTTGTAGCAGCGGAGAACTTTGTAGTGTTGGGGATAGATCCAGGTGGACGAGGTTCTTCCAAGAATCCCTTCCTCGTTAAGAGGGAGTGTTGAAAATAATAGCGAGAAATTGGTTCCTTGATTTGTGCCTTAATTCAAGGAGTCAAACTCGAGTTCCTTCTTGTGCATGCTGGAGTTCCTAAAATTTAGGAGTTTCCCAAAAATTATGAGTGCATGAGGCAGTTAACTATGTGTAGAAATTAAAAGTCAAGTTCTTGATTTTCTAGTGTGATTTAGTTTGGAAATTGAAAGAACAAGTGGAGTTAGCCTCCTAAATTTTCTGAGGAACTAGTTAACAAGTTGTGTTAATTGTTGTTAACTAGAAAAGCACCAGTTCAATTTTCCAAACATAGAACTCACTAATTTTAACCATTCGAAATGCCTTTAAAAGGAGGAACGAAGGCACAAGTTTAATCATTGTTTTGATAAGCACGAGTTGTTGAGACCAAGCAATAGGAAGCACAAGTTTGTGCATGGAGCTTGTGAGAGGAAGAGTGTGCAAGAGAAGCTTGTGCACAGGTTTCAAGCATTAGAACAAACAGGGAAGACTATTGTGTCTTTCAGATTGAAACAGTTGTATTTGTAAGAGATCAATTGCTCAATTTTGCTATCAATAAATTCTAATCAAGCAAAGGGTTTTCCCAGTTACTTTCCCTATAAAAAGTTGTGTGTTTTGAATTGTGTGACTGTGTTTTATTTTTGTTCCTAATTCCACTGCACCTAGTAGAGAAATTGTGTGTTTATGTAAGAAGAAATTTTATTACAGATTGCTCATATTCGCAAATCAGAATTTCGTGGATTTTCTACAATTAACCCCTCGGGGACATTACAGCAGCCAAGCTATAACATCCCAATACCGTCTATGCTCTATTAAAGATACAGGGGTACTTCTTGAAGCCACCAATTTTAACTCCGAATTTGATGCTTTGTTACCATAATACCATATCTCTGAATTACCTCCCCTAATAAAGGTATCATCTGATTTGGGGGCTTAATCTTGAGTTATTGGATGTTTTGTCGATTACTTGAATTTTCTCAGCTGATTGACCACGGGAATCACCCCACTCAATCAGTTTTCCATTCTATTTGACTCCATAACCCACATAATTTTAGGCACTACAGTCATTAATAATATTTCTGAAGTTTACTTCACTGTTTTTGTGTTTTGCACACAAATTTTCACTTTTCCAGCATAGATTAGTAGGGTCATGATAGAGGAGTTTGACAACCAATGTCACTAACGTCAAGGTACATACAAGACTTGATGCTCTTGATTAAATACGAGTTCCATACCCTAGAACATGACAAAATCCAATAGAAACATTGCAATCCTGAAATCCTGAAAAACTGACAAGTCTGTTGGATTTTGAGTGAGATCTAAAATTCTACTTTCTCCATATGAAATCCAATGAGATCGGAACCATGCTCAAACATCCTGAGTCATTTCATGGTGATGTTAAAAATTTAAGTAAAAGGATATCCTTTTATTTTAAGAATTTAACATTACCATAAATTGCATAGCAATACTAGGGCCATAGGCTTGAATATTAGGCTGCCCTACTCAAAAACTCTTGTTTCCTTAAAAAAAATTGTGTTTGGAACATCTTTGTGAAAACAAATTGTGAAAAAGCCAAGGAGTGAACTTTTTTTTGCTGGAGCAGATTCAGGGGGGCCGCTCCCCCGCAACCACCGTTGGCATTGAAGAACCCAAAGTGCATATTGTACATACAGAGGTGACACTGTACATGACCGTAGTTAAATTTGGAACTCTTCCAATTTCAAGCATTAATGGAATGGCACAGGGGGCAGCACCCTAAAGAATATAAAAAATATGTATTTTACTTTGTTACACCGGCGCCGCTCCCGAGAGGTGGGAAACCCGTTCCAATGGTTCCCACGCTCCAGGGAGCTTTGGAACTATATGGGAATGTTACCTTTTCAGCGGGAGCTGCAATGCGAGCTGGGGGAAGTTTCGAAAGCTTTGAAGACTATTTTTTTGCGAATTTCGGCGTTCCCTAGGGTTGGGGAATACAAAGCTTGTAGAGAAATATGCTAAACTACCCACAAAACATGAGCCTATGTTGAAACCTTCACAAGAAAAAAAGCCAAAGACATCCTTAACACCGATATCCTTAATTGAGAAACTAGAGAAATCTCCTGATGGGTTAGGGAAGCGTGTGGCACCTCAATGTAAGGTCGATATCTGAGATGTCATGCTGATGAGTATTTTTTTTGTTGTTTATGTATATATATCGAAGAAGATTGTGTGTGCATATTGTATGTGGCAGTCAATGCTTAAACATTAGAGTTGCTTTGCCTTTTCTCTTTAGAATAACTAGAGAAACATATGTAAAACTGTTCCTTTGTATTTTTAAGCCAGATTGTTTCAAAGATTGGTCATGTGTCAGAGAACTGATAATGAACTTGACATTTTATATATAGAAAAGGGAGAGACTCCGGGAGAGAGACACCCAGAGAATACATTTATATATAATAGAGATTATATATTTATTATTTATATATTTGAATTGATTTTAATATTTGAATATTTTGATTCAATATTATTTTTTATTATTATATAAATTATATAATTAAAAATATATTTTTTATTTTTTTATTATATAATATTACCGCTCCCGATTAGAGTTTTCTTGTAAATTTTGGGGAAACCTCTGGCCGTTCCCGACACTCGTACCCAAGTTGCTAACATTCCCAAGTTCCAGAAACTCATGCAACATAGGTATTTTAACATTTCATATCAAACTCGAAACTCCTCGTCTCAGTCAAGAATGCTCAAAAGTGAAGATGTAGGGTTTTCAAAGGCTTTTTATCTTGTTATCCCTCTTGTAGGGCTGGCCATGTAAGTTTAGATGTAATTTAAAGCTTAAATTTATATTTTTTAAAGTCATGTTAAAGTGACTGGTCACTGTCATGACTTTTTTCTTTCGACAGAGGCTTGTGAACACACATCGAAAGCATCTGCAGGTCCCTCAACCATCAAGCAGCTTGCATATGTCCATCAAAGGGTGCCCCCGGAGTCCTCGACAATCAGGGACCTGCAAACATCACTTGACTGTCATGGAGCATGCAAATATCCCCAAAATGTCAAGGGATGTGCGACAGTGGAACACCCCGTGACTGTTTTAAGAGACATCTGTACATCCCTCAACAAAAGGTCAAAGGGCACCCACGCATCTTCGCACCATCCCCCACTTGTTGGTGATGGTTGAGAAATGTGAAAGTGGTGGCCCCCCTGTTTACAAAACATTGATGGACATCAGAGTACACTCAACCCACCCTTATATTGAAAAAGATAAAGGCAAAATTCCCCATTGTCCCATCCTCCTTTCTTGGCAATGGTAAGAAATGCATTCCCCACCCTATGGGAGACGTCCTTGCCAAAACTTGTAAGGGGGGTAAAAACTGCATGTTTGCAAGTATTTTGCATCTTCAATCTGCAAAAGTTGTCTTTTATTCCATTATTTTTTATTTATTTAAGGGAACAAATACCATCTTGTAAAGAAATTATTTGTGGCCTTCAAACCTTGTTCTATATTCAAAATGTGAAAATGTGTATTGTCATGTTAGCCATAATGGCAGACAGGTGTGACCCTTTAGTTTCTATAAGTTTGTGTGAGTGACCCCAAGACCCAACAAACACCATTCTAGCAATGAAACATGTACAAATAAATAGTATGATGCCCAGGAGTTGGGACTACATGGGGAGTGATTGAGAATTTAGTATAAATAGGAGATTATATTACTTGTTCAAAACACAGATGTATGTAATTATCTGATATTATTACTTTGAGGTTATTGAGAAATATTCACTTGTTTCCTAGGAGTTACAATGCAATTCATGATCTATTTTGGCATATTCAGTATTTGTTGTGCCATTTTGGGTAAACAGGAAAGCTGCATGATACAGGCTACTGATATATATTATATATTTATATTTATACATATGCAATACTACATTACAATATCTATGATATTATAATATAGTATAGCATATTTGTCCTGGAGTATGACCTAGAACTACTGCTTTAGCTAAGAGCTCATCTTCTTTAGACATAAGTAAACAAATTAATGACCCAAGGCCTAGAGGCATCTGGCAGGGGTGGAAGTCTGCCCTCTTACAGACCACCACCGGGTTATTACGGCTGGTGATGTTTTGTCTCTACAAAATGATGTAATTACATTACACATTGAGGTCTTGAAATAGTATCAATAGAGGCTAAGCCAACAACATTAGGTACCACAGCATTTTTCTTCCTTCAAAAATAAAATAAATATAATATATATATATATATATATATATATATAGATTTTCTATTCTCAGGGCACTGTTGCAGAGAACCTAGCTTCCCACCAAATGTCCTTGTGAGAGAGGGAGCAACACCCCCCCCCCCCGGGTGTTGTCCCCTGGAATAGGATACAGGGAACATGCCCAAACCATCAAAAGCACCTCCCCCCCAAACATAGAGTTCATGACTACATGAAAACCTCTTTATAAATTTTGCAAAGCCCTAGCTAAGAGTAGTTGAAGACCACAACAGTAGTACCATAAAAGTGGTTAGCGGTCCAAACTCCAAACCTTGAAATCCCTTATGGTGAGATAATCCTAGCAGCGAACGGCACGCTTACAATCCTGGAAACACAGAGATGCTACTAAAGAGTTTATCCAAATGATTGGAAGCCTACATATTGGGCTAGTCCCCATAAACGGACCATGGATTACAACTAAGAGGGTGATTGTCCAGTAACATCAATTCCCACAAATCTACAACAGATTGACATGGACAATTAGTAGCCAACTTCAACTCTGACCTGATCCATAACCCCGAGCCCATTACCTGATGTTCTAAGGGATGCATGTTGGCGATAATCGATTCCCACAATGACATGGACAATTAGTAGCCAACTTCAACTTTGACCTGATCCATGAGCCTGAGCCCATTATCTGATGTTCTAAGGGATGCATGTTGGCGATAATCAGCAAGTGCAAGTTGCAGTCTATTACAATTTGAAAAAGGTTTGCAACACACACCGCATTGGAGAAAATCATTTTCTAAACGTGTTTAAGCATTTCTTGATATACAACTTCACACAATAGACATACATTTCAGAAAACTAATTATCAATAATCAAAGAAACCCAAACATGAAACACATCTATAGTATGGGAAATATAATATACAACACCATGAACATCCTGTTATCTAACCCGACAATTTTAAAAGGATAAAACTTGCACATGTAGCAGTACTATGGCTAGCAATGCTGGAAGAATATAATCGTGTCAACTACTTGCCACATGTTACTACAATAGATTGGCATGATAGTATAATCCGTCGATTTGCACACTGATCCATTTGTACACTAAATGTAAAATATTCTTACTGCATAAGATAACCGAAGATTTAAACCTGTTGATGTTAAAATTGGCAACTAGGGCCAAATTCCATGTGGGTCATCTTATTTATGGCAGCTGATATTTTTCTTGGATCCCTCTCATTGAGAGGTGTAGGATTGATCTAAAGATCATCCAATTCCGACAAGTATTCATGGAGTTATGAATTTATTTGTGTTATAAGACAAATTGTCAAGTCGACCAACAACTTATGTAGGCTCAGAAGCCCAATAGTCATGTCTATTCATCATCTACGTTTTAGTATAAATAGGAGAGGACTTGAAGTCATTTGAGGGACACACTCTTCATGTGATCTCCTCCTCTCCACGTCTTTGGGTTTTTGGTGAAGGAGAGACACTAAGAGTACGCTGGGCTAAGTAGATGATGCCCTAGCCGCAGTAGCTGATGCCCTAGCTGCAGTGATGCCCTAGCCACAGTAAGCCGCAGACCTATGAGGAGACCTACACACAGAAATGAGGAGACTTATGTGCAGCATGAATAAGCCCCTATACGCTGTCTCAAGAGGCTCAATCTGCAGATGAAAGGAGGGCTAATATAGACCCTAAATGAAGGCCTGAATCCGCTGTCTATTGACCCTATGCACAGCTCCTTATCCACAGTCAAAATCTGCCTTATCCGCAGTCAAAGAAGGAGGTTCCAGCCACCGAAAATGGAGGTCTCAAGCAGCTGTAAAACTGTGCCTTAAACCGCAGTCCAAACAAGGAGTTTAAGCTGCAGTGCAGGTGTGCCCTAATCCGCTGTCAAAGTAGGGCTAGTGCTGCCCTAGTCACAGTCCTAAAGGAGGTCATAATCAGCAGAAAATAAAGGAGGAAGGCTGTAGTTAAAGGAGACCTTATCACAGTATGAAAGGACCCTTAGACGCAGCAGGAAAGTGAATCTAAAACGCAGCAAGGTAACTATATTACAGCATGAAGGATCAATGATAATGTCACATTGCTGTAGGTGACAGCAAGGCTGTTTGAGCATGTTAGTATTGCTCCTAAGCTCGATTTAAAGGGAAGGAGAATCCGCTATAAAGAGGAGATTGAGGCTGCTATGTAAGGGCTGTTTGAATCACTGTTTGAAGGAACGTAGTTGCAGTCCAACTGTCCACTGCTGGGCTAGGCCGCAGGCCATAGCCAGCAGTTGGAGACCTTTTTAGGAGCTGTGTTCATAAGGTAAGCAGTCCTATAATGCAGCAAATCATTGGAGGATTGTATGAAGGCTAGCCGCAGTAAACAGGTGAACTGTGGGGTATGTTTAAGGTGTTGTGGCTCTCAGAGTTTGTGCCCTAACCAATGTCCAGGTCTGCCATGAAATGCACCAGTCCTTGTTGCATATGAAAGGTACCAGATTAGCAGCCTTGACATGATCAGTGAAGCAGCAAAGGAAGGAGAGTCTCATGGAAGGAAAGCTTCAGTAATCTGGATAATTGACAGAGCTGTTCATCTGCTGCATATCTTCAGTCCTTGGTATCAGATCTGCAACCTCATTGTGTCATCTTCACGGTGAAGATCTCTGATGTCTGATCTCCTATTTGGCAAGTCAAGCATTGACTTTTAATCATTGTACTCTATCTCTCTCTCTGCTTAACTATTGAAGAACATAGAAGAAGAATTTATCAAGGGTTTCCCCACATTGGGGTTTGTCCCTGGTTAGCGCCGCATCTTGTGTCCTCTTGTCTTGGCTTGTCTTCTGCGATTTATGTTTATGTTCTATCTGCAGTTTACTTTAATGCTGATATGATTGCTAATCTGGCAAAGATATTGTGCTAACTGAGAAAATTGAAATAAATTGCTCTAGCATAGAACATACCTAAAATTAACAGTTGATTATTGCAAACATAGTTATTCATTGAAAAACAACACAGTTGAGACATTTGTTCAACCAGTTTAACCAAAAATCTACGACCTATCATGCATTACTGTTGACATTCGTATTCAGTATATTTAGCAAACCAACCAATGTGAAAGACAGGCCAAAATAGATATGTTAAACACACTAAGAGACATTGGGCATTGTATCCTCCAACCTGAAGCAACTGCAGCATTTTTCTCTCGGATTCTCTCTATAATAAGGTCAGCTAAAGTACGCTGAGGGCCAACATTTTCAGACATAAATGCAGCCAATACCTTTTCATCCTCCTCAGGTACCTCCTAATTAGATGCCATCAGTCAGAACATGTCAGGAAAATGATAAAGCACATTTAAAAGAATGTTTCTAATAAATGCTCTAGTGTGAAGAAAAAGTGGACTCTTAGTGTCAATTTTGAATTGCCACATTCCACTTCTATTGGTATAATTGAACCAACTCACTTGAACAAACTTCACTTCGATATATTCAGCTTTTAGTTATCAGCCTAAAATGTAAAGTCTTTGGAATATGATGAATTTGCCAATCTTAAGAGGTCAAACAAGGGATTGATGGTTACTGATACTTTCTTCATACTTCCAGATATGGATGGTTTGTCACACTTACTTCATACTCTTCATACTGACTTTGAGTTTCAGAAAACCCATCAAAGTCATCCTCGTCACTGTCAGATTTGGTCTCCTCTGCAACTGAAGAAAATGCTTTTTTGGCAGATGCTAAACCAGCTTCTTCATCCCTGAAAGAAAAGTACCAATACTGGAAAATTCTAACTAGAAGTGATTTTGAGATTGGAAGCACTTTTAAACAAAAATCAACTAGATACCTCTCATTATCGATTTCCTTTTGCTGCCTATGAGCCTCTCTCAATATCTTGCTGCTGATGGTTTGATTTACATACTGTTAAAGAAACACACCATTAGAGCAATGCAAAGCTGTTGAAGATCCAAAATATATTACTTAAATGTTCATACAAGATATCATGTGCTGTTAATATCATATAAATTCAGCAAAATGACCACCTATTCCATTATTTATATTTTAGAGCTAACAAGGATTTTTCTCCCATGCACAGTGATTTATCAGTGATTCTAAGTTCTAACTATCACCTGTGTCAAAGACTATGGGAAAGTAACTTGGTCACAGTACTCATTGCTGAATTCAACTTTTGTAAATACCACATTTTGTGTGCAGTGATAAGGCTACAATTATTGGACAACCTTCCTAAATGAACCATGCCTTCGTTACTTGAACCAAACCAAGTCCATGTTCATCCATTGCATTAGTCCTATGTAGGACCATACAATTAAGTAACGGGAATTCATAGGAAATAAAGTTTAAACATACAACTAGTGACTACAATCATTAAGGTGTTCAAACTTCAAATTTGGTCATAAATCAAGCATTGCCAAACATAGCATTGTCTTAAATTAGTATCTGTGCAATATATGTACCTCCAATGACTTTATTGGTCGTAGTTAATTCTCAAAAATGGCTCCTACAGTTGCATACCATAGAATACATCACAAAAATGCAATTTGCAATATGTTTTTGGAAAAGAGAGTCCAATCTCGAATGTGCCCGACTCTTTAAGCATATTTTGAATCCCAGCCAATTATAACAGTGAAACTAAAATATTAAGGGAAAGGTTCCATATCAAACGACTCAGGCATTTGTCTGTATATAGAAATCCTAAGAGTTAGGCAATTACATTATTGACTTTTTTTTTAACGAAACTGAGAAATTTATATTGATAAAAATGATGCAGCAGAGGTACAAAGTGAAAAGATAAAAAGAAATTTCCATAGTCTGAATCACGGCTTAACAGACCCAGCTCAGAATTTACTAGCCTACTCTGACAAATACCCAGAAGAGCTACGTTCCACAATTTTTTACATGAGGTATATTCGCACAAACTACTTACATAACAAAAGACAAAAACAATATGTCATTATACTGGATCGCAGGCCTGACTTCTTGTCACCATTGGTTGGGATGCTGATGGAGATTTCTTCTTCTTTCCTACTTTCGCCCACACTTCTTTGCATTTGTAAGAGTCCTTGCTATTCCTGTAATCCTAAAATGTGTTGATTTGATGGCTCTACTTGTATTAGTGTCTCAACTTCTTCAACCTGATCTGCCCAACTTGCTGTCGGTCATGGACTTAACTGACTCTGTGTTTCCTGCCCTGAATCAAGAGAGACGGACTCCTCTTTCTCTGGGTTTTGAGCTTCCCTTTCTTTGAGGTGCTGGATGTGGTTAGATCCGAGGATCTGCTCATGATGGAAATCCACTAGAATGCAAAACTATCAAATGATCTTCTTTAGAACTAACCCACCAAGTTGATTTATGTTGAGGCTTCCTAATCTTCCTAGGCCCTTTGAGGCATTGTGCTAAATGTGTCCTGTCCAAAAACAAGCTCTACATCGCAAAGAAACTCTCTCATAGTCCAACTTCTGAGACCAAGAATAGCTTTTTCCTGTCAAACTAATTTCTGCTGGAAAGCCTTTGTTAAAAATCATTTCCACACATATTCTGGCATATGTTGTAAATTTGTAATGCTATGCCTCTCAGTTTCACGACTTGCAAAATGAAACTTTCCACGAACTGAACCAATGGCTTGAAGAGATCATAAACCCCAAAAGTGCAAAGAAAGTTTTAGGAGTCTCACCCAAACAAGGGGTCGAAAACGAGCATCAATAAAAGGATTGAAAGAAGGGGAGCAGGTTCATGTACAGAACTGGGTTTCCCCAAAACCACGGGCCTAAATTAAGAATCATACCCCTTGTTTTCTACAATGCAAACTCAACAACAAAGAAACCCTTTGCACATGGCTGGATAAAAACACCTTTTCTAATCACAGGTATCCAAGATTTTGAGATCCATCCATGTAGATCATAATCAAGGCCAAAAACCCATTGATGCAGGAAATCAAACTATCGGATCTAAGAAATCTACATCTTCATCTGCATGTGGCTTCATGGGAATGGTTAAAGCAGGAGCTTTCTGCCACTAAAAAGGGGAATGTGTGGGGGGGGGGAAGCAGCCAGAAGGATCTTTCAAAACTACATCCTTGAAAGGATGACCACTTGGAATACCAAAAACACCAACCTTGAGGCCACTCGTAGGCAGTGCACTAGAGGACCCAATCAAAGCATACCCACAGCTCAAAAGTCCTGCAGAAGGAGATGTGGACCCTGCTACCCCCATTGGGGAGCGCATACAGGATTGAAAGAGCTCAAAAAGGACGAGAGAGGTCTCCACATGTGGCTAGGGTTGAACCCTGGCCGCAACTGCCAATCATAGAGGCATCGCGAGAGAGATTACTGTAATATGGATATATCCAATTACATTACTGTTACAAAAGCAATAGAGATGGAATTTGACGAGACTATTATGACATAAGGAAGCTGTGGAGTCGAGTAGAGACCATAACAAGGAGGTGCATGAATGCTGAGAAAGAAAAACCTTGCATTCAAAACAAAAATATATGACACCCAAACGAAAAAGGTACAGACTGCGGCAAACAGATTGAGCCCTCAGCTGCCTGTATTGAGTACATCTGCAAATGGTATTTAAGCTAATAGAGTCTTATGTGAAAGTAAAATTAATTCATGTGAACTGCGCAAGGGAGCACATTTGATAAACTGCCTGTTAAAACCTAGAAGCCATAGCCATAGCAACCTGAGTGACTGGGGCCTCGTCACTCAGCTACTAGAAGGCCTCTGCATTCTATCGTGTAGAATACTGCATCTAAAAGTGATGTGATCATTGAGAAGTCACAACCAATAAACTGACCTTATTTTGAGGCTATATATACCTTGTATTGATATTTCTATCAATGAATAAGTATAGTGTTCAAATAAAAGAAAGGAAGAGGTCTGTGACAATAAGGGAATTATTTTTTCAACACATCAATACCAATTGCCAGTTCAGATCTACGAAATTTGAAAATGCCAACTGCAGAGACTAAAACGCAAGGAAATGCATATACCTGTTCGCTCTCCTGCTGCTTCCGAACTTTGCCATGGCGTTTCCTGCCAGGTCTATCAAACTGTGCATCCATTTCCTGTTCAAGTGTAAACTGATGTTTCTCTGAACCACCCAAAGACTTTCGCTTTTTCTTGTTTGAGGACTTTCCTCCATTAGACGAAGCGTGTTCCGGAGCCATATTGAATGACAATTCTGAAACCAAAGGGTAACGGGTGTAGTTTACAATTTGGCGTCATTTATAATTCATTTAAAAGAACTGATATTGTTCTTTCAGCATGCAAATTTCAAAAGCAATTTCAAACGACAAACTAAACTCCACTTAAACTCTTATTGTATACCGTTCATATAGAGAGGAGCCTTTCAAAAGTAAAAGCATTAGAGAAAAGTAGATGATAAGAGACCTATTCTACCAATAATGCATTCTCATAAATCTATATTTTACTACCACGATTATAACATTGAACGAAAGCTCTAATGGGCGCAAGCAATCAATAACATGTTGTCATATTGACAGAGCGAATGACAGAATCAACACAAAAGATAAAAATCCTTCCAAATCTAACTCCTAGTCTGATGTAGTCTAAGCCCTTAACTATTCCAAATGGCTGGATAGTACCCTAATTAGTATACCCACGTGCAGACTGTAGGATAACTGAGAAGCCCAAATATACTAAGCTTTTAGATGATACATGTAGTTAAAACCTGCAAACTAAATTGCTCCGAATTCAGATGCGAATGCTCTGTGGGATGAAAACTGAAGTAAGCCTCGAGGACATGCAACAACTATCGCTTTCAAACCTGCACAGAGGGAAGATATATGTATCGAAGCTACCTGTAAGTTGGATACTGCCGCAGATAATCAGAAATGGGATGATATGTACATCAGTTATAATGGCGCCCCTCTAAGCCTGCTGCTGGATTCATATTGCGAATCTTCTTCCGTTCAAACTTTTATCAGCCAGATGATCAAAATTTGACAGGGCTCTTGTTTTTTAAAGTTTGACAGGGTTTAGGGATTAAGGCTTTCCACGGGAGAACATAGAGTTGTTCCGCTTTAAAATTTCCAAAATGATTGCTCGCGAGTTTTACAAGTCGCAATTGTTTCGAGACGCAGATAGGTTTTTTCCATCTGTTTTTTAAATTGGAAAATTATAAACATTAATTTGATATGTTTTTAACAAAATTCTAAGGATAGAGAATAACAAGTCTGGCAGACCATCAATTAAAATTATTAGATTATAAAATCTACGGTTTAAACTAGCAATTGCACCAGATGTTGCAAAGGAAACGCCAAGGCATAGATTGGAGATGAATCATGACATATAAAATATTATTGAAGATAAAAATTAGTAAACAAAATTTCATTCAAAGTAGAAGATAAAGAGAACTCACTTAAATGACAATCTCATGTTGATTGACTCTAAACTTTGATATGAAATGTAAAGTATAAAAATTAAAACAATAGAAATTATAGAGAAAAAATATACAAAGACACAAAAATATTTATTTTATAATAAAGTCTACATAAATATATTGCAATTAATCTTAAACAATTATTTTGTATGTAAATACAAGACCATTCCAATTACAAATTTTGTTAATAATGAAAAAAGAGAGATGAATCTAATAACCAAATAATTTTAAAATTATAAAATCCTCTCCAAACCTTTATTCTCAACTTATTTCCATTATTAAAAAAAAATTGAATCATGACATATAAAATATTATTGAAGATAAAAATTGGTAAACAAAATGTCATTCAAAGTAGAAGATAAAGAGAACTCACTTAAATGACAAAGACTCCATGATATATAAAATATTATTGAAGACAAAAATTAGTAAACAAAATGTCATTCAAAGTAGAAGATAAAGAGAACTCACTTAAATGACAACTCACTTAAATGACAATGTCATGCTGATTGACTCTAAACTTTGATATGAAATGCAAAGTATAAAAAATAAAACAACAGAAATTATAGATAATAAATATACAAAGATACAAAAATATTTATTTTATAATGAAGTCTACATAAATATAATGCAGTTAATCTTAAACATTTATTTTGTATGTAAATACAAGACCATTCCAATTACAAATTTTGTTAATAATGAAAAAAGAGAGATTAATCTAATAACCAAATAATTTTAAAATTATAAAATCCTTTCAAAACATTTATCTTCAACTTATCTCCATTATTTTTTTTTCTCGGTAAAGTCTAATTCTATTAAAAAAGTAAAAATATGTACAAAGTGATTACAATTCGAGAGGAGGCCTCAGCTAGTCCTCAGCTGGAAAAACATTGTTTTTACCAAATAACACTTCAGTCGCGATTACATTGAGGTCCTGCATACTAGATATTACATATCTGAGGGAGTCTGGACCTATATTGCCAACTAAAACCAAAAAGTTTCTGAGGAGGACAAAAACAGATAACTGGGCATGCCAATATTTAGCACTTAACTTCCTATGGCTACACAGCGAGAGATTACTGATTTGAACTAGCATGCTTCGGGGATGAACGCGCCTTCTCCCTTTCCGGACTTGGCGAAGCTAACTAGGTTACACCTCCATCAGCGTCAAGCACTGGCTCGCCGTTGGGATGGGTTACCAGGTGCATGATTCGAGTGTATCCATGAGAAGGACCACGAGAAGGTCCCTCTATCCAAGCTGGAGTCAAATTGGAGTTCTGTTCCTGGACCAAGACATTCTCTTTGACGAAATGTTGTGGCTGAATATGCTCAGAAGCCGGCTAGTCTTCATGCTCACTACCCGCGCGATACACATGCCCTGACAGATCCCCAAGCAGGATGCTGTCATCTTGAGAGGGCTCGTTGTCAGAGGGAGCCGAACTCGAGGAATTCCTTTCCTCTTCTGCTACCGAAACAGTAAAATTAATAGTAATGATAGGCCTATTTACCTCACTCCGAAATGAAAAACTTGAAGTCTGAAGAGAACTGTTCGGATGAGCTCCCTCGGCTTCCAGCGACTGAGGCGAAGGTGGAATTGCCGAAATCTGATTAATATTCGAGGGAGTCGGATATGCTTGGCCTCCTCTGTGACCATAGTTGCTGCCTCGTCGTGGAATGCCTCTCCTGCACATTGTAATTGCGGTCACAGAGAGCTTATACAAGCAGAGAGAGCTTCGATGGCTTAACACGGAGGGAATACTATGGAGCTCCTGGAGCCTACCAAACCAGACATACCACACACTGCGGCAAGACGGGAGCTACATTGTATTTAAGAGCCAAGGAGCATTAATGCCATAGCTTGGTAACAGTACCCAGAGCCCCTGCGCCTTCATTGCTACCATGCGTGAGGTGAAGTATAACTGGTTTCGATACAGCTCCATATTAAATGTGAATGCCTTGAGCGTATAAATGCCATCAACCTCCTGTACCTTACAGCACGCCCGTCTGCCAGCACATATGCCAGCTGTTGTATCGGTGATGCATGACATGGTTATCTGGAGAGTGCACCCGCATCCGGGTGGGTTCTTTTGAATTGAGCTATGTCACTGAGGACAATCTCCTGAATTTTGACTCTCTGATCCTCTGTATCAAGAGTAGATATAGGACCTTCAAAATGACTGTTTTTGGCTTCCACTCCAAGATTAGCAAGAAGATCGGCAAGCCTATTACCTTCCCTCCTGATGTGTTTGCAAGAGATAGCTTGATGCTGAACCGTCCAAGTGTAGATTAGCTCTAACCTTTGAGCCATTCGCCAGCTTTTTCTTACTTTGTGAGCAGGAGAACCGTGCAGCATTTTAATGAGCATTCTGATTATGATTTGTGAATCCCCTTCGACAATGAGAGGAAAGAAACCATTTTTTTGAGCTAATTTCAGACCTCTCCATAGACCCTCCAATTCTGCTGAGTTATTTGTGTCCCAGCCTATTGAACCCAGATAAATACACTGAGGATTGCCCCTGTGATCTCTGATGACTCCTCCATATCCGGCTTTGCCTGGATTTCCTTTAGAGGCACCATCAAAGTTGAGCTGGAACATGTTTATGGGAGGCGGGATCCAGGTGTTTGGCTCTGAACCCTGCATTGCACAATTCTTTGTCCCTGTTACTATTTGTTTTATCTGAATCCCCCAGTTATCCCATATTGTTTTTTCCTGAGGTGTAGTAGGGAAGTCTTCTGCATGCCACTCTCTGGTTGAAAGAGTTTCCACTAGGTTCTGCTGAATTTTAGTCCATATTTGCTCTAGAGGCAAAGATTTATTTTTGAAAATTCTACTATTACGCTCTTTCCATACATTCCACATTAAAAGTCCTGGAATTAGATGCCAGAGAGCATTGAGTAAGTTGCTTTGAAAAGGCGGTTTTTCCCATTTGCACATAGTCGCTTTAATGTCTCCCTGTACTCTGCCTTCTCTTTGGCATCGAAACGCTACCTTTTCCCAGAGTTTCCTTCCGATTTGGCAAGTCTGCATCAAATGTATAGCAGTTTCCTCCTCCTTCATGCACATTAGGCATATTGATGGTCCTGAGAAGCCTCTTTTCCTTAGATTATCCCAGGTCAGGATTCGATTATGGCAGAGAAGCCATAAGAATGTAGAAACTTTCGGCCAGTTAGCTGAGCGCCATATGACTTCCCAAATTTTTTCTTTGTTGAGCTATGTGATAAATCACAAAATATAAATATTATGAATAATAAAATTCAAAATTAAAGTGTAATGTTAAAAAATGGAATATTAGATATAAGTAATCTCTATATACAAAAAATATATATATATCTCAATTTCTATCCCTTTCATGTACAAATTTATTTAAAAATTTAACCATAAAACTGTATAAATTAATTTTAGAAGAGCGAATAAATATACAAAGATACAAAAATATTTATTTTATAATGAAATCTACATAAATATATTGCAATTAATCTTAAACATTTATTTTGTATGTAAATACAAGACCATTCCAATTACAAATTTTGTTAGTAATGAAAAAAATTATTAATCTAATAACCAAATAATTTTAAAATTATAAAATTCTCTCAAAACCTTTAGCTTAGACTTATTTCTATTATTAAAAAAAAATTAACTATTCTATTATTTATGTTTTATATAAATTAATATTAGATTATGCATTCCTATACTACACTTTTTATATCCATTTGTCTTTAGGTGTCTTTATTACCTTCTTTTTTTAGGAAACATGTAAATACAATCCAATATTATGAATAATTCAAAATTAAAGTGTAGATATAAGTAATCTCTATATACAAAAAAAAAGTATATCTCAATTTCTATCCTTTTCATATACAAATTTATTTAACAATTTAACAATAAAACTATATAAATTAATCTATGTGATAAATCACAAAATATAAATATTATGAATAATAAAATTCAAAATTAAAGTGTAATGTTAGAAAATAGAATATTAATTATAAGTAATCTCTACATACAAAAAAATATATATATCTCAATTTCTGTCCCTTTCATATACAAATTTATTTAACAATTTAACCATAAAACTGTATAAATTAATCTATGTGGCAAACCACAAAATATAAGCCCTAATTGAATTCCAAATGATCATTTTACAATGAACCACCCTTTTCCATTATTAAATTTTTTTAACTATTCTATTATTTATGTTTTATATAGATTAATATAGATTATGCATTCATATACACTTTTGACTTGTATCCCTTTGTTTCCATCTGGTTTAGACTTGGTTATCAGTTAACTTTCATACGAAATGTAAAGTATAAAAATTAAAGCAATAGAAATTATGTACTATTTATTTAACAATTTAACCATAAAACTGTATAAATTAATCTATGTGGTAAATCACAAAATATAAGCCCTAATTGAATTCCAAATGATCATTTTACAATGAACCACCCTTTTCCATTATTAAATTTTTTTAACTATTCTATTATTTATGTTTTATGTAGATTAATATAGATTATGCATTCATATACATTTTTGACTTGTATCCCTTTGTTTCCATCTGGTTTAGACTTAGTTATCAATTAACTTTCATACGAAATGTAAAGTATAAAAATTAAAGCAATAGAAATTATGTACTCTACCCAACAGAAGAGAGAGTAAATATACAAATATACAATAATATTTAAATATACAAAGATACAAAAATGAGAGTAAATATACAAATATACAATAATATTTAAATATACAAAGATACAAAAATATTTATTTTATAACCAAGTCTACACAAATCTATTGCAATTAATCTTAAACATTTATTTTGTATGTAAATACAAGACCATTCCAATTACGAATTTTGTTAATAATGAAAAAGAGAGATTAAACTAATAACCAAATATAAATATATTGCAATTAATCTTAAACATTTATTTTGTATGTAAATACAAGAGTATTCTAATTACAAATTTTGTTAATAATGAGAAAAGAGAGATTAATCTAATAACCAAGTAGTTTTAAAATTGTAAAATCCTCTTAATACCTTTATCCTCATCTTATTTCCATTATTAAAAAAGTTTAACTATTCTACTTGTATCCCTTTGTTTTTAGGTGTCTTTGCTACACTTTCGACTTGTATCCCTTTGTTTTTAGGTGTCTTTACTACCTACTTTCTTCTTACTTTTCCATCGGGTTTAGACTTAGTTATATTTTTGTATCCCTTTGTTTTTAGGTGTCTTTACTACACTTAGTTATATTTTTGTATCCCTTTGTTTTTAGGTGTCTTTACTACACTTTGGACTTGTATCTCTTTGTTTTTAGGTGTCTTTATTACCTACTTTCTTCTTACATTTCTTCTCACTTTTCCATCTTTAGACTTAGTTATCATTAAAAGAATAAAAGAACATCAGAAGAGAGAAAAAATATACAAAGACACAAAAATATTTAAATATACAAAGATACAAAAATATTTATTTTATAATAAAGTCTACATAAATATGTTGCAATTAATTTTAAATAAATACAAGACCATTCCAATTACAAAATTTGTTAATAATGAAAAAAGAGAGATTAATCTAATAACCAAATACTTTCAAAATTATAAAATCCTCTCAAAACCTTTATCCTGAACTTATTTCCATTATTAAAAAACTTTAACTATTCTATTATTTATGTTTTATATAAATTAATATAAAATTATGTTGTATCCCTTTGTTTTTAGGTGTCTTTACTACCTACTTTCTTCTTACATTTCCATAAGGATTAGACTTAGTTATAATTTCATTTTTTTATTATTCTATTATTTTTAGATTTACTTATCATTTCATTTTCAGCATATTGTATAATATTTTTATTACTCTATTATTTATGTTTTATATAATTTCTATCCCTTTCATGTACAAATGTATTTAACAATTTATCCATAAAACTGTATAAATTAATCCATGTAGTAAATCACAAAATATAAGTTGTAATTGAATTCCAAATATCAATCATTTTACAGTGAACCACCCTTCCAAAAATGGCTATGGGCAACCTGCTAATAGCTATACACAGAATTATCCTTACAATTTATCCATAAAACTGTATAAATTAATCCATGTAGTAAATCACAAAATATAAGTTGTAATTGAATTCCAAATATCAATCATTTTACAGTGAACCACCCTTCCAAAAATGGCTATGGGCAACCTGCTAATAGCTATACACAGAATTATCCTTAATAGCAATCGTCGGATACAACTATGAGAATAAGGAAAATATATTATAAAATTCTATATTTTTTGAAATATAAAGCATAATCATGTTATAATTTTTAATAAAAAATTAAATTTTTAAATAACTAACTATTTTTTTTTGTAACCATAGCTTTCTAAATATAAAAATGGTCAAATGATGTTTCTGTGTATCTATTGTACCATGGTTGATTGCTCGTCGATCAAGGAGATTCAAAAGTTGTTTTCGAGCGCCACGCCCTTTGCTGAGCCTTGTTGCTGAGAATGGCAACGGGTAGTTCCAAATCCGACGGGATAAATTAGAGAACCAGAGCCACGCATTGTCAGCGTGAATTGATTATGTAAACCAAAAACTCTGTCAGATTGAATTGATTATGTAAACCAAAAATTTTGTACCTTACTAAACAATTGACATATTAAGATGCGAATCGAACCATATTAACGAATATTCCAATTTTTTTCTCGATAAAGGTGAACTTGGTAACTATGCAATAAACCAACCTGTGAGTGCCCACCCAGGAGACCAGTAAAGTATGGGTTGGATGGTGAACTGGACGATTTGATTGTGCTATGTAAGAAGGTGCAGAGCAACGTCTGCAAGCGGCAAAAGCGAACAACCTCACTCCTGAAAATATCAATTAGACTTAGCTCTTTAGATAGATTGTGGTATCTACTGCCTTTCGCCTACACACACCTGTTGAGAAGCAAAATAAGGCTTTTGTTTCACTTGTTGGACCTGGTGTGGGCTTTGGACAACAAAACAATATGCCTCGTGCGAGGTTTTGATAAATAAGAATATCCAAATGGAGAAAGTTTTCATTTTCGACTTTGGAATCAGTTTCAGCATTCTGCTCCGCTCTTTCTTTTCAATATGAATTAGGTACAGAAGGAGATCGAGGAAATCAATGAGCGGTTGTTGCTCATTCTCTATATATGTAATTATGCCAACCAACAACGGGAAAGGTCATGAAAGGAAAGGCAGGTCTAGTTTGGGTAGAGTATTGCTAGGATATATGGTTCAGAGTATTGCTAGGATATATATAGAACCATATAGACTTCTTTTTCAGGATCGGTATGGAGAACCAAAAGACATAAGTAAATACAGGAGCAGGAGCAAAAGAACTTAGAGTGGAGTAACTAGAAGGCAAGGGCATTGGAAGCACTGGTAGCAGAAGTAAGAGCAAGCGGACACTGATTTCAGCCCACTCCCAGCGATTTCTAAACCACATCAACTCACTCCATTGTCCAGAACTATCCTATCTAAAACCACATCATGGAAAGCAATTTACCTTGCAGGCCATCCCAGAGCAAGGTCGAGTATTTTTCGAAGTGCCGACTTGGACGACAGAGAGATCGTGACAGCATACTAGTGAACGATTTCCTCTCACGCGTATGATCGACGACACCACCTCAGAGACAAAGAAGAAAGCTGGTTGGTGATGGAGTTACTCCAGCACAAACCCTTGACCTGGATCCCGGGCCATGGCTAGGTGGCGATGGACCATTAATCCTCTGTGTTGTACTCCTATGTTCTGGCCCACTCTGCCTTGAGGAACGTAACCGCTTAGAATAACCGCTGCATGGAGGTACCTATGTTCCGGCCCACTCTGCCCTGAGGAACGTAACCGCTTAGAATAACCGCTGCGTGGAGGCTCAATGATATTCGCAGGGAACAGAATAACTAAGTGCCACCTGACAGATATGCCCTGTAACCACTCAGATATGCCGTGTGATGGAGGTATCAATCGGACGGTAGAAAATAATTCTATCGTCTAACATAAAAATGGAGGGTGGAAAACTGTACACAGTGGCAATTTGGGGAGTTGGTTTCAGAGGGAAACGTCTTACGGCGTAATTATATTATTAATTAATACTATTTTTCCTAAAAATTAATTAAAGTATATTTTAATTTATATATAAATGATAAGTGGTGTTATTTTAATTTTATATATAATTCAAATTAGAAAACAGATTTGATATAATACTCAAAAAATATCCAAAATAAAGAATAAAAACATAGTCTTTAAAATTTAACAATAAAAAAGTCATTAAATTACCCTTATAAAAAAAAAATTAAATTAGAATAATGAATTTTTGTAATCAAAATTAAGCTTTTGATGAATAAAGGCTTTTCAAAAGGCAAATTTGTGTACATTTCCTCCAATGAAAACACTTAATCTTAAAGTGTGGCATACAGGAAAATGAAAACTTAAATGGCAACAGAGTTTGTCAAAAACTGATAATTACTTGGAAAAGTTGAAAACTAAGCCCTTGAATAATCTGCAAAAAAAACTTTATCTATGTCCCAACAAAACTATAGACTTGCAAAAAAACTTTATCTATGTCCCAACAAAACTATAGACTTTTAAAACATAGTCTACAAAATATAACGAATAAAAAGGCCATTAAATTACCCCTACCAAAAATTATATTTTTAACTAGAATAATGAAATTTTGTAATGAAGATTAAGCCTTGGATGAACAAAGGCCATAAAAGGGCTTTTCAAAAGGCAACTTAAACTATGGAATACAAGAAAACAAAAACGCAAATGGCAACAATAAAGTTTGTCAAAAACTGATACGAGCAAGTCAAGAAAATGAAAATGCAAATGGCAACAACAGAGTTTGTAAAAAACTAGTAATTATACTTGATAAGAGCAAATCGATTCTGGACATTGAGCTCATCGTTTATAGCATTTACTTGATCCACATAACTTTTACAATAAATTGCCTCAAATAAAACGAGCAACTGCCATAAGGAGCATTATATGGATGACCCACTATCTTCAAGGGTCGTTCTTGTGTTGGGCCATTTTTCCTGAACGAAAGTTGGGAACGGAGGATGAAATGCAAGGTGAGCCCAATTTAGAAAGGAAAAAATGAGAAACCCTTACATGGTTTTCTTCTTCTTTTCTTCTTTAAAATTGACAGAGATTAACAAAAAAATCAGTGAACAATGAATCCCACTGTGGGATGAATTATTTCCCAAAATTTCTAACCAATTACAATTTCAATTAATCATTTATCTCTATTTTTTTCAGCCTGGTAAATGGTTGAGAAAGGATTTTTAATAGAATACATT
The DNA here is from genome assembly GCA_031772625.1 of Pinus tabuliformis. NCBI lineage: Eukaryota > Viridiplantae > Streptophyta > Pinopsida > Pinales > Pinaceae > Pinus > Pinus tabuliformis. Next base: position 514,225,921 of record CM062805.1, on the reverse strand, counting down.
AATTGGAAAAACATTTCCATGTTCATAAGCTCAAGGTATCAAAGGTAGAGAATCTGGGGATTTCAATATTCTTATCTAAAATTTACCTGAGAATCCATAAAGCAATATGTCTTAGGAGTTTCAATCTTATATCGACCAAAAATTGGGAGGGTGGTTTGTACTTCTTGCAGTGGAACTCATAGATCCAACATAGGCCCATCTAAATCTTGGCTTATTATGTGGATGAGAAAGGGGTTTTTAATGGAATTGATTAAATAAAGATGCATTTCCATGTTTAAAAGCTCCATGTTTCAAGGTTGAAAATCTGGGGATTTCAATATTCCAATATTCTGTGAAATTTTACATATCCACCCTCACCTTTTAGCCTTGAAGTTCATATGGTTGTGTTATTGTCCACATTCAACGCACAAACCAAAAACAAACATGTGGATCACTGCAACTTCCAAACTGTATCAATGCAAAATTTGCATATGTTCCCATACAATGACTTTTATTTCTAGGCACTTACAAGCTTGGAGACTCGATCTGTGATTGAAGTCTTGGCAGCAGGAGATACACCACTTTTGTCAATGATAGATGCGAGGACCCCTTCAACCATGATCCTGTTCTCTATCACTGTTGTGGCTTTCTTGGGAATCGAACCATCTTTAGAGAACACAATCTACCAACACAAACTAATTAATCAACATCCTTCCATAGACAGATCGAAACAAGAGATTATGAATTCTGCAAGATGAGATATTGATCATACATACCACTAGCCTGGTAGGCGAAATAGTAAATAGAATGGAGGAACCAGGGGGGGATTATGGCCCGTAAAAATATCCTTAAATTGATTGATCGCCTTGGCTTCAGCTTCGCCATATATGCCTGTAGCTTCCCAAGCTGCCTTACACCCTTCGCTCACTTTTTTAGAGTGTTGAGCTCCCGAGAGCGGTAAGATGAGTGTTACTCTCGCGAATTTCTCATATGGACCTGCAAGTTTCTGATTCCCTCATGTTAGAAAACTAATAAACTTAAACAGCAATTCTGCATGCGGAAAGTACTGAATAGAATCACTGAAACTGAAACTTAATACCCAGGGATACGAGTTACCTCCAGCCATTGGTGATGTTTTGATGAAGGCCACAGTCCACTTGCCTGTTACTTCTTCTGCACTCCAGCTTCAATCCAAGCAAAAGAAAAAAAACACAAGAATTCTGAAGGCACTTCCAAGCTCTGCTATCTCAGCTAGATGGTGTAGAACTGAAGGGGATTGAGATATGAGCTTGGGGACCAAACAGATGAACATATAGCTAAGCTTCCATCAAGATTCTAAAAGCTATGTGTTAGAAAAAACACAAATCAAGGTAGAGATCAGATCAAAGTGATGGACCACTTTAGTAGCTCCCAATTATAAATTTAGTAATTGCAGTTGATTTTCTTAACTTAAGGAAACTACTGCAGTTGGTTTCCATAAGTTAAGAAAAGCTGCAATTCCATAAATCAAAGTAGCTTTTGTGCAAAATTAATGGAGCTTAACATTCTCCCACTTGGTCCATACTTCCAAACTTAATGTCTCAACTTAAAAACCATTGATAATCTGTATTAAGTAATAGATACATGAATCATGGCGATAAGTCCTCTAATGACGAGTATTATCTTCCATGTATTACTATGCATTTATTCTTATTATAATTTATGTGGCAACAATATCTTAATGAATAAACCTTATGTTTATTCTTGGTCCTTCTTAAACGAATTTTCTCAAATCAACTTAAGGTGCACATAAATATGAGAAAAAACATCACAATAATTAAGAATTTCATTAACATTGTCCATACAATGAAAAACTGCATAATGGAACTAAGTCCCATATTCAATACATGATCCTTGAATTTAAACGGTGGCATGCCCTTAGTCAAAGGATCAGCGATCATTAACTCAGTGCTGACGTGCTCAATGACCAATTTATTTTCTTTAACACGTTCCCTTATAGCTAAATACTTAATGTCGATGTGTTTATTTCGACTCCCACTTTTTTAGCCATAAACCCAGCAGCTGAATTATCACAATATATTCTCAATGGCTTAGAGATAGAATCCATAATTCTAAGCCCAGAAATGAAATTCTTAAGCCATACACCATGTAAAGCAGCCTCAAACAGGATATACATAAGCATGTAGCCTTTGGTCCCTTGAAGGTACCTCATTACTTTCTTTGCAGCTCTCCAGTGGTCTAAACCTGGATCACTCTGATATCGTCCCAACATTCCCACAACAAATGCAATGTCAAGTCTTGTGCAGACTTGAGCATACATTAGGCTTCCGACAGCAGAAGCATATGGAATGTTCTTCATTTGTTCCCTTTCAAAGTCGTTCTTCGGGCACTGGTTCAAATTGAACCTATCACCCTTCACAATGGGAGCTACACTTGGTGAACAATCCTTCATCCGAAATCTCTCTAAAATTTTATTAATATAGGTTTCCTGGAACAGACCCAAGATGCTTCGAAATCTGTCTTTATGGATCTTAATGCCAATGACATAAGATGCCTCACCCATATCCTTCATATCAAAATTTTTAGAGAGGAATTGTTTCACCTCATGTAGCAAACCCTTATCATTGGTTGCTAGCAAAAGGTCATCCACATATAAAACAAGAAAACAAATTTTACTCCCACTAACCTTCAGGTATATACATTGATCCATAATGTTTTCTACAAAACCAAAAAAAGAAATTACATTATGGAATTTCAAATACCATTGGCGGGATGCTTGTTTTAAACCATATAATGACTTCTTGAGCTTGCAAACCAATTGCTCACCATGACTAGAGGGGAATCAATGAAGATGTGTTATTAATGAAGAAGTGTTAATAACTATCATCTTTTAGTGCCAGTGTGAACATGCATTGAATCATATGTGACATTGTTTTGTAAATTAATGCAGTAAAGACCATTAGACAAAATACCATTCCCAACATAATCAGATTTATAGAATAGACTGAAAGATTTTTTTTTTTTCTGAAAAGTTTAAGGAATATCCAAAAGGTACAAGCCTTGAAACTGAAATCAAGTTTCTAGCTCCAAAACAAACCACTACTTAAAGTTAAATAACATGTTCCTATAGCTTCTACATGCGAGCCCATCTTGTTTCCTGATAAGATGCTTTGCTCACTTCCCACTGGCTTCCTTAGGTTTTGCAAACCTTTGCAAGGAATTCGAAATGTGAATTGTTGATCCAGAATCAATCCACCATGTGTTAATATTAACATTAACCATATTAGATTCATAACAAACAAACGAGATTACTTCCTCAAGTTCGGGAATGTCAGAACGAATTTCAGAGAAATTTGCAGGTTGTACTACTGCATCAAAATAAAGAATCACATGCTTATGTTGAGGCTTAATAAACTTTCATGTTTTACCAATGTAAAACATGCTAAAAAAAATTGAATCAAATGACATGAAAATTGCGTGTGGGCTAAATTTTCAATTCAAACAGATTCAATAAAACTTTATGAACTTTCATGTTTTACCATGTAAAACATGCTAAAAAGAATTGAATCAAATGACATGAAAATTGCCTGTGGGCTAAATTTTCAATTCAAACAGATTCAATAAACTTTATGATAAAACTTATTAATTCATAACTCCTGTGGGTAGGTTATGAAATTTTATCCTAATTAATCACATAAATATAATAAAAATTCCTGTGGGATAAAATTTATTATATTCAGTGTAATTAATTACAATTTAATGTCTAAATAATCTTTATGTGATCTTGCCAATCAATATATAATTTTATTTAATTAAAGATGTTGTGGCTATTCTCTAATTAATTAAAATTATATGGATCACTTTAGACATTAGTTTTGTTGCATAAACAAAACTTAACCAGAGAGAAAAATAATGTTTACTGAAAGGAGTAAGTCAAAATGACATTTTAATAAACTCCATATAACTGTAATAATTCTCCAGCAAATCAAAAGCAGTCAGCATTACCGAAAATGACTACAAATTGATTGTTCAATTTATAAACTAAACCCGGAGATTGACTGAAGCAGCGTTGATCTACTTTGCACTTGCATAGCAAATGCAGTTCGAAGACTAGCTGGCTTGACTTCAGGCTCCGTCCTTAAGTTTATAAAACAACAAAATAGACCAGCAAACAAGCTATTTTGCTCACAAAAACTTAATTTTCAACAACGCTAAATCTGAACTTCATGCGAAATAAACATAGGATCAAAACTGAATGCCCAAATGAGAAATAAACCATTTCTTATTTCTCTTTAATTACAAATGTTCATAAATGTAAGTTCAATGTAAATTTTACAATAAATATGTAATCAATTTACTTTGCATTTTGCATTGTTGATTTTATATAGTTATCCAAATTAACTATATAAAATATATATATATATATATATATATATAACTACATTTATATTGCATTGTATACACAAACCCACACATATACACACACTAATATGGACTCTTACCAAATAATCAATATTGCATATCACTTGTGTAAGTTTGTTTGTCCATTATCGTGTTAACCCTTATCTCATGGGCATATAGGACCCATTTCTATGGCATAAGATCTACATGACCACCACGATAATGTCATGCAAACCCACATGGATCATATCATCTAGGCCCAAAAGATGAGTAATATTCAAAGTTATTTATAGCATATACATCATTGTGGCACTATGTGTAGCTTGGAGACCTATCAAGAACACACCTTGTGGGCCTTTTAGCCTCTAGACGGCTCATACATGCCCAAGTGCTTATGCCATTCAAGCCAAAATTATAAATATCCATCGGATGCATGTCCATATAGACGCATGAACCAACATTTTTATTATGACTAATAAAATCCCCCATGGATTATATTACTGTAAAAAACATTTTACATGCAGAAATTATTATGTTTGAAACTAAACCCTTAAGCAAACGCTTTGCCAAATTTGATAGAATTATATCAAAAGATTTATATATGGTAATTTCTGCCGAATTAAATGATCATAATTAAAATCAGGCAGTGTTAAATTTCAAGAACAGTGCGGTAGATCATTTATGATGTGGTGAATAAACATAAATAAATAAAAAAAATAAAAAATTGTTTCATGCACCATATTAAAGCGCCTTGGGGTTCATAGCTCCCACTAGAAAACACTAGAAAAGAACATTCCCCTACGTGAACCACTATTGGAAAACACTTTACAAAATATCAAGAGATCAGAAACAAGGCTCGCATAAAGCACTGAATAATGGATTAAATATATATGATAACGATTATTATGTTACCGATTCAACTGTCATTGTTGATTAGCAGATTCAATCAGTTATGATTAACTTGCATCGATTCGAAAACCAATAACGAATAGTAATATAAATACGTTTGCATTGATGGCAATTTTAATAACCTTTTGCCACCATGCGAATTACTGCAATGAATCTTACGGATTCACTGGATCGAATTCATAATTCCTATACATACTCCAAATTTGAACCATGGAACGCTAAATTTTGGGACTAACCTTGGCGCTTACTCTAACAAAAATAAGTTCAACAATTCATAGAAAAATACAACAACAGCTGAGTTTCATGGAAACTATAAAACGAGAAAGGAGCCATAAAATTCAAGGATTTTACACAAAAGCTAAGAACATGGAAAAACTTTATGGATTGCCCTCAATTAGGCCGAGCCATCCAGTCCCCATACACAGCAATAATAATTGAAGTTTTGTATGGATCGGATTCGCGGGAAGACAAAATTGAACTCTTGACCACAAATTACCCTAAGATTTGAGCTATTTCATTAAACTGCGTCATTAATGCGCGCTGGCAATATATGAGCCTTGAGATAACAGGCGGATTCAAAATTCCCCTGTTTTTAAGGTTTTGACGATGTAAATCGCCCGGGACAAAACTGCAGATAAAATATATTTTCTGCAAACAAAATTCCCTCTAAATTTCTGATAAAAGGATCATTTGTAGCCAATAATCGTCCTAATACAACATTTATCGGAAAATTTATAAAGGAAATTGAACGAAAATTCAAAGAAAATTCAACCTTTTGTTTTGCATATACTTGCACGCGATCGACTCTGACTTCCAACAACAAAATGGTGATAGTTGCATAGAACGAGGATATTGGCCAATGCACATAATACACAGGTCATGTATACGACCCACGGTTTGCTCAAAAGGAAATAAATTATGGAACGAAACGGTGGATCGAAATTTGTTTCTTGGCCAACGCACAACAAGGCAGAGGTAAATGGGCTCTGATACCAACTGTTAGAAAACTAATAAACTTAAACAGCAATTCTGCATGCGGAAAGAACTGAATAGAATCACTGAAACTGAAACTTAATACCCAGGGATACGAGTTACCCCCAGCCATTGGTGATGTTTTGATGAAGGCCACAGTCCACTTGCCTGTTACTTCTTCTGCACTCCAGCTTCAATCCAAGCAAAAGAAAAAAAACACAAGAATTCTGAAGGCACTTCCAAGCTCTGCTATCTCAGCTAGATGGTGTAGAACTGAAGGGGATTGAGATATGAGCTTGGGGACCAAACAGATGAACATATAGCTAAGCTTCCATCAAGCTTCTAAAAGCTATGTGTTAGAAAAACCACAAATCAAGGTAGAGATCAGATCAAAGTGATGGACCACTTTAGTAGCTCCCAATTATAAATTTAGTAATTGCAGTTGATTTTCTTAACTTAAGGAAACTACTGCAGTTGGTTCCATAAGTTAAGAAAAGCTGCAATTCCATAAATCAAAGTAGCTTTTGTGCAAAATTAATGGAGCTTAACACCTCAGCCACCTAATTTCAGACTTTTAAGAGAAACAAAATTTCATACTTCATTGGATTTATACAATATTAATGCAACATAAATCTGGCACATAAACAAATCAAACTCCACATTCAAGAAAATAAATTGCAGAAATTAAGGGGCCTTTTGAGACAGAGCTTATAGATATTATGACATCTGTAATAGATATTGAACATATATTGACCATCATTAAACCACAGTTCGCAACTATAGGATCACACATCTCCATTTCAACTGAAATTATGGTGGTAACAAGGTTGAGGAGAAAATGATGCGCATAGATGTCAAGCGAAGAGGAGAAGAATGCAACAACTGGAAAAGGCAGGTGTATTGGCGGTTTTGGATGTTTGTTGCCATCGACAGAGTCTTCTTCGTGCATTCGTGCACCATAAAGCTCATGTTCACTGCCATAAAATCCATGAAGAATTCGGACCAACACTCCTAGAACTCCCATGGAAAAATGGTGCGCACAGGTGTCAAGTGGAAAGTAGAAGGGTGGGCGTAAAAATCTATGCACATATGTCAAACAGAAATGAGAAGTGTAGACAAAAACGAGAGGTGCATTGACTCAAAAGAAAGTCCTATCGGCCTAATTACCAAACATTATAATAACATATTTTCCCCAAATGAGTTATTTAAAATAATACAATTGAAACCGGGGGAAATTTTGGTACCATATGCTAAACCAAAAAAAACATCGAAACAGAAAATTCTATCAAAATATGTATTCCAACCCTGAAAAAATTAAATATATCACGAGAGGTTTAGCCAGAATACCATAATGGCAAAAAGATACCCAATTTTTTTTCCCAAATATATATTCCATCCCCCGAAAAAATATAAATAAATCATATATTTTGTTTATTAAAATATCAAAATCATATGTTTTTCTTATCATAATACTTACATTTCAAAATATTATTTTTCTTTTGTTAAAATAGTTGGGTTTCAAATATGGTTGAAACATGTTCCAACAAATAATTTTCGCCTAACTTCTAATCAACTTGCACACGCAGCCCCAGCCACAAAACGAACGCCACACTAAACAATACCTGGCATATACCTTTTCTCAAAGTTTATTCTATCATATTGTGTGGAAGGCCCACATCATCGAATGGCATGACACGTGGCAAACCAGAGTGTCGCAACATTGTGTGATATCAACGCCACTAGTTTTGGGTGAGACATATTGGATTCCAGAGCCTAGCGATCGACATCGAAAATTTTCGTGATTGCACGCCTTCCTCGCATAATTTGTCGGAATATACTCTCATTGCTTCGGTCCTACTGAACATAAAGGGAGGTGGAGGAGGTGGTGGTGGTGGAAACAATACGATTGAGTCGTTGAGAGGATTTATATGATAATTCTTCGGTATGCAACAATTTCGTCTTCTATGCACACTCTAATATGTCAGACCCTCCTAGAACTCCAGCGTTAAAATGGTGCGCATTGATGTCAAGTGGACAGCATAAGGGTGGGCTTAAAAATTTGTGCACAAATGTCAATTGGAAACAAGAAGTGTAGACGAAAAATATAAGTGCATTGACTCAAAAGAAAGGCCTATCGACCTAATTAATTTGTACATGGTTCACATTGAGGTCATCCCTCACATGTTTGGAAGTTTTTCGGCTTTACTCCACCCCTAATTTCAGTCAATGAAGTGCATGAGAGTTATGTGTTAGAAACCTTGTTCAAAGTTCAATGTATTTAGTAAGATCATTACGTTATAATATAGGATTTGAATTTAAGTGCAGGGAATAATAATTTTCCTCCATTGAATTATACTCATTTTAAGTTATTCTTAAATTATGAAAAATATTTATAAATAAATTTGTTAGAGAAAAATAAATAAAATAATATTTAATTTGTTGTTTTGTGAAATAAATGGAAGTATTTCTATATAATGTTGTTACCTATCTCATATTTTGGTGTCCTACAGTCTTTGATGGATGGCAGGTTCCTCATGCCAACACTGCCTAATTTATGATCAAGATTAGGTGGTGATCATTCTTTGAGTGCTAAGTTGGTCTCATTCAATGCAGAGGAAGGTGGCGATTAATCGAGGATAGCGCATTTACTCCCAACTTGGAACATGGATTTCATCATTAGGACTCAGTAGAATGTTCATTCCCTCATTCAATTTGCTCTGCAAGTGGTTGGTCCTAGTGGTTTATGCAAGTCAGCATGGTTCAAGACACTTGAAGCCAAGGGCAAAGATTTCTCTTGTGTCATCATCATGGCCTGCGAAATTGGATGATCCAGGAGAGGAGGGATAAGACATGGGTGTCAACCTCTCCCCCCTTGGCATGGTCAAGGAGGGAAACAATTTGACAAAGATATGCCCCTGCATATTTGCCACTTAGTCGTTGTCATGGAAGCACAAGAGTGTAGGAACATGGGAAATGGGAATTAGGTCGTAAGGAACCTACTTGACCGCCATATCTAGGACCAGGAAATAAATAAATAAAAATAAAAATAAAAATAAAAATTAGGTACTCACGACTCTTCTGACCATGACGTACAAGTGCAAAATGTGTCCAACTAGATCTCTTATGCGAACAATATTAGGTAGTCACAACTCTTCTGACCATGAGGTACAAGTGAAAAACGTGGCCAACCAGATCTCTTATGCGAACGATATCAGGTAGTTGCGACTCTTCTGACCATGAGGTACAAGTGCAAAATGTGGCCAACTAGATCTCTTATGTAAACACCTGCAAGGGTGAAACCTATCAGGAGGCAGATACCTACACTAGGATAGTGGTTATTGAGTGGGAGTGCCTTTCATGGTTACCAGTTGATCTGAATGTTGGGCAAACTTATTAATGCTATGCAATCTCCCTTATCAGTATCAAAAATATGTGTTTAGGATCGTCTCAAATTAACCAAAATGTGAAGGATTACGTGTCAAGTATTGAGTGTATTTTATGAGCAATTTATAAGATTAATTAGTTGTTTAAAACACATATACAACAAGTAAATTTCAAATATGTAAAACACATAAAACTCATAAACACAAAGTTGATAAAGGAGTTCACCTCTCCTGGGCTACATCTCCTTGCACCTGCTTCAATGGCTATGCCCTCTTTGGATTAATGGTCAATTCTCTAACTACATGCATTTGTAGTGCTCCAATGTCTTTGCAACCTGCTCCATTGGATTTAGAAGACCCAAAAACCCCAATAATGACTATCCAAGCTCTACAATTGGACTTCAACTGATCTAGGCTTGACCTCCTCTCCTGGTGGCCCTAGGCTTCCTTAAACTTCAACATAGCAAAATCACATACATAAGTGTCTTTTTGCCTCTGCAAACTATTCCATTGTGTTCATAGCATCCAAATCATCTAGGAATGACCCTTTTTGAGTAAAAAATGGTCGAAATATGGCCAAAGTTATGGCCTCTTCAGTTTTCCCTAGGAAAACTCCACCAAATCTAGAAAAACTCCAGTTAACTCTGTCGAATTTATCAGATCCGCCAATCTAATTTGCACTTTATTAGTGGGTAAGTATGGATTAATTAGCATAACTCCACTTAGCGCATTTAGTGGCACGGTTAACACTAAATGTTAGCAGTTAAGAGTTAGCGTTCACATGCGGTGGTAAGCCTTACCTCCCAACTTCAAAGTCTAACTCTTTAAATGAAATGTGCGCCAACCATATGTTAAGAACCATTGGTGTGGCATAGCGGTAAGGTTTGGCCCTTGTCTCGGTGAGGTCATGAGTTTGATTCCTTGGCTTGCCCAAATAATTTTACATGACCTTTGAGAGGGCACATGGCGGCCTCTGGGCTTGCCACGTGTTAGAACAATGTAAACTTTGAAACGGGAACTATAAACTCAAAACGGGAACTCTGGCCAAAAAACCCCGAAAAAACATCAAAAACAGTTCTAAAAATGAAAAATGTGTATACTAGAACGATGATTTTATTTTTTAGGGGTCAATTTTGAACATGTTTTAAAAATGGCAGTGACTACAAAATTTACTACGAAATTTTCGTGCAAAAATATAGCTTCAAAACGAAACTGATGATACTGGAACAATGATTTTTTTTAGGGTCAATTTTCAAACTTTTTGAAAAATGCTAGTAAAACCGAATTTTTATGTGCCAAACAAAGTTGGCTATGAGGAAAAAAAACATTAATGTTTTTGGTAGGATATCATTTTTCTTTCCAAAGTATAAATTCAACATGTTTTCAACCATAACATGCTAGATACAAAAGAAAAATGATTCCAGGAATCGCCCAGCCACCAGCCGGGCGGGCGGGCGAGCCGCCGGGGTGGTGTTAGCCTAGGTCGTGCCACCTCGGCGGCCAGCCTACCCACCCGGCTGGTGGTTGGGCAATTTCGGGAATCGCCTAGCCACTAGCTGGGCAGGCAGGCAGGCCACTAGGGTGGCGTGACTGGTGGTTGGGCAATTCTCGGAATCACCCAACCACGAGCCGGGCGGGCGGGCGGGCAGCCGAGGTGGCGCCAGCCCAGGCCGCGCCACACCAGCGGTCCACCCGCCCGCCCGGCTGGCTGGGCAATTCCCTGAATCGCCCAGCCACTAGTCGGGAGGGCAGGCGGGCCGCCGGGGTGGGCCACCCCGGCGGCCTGCCCGCCCACTCGGCTGGTGGTTAGGTGATTCCCGGAATCGCCCAGCCACCAGTCGGGCAGGCGACTGGTGGCTGGGCGATTCTGAATCGGGCGGGCAGGCAGGTGGGCCGCCGGGGTTGCGCCAGCCTAGGCCACGCCACCTCGACGGCCCGCCCAAAATCGCCCAGCCACCAGCTAGGCGGGCAGGCAGGCGGGCGGGCCGCCGGGGTGGCGCAACCTGGGTGATTCCCAGAATTGCCCAGGCACTAGCCGGGCCGGCGGGCCGGCCACCGGGGTGGCGCCACCCCGGTGACTCACCCGCCCGCCCGGCTGGTGGCTGGGTGATTCGTGCCACCCCGGCAGCTCGCCTGCCTGCCCGGTTGGTGGCTGGGCGATTTCGGGAATTGCCCAGCCGCCCGCGCCCGCCCCTCCAGCTGGTGGCTCGGTGATTCTTGGAATCACCCAGCCACCAGCTGGGCGCCCCGCTGGTGCCTCGGTGATTCTGAGAATCACCCGGTTGGTGAATCACCGAGCCAGGCACCAGCAGGGCGCCCGGCTGGTGGGAATCACCCAGCCTCCTGCCCGGCTGGTGGCTGGGCAATTCCCGGAATCACCCAGCCACGGGAATCGTCCAGCCACCAGCCGGGCGAGCAGGCGAGCCGCCGGGGTGGCGCCAGCCCAGGCCGCGGCACCCCGCCCGCCCGCCCGCCTGGTGGCTGGGTGATCCCAAGATCACCCAGCCAGCCGCGCCACCCCGGCGGCCCACTCGCCCGCCCGGCTAGTTGTTGGGTGATTCCTGGAATCACCCAGCCACCTTCCCGGCGGGAATCACCCAGCCACCAGGCGGCCGCAGGCTGGGTGATTCCCGGAATCACCCAGCCACCAGCCGGGCGGGCGGGCCGCCGGGGTGGCGCGGCCTGGGCGACTGGTGGCTGGGTGATTCTCGGAATCACCTAGCCACCGCCCGGCTGGTGGTTGGGTGATTCCGGGAATCACCCATCCCGGAATCACCCAGACACCAGCCGGGCGGCCACCTGGTGGTTGGGTGATTCCCGGAATCACCCAGCCACCAGCCGGGCGGCCACCTGGTGGTTGGGTGATTCCCGGAATCACCCAACCACTAGCCGGGCGGTGGCTGGGTGATTCCGGGAATCACCCAGCCACCAGGCGGCCGCAGGCTGGGTGATTCCCGGAATCACCCAGCCACCAGTCGGGCAGTGGCTGGGCGGTCGCCTGGTGGCTGGGTGATTCCGAGAATCACCCAGCCACCAGCTGCCCGCCCGGCTGGTGGCTGGGTGATTCCTGGAATCACCCGGGCGGCTGGTGGCCGGGTGATTCCCGGAATCACCCAGCCACCAGCTAGGCGGATTCCCGGAATCACCCAGCCACCAGTCGGGCAGGTGGCTGGCGGCTGGGTGATCCCACCCGCCCACCTGGCTGGTGGTTGGGTGATCCCGCCCGCCCGGCTAGTGCCTGGGTGATTCCCGGAATCACCCAGTCACCGCCTGGCTAGTGGCTGGGTGATTCCCGGAATCACCCAGCCACCAGGCAGTCGCCCGGCTGGTGGCCACCTTCCGGGCAGTGGCTTGGTGATTCCGGGAATCACCCAGCCACCAGTCGGGCGGCCGCTTGGTGGCTGGGTGATTCCGAAAATCACCCAGCCACCAGCCGGGCGGTGGAATCACCCAGCCACCAGCCTGGCGGTGGCTAGGTGATTCCGGGAATCACCCAGCCACCAGCTGGGCGGCCGCCTGGTGGCTGGGTGATTTCGGGAATCGGCCACCTGGTGGCTGGGTGATTCCGGGAATCACCCAGCCACCAGCCGCCCGCCCGGCTGGTGGTTAAGTGATTCAGGTGATTCTGGGAATCACCAAGCCACCAGGCGGCCACCCAGCTGGTGGCTGGGTGATTCCGCCCCACTGGTGGCTGGGTGATTCCGGGAATCCGCCCGGCTGGTGGCTGGGTGATTCCGGGAATCTGCCCGGCTGGTGGCTGGGTGATTCCGAGAATCACCCAGCCACGAGCCTGTCTCGGAATCACCCAGCCACCAGCCGGGCAACCGTCTGATGGCTGGGTGATTTCGACAATCACCCAGCCACTAGGTGGCCGCCCGGCTGGTGGCTGGGTGATTCCCGGAATCACCTAGCCACTAGCCGGGTGGGTGATTCCCGGATCACCTAGGCACCAGCTTGGCGGGCGGCTAGTGGCTGGGTGATTCCCGGAATCACCTAGGCACCAGTCGGGCGGGCGACTGGTGGCTGGGTGATTCCCGGAATCACCGAGGCACCAGCCGGGCGGGCGGCTGGTGGCTGGGTGATTCCCGGAATCACCTAGGCACCAGCCGGGCGGGCGGCTGGTGGCTGGGTGATTCCCGGAATCACCCAGCCACCACCCGCCCGCCCGGCTGGTGGCTTGGTTATTCCGAGAATCAGCCAGCCGCTAGGCGGCCGCCCGGCTGGTGGCGGGTGGGTGGCTGGTGGTTGGGTGATTCGGCTGGTGGCTGGGTGATTCTCGAAATCACCCAGCTACCAGCCACCCGCCCGGCTGGTGGCTGGGTGATTCTGGGAATCACCCAGCCACCAGCTGGGCGGGCGTGCGGGCCGCCGGGGTGGCGCGGCCTAGGCTGGCGCCACCCCGGTGGCCCACCTGCCCGCCCAGCTGGTGGCTGGGCGTGGGCGGGTGAGGGGGTAGGGTGGGCGTGGGCGTGGGCAAGGGCGGGTGAGGGGGTGGGGCGGGCGAGGGCGGGTGAGGGGGTGGGGTGGGCGAGGATGTGGGCGAGGGCAGGTGAGGGGGTGGCGCGGGCGAGGACGTGGGCGAGGGCGGGTGAGGGTGCGGGCGAGGGTGGCTGAGGGGGTGGGGCGGGCGTGGGCGTGGGCGAGGGCGGGTGAGGGGCAGGTGAGCGGGTGAAGGGGTGGGCGAGGGCGACGGTGAGGCGGTGTGTGGGTGTGTGAGCGGGTCGCGAGAGGGCGGGTGAGGGGGTGAGGCGAGTGAGGGTGAGGGGGTGGGGCGGGCAAGGGCGGGTGAGGGGGCGAATGAGCGGGTGGGGCGGGCGTGGGCGATGGCAGGTGGTCATTGCAGATATTCCCCATGGTTTCAATATTCCAAACATTGACTATGATAGTGACCCTTATACTTATCAAGCTCTTAGTAAAGTGGTTGCGGGATTTGTAGAAGTCACGTCATCACCATTATGGAGATTTGTGACATTTCATTCAGATACACAATTGGCAATGATATTGTCAAGCTTCAAGGGGAAAACAAATTCAATGATGCAGCTTACATGGTAAGACGTTTAAAATGTATATTTGATTAATGTTGAAAAATTCATTTATGTACAAGTTAATTGAACTTTTACTATTTCATGTTACAGGCAAAAGTCAAATCTTCTTAACAATGAAGATCAACAATTTATAAATGATTGTCTGTTCATTCATATTGATAGTTGGGAAAAAGATGATAGCCATATATCTATGATTTTTAATCGGGTAGACAGAAAGAGTCATAGCCAAATACTGACTTATGATGTTGTTGTGAGAAAACTAACATATGACGACAAAGAAGCAAAATGAGAGATAGTTAACATTTATCAAAAACCACAATTACTGATTAACTATCTTATAGACATTTGTTCAAATGAAGGAGATTGGGTTCTGGATTTATTTTCTGGCTCAGGTAAGTTTTCTTATATGGAATTGAATTTCAATATGTTATTTTTAAATTAATATGTCATTGTACAAATTTAGTTCATTATTTCTTTTTTGCTTGATAATTAGGTACAACACTAGCATGTTGCCTTCAAAAAGGAGGAAATTGCATTGCAATTGAAAAAGATCCACTACAGTGCAATTTCATTCAGCAAAGAATTAATGCTCTTCAATTTCTTCCAGATGCAATGCAAGAAATTGGGTTGAAGAAAAGGGACTTCAGTGAATCACGTGTGGCAAAAAAGGCAAAGGAACCCCAACTACCATTACATGGAATGTTTGGAAAGACATACGTTGGGAGATTTGCAGACATCAAAGATCCATTAGAAGAGGAAAATGAACAAAAGGAAGCAGAAAATATTGTAGAAGAAGACAATGATGAAACTCTAGAGGACGAAGAGTTTGGATTACGTGACATTGTTGATTAAATTTAAGTTATGCTTGTAAATCAAGCTTTGCAATGTTTTGACTTTGACATTTTATGAGAAGAATAAACACTCAATTAGGGTTGTTATACGTTCAATATTTGTAATATGTGATTTTCGCATTGATTTTTAAGTTAATCATTATTTTTTGAAAAAAAAGAAGTGATTATTATTATTTTTTTGACATGAAATTCATAAAAAAAGCTATTATTTAACCATTTTTAGTTAAAATTATCATATAAAAATTGTGATTTTGACATGTCAATTCTAGCAAAAAATTATCAAAACGTGTAGTTTTTTAGTTATATTTATGTTAAAAATGGTTATTTTTATGTCCATTGTTAAAAAATATATTTTTTAGAAACAATTATTTCATGTGGATTGAAAAATTAATTAAGGACGTATAAATATGTAGAATATCGAAAATTCTAAATATCGATCTTCTAATTTAAAAATGCAAAACAATAAAAACCTCACTAAAAAAAATATTAAAATAAAAATAAAAAACAAGAAAATGTGAAGAAAACGACCACTTCAAAAATGATCAAATTTACAAACTAATTATTTACATTTTATACATTAGAAAATTTAAAGCCAAAAATCAAGTCTTTTAAAAAAGGGGGTGATGCAGAATACTCACTTTTCAAAATCAGCATGAAAATCACTACCATTCTAAAACGTAATGTACATAAAGCTATCCTTCCCATGACATTCCTTCCAAAAACTATGCTCTAAAAAAAACATGTTCGTTCTGCATCACCCCTTTTCAAAATCAGGTCACTTTTTTGCTATCTCTACGAAATGGGTAAAAGTATCAGTTCCCGTTTCAAAGTTTACATTGTTTTAGCCTCTCATTGGTCCACCAAATGCGCTTTGACCAATTACATACAAACACTTGTCACAATATGATTGAGCCATATGTTAATATTCCCTCGAATATTCTAGGAATATTCCCTCGAATATTCTAGGAATATTCCGTCGAATATTATTTTTGCTAACTGGGTTGTACAGATGCCTCGTCAACATCCTAGTCACAAAATCTTGTGTGTTTGACAAAAGGGACAACATGCTCTAACTTTCTCATGCAAACTCCATTTTGAGTGAAACGATTTGCATTGGGATCATATCGCCAAGATAGACGTTGTCGTTTAGGTTTTGATTGATTCCAACCACTTTGTTTTTTGAGCAAATTTTTGCCCTTAATCCAGATTCCAATCACTCCTTCCCACTGACAAGCTTTTGGACCGACACAAGTTGGTTATCTGATGAGAGTTGAATAATCTTATCCTTCCCAAGTTCTATCAATTGATTCTACTTGGAAAAATCTCCATGACAACCACTTGGGTTCACTGACATGACTTACCTTACAAATGGCTTGGCACTTCAACCAATGTTCTCCTTTTTTTGTTGACCCAATCCAACACTTGTTGGTTGCTTGTTGATTAAACACCTTGTTGTACCAAAGCGATTCCTTGGTGCTCGAAAAGCTGACTGATGGCCTTCTCATTGAGAATCATGTTCCTCCTTTGCAACAGATGCATTCGATGCAAGCTTCTCCTTAGAAACCACTTTTCCAAGTTAAGCCCATCTAAGTGAACTACAACAATGAGTTCCAATATCAATAATAACAAGAAAAGAAATGACCATTCTTTTACCTCCACGGTTCCAAATTCCACATCTGGAATAATGCATTTTCCATCTCTTTCGCTTCTTGGCGTCAACACATCAAATCGCATTGTAGACCATTTGATATTTTACAAGGGCTGCAATTTTTTTTTTGGCATTTTGTCCACTTTCGCTTCTTGATTCCATCATCCTCCAGTATTAACATGCTTCTCATGTCATGATTTGAGAATGAAGGCTAATCATGAGCCTCTTGCTCAAGCGTGGACCTTCCAAAATCCTGCGACATCTTGTCACAAGAAACACCATTAACCTTGAAAAACACTCATGCAAGAATATAACTTGATGACCTCTTCCTTTTTCTTCTTCAAAGCAACAAATGTCACATCATGTGAACATCATGTACTCTTACATATTGGTGTATAAACCATCGACTAAACACAAGTCGAAAAAACATGCTTCTTCAAACAACGGACTTTCAAGTCAAGCAAAAGCATGTATAACAACTTGACGATTTACAACAAGAATTCCACATTCTTGTGAAACAATTCGTCACATCTCCCTCTCATCTTTGGAGACAAAATCAACTCTTCCAAGTTAATATAACATACATGTAACAATCAATCAACCACACAAGCCGACACTCATGCATGTGCAAGTGATCAACATTCTCAAGTTGACAACACACATGTTAACAAAGAAATCAACCAACACAAGTCAATCACTCATGCACGTTCAAGCACAATGAAACTACTAAAAATTCCATTGTTCACACACACAAACTCGCATGCATGTATAACAATTCTAAACTCTCTCACAAGTACAAGAGTCCCATTGGTATGTACGAGTACTTAAAGAGCTGAAATGACCAAATTTGTTGCAATTAAGTGAGTCAACATACTCCACTTTCAAACACCTTTATGGCGTAAACATGCAAGTTCAAGAATGCAACATGCATGCAAATTTGTAGTTGCACATTGCCATCTTTGCTGCATCCAAGTGAGTCAACATAGCTCTACTTTTCCAACACCTTGCTTCATGCAATATACAACATACTTTCAGGAGAAAAGAAATGCATCCAAATAACAAGGAAATGCATCAATAAGGCAAGATTTGCATCAATTATCAAAAGAAATGCAAGGCCTTAATTGGTTAAGAAATCTAACCATCTCTTTCTAAACCAATTCAATGGCGCTTCTTTTAACTGCACTTCATCATGTGTATCATCCTGACCCACATCGATTATGGAGTCCTCTTTTCCATTCTTTCGAAAATCTCTCTCCACCTTTTTCAAATGTCGCGATAACTTGTTGGATGCAAAGTCCAACACTTGTCCACAATATGACCCTGCGTATGGCAATGAGTGCAAAATAATTGCATCTTCTTTTCAACATGGTTTCCATTATCCAATGGACCTTTGGCTTTCTATCTCTTTTGTTTTGAAAGTTTCATGTGTATGTCTATCCTCTTCCAACACCTCGAAATAGTATGGTTATTCAAACCACAAAAGGAACATGTAAATTTTCTCCAAATATTATGTGAAGATTTACCATGTTTATCATAATCAAAAGAAACTTGATTAAAGGTAGATTTATACCTTGCACATTCACCTTTGTCGCCTTCTTGAGGAGGTGAATTTGATGAGGTAGTGGCTCTCTTCAGAATACCAACAATGGTTTCAATGACCTTAGAGATTTCAACATCCTCTTGTTTTCCATTTCCACTAGTTGCATGCTTATGAGCATCTTCTTGCAAAGTGGGTATAAAACTTTTGCATTCCTCATGAACACAAACTTCACAAGCTTGAGGTAATGAACATGTAATGAAAGTCCTTCTTGGAACACCTTCATGTGCCTCCTTGGCTTTGGAGCATTCTCCATCATGTTGTCCATAACCAAGACCCAAATACCTAGGCCTTTCCTCAACAACAATTGGCTCAACTATGCCTTGTGCATGTTTGCCTAACCCTTTACCTTCATAGCCCATCTTCATCAATAATTTGGACCCTATTCCTCTAGTGTGTCTTTCAAAAGCACCAAAACATTCATTTTGAGAGGAAATTGAAGATAAACTTGAATTGCATACCTCATTTTCATGCGCATACTTTGCTAGGGTTTCCTTGGAATCACAGAGTTGAATCTCCATCTCATGCATCTTTTCAAGAAGCTCTTGCTTCTCCTCCTTCATGGCCATCAACTCCTCTTGAAGTATAGTGTTCTCCTTCCTATCTTCATTCATCTCTTGCACCATATCTCTCATGATGATAAGCTCTTGCAACATCTCTAAATCAAATATTCTTGCTAAGGAAGATGGATTAGAAACATCACTTGTTGAAGCTGCCATCACACAAACTTGCACACAGTTAAATTCTCCTTGCACAAATACAAAACCAATAGCTAATTTTCTAGCTAACCTTGGCAAACCATCTCAGGGTTAAAATGAGCTAACTTGTGCTCCGATACCAACTTGATCTGAATGTTGGGAAAACTTGTTAATGCTATGCAATCTCCCTCACCAATATTAAAAATTTGTGTTTAGGATCGTCTTAAATTAACCAAAATGTGAAGGATTATGTGTCAAGTATTGAGTGTATTTTATGAGCAATTTATGAGATTAATTAGTTATTTAAAACACATATACAACAAGTAAATTGCAAAGAAGTAAAACACAGAAAAATCATAAACACAAAGTTGATAAAGGAGTTCACCCCTCCTGGGCTACATCTCCTTGGACCTGCTTCAATGGTTAGGTCCTCTTTGGATTAATGGTCAATTATCTGATTACATGCACCTGCAGTAATCCAATGGCTTTGCAACCTGATCCATTAGATTCAGAAGACCCAGAAACCCCAAAAATGACTTTCCAAGCTCTACAATTAGACTTTAGTTGATCTAGGCTCGACCTCCTCTTCCAGTGGCCCTAGGCTCCCTTAAACTTCAACGCAGAAAAATCACATACAAAAGTGCCTTTATGCCTCTGCAAACTGTTCCATTGTGTTCATATCATCCAAATCATCTAGGAATGACTCTTTTTGAGTCAAAATTGGTCGGAATATGCCAAAGTTATGGCCTCTTCAGTTTTTCCTAGGAAAACTTCACCAAATTTGGAGAAACTCCAGTTAACTCCACCAAATTTGGAGTTAATGCCAAATTTATCGGACCCAACAAAAGATTCACCAACCTAATCCGCACTTAATTAGTGGGTAAGTATGGATTAGTTATCATAACTCCACTTAGAGTGTTTAATGGCGCAGTTAACACTAAATGTTAGCAGTTAAGAGTTAGTGTTCACATGCGGCGATTAGCCTTGCCTCCCAACTTCAAAGTTTAACTCTTTAAATGAAATGTGTGCCCACGATATGTTAAGAAACATTGGTGTAGCATAATGGTAAGGTTTGGTTCTTGTGTGGGTAAGGTCATGAGTTTGATTCCCTGGTCTGCCCAAATAATTTTACATGACCTTTGAGAGGGCACGTGGCGCCCTCTGGGCTTGCCACGTGTCAGCCTCTCATTGGTCCACCAAATGCACTTTGAATAATTACATACAGACACTTGTCATAATCGGATTGAGCCATATGTCAAAATATTCTAAGAATATTCCTTGGAATATTCTTTTTGTTCACTGGGTTGTATGGATGTCTAGTCAGCATCCCAGTCACAAAATTTTGCCTATTTGAGAAAACAGAGAGAAGGCTCTAACTTTCTCATACGAACTCTGTTTTGAGTGAAACGAGTTTCCTTGGGATCTTATCGCTGAGACGGACGCTATTATTCAGGTGTTGATCAATTATGAGCACTTTGATTTTTGAGCAAATTTTTGCCCCTAATCCAGATCCCGATCACCAGACAGTTATGATGACCCCTTCTAATATCTCGACTAGTGGGACCAGGCATGCCATGACAAGGCTCAAAGCGATCAGCCTCAATGCAACCAGGCCCAGTGTGACCAAGATTGTTGACTATTCCCAGGAAAGGCTTACTCAACCTTTGTTACTTCTTTGCTTTCCTTGTAGTTTATGTTGTACATGTCCTCTTAGTGTATGAAATATATACTTCTGTTATGCCTTTATGTTGTTTAAAATTGGTCTCAAAACTCTGAGAGAGATCATTTGATTTCCCACCCGAGGGAAAATGGTCTCTCTTAAGTTTACTTCAGGACAAGAGAGTTTTTTGCAGACCTGAATGAACTCATCCTAGATAGTTCAATCATGTTTCTCCATGCATGTATTTTATCTAAATTTCTAATAATATAAAGAATTTTCACTTGCTCACAAAAAAAAATGTTGTTATCGATACATATTGTTGTTATAATTATTTGTAAAATGAGTACAATCATAAGTATTAATATTGTAACTCGTGATTTTGTTTGTAATAAGTAGAAGAGTTAGCTTGAAATCATGTTAACTATGAATTTGTTGCTTCTTCCCAAGCATTGATATATCAAAGAAATAGTAGCTATATGGTGCTTGTTGCATGAATAATTGTAATAAGAATCTCCCTCTCTCTCAAGCAATCTTAGTTGAACCATTCCGAATTTTACATGTTGCTTTCAATTTGTTTCTTTTTGGTTCCTAATTTCCCTTGGGATATTTTTTTTCTCTCCCTCTCATACACAACACACAAGAAATTAGGGAGTCAAATTCTTCTTTACACAAAAAAATTTGTCTCTTTTTGTCAATAATTTGTTGACGCTAAATTTCCCTTACTCATAAACGACATAAATTGATAAATAACAACAATCAATCATTCATCAAAATAAAGAGTGTTATAGATTGACTTTAGAGCAAGGTAATTTCCAATCACTACTTAAAAATATTAATTGTTGGAGTAGGTAGGTAATATAAATGCTCGAGTTGCTTTCAACTTAGTTGACAATAATAATAATCCATATCAAGGATGTTGGAAAATGTAACTATTTTCGGTCATCATAATTGTCATTGTGCTTATGTCAATATGTATATCTTATGTTACAAGAAAAAAAAGAAATAAAAATATTGTTTCATGCTTCATTTTATTGGTCATATAGGTCAAGCATGCATTTCATGCTCCTAGGGTTTGTTGTGTCAAAAGAATATTTTTCTTTAGTCAAGAGGGTCTTTGTCAATTGTATAAGACCCTATTGGGCAAGATATAACATATAAAAGATAATATTTTGAGTTTAGAAAGTCCTTATGAGCCTCCAAGCACAAGTTGGCCCTCCTAGCAAGAAGTCGGCCTAGAGAGGGGTATTCGACCTCATGGAAAGCTTATATATACAAGCAACTTCGACCTCATTTATCACTAATTCGATCTCTAAAACAAGAAGTTTGGTTTGGAGAAATGAGCAAGAAGGAAGCTATAATGAATGTCAAGGAAGCAAGAAGAAGTCAAGAAGAGCAAGGAAAATTTGTTTTTGGGCTATATTCTCTCACACGTGCGAAGAAACTAGGGTTTAGGCAGCTACTACAAGGTAAAAAATTGCAGGTCGAAGTTGCAGACTTGAAGTTGGGGGGAAAAGTTAAGAGTTGAAGTTGGTTGAAGAAGGATAAGCCCTTATTGTTTTGGTTGATCTTTGACCTACTTGGAAGATATTCCTTGAGGGATGGCTTGGTGTTTGGAGGAGGACTTGGTCTAGGGTTTTAGGTTTTGGGTCTTGCTTTTCTCATTTTAAGTAGATTCTATAAGAAGAGAAGAGATTCTTTATGGGTTTTCCCCTTGGAGGGGCTTTACCTTGGCTTGTGTAGAAATTATGATGTAGTTTTGCAACTGTTCATGAAGTTTTATTCAAAATCACAAGGCACAAACCTACTCTACTGCTATGTGGAATTCAATTCACAATTTAAAACGTGAATCATAAACATGCAATGATAAATAACACACATGCACACAATATTTTTTTTCAGGGAAAGAAAACTACTAAAAACCCCAATGCTTACTTGAATTAATCTGATGAATATAGATATATTACAATTGCTTTGCTCAACTGAGCACAACCTGCAAGTGAATAACCTATCTCTCTGCTCACTGAGAAGCTTTGACCTAGACTTAGTCAATTTCTGCCTCTACTTGGGCCCTTATTTCCTTGTGCAATTCCTTAAGAAATTAAGCCCCTATTATTTAGGAATTTCTCCAGAAAGGATTGCGCAATTCCCAAGCTTGATCATCTGACTACATGCAACACCTGCACACTCAAGACTAGTCTACAATTGATGTTACATTGCCTTCAAATCTCCACCACAACTAGGGAACTCGAATTTTTTGCATGCATTAGCTATTTTGGGTTGATTGACCAGTTAACTGGATGATCACTGAGTTTGACTAAAGTCTCACGCCACAACAGACCTTCCACTAGTTCCTCCAAGAGTTGGAACTAGTTTAACTGAAAACAACTTGAGATAAACGATATTGTTTGCTACAAATTAGCAATCACACGTGCTTAACTGAACTCTAACTCCTCCAACGGGAATTTACTAGGTAAATTGGGTGACACAAGCCATGTCACACAAGTTAATTGCATCCAAGTTGTCCGTTGATGTGGAAATTCAAATTTTCTCAATTTAATAAAGGCAAAATCAAATTGAGAATTTCTTGCTGCATTTTTCAACACTCCCTCTCAACAATAAAGAGATTATCAACCACCCCTATCTTACACTTGTGGAACTCGAACTTCCCTCTTGATAAGGCCTCTGTCAAAATGTAAACATCTTGTTCCTCTATCGGAATGTATTGTAGCAACATTATTTGCCTCTGCACACAGTCCCATAAATGGTGATACTAGATATATATATGCTTGGATCGATCATAAAATATAGGATTCTCAAAGAGCTTGATGCAACTCTAATTATCATAGTAAATCACAGTGTTAAATTTTGCAGATTTAAAATTTAATTTCTAAGATCATAAATCATAGAAGACAGTTAATGCACAACAAGACACAGAATTTGGCCCAAGTGATCCAGGTGGCTCCATAAATGCTCAAAATTCAAAGAAGGTTTTGGAAAAGCTAAAAAATCAAGGTCTTTGGATTGCAATAAAACTAAAATCAAATCAAAGAGCTCATCACAAGCTTTCCAACGACATAGACGACACTAAAATTCGAGTCCATATGAGAAAGATATTGTAGTTTGAACTTTGTACAAAGAAAAAACAAAGTCAAAATTCAACCAGAGGGGTGCCACGTGGCACTCCCACAGGCTGCCACATGGTAGCGCAATCTGTAGACCAAGTGGACCCAACAAGTGATGTGACAGTATGACAAGTCGACATATGGCATGTAGGTGACAAAAGTGGCATATGATGTGAGCCAATGAGAGCCCGCCACATGTCCCAATCACATGGTGCCACATGGTACCTCAAATTAGGCCCAAGTGGCCTTGGCATTGTGAAACCTCCATTTTTGTCTTATTCTCATGGTTTTGGGAGTCGTTACAATATGGACATATGATTTCCATATATTATATGGCCTGAAAACTATATTAAAACCAAAATTGGGCTTTAAAGTCATATTAAAGCAAAATTGGGAGTCTGTGGGTTTTGAACCCAAAACCTCCTTAACGACAAGTAACTTAATATGACGATGCCGACAATTGTGCCAACCACACAGTTTGTCTTATTCACCCTCACACTTTGTTAGAAAATGTCATTCAAATGGCTTAGAGGGAACCATGGAGAATACATGAGAGATGAGGGCATAGGCAAGGCAATGAAAACATGAATCTAAAGAAGATTCTAGAGATATTGTTAGAGCATATGTTAGGGAATATTTAAAAGAATATTCTCTATGAGGAATCTTTAAGATTCCTTGGGGACAAAATTTTGAAGGTGTCAGAAATATGTTGAGTTTATACTCAAATGAACTAGTTTTTCGCTAAGAGTCAGATGGTGCAAACGTTTCTCTGATATGAACAACAAATTTTCCAAAGACAAATGGTTGAGGGCGGAACCATGAAGGTGGAACCTTGATGCGAGAATCTACATGGAATCTAAAAGATTCCATGGAGGCCCGAAATTGACAGTTTCATAACCAAACTGACTTTATACTCATTTTTCTCATTATTTTGTAAGGAACATGATGGTGAGATCAATTTCTTCATCGGAGTTGCCAAATTTGAGTCAGCCCACAAAATAGAATCTTTGAGATTCTCAGGGAGCCCAAATTTGACAAAGTAAAAAAGGGGTCAAGTTTACAGCTAAATTTCATAGTTTTTCACCAGGAATTTAACTGTGAAGTCCGTTTCTTCAACAAAGGTATGAATTTTCATACCATCCCTGGAAGTGGAGGTATAAGATGCATTTATGCCATGTCTTCTTTTGATTTTTGCTAAGATGGTGATTTGGTGTTGAGATCCTTGTATGCCACTTTGTTGGAGGGTCTTTGTATGCCACTTCATGTGAGAGTTTGATATTTTATCATGTTGAATGAGAGCTTATATGAGTGAGACTTCTTATAGGAAAACATCTTGTGGAGATACATGCCACTCTAGTTAAGGGAGTTCTTCCTTGTATTGAAAAACAATACATCATGTACTCATCATCATCTTGCAACATTTAATGAAGCGGCCTCCCCACTCTTGACATCCATTCTAGAGATGTAACCCACACTAGGTGAACTTCGTTATCAAGTTGTGTATGTATTCTTTTATTTTATGGTTGCCTTATGTTTCCTCTTGTTTAAAATATGCACATGTGGTTTTTCTTACTCTTGCACATGGAATTATGCTAACATCATAGAAGTAAAATATCTTGGTTAATTTCAGTAGCCGAGAGAATCCAAATCAAGTTTGATATCAGAGCAGTCTTCTCATTGATGTGAATTGTGAGTGTGAATGATACCTAGAGATTCAACATGAACGAGAAGGAAAATGGAGGATCATAGAGATCTCTATGAGGACCTCCTCAAGATGACACACATGGTAGATATAATGTATGCAAATATTAGGAGAAAATGGAAAAAGAGGAACACGAGAGAGAGAGAGAGAGCAAAGAATGATGCTCCATCTCCATCTTCGGGTGAATATTCTTCTTCTTCATCTTATTATCATCATTCAAATGAAGATATCAATGAAATCCTTCAAGTGGAGAATGTTGAATTGAGGAGACTTCTTCAAGAACTAGAAGAGGAGAAGCGAAGATTGCTACTTCAATTACGAGACACATAAGAGGCCTTGGAAAGGATGAAGTGCAACAAAGGCTTAATGAAGCCATCATCACTTGCTTCAGAATCAACAACTGAGGTAAACAATGTTGATAGTTCTTCAGTTTCATTTTCACATGATGTTATTTATGTTGGAAGCCTTGAGGTACCCATTTCAGGATTGGGATACACTGAAGGAGAATGCTCAAAGACAACAAAAGCAAGGGGTTCTTCAGACAAAAAATCCAAGCCATTGTCGAAATCATAAAGGAAATAGAATGATGTGAACACATCACAATCTTCTCATGATAGTGCACATTGCAGAGGAAGAGCTAAGGCAAGCTCTCATTGTCAGGATCGTACCAGAGACAACCAAATGAGGTATAAAAAGTCTAAGTATTCTAATGTTCATTTTTATTACAAGAAGGTTGTTAATGATGAGCATAAATCATGGCATAGAAAACCATGTAGTTTTTATGGCTTGTATAACCATGTTGTTGGCGAGTGTTGGTAAAAGATGGTAGCAAGAAAGAGGACAAGATGTGAAAGGCCTTCTCCACTTCAGAGAAGGAAGAAGGTCAAGCAGGTCAGGAGGAAGAAAATTTTTTGCAATCATTGCAACAGGTGTGGACATCAGAGAGCCACATGTGGAGAGTTCCATCCAGAGCAGCTACCAAAGGACTAGAAAAACCTGAAAAGGAACCTGTCAATGAAGCAAATCAATGAGAAATCTAGCTAAATGAATAGAACCCATCAACCTGGTTGGGTAAGAGATGGGTAGAATTTTTAAGTAATTGAGCATGGTCACATTTGTAAATCATATGTTGTGAAATAATTCTAAAAGTGGTGAAGTATTTTCCATCACTTATGAATGCAACAAGATGATATTTTGGCCTTTTGTTGTTGTTGTTGATAGTTGGGTATTGGTTTCTTGTTATGCTTTTGATGTAAACTTAACCAATGAGTGTGTATAAACCCTTAGCAAATAGGGGGTTTGGTTGGGTCATGTTTGGTCTTGTAAAAGAACATGAATTTTGCAAGTTGTACTACAGGTTTGCATAGAAGACTAGTGTCGGTTTATCACTTAGGGCTCCAAAGTACAAAGGTGAAGGAGAAGGCAGTGTGGCTTGTTAAGACACTTATTGTGTAGATAAGGGAGAACTACAGTTTGCAGATTGTGTTCATTCTTTTGGAGGACCAAAAGATCCTCAGTGGGGAGGAATGATCCAAGTGGCTCCATAAATTATCAGAATTCAAATATGGCTTTGGAAAATATAAAAAATAATGGTCCTTGGATTGTAATAAAACCATAATCAAATCGAAAAACTCATCGCAAGATTTCTAAAAGCGTGGACGACACTGAAATCCAAGTCCGTATGAGAAAGTTATTGCAGTTTGAAGTTTGTACCAAACAGGTAAAAAACAAGTCAAAAGTCAACCCGAGGGTGCCATGTGGCACTCCAATAGGATGCCACATGGTATCCCAATCAACAGACAAGGTGGACCACAATAGGTGATGTGGAAATATCACAAGTTTACACATGGCATGTAGGTGACAAATGTGGCATATGATGTGGGCCAATGAGAGCCTGCCACATGGCCCAATCACATGGTGCCACATGGCACTTCAAATTAGGCCCAAGTGGTCTTGCCATGCCATTTTTGTCTTATTCTCATGGTTTTGGGAGTAGTTACAATATGGACATATGATTTCCATATATTATATGGTTTGAAAACTATATCAAAACAAAAAAAATGGGTTTTAAAACCATATTAAAGAAAAACCGAGAGTCCACGAATTTTGAACCCAAAACCTCCCTATCAACAAATAACTTAATATGACTATGCCAACTATTGTGCCAACCACATACTTTGTCTTATTCACCCTCACACTTTGTTATAAAATGTAATTCAAATGGTTCAAAGGGAACCTTGGAGAATATATGAGAGACAAGGGCAATGTCGGGCCAATGAATAGATGAATCTCAAGAAGATTCTAGGAATATTGTTAGAGCATATGTTAGGGAATATTTCAAAGAATATTCTATATGAGGAATCTTTAAGATTTCATGGGGGTAGAATTTTGAAGGTGTCAGAACTATGTCGAGTTTATACTCAAATGAACAAGTTTTTTTGCCAGGAGTCTGACGGTGCAAACGATGTTCTGATCTGAGCAGCGGATTTTGCAAAGACAACTGGTTGAGGGCAGGACCATGAAGATGGAACCTTGATGTTGGAATCTGCATGGAATCTAAAAGATTCCCTGGAGCCCTGAAATTGACAGTTTTAGAACCAGGCCAACTTCATACTCATTTTTCTTAGTTTTTCGCAAGGAACATGATGGTGAGACCAATTTCTTCATCGAAGCAGCCAGATTTCAGTCATCTCGTAAAATATAATCGTTGAGGAATCTTTGACATTGTTAGGGAGCTCAAATTTGACTGAGTCAGAAGGGGGTCAAGTTTAGAGTTATATTTCACGATTTTTCTCTAGGAATTCAACTATGAAGTCCATTTATTCAGCAAAGATGTACATTTCCAGACCATCCCCAGAAGTGGAGGTATGTAACAGCCCAAGTGAAAATTCCATGTAATAAAAGTTAATAAAGGAAAAATAATAACCATGGTTGATGGGACACTTATTCCAAGCTGAATGTTGGGCAAAACATCCTAGTGTGGGTGTTTATTGGTTTATTATGGTTAAGGAAATTAACAAAGGCAATGGCTAAGGCTTTGGAAAATCAAAATGGCATTTTGGCACATTTATTTATGAAAATAGTGGAAATTAGGAGAAAAGGAAGGTGAAAGGTCAGAGGTTGCATGTGAGGAGGAAAATGAAGGAAAATAATGGAAAATGAAGAAAATAGAGGTATGCTTATGAAGATCGGTTTGTAACCTTTTATCAGTTCAGTTTTGGAGTTCTTTCATTATTATTCTCTCTCTCTCTCTCTCACACACACACTCTTGGAAACTTAGAGTTTTCTTGGAGCAATTTGGCATTGGATCAAGAAAGGCAAAGAAGGTAAGAGGAAAGAAGTTGTAAGCCAGGAAGGGTAGGATCAAGTAGCTACAACAAGATTATTTGTAGGTATTGATTTGCATGTGTGTTTTCCTTGGTAGATTTGGCATGCATGGTATTGCATGTGGTTCTTTTGCTGTTATGACATATGTTTTTCTAGGTGTGACCGCGTTTTCAGCCTAGCCTTTCCATTTTCGGATAGCCCTGTTGTGATGGGGTTCTCATGTTTAGGTCGAGCTAGATTGTCAGATGGATTCGAAGTTGAGTGAGGTGGATCTTTGAATGATAGAACTGTTGACCTAGGTTGTCATTGATGTCAATATGGCAATATTCTGGATACTAAAGGATGACATGAAGCCAAGGGGAAGCAGAACAGATCCATGAAGAGACAGGAGCAAGGCCATCAGGATAGCCAAGCCATAAGCAAGAGGAGTTACCAAAGGAGGTCTTTGAAAGACACTGCCAAGCCAGAGGAGCAGATGGAGACGAGAGGCCAGAGGAGCAGATGGAGACGAGAGGAGCAGACAGAGCCACCAGAGGAGCAAATGGAAACGAGAGGAGCCACATTGGAGCAAGAGGAGCTACAAGAGGAGCCATATATATGCCATATATATGCCAAAGAAGAGGAGCATACATGGCAAACAGAGGACACAGACAGCCATCGGAGCAACAGAGGAGTAGACAGAGCATCAGAGGAAGCAGATTACGCAATCGGGAGCTATCAGAGGCAAAACCCATCTATATATGCATTAACAGCTATCAGAGCAACAATCCAAAGGAAGACCGATCAAAGGAGCATAGAGGAAGAGTGGAGGACACAACGATAGAGCAAACAGAGGAGCAAAAAAAGCCATGGGACACATCAAACACAACTGTCGGAGCCACAAAGGAAGCAGACACAGCTATCGGGAGCCATATATCCACAGATAACACTATCGGGAGCTATCGGAGGAGCAAAGGTGGCATTAACACTATCGGCAGCCAAAGCATATGTATATCTTCCAAATACACTATCCGAAGCGGTAAGCGGTAATGCTCGCACCGCCCTTGGGAGTCAAGTGGTATTCATACACGGGCTCGCGATTCCATTAGAACTGTGACGCGTGGCGGCAGGGAACAGTTGAAAACCGCTTTATCGCGAGTTAACGCGCGGGCGGTTCACAGGATCAGGAGGAGCGAACATCGTCGGATCGCCTGATGAATGATCGGACGACAGGATTAATTTCACGTGTTTTTTGACTGATTGCGATAATGTACGCGGACCCGATGCTGCATTGTGTTATGGTTGAATGCAATATCGCATCCACCCTATCGGGACTCTCACATCGCAATACCCAAAGGGCTGTCCTCCTGCTATGCGTCGATTGCGATGACGCATGCGGACCCGATGCGGAATTGTGTTATGGTTGAATGCATTATCGCATCCGCCCATCACAATGCTACACAGAGGGTTGTCCGACCAGAAGCGTCGATTGCGATAAAGCATGTGGACCCGATTAAACATTATAACATGGCTTAATATAATATCGCGTCCAGTGGTGGATCGGTCGTCGGCCATCGGCGATGTCATGAGCCCGATGTATAAAGGACCCCCATAAGTCTTGAACGTCGATTGCGATATCATTGCGGACCCGACATAGGTATAGATACGGGTGCAATGATCCTTGAAGTCCGCCCTTTAGCACTTTCACCTATTTTTGCTCATATTTCTTATGTATTTACATATTTGCCTTGCGCGCGGTTTGAAGGGCCAAAATGCATATGATAATGGTTCCGATAGTTCAGGAGGATGAAATAATATCGATGGTGATTGCGATCAGGACGTGGCAGGTCCGTTAAATAATGCCATCCCTGTGTATGCCTGCTATCATGAGAAAACAAGAGCGTTGTTACAGTTTTCTGAATATGTGTCCTCTACGTATGACTGAGTTCTTGCCATTGATTCAACGTGTCCTCTGAGCATGAATAGACAGAGGAAACCGAAAGCTGGGAAGCTGAAGAAGCAAGCAAGCACAGAGGAAATGACAGCGAGCGTTGAGGAAGTCTAAGAGGCGGTGTAAGCGGAAATGAATGGACGAAGGCATGGGAATGTATAAAACAGAGGACTATGGAGGTTGTTGGTATGGTGAAGAACCAGAGTGTGAGATAGCAGAAGCAACATCGGTGAATGTTTTTGAATGCTGTGAAAATAAGTTGGAGGAGACAGAGGCAGCGAGAGGATCTAGCAGAACAAAAAGAGGGCCGCAGGGCTAACAGGACAGCAGACAGTCGAAGGGGAGAAGTAGCCAGCAGAGAACATAAGATTGAACAAGAAGTTGTTCTTTATGCAGATTTGAGTGCAACTAACAGTAGACTGACTAGAGCTGTGTGAAGACATTATCAGAGAGCATGAAGGCTATTGGAGGCTATGCATGGGCAGTGTGTAGAGTTGTAAAGACTCATTCATAAGAAGTCTGGTTGTCATTGATACTGTAGTTTGGAGACTACAGTGAAACTGTAAATAGACAGAACTTAGCAGAGAAGAGTTCTGAGAGCAAAAGATTACTATCAAACATGCCTTGACAAGATTGGGTTGGAACCTTAGGGGTTAGTGCCTCAAAAGTGAGAAGGATTGGAGTCCTTGGGGCTGGTGCCTCAGAAGCAAGAAGGATAGGAGTCCTTGGGGCTGGTGCCTCAGAAGCAAGAAGGATAGGAGTCCTTGAGGTTGGTGCCTCAGAAGTAAGTAGGATTGGTGTCCTTGGGGTTGATGCCTCAGAAGTAGGAAGGATTGAAGTCCTTGGGAGTTTGTGCTCCCAAGTCCAAGATTGGTGTCTTGGCAAAATAGATTTGGTGCTCTGGAGGTTGGAGCCTCACCAAAGTCCAAGTTGGAGCTTGGCAACTGATTGTAACCATATATATATTGTATCTATTTTACCGCTCAGTTTATATTAATAAAAGCATTTATTCTTGCTGTTCATCTTATGTTCTAATATATATGTTTTAATTGGTAAAACAATAGTGGGAAAAAGAAATATTGATTCACCCCCCTCTTAGTATTTCCAACAAGAACACATGGCCTAGTGACCCCTGAACCGGATTGTGGGTTGCGGTAAAGCCATATTTTGTGTTGCCTCGGTGGGCCTAAGAATCCTCGACTAGTGAATGGTGGGATATATAATAAATCCTAGAGGTGGTTGCCCTTGATTAGGCCTAGGAATCCTTGCTGGTGAATGGCGGGATATATGGTAAAGCCTATAGGGTGGTGTCTCGGTTTAGGGCCCAGTGATCCCTAGATCAGAATATGGATTGCAATAAAGCCTAAGAGACTGGGAGATAGGAAAATTCCTCACAGTGTAGGTGGAGAAATCCAGTGGCATCCATGCTTGTTTTGGCCTAGTGATCTGGTGGAGATCATGGTAAAGCATGTTATTACATGTTTATTGTGTTGGCCTAATGATCTGATGTGGATTATGTTTGTAACACCCCCTCCCAGGTCTACCCAAACTAACCATGCCAATGGGGGTAAACACGAGGAGAGATGCTTCTACAATCATATTTGACCCCCTATGTCACCTTAAGGAAGTGGAATCGACAGAACATCACATACAATCATCCAACATCATCAAGAGACCCCTCAGGAGACAAGTCAGCCACTAAGACAACCTGTCCCTGGGTCCCACTATTATTATGCAACTCTTATGCCTCAGTCACTCTCATGTTATAGGCAAGGGAGTGACCATAAACCTAAATTCACTCTCACAGGTCTGCCTACGCGCAACTGTGGTCCATAATTGTCAGTTATATGGTAGCGACCCCGAGATTAGAGTCACTTTTCTAGCCCAGAATCCTGGCTTATGCCCAGAACTTGTTGTAACTTTCAGAAATCATTAAAAACATGATAACCATGCTGATCAATCAAAAATCACCCTTAGGACTAGGCTTGAGCATCCCCAATTGGGACTGACATTTTGTCAAATACTTGGCATCAATGCAACCTACAGGTCTAGGATACAAGATAGAGCATAAATGACTGAAACAACTTATGAAACATAACCAGAAGGATCACCTCCTTCTCCATTGAACTACTACATCATCAATTAGGTCTTGCATCCATCCATTTAACAGTTACAAGTAAATATATAAAATAAACATGACATGAACTAGTCATTCAACCATGCTTATAACCAACATAAAACCATATAAATATCAGAGATATGACATCCATTAAATCCACATATAAATCAGTGCAAAAGTAAGAGAACTTAGCTTTTATTAATCATAGGCAAATCCAACCAGGTTCGGGACTTCCACATACCACTCGACCATAGACATGGCTGAACCAAATTTCTCTTTCAGCTAATCACCCCCGTGCCATATTCCAAGCATGAATGTGGGATCTCATAGAACAACCAATCCAAGAACAACCAAGGGAATCTAGAGGTTAAACCACCTCCACCCTCATCAAATCACGATCACACCAAAATGGTGCTCTGATCACAACCGAACATAACTTGAAATGCCATATGGAATCCATCACTATCCTTGAGGAATTTTTCGTCTTCTTGTATCTCAACCTTTACCGCAATCCAAACCCAGATCACTGTGCCCTAAACCGAGACTACTCCCTCAGCGTTTACTATGTATCCTACAAAAACCAGTCAAGGGATTCCTAGGCCTTTAGGAATGAACCTTGAGACCACCTCCACCCCAGATTCCAAAATCCATCCAGCAAACCAAAGCTCAAAAACTGAGATCAACATCCCAACATACAATGGCATTTGGAAAAAGGCTAGGCTAGGCTGAAAACCATTGTCATAACCCGGCAAGACATGCCATTGACAGCAAGAGAGCCATACACCAACATGCAAATCCATGCATGTCCAGACCAACTAAGAAATGACACATGAAAAAGGTTACCTGCAAGTATTC
Source organism: Pinus tabuliformis (assembly GCA_031772625.1). NCBI lineage: Eukaryota > Viridiplantae > Streptophyta > Pinopsida > Pinales > Pinaceae > Pinus > Pinus tabuliformis. The sequence continues at coordinate 514,191,723 of CM062805.1, read as the reverse complement.
ATGCTGAAGCTGCTTGATTCTACTCTTCCTTCTTGGATCATTGCTTTCCTTCCTTTCTCTTTGCTTGATTTTCCTTCCTTGATCCAAAGCTAGAGTGCTCTAAGAAAACTCTATGTGACCAAGAGTGACAGAGAGAGAGAGAATAATGAGAGAGCTCCATATGTGAACTGACATAAGCTTGAGCCAAGAGCTTGCCAATTGATCCTCAGAAGCCTTTTTATTAATGAGGCCCCTAATTTTTTCATTTTCCATTATTTTCCTTCAATTTGCTCCTCACATGAAACCTGTGACCTTTTACCTTCCTTTTCTCCCATTTTCCTTTATTTTCATAAATAAATGTGCCAAAAATGCCTTCTTGCCTTTTAACGCCTTTGCCTTAGCCTTTTCCAATTTCCTTAAGCCAAAACACACATCTAGTGATGCCCACTAGGATATATTTTCCCAACATTCATCTTGGAATACATGTCCCTTACCCGTGGTCGTATTTTTGCCTTTATTTACATTATTACATGAATTTTTCACCAGGGTTGTTACAATAGCAAACCCTGGTTTCTATTCATGAGGGTGAGGTGGTTTAGCCTCAGGATGCCCTGGTTGGTACTTTTGGTTTGAGTCCCACATTCATGCTTGGAATATGTCATGGGGGTGAATGGTTGAAGAGAGATTTGGCTCAACCATTCTATGGTCGAGTGGAACATGGTAGTCCTATCCCGGGTTGGATTTTACATTCATTAATAAGAGATTTTCTCCTTTGTATCTTATGTATAAATGTAATGGTTTATATGTGGATTTCATGGCTGATGTATCCTTGATATTTCTGTTGTTATTATGTTGGTTATAAACATGCATTATGATAGTGATGATGTATGGCTTTCCTCATGTTTTGATTTGTAAATGAATGAACAATGTATCTATGACCTAATAGACGATAATGCAACTAATGATATGATGGAACAATGCTTCTTAGCGATTTTCAGACAAGTATGAGACCCCTATGCTTAAATATGTTGTTTACACCTATAGATTACATATTTGTGACATGTTTGACGAAATGCCTGTCATGGTTAGTAGGGGTCCAGTCAAGGGCTTGTTCAAGTAATTGCATTTGTATCAACATTCCCTTGTTATCTTTATGTTCTAAAGGTGTTATTTAGTTATGGGGAGTGACGTGGGATTTGAGCTTGAAAAAATGGCTCAAATATCAGAGATGTTGGCACAACATTGAGCAAAATAGTCCCTGGATGTTGGCATACCATGTTGTGGGAGCGTCTAGAGCCTTTTGGAAACATGCATGCCCATATCATGGGAGCATCTAGGGGTTAATTGGTCTAAAAACTCAGTGGGACCCATGTACTATTTACCTAAGAGGTGGGGATGGTTCCTGGGAGTCATGTTACTGATGTGGAAGGTCTGTATGGTGTGTTTTTGTCAGTTCCACTTCCCTAAGGTGGCCTAGGAGGTTGAATCAAATCATAGTAGCCTCTCATCACATGTTTACTCAAGTTGGTCAATTACTTGGATAGATGTGGGAGGAGGGTGTTACAGAGTGGTATTGAAGGATGGTTCACCCCTTGGACTAGATGGGCGGTGTGTGTTGCTCATGTATTCATGTCGGTTGCACGTGTGTTAATCATCATGTGGTCTATGTGCTTGTTGCATATGCATGGTGTCAGTCATGGTTGTAGTGAAGTCGCCATGTGAAAGAGGATGTTGTTGTTGTGAAGTGTGTCATCATGAGTGTATGAATGGTTACATATTGTTATGATTACATATTGTCAATGTACATTGGTATGGTTGTTGTTGTCATGCATGAGTTCATGGTATGTGTAGTTGATATGGTCATGCATTGATGAATGGACTCTAGTTATACTGATGGTTACATGGTTATATGCTTATGTATTATATGTCTTTACGTTGTTATGATTATGTTATACATGTATTACGTTGATGGGTTGATCTTGTAGATGAGATATCCTCCCCGAATTTTGCCAAGGTACGTTGGTTTATTGTGATTTGGTTTAACTAACATAGTATGCCTTGCAGGAAAGAGATCAAAATGGCTAGCAAGATAGTAGACTACAAAGACTCTCCTTATGAATCAGATGAGCAGTGTGGTGTTGAGTACTCTTCTGAATTAGTAGACACATTGAGAAGATTGAAGGAAGAAATAAGGAGTTGTAAGGTGGAAAATGACAAAATCACGAAGGCATAAAAGAAACAAGTAGAGGTTAATGCAATAGTCCTTCAGAGTTTATCAGAAATGCAGCGACAGGGGTCACTTCAGATCAGCCATGGGGAGGAGGAAAAAACTAATGGGGCATATTGTAGTAGGGCTCATGATGGTCACAGGGCGGATAGAGATGACATGGTTAGAAATGGAAAGTTGATGGATACTCTAGATAGGAGAGGTGATGGATACAAGTATTATTTTGGTTCTGGTTCTGATAGGCATCATGATCATCATCGTTATCATCCTTATAGGAGGAGTGATAGGGAATACTTGCCATATGAGTTTAAGAAAGCAAAGCCACCTACTTTTGATGGAGACTTGAAGAAACTAGAAGATGCAGAGGCTTGGATACTTGGGATGAACAAGTTCTTTGAGTTGCATGAGTACACAAAAAACATGAAGGCCAAAATTGTTATCTTCAGTCTGAAAGGTAATGCAGATATCTGGTGGGAAGATGTGAAGTAGGTTAGAGACGTCTAGACGGAGGACTTGAGTTGGCATGAGTTTAAGAGGCTTTTTAGGAAGAAATATTTGTTAGAAAGACACTACGACAGTAAGACCAAAGAATTCTATGAACTAAAGATGGGATCAATGATAGATGAGGAGTACACAACTAAGTTCCTAAGATATTGAGGTATGTACCATATCTTAAATATGAGAAGGCTAAAGTTCAGTGATTTTTAGTTAGCATTTAGTGATCAAATCGAGTATGATGAGCCTTAGTCACTTGAGGAAGTGATTGGGAAATTGAAGCATTGCTATGAATAGTCAAAGTGTAATAATAAATCTCAGCAAGGATGGAAAGGGAAGGATAAGGATAAAGGTAAGGGTAAATGGCAGCTGAAAAAAACAAAGCCTCATAATGCAGAAGAGAAAGAAAATTTGGCACCACAAAAGAAGTTCAATGCAGCTAGATAGGGACATGGATCACAATAGCAACATAGAGGTGATGGTATTGGATGGTTGGAGTGTTGGACATGTGGTAAAGAACACCTTAAGAGAGAATGTCCATAGAATCAGGGTGGTAACCCTCAGATATATAGTGCACAAGAGGCGCAAACTGTTGGGGATGTTGGTCAGAGCATTCCTCGTATCGATGAAGTACTTGTTAACAGACATGGAAACCATTAGGCATCTATCATTGAGATGGACGGTAAGCTTTGTGATCAAGTTGTTTCTATTTTGATTGACCCTGGATCTAATTATAGTTATGTTAGTCTTGACTTGGTGGATAAGTGTGATTTGAATAAAGAAGTGCATGCGACATCTTAGTTAGTGTAGTTTCCTATAGGTAAAAAGAAAAGAGTTCATCATTGGGTAAGAGCTTGTGCATTTGATTTGAATGGTATGCCTACCGCAACACATTTGAATGTATTGGGACCATACAATACGTTGTTGGACATGGATTGGTTGTACCTTCATAGGACCAAGGTGGATTGTTATGACAAATCCATTGAGTGCGTAAGGACATTAGGGAACCAAGAGTCTTACAGGGAAAGAAGAAAGCCACATCAATTAGGACGATGACAACTACACAAGTAAAGCACAGTCACAGAAAAGGGTGTGTGTTATTTTCAGTGCATATCTCTAGTGACAAAGGTAAGGAAGTTGAGGATGCAAATGTTTTGAGTAGGTCCCCAGTTCTACAACATTTTTAGGATGTGTTTCCCGCGGAGATTTTAGAATTTCCACCTCTCAGGGAAGTAGACTTTTCTATTGAGTTAGTGTCAGGGGTAGCTCTAACATCAAAAGCACCTTAGAGGATGAGCACACCTGAGTTGGTAGAGTTGAAGTTGCAGCTGAAAGAGATACTTGAAAAAGGATACATTAGGCCAAGTGTATCACCTTAGGGCGCACCAGTATTGTTTGTGAAGAAGAAGGATGGTACCCTTAGATTATGCATTGACTACATGCAATTAAACAAAGTGACCATCAAGAATTAGTATCCTTTGCCGAGGATCAATGACTTATTTGTTCAACTGAAGGGAGAAGAAGTGTTCTCAAAGATTGATCTGAGATCTGGGTATCATCAGGTACACATCAAGGAAGAGGACTTTTACAAGACAACTTTTTAGACTAGGTATCGACATTATGAGTTTGTTGTAGTTCCATTCAGTTTGACTAATGCTTTAGCTACCTTTATGTGCTTGATGAATAATGTGTTGCGTCCGTCTTTGGACAAGTTTGTTATTGTGTTCATTGATGATATATTGGTATATTCTAAAAATGAGGAAGAGCATGTCGAGCATCTAGAAGCAGTGTTGAGGTTGTTGAGAGAGCATCAATTGTATGCTAAGCTCACCAAGTGCAGTTTATTTCATACTGAGGTACATTACTTAGGACATGTTGTCTCCAAGGGGCATATTAGTGGATCCAGAAAAGATAAGAGCCATCATGAAGTGGGCAACTCCTAGAAATGTAGATGAGGTGAGATATTTCATGGGATTGGTAGGTTACTACAGGAGGTTCATCAGGAAATTCTCACATATTTCTTATCCTATTACATCGTTGCAGAGGAAAGGTGAGAAGTTTGAATGGACAAAGGAGTGCGAGGCCAGTTTTGAGCAGCTTAAGTAGTTGTTGACACATGCTCCAATGTTAAATATTGTAGATCTGGGCAAGGAGTTTGTAGTATGTACAGATGCTTGTAAGAGAGACTTGGCAGTCCTTATGCAGGAAGGACAAGTAGTGTGTTATGAGTCTCAGAAACTAAATGAACATGAGCATAATTATCCAACATATGATCTTGAATTGGCAGTGATCATACATGCATTGAGGATGTGGAGGCACTATATTCTAGGCAGGAGGTTTGTACTAATGAGTAATCATAGTGGGTTGAGATACTTGTTTGATCAATCGAATATGAATGTGAGGCAGGCTAGATGGTTGGCCATGATCAATGAGTTTGATTTTCAGATCAGGTACATGAAAGGTGAAGAGAACAGGGTTGTAGATGCTCTTAGTAGGTGGATAAGCGTGGTTTGAATAAAGAAGTGCATGCAACATCTTGGTTAGTGCAGTTGCCTATAGGTACAAAGTAAAGAGTTCATCATTGGGTAAGAGCTTGTGCATTTGATTTGAATGGTATGCCTACCGCAAAACATTTGAATGTATTGGGATCATACAATATGTTGTTGGGCATGGATTGGTTGTACCTTCATAGGACTAAGGTGGATTTTATGACAAATCCATTGAGTGCGTGAAGGACAATGGGGAACCAAGAGTCTTACAGGGAAAGAAGAAAGCCACATCAGTTAGGATGATGACAACTACGCAAGCAAAGCGTAGTCACAGAAAAGGGTGTGTGTTATTTGCAGTGCATATCTCTAGTGACGAAGGTAAGGAAGTTGAGGATGCAAATGTTTTGAGTAGGTCCCTAGTTCTACAACAATTTTAGGATGTGTTTCCCAGAAAGATTTTAGAGTTTCCACCTCTCAAGGAAGTAGACTTTTCTATTGAGTTAGTGTCAGGGGAAGCTCTAACATCAAAAGCACCTTACAGGATGAGCACACCTGAGTTGGTAGAGTTGAAGTTGCAGCTGAAAGAGATACTTGAAAAAGGATACACTAGGCCAAGTGTATCACCTTGGGGCGCACCGGTATTGTTTGTGAAGAAGAAGGATGGTACCCTTAAATTATGCATTGACTACACATAGTTAAACAAAGTGACCATCAAGAACAGGTATCCTTTGCCGAGGATTGATGACTTGTTTGATCAGCTTAAGGGAGAAGAAGTGTTCTCAAAGATTGATCTGAGATCTGGGCATCATCAGGTATGCATCAAGGAAGAGGACTTTTACAAGACAACTTTTCGAACTAGGTATCAGCGTTATGAGTTTCTTGTAGTTCCATTCAGTTTGACTAATGCTCTAGCTACCTTTATGTGCTTGATGAATAATGTGTTGCGTCCGTATTTGGACAATTTTGTTATTGTGTTCATTGATGATATAATGGTATATTCTAAAAATGAGGAAGAGCATGTCGAGCATTTGGCAGCAGTGTTGAGGTTGTTGAGAGAGCATCAGGTGTATGTTAAGCTCAACAAGTGCAGTTTATTTCATACTAAGGTACGTTACTTAGGACATCTTGTCTCCAGGGGGCATATCATTGGATCCAAAAAGGATAAGATCCATCATGAAGTGGGCAACTCCTAGAAATGTAGATGAGGTGAGATATTTCATGGGATCGGTAGGTTACTACAGGAGGTTCATCAAGAAATTCTCACAGATTGCTTATCTTATTACATCGTTGCAGAGGAAAGGTAAGAAGTTTGAATGGACAAAGGAGTGTGAGGCCAGATTTGAGCAGCTTAAGCGGTTGTTGACACATGCTCCAATGTTAAAGATTGCATATCCGAGCAAGGAGTTTGTAGTATGTACAAATGCTTATAAGAGAGGACTTGGTAGTCCTTATGTAGGAAGGACAGGTAGTGTGTTATGAGTCTCAAAAACTAAATGAACATGAGCAGAACTATCCAACATATGATCTTTAATTGGCAGCAATCATACATGCATTGAAGATATGGAGGCACTATATTCTAGGCAGGAGGTTTCTATTAATGAGTGATCACAGTGGGTTGAGATACTTATTTGATCAACTGAATATGAATGTCAGGTAGGCTATATGGTTGGCCATGATCAATGAGTTTGATTTTGAGATCAGGTACATGAAAGGTAAAGAGAATGGGGTCGTAGATACTCTTAGCAGGTGGATACAAGTAAATCATATAGCAGTTATGAGTTCCTATGAGACAGATCTACAGGACATGATCTTGTAGGTAGGTTAGCATTTTGTCAAGTATATGGAGATTGTGCATAGGTTGCAGCAGAGTACATGTACAGGTACAAGTACATGTAGTAGTACAAGTATAGGTACATGTAGTAGTACAAGTATAGGTACATGTTGTAGTACATGTACATGTAGTGGTACAGGTACAGTTATAGGTACATGTAGTAGTACAAGTATAGGTACATGTTGTAGTATATGTACATGTAGTGGTACAGGTACAGGTGCAAGTGCATAGGATGTGGACTATTGTCTTACAACATATGGATTGGTTAGGTTTAGAGACAAGATATGTGTCTCAGATAGCAATGAGCTCAAGAAGGTGATCTTGAGGGAGTTTCATGTGAAACCATATTCAAGTCACCTAGGCTATCAAAAGACATTGACCATAGTGAAGAAGTTTTATTATTGGCTGAATCTAAAGAAGGATGTAGCAGAGTTTGTGGCTAGGTGTTTTGGTTGTTAGCAGGTGAAGGAAGAATGTAAGCACCCAGGTGGACTGCTACAACCGATTATGATTCCAGAGTGGAAATGGGAGGTCATTTCCATGGACTTTATCACAGGTTTGCCGAGGACAGTGAGACATCATGATTCCATCATGGTATTGGTGGACAGGTTGACAAAGGTAGCGCACTTCATTCCATTGAAGTCTACATTCTCAGCTAGCGATGTAGCACAGGTATTCATTAGAGATGTGGTCAAATTACATGGAGTTCCAAAGGATATTGTGTCAGACATGGATGCAAAGTTTACTTCCAAGTTTTGGAAGAAGTTGTTAGCAGGTTTGGGCATAGAATTTGGCTTCAGTATAGCTTATCATCCGTAGATAGATGGACAGACTTAGAGGGTCAACATGATATTGGAGGACATGTTGAGGATGTATGTGATGCATTAGCAATGGAAGTGGGAAGAGTACCTTCCACTGGTAGAGTTTGCTTACAAAAATGGGTATAAGGAATCTTTGAAGATGAGACTATTTGAGGCATTGTACAGGTGGAGTTGCAATACTCCCATAACTTGGAGGGATCCAGTTAACAGGATGTTGATTGGACTAGACATGTTGGCATACATGGAGCTAGAAATGCAAGTAATCAAGAAGAATTTGAAAGCAACACAAGATAGGAAGAAGAACTATCTAGATCATAACAAGTTGTTCAAGAAGTTCCAAGTTGGGGAAAAGGTGTACTTGCCAATAAAATCGAAGAAGATCTCCTTGCGGATTGGATCATGTGCTAAGCTAGCACCCTGGTTTTGTGGACCTTTCAAGATTATTGAGAGGATTGGGATAGTAGCCTATCGACTTGCACTGCCTCTGATAGTGAAAGTCCATGATGTTTTCCATGTGTCATTACTTAAGAATAATGTTAAAGATGTTGATCATGTGATTGATAGGCTACTTGCACTGCCTCTGATAGTGAAAGTCCATGATTTTTTCCATGTGTCATTGCTTAAGAATAATGTTAAAGATGTTGTGATTGATTGGTTTGTATTGCAGGTGGAGCCAGATGGAGAATTCCGGCCGGAGCCTCAGTGTATATTGCAGAAAAAGGTGCTCATGCTCTGGAACCGAGCAATCGAGCAGGTTAAAGTGCAATTGAAGCACTTTGGGCCCGATGAAGCTAAGTGGGAGATGGAGGATCATATGCGGGCTATGTATCATTCATTGTTGCTGGTTGTGGCAAAACAATTTTGGTATGATGTTTGGTATATGTTTTGCCATATGTTTGGATGATGTTTTGATATATGTACATATGTATATGGATGTAAATACCGCCACGAGATATGTTATAAAGCTCCAGTAAGCGGTATGGGTGTCATGTCATGTTGTTATGTTGTCATGTTGGGTTGCTTCTCAACAGGGTGATCATTGTAATAACTGCATCAAGCTATGTTATAAAGCTCCATGGGAAGTATGTTTTCTTTTCAGCAGTTTTGCTGAGGTATAGGTGTGGTTGAACACCAAGGACAGTGTCCCCCAAGGGGGAGGGTTCTGTAACAACCATGATGAAAATTCCATGTATTAAAAGTTAATAAAGGCAAAATAATAACCACGGTTGATGGTACACTTATTCCAAGCTGAATGTTGGGCAAAACATCATAGTGTGGGTGTTCATTGGTTTATTATGGCAACGAAAATTGGCAAAGGAAATGGCTAAGGCTTTGGAAAGTCAAAATGGCATTTTTGGCACATATATTTATGAAAATAATGGAAATTAGGAGAAAATGAAGGTGAAATGTCACAGGTGGCATGTGAGGAGGAAAATGAAGGAAAATAATGGAAAATGAAGAAAAATAGAGACCTAATTGATAAAAAGGCTTATGAGGATCAATTTGTAACCTTTTGTCAGTTCAGTTTCGGAGCTCTCTCATTATTCTCTCTCTCTCTCTCACTCTTGGACACTTAGAGTTTTCTTGGAGCACTTTGGCATTGGATCAAGAAAGGCAAAGAAGTCATTAGGAAAGAAGGAGTAAGCCAGGAAGAGCAGGATCAAGTAGCTACAACAAGATTCTTTGTAGGTATCGATTTGCATGTGTGTTTTCCTTGCTAGATTTGGCATGCATGTGGTTTTTTTGCTATTATGGAATGGTTTTTTCTCGGTGTGACAATGTTTTTAGCCTATCCTTGGCATTTCTAGATATCCATGGTGTGATGGGGTTCTCATGTTTTTCTTGAGATGGATTGCTAGATGGATTTGAAGCTGAGAGAGGTGGATCTCTGAATGATAGAACACATGGCATAGTGACCCCTGAACCAGACTATGGGTTGCGGTAAAGCCAGATTTTGTGTTGCCTCGGTGGGCCTACGAATCCTCGACCGGTGAATGGAAGGATATACGGTAAAGCCTAGAGGTTGTTGCCCTTGTTTAGGCCTAGGAATCATTGCCGATGAATGGTGGGACATACGGTAAATCCTAGAGGGTGGTGTCTCAATTTAGGGCCTAGTGATCCCTGGATCAAACTGTGGATTGTGGTAAAGCATGAGATACTAGGAGACAAGAAAATCCTCATGGTGTAGGTGGAGAAATCTGGTGGAATCCATGCTTGTTTTGGCTTAGTGATCTGGTGGACATCATGGTAAAGCCTGTTATTACATGTTTATTGTGTTGGCCTAGTGATCCGATGTGGATTACTGTAAAGCCTAGTTTCTATTGATGAGGGTGAGGTGATTTAGCCTTGGGATGCTTTGAATGGTTCTTTTGGTTTGAGTCCCACATTCACGCTTGGAATATGGCACAGGGGTAAATGGCAGAAGAAAGATTTGGCTCAGCCATTTTATGGTCTAGCAAAACGTGGTAATCATATCTCGGGTTGGATTTTGCATTCATTTATAAGAGGTTCTCTCCTTGATATCTTATGTATAAATGTATTGGTTTATATGTGGATTTTATGGCTGATGTATCCTTGATATTTCTGTTGTTATTATGTTAGCTATAAGCATGTATTATGACAGTGATAATGTATGTGTTTCTTCATGTTTTGATTTGCAAATGAATGAATAATGTATCTATGACCTAATAAATGATAATGCAGCTAATGATATGAGGGATAAATGCTTCTTAGTGATTCCCAGATAAGTATGAGACCCCCATGCTTAAATCTGTTGTTTACGCCTATAAATTACATATTGCGATGTGTTTGATGAAATGCTTGTCATGGTTAGTAGGGGTCCAATCAAGGGCTTATTAAATTAATTACATTTGTATCATCATTCCCCTGTTATCTTTCTGTTCTAGGTTTTCTTTTAGTTATGCGAAGTGACCTGGGCTCTGGGCCTAAAAAAGTGGCTAAAATCCCAAGGACGTTGGCATACCATGCTATGGGAGCATCTAAAACCTTCTGGATGCATGCATGCCCATATCATGGGAGCGTCCGGGGGTTAATTGGTCTAAAAACTCAGTGGGACCTTAGGGCTGGTTACCTGAGAGCTGGGAATGTTCTTGGGAGTCCCGTTACTGATCTGGAAGGTCTGTATGGTGTGTTTCCGTCAGTTCCACTTCCTTAAGGTGACCCAGGTGGTTGAATCAGATCATAGTAGCTTCTCATCACATGTTTACCCTGGTTGGCTGGTTACTTGGATAGATGTGGGAGGAGGGTGTTACAAGGTCTAAGATGCATTGATGCCATGTCTTCTTTTGATTTCTGTTGAGATGATGATTTGAAGTTGATATCCTTGTATGCCACTTTATTGGAGGATACTTATATTCCACTTCATGTGAGAGTTTGATATTTTTTCATCCTGAAGGAGAGTTTATATGAGTGAGAGTTTGAATAGGAAAACTTTTCGTGGAGAGACATGCCACTTTATTTAAGGGAGTTATTCCTTGTATTGACAAAGAATACATCATGTACTCATCATCATCTTGCATCATTTAATGAAGTGGCCTCCCAACTCTTAACATCGGGCACAGAGAGGTAACCCACACTAGGTGAACTTTGTTACTAAGTTGTGTATGTATTCTTTGATTTGATGGTTGCCTTTATGTTTCCTCTTCTTTAAAGTATGGACATGTGGTTTTTCACACTCTTTCACATTCAATTCTTCCAACATCATAGAAGTAAAAGATCTTGGTTAATTTCGGTAGCTGAGATAATCTTGATCACCAAAACTAGGGAAAAACCCCACTATGGGGGAAAACCCTTTTTAAAATGCTCTTCTATTAGATCGTCTTCAAATGTTCAACAGAGATACATAATCAAAGTACAAAACCCCTTTTACAAATAACAATAGTAACAACCCTTTTTAATATGACAACTTCAAAATACCACCACAAGTCTCCAAAGGCTTCCAAACCAAGAGTAGTAGACACAAGTGCGTGAACAAAGTGCAGAAGTATGAGAGCTAAATACTAAGAGCAATATTCTCCAAATGCAAGATCAGAATGCTACTGAAGCGAGGGAAATATACCAACAATCAAACTCTGGTGCGAAAGCAATATCAAGAATATAATATCTCTGGAGCGAGATCAATACAAGAGCTAAATACTTCTAGTGTGAGAGCAATACCAACTGCAATAATACTTCTCTAGAGCGAGAGCATTAACAACAACAAATGGCAAAAGCAAAAACCACTTGAGCGAGAGTTGAACAAGAGTTCTAAGATCTATCAATAGTTCTGCCAAACAATAGATCTACCAGATAATAGATCTACCAAACAGTAGATTTGCCAGATAATAAATATACCAAAAAGTAGATCTGTTAAACAATAGACCTTCCAATGTTGATAAGAGATCCGCAAATTTTCAATAGATTTGCTACTAATAATAAGAGATCTGCTACTAATAATAAGATATTTTCTAATGATGATAAGAGATATGCAAATATGCAATAGATTTGTTATTTATAATAAAAGATTCCAATGATGATAAGAGATATGCAAATATGCAATAGATGTGCTAATGATAATAAGAGAGATAAATTACTTATGCGAGGGCTTGATCACCAATGCAAGAGCTAGATGACCAAAGCAAGAGAGAGAAAGAACTTGATGTGTTGCAAATGAAGGCTTCTCTTCAATATATAGAAATATTTGAGGCAAAATCCCTTGCTCAAATTAAGTGTTTTGGAAGCTCCTAGAGTGATCCATTTGAATTAGATAACTTAAGCGATTTGATTTTGCACATGTATAATTGCTTTGTAAAATATTATTGAAATAACTCTTTCTCTTATTAAAAATAATTTACTCTTGAGAAATAATTCACTTCAAGGTTGAAAGGGGTTAACCACATAAAGTGATTTCTAGGGAAATTTCTCCCTAGTTGCTAAAAAATTCAACACTCCCTCTCAACTAGGGAGGAATTTCCATCAATAAAGCCAAAACTGTTGTACCTGTCAAATCATCATGACTCATGTTGAACATTCTCGAATCTAAAGAAGAATACTCATGGCAGGGGAGCTACCACTACCATCCTAAATCGAATCTCAGCCAAATAAAGGCTAAGAAACCTTCTTCACATAGTGTCAAGCTTCAAATTGGTACAAATAATCATTGGGGAGCCAAATTCTTCCACTTGGTATTAGGGAGTCACATGGTACAACTTGGAACAAATACCATCTGGGAGACTCATGCTACCACCTAGAATGAATACCGCTCAGTCAATAATATTAAGAAACCATAATAACACATCCCAAGGCTAAGAATCCACAATAGTTCAGCCCAAAGGCTAAGAATCCACAGACTCGACTCAAAGGCTAAGAATCCACAATAGCTCAACTCAAATGCTAAGAATCCATGTTGTTCAAGAACACCAACATCTGTGTTGTTCAAGAACACCAAAATTTTCGAACTTGAGCGAGGTACAACTTACCACGACTGTTAAGGATCACCATCTGATCTCAAGTAGCCAACACCCATTGATCATATGGGTGGGAAATAAGATGACGACATGGGCATACTCTTGATTGGAGGTCCCTCATCCCCAGGATCTCAGTAGCTCAATTCCTCATCCATGGGAGCTCAACTAGGGGGAGGGGCACACATCTCAATGTTCTTGATCAACTAGGTCCCAAACCTGGGAATTATAAATTTCTTCTTCGACAGTCATTTGGTAAGTGTATCAACAATCTACTCATTTGTCTGAATATGGCAGAGTCTCACTACTCCTCTCTGTAGCATGTCTTGAATGAAATGGTATATGATTTCAATGTGTTTGGACATGTCATGAAAAATGGGATTCTTAAACAATCGGATCCCACTCATATTATCACGGAATACCATTGTAGTATCCAAGACTTGCTAAAATAACTCTCCAAAGAGTTTTCTTAACGAAACAACTTCACAACTAGCTAAACTAACAATAATATACTCAACTTCTGCAGAACTGAGAGCAACTAATTTATGTTTCCTGCTCATCCAAGAGATCATGGAAGATCCCAAACTAAAACAACATCCTGAAGTGTTTTTTTTGTCCACAATGTTTCCTGCCTAATCAACATCAGTATAACCATGCAACTTTATGTTGTTAGTAGTATATTGAAGACCGAAATTAATTGTCCCATGCAAATATCTAAGCACATTCTTAGCAACAACCCAATGATTATGTAAAGGCTTGGTCATGAATTGACTCAAGGTGTTTACAACATAGAAAATATCAGGATGAGTGTTCACTAGGAACATGAATGCTCCAATCAATTGGCGATACTCAGATGGATCAGATAAATCAGGTCCAACTTCATCACCATATAGTTTCTGAAGTTCATCTCCACGGGTGTGCTCATGGATTTGCACTCTACCATTCCAAACCTTTCCAATAGCTTTACAACATACTTCCTTTGGGAGAGAATAATTTCACTGGGTCTCCGCCAGACCTCCAGGCTGAAAAAGAAACCGAGGTATTTCATTTCAAATTTAGACGCAAGCTCCCTATTACACTGAATCAACAGAAGTTCATTACCTGTTAAAAACAGATCATCAACATATAATACCAAAAGCAAAGGCATACCTTGTACAACTTTGAAGTGGAGGTTTGGATCATCACTGCTCCTCGTGAACCCAACTTTACTAAGTAGCTGTCAATGCGAGAATACTAGACCCTGGGGGCCTTCTTTAAGCCATAGAGTTATTTCTTCAATATGCATACATGGGTTCTTCTGTCATGTACCTCAAATCCTTGAGGTTGTTCAACATATACTTCCTCCTAAAGAGCACCATGGAGAAAAGTTGTCTTGACATCCATCTGATAGAGAGTCCACCCTTAACTAGTAGCTAAAGCAATAATAGAGCGAATGGTGGTATAGCGAGCAACTTGAGAAAATATGTCTTCATAATCAATTCCCTCTTTTTGAGAGAATCCTCGAGCCACAAACCTTGCTTTATATTTTCAATACTGCCATCCATTCCATGTTTTATTTTGGACAACCACTTTGAAGTCGCAACTGATTTGCCCTGAGCTATAGGAACAACTTCACATACAACATTTTGCATAATGGATTCATATTCTTCTATCATGGAATCCTTCCCTACTTGGTGGTTTTCTGCTTCTTCAAATGATTGAGGTTCACTCTGTATGATATAACTCATAGCAACAACATAGTTTTGATATTGACTGGGCTTCTTGCTTTCTCTAAAAGTGCCCCTGGGAGCAGTATGTTTTTCAGCATCCTGTAGAGTATCATGAAGCCATAGAGGCCTTTTCCTATATGGAGGAGGATCTAATGGATCCATAGGCTCAACAGGTTCATCTAGGTCCTCATGATCAGGTTCATGGGTAGAGGGATCCACATCATCATTTGTTTCTTTAGAAGAGATAGAAGGAGGACTAATTCTTACTTTTTCAAGAGTTGCATCTTCATCAAATGTTACATCTCTGCTGAAGTCTATTGTTCTTTGACCAGGTATATAAATTCTAAATGCTTTAGAATATTCACAATATCCCACAAACATATCTTTCTTACTTGAAGCCTCCAACTTGTTCCTCTTTTATTTTGGTACATGAAAATAAATAGGATAGCTAAAGATCCTTGAATGACTGACATCAAGTTTCTTGCTTGTGAATACTTCTTCAGGAGTCTTGTCATATCATTCTCAATGAGGAGTCCTATTATGTACATATACAACAGTGTTGTCATCTTCTCCCCATAGGAACTTTGACACATTCTAATCATGTAGCATGGCATGAGTAGCCTCCATGATAGTTATATTCTTTTTTTTTTGCCACACCATTCTATTCAGTATTATATGGTACAATGGTCTCTTTCTTGATACCGAATTCTATGAAAAAGTCAATGAATTCATTTGAAATGAATTCTCCTCCATTATTTGATCTGAAGGCTTTGATTTTATTTCTAGTTTGGTTTTCAATCAATGCTTTGAAATTTGTAAAGATATCAAAGTCTTCGTCTTTGTGCTTTAGAAAGTATATCCACATTTTTCTAAAAAAATCATCCACATAGGTGATATAATACAAATATCCACCTATGGATGTCATTGGCATAGGTCCACACAAATATGAATGATTTAGTTGCAGGATGTCATTAGATTTGGTACTTCTAGAGAGAAAAGGCCTTCTCGTTTTCTCTCCACTTTCACAACCAGGGAAAACACCATCATGTTTTGATTGGATTTATGGGATTCCTTAAACCATCTTCTTTACTTTGGGCAGTGTCTTATAATGAAGATGATAAAATATGTGGTGCCATAACTCGATCTGATTGAAATTGCATTCTTGAGCCATAGCTTTAATAGGTCTCCCATTGACCTTGTAAACCCCTTCAACTCTCGATCCAAGAGTAAAAAAAAATTTCATGTTTGTTTTATCTGGCCAGGTTAACACCTTTCCTTTTATAAAAACCTTCTTCACTCCATTACCTTCTAGAGCATATATAGATACAATTTTTTTTTAGACCAGATACATATAAAACATCTTGAAGATGAATACTTTCTCCAAGATCCAAATGAAAAGAAACTAAACCAAACCCTTTTATAGGGTATGTAGTGTAATCTCCAAGGATAATGTTTAAACCAATCTCCCTCTCAACCAAATTAGAGAGGACTTCTTTATAACTAGAGAAGTGCCTAGAGGCACCACTATCCACTAACCAACTATCTAAAGAATTTGGAGGAGAAGCACTAGACAAAGTTGAAATCATAAAGTACTCAAATTGAGAAGCAACAACATTATTTTCATACCTTGTATTTTTGTATCTCTTTTGAGGACAAGGCTCTTGATCACGATCACTGTGAGCACTGCTTCTTCCTTCATATATTCTTCCTCCATAATTCCTCCTTTTTCGATTAGGAGACTGATTATTGTAGTTTCTACTCCTTTGATTATAAGAGGATCTTCTTTCTAGACAATCTCAAGCGTAGTGCCTATGGTTGTGACAGTTAAAGCATTCAACATTCCTCATGCTCTTCTTGAAAAAATTGGGTTTGCACTTTGGCTTAGAAGATTTTCCCTTTCCTTTCTTCTTCTTTACTTGTGCAATGAAGGTAGATGGTTCTCCTTCTTCATGACTTTGAATTCTACCCCTTGAAATCATCCTTGATTCTTCATGCTTGCATCTTCCAATGAATTCATCAAAATTTGGCAGAACATTGTTGTTGTTGATAGTAGTAATGAATACTTCCCAAGCTGCAAGAAGTCCATCAAGGGTTGTGAGTACCAGTTCCCTATCAGACAGGGGCTCACCAACAGACAAAATTTGGTCCTTGAGTTCAGTAATGCTTATAAAAATAAGACTAAATAGATTCTCCCTTATTTAAATTTGATATCTTTGAGTTGTTTCTTATGGTCAAGGATGTGATTCAGATTTTGGACTTCAAACATTCCAACAATCTTTTCATACATTTCCTTAGATGTCTTCAGTTTGGAGATACAAGTAAGAAGATGGTCTTTCAAAGAATCAAAGATAATTTTGTGGGCATTTATCTCACCTTACTTGTATCTCGCTTTAGCAGCAACAGGGGCACTTTTAGCAGGTTGGGGTACACCTTCTTGGACATACTCTAGAACATCTTCTCCATCTAGGTTGGTGTGTAGTCTGAGTTTCCAAGCAACATAATTTGAAGCCCCTTTTAATTTCTCGTTGTCCTTGAAAAAGGATGTAGCCATCTGAATTGATCTACTCTTGTATTTTGAGCATAAAATAAAGTCTTTCGGCAGATAATTTCCTTAATCTTACTGTTCTTGAGCTTATCTTCACCACAACTCTGCTACCATGTTAAATTTTGTAGATTTATAATTTAATTTATGAGGTCATAAACCATACAAGGTAGTCAATGAACAACAAGACACAAGATTTGGTCCAAGAAAAGCGAAAAACGCCACTATGGGGGAAAACCCTTTTTAAAATTCTCTTCTATTAGATCGTCTTCAAATGTTCAACAAAGATACATAATCAAAGTACAAAACCCCTTTTACAAATAACAGTATTAACAACCCTTTTTAATATGACAACTTCAAAATACCACCACAAGTCTCCAAAGGCTTCCAAACCAAGAGTAGTAGACACAAGTGCAGAAGTACGAGAGCTAAATACTCAGAGCAATATTCTCCAAATGCAAGATTAGAATGCTACTGAAGCGAGGGAAATATACCAACAATCAAACTCTGGTGCGAAAGCAATATCAAGAATAGAATATCCCTCGAGCAAGATCAATACAAGAGCTAAATACTTCTAGTGTGAGAGAAATACCAATTACAATAATACTTCTTTGGAGCGAGAGCACTAAAAAAAACAAATAAAAAAAGAAGAAACCACTGGTGCGATAATTCAACAAGAGTTTTGAGATATGTCAATAGATCTGCCAAACAAAATATCTACGAGATAATAGATCTGTCAAATAATAGATCTACCAAACAATAGATATGTTAAACAATAGATCTACCGATGATGATAAGAGATATGCAAATCTGCAATAGATCTGCTACTAAAAATAAGAGATCTGCTACTGATAATAAGAGATATGCTAATGATGATAAGAGATCTACACATATGCAACAAATATGATACTGATAATAAGAGAGATAAATTATCGGTGCTAGGGATTGATCACCAATGCAAGAGCTAGATCACCATTGCGAGAGAGAGAGAGAACTCGATGTGTTGCAAATGAAGGCTTCTCTTCATTATATAGAAATATTTGAGGCAAGATCCCTTCCTCAAGTTAAGTGTTTTGGAAGCTCCTAGAGTGATCCATTTGAATTAGATAACTTAAGTGATTTTATTTTGCACATGTCTAATTGAATCACTTAAGTGATTTTATTTTGCACATGTCTAACTGATTTATAAAATATTTTTGAAATAACTTTTTCTCTTATGAAAAATAATTTGCTCTTAAGAAACAATTTACTTCAAGGGTGAAAGAGGTTAACCACATAAAGTGAATTCTAGGGAAATTTCTCCCTAGTTTCTAAAAAAATCAACACATAGTTGGATCCATCATCTCACCAAACAATCCCACAAGTATCTTTCTCATCCAGATCGCCTCACATGTTGCTTGACTTGTAGCCATGTATTCTGCTTCTCTCGAGCTGAGCGCGAGATATCTTTGCTTCCTAATATACCAGGAAACAACTGCGAACCCAAAAATGAAAATTCCACCTGATGTACTCTTTCGGTTTGATGGACTCCCCGCCCAATTTTCATATGTGAAGCCACACAACCTCACTCCCTTTGTCTGTCTGTACCATAGTCCAAAATAGGTAGTGCCTCTAAGGTATTATAAACAATTTGGTCGACTTAACCATAGATCGACTTAGTTGGTTGACTACACAACACATATCCAGTCATGTGTTCACAAGATACGTGAGTGAACCCACTAATTGTGTATAAATGGTAGCATCCACTTCCTTGCCTAAAGTGGCACCCTCCTTCCTCTAGTTGGTTGCTAAAGGTGTCTCCACAAGTTTGCAACTCTCAATGTAGAATATCTACAATATCTCATTTGCATACTTTCCTTGAGAGTTAAACAGTTCCCCATCACCTTGCCATACTTCCAACCTAAGGAAGTAGTGCATGAGACCCATGTACTTCATTTCAAATTCCCTTAAAAGGTCCTCCTTGCAAGATCTGATCAACTACTCATCACCAATTAAAATCAAATCATCAAAATATAAGATAATAATAAGCAATTTACCTTCTACCAAGATATGATAGAGGTTTGCATCTCTGCATCACTTTTGGTGAAGCCCAAACCAGTGAGATATCTATCGATCCTGGTGTACCTAGCATGAGGTGCTTGTTTGAGACCGTACAATGCTCGCTTGAGTATGCACACATGAGACTCTCGATCAAATGTCTCAAAGTATTTTGGTTGCTCGTTGTACACCTCCTCCTCAATAAATCCATTGAGGAATGTTGTTTTTACATCCATCTGGTGGATATTCCACCCCATCTCCACAACCAGAGCAGGAATTGATCTAATGGATGAGTACCTTGCTACAGGAGGAAATGACTCCTCATAGTCAACTCCCTAACCTTCAGAGAACCCCTTGGACATAAATCTGGCCTTATACTTCTCTATTCTTTCATTTGTTTCATGCTCAACCTTGAAGATCCATCTCGAACCCATAATTGATTTATTTGCCGGTCTTGGGACCAATTTTCAAAAAATGTTCTTTGCAATGGATTTGCATTCCACCACCATTGCATCAAACCATATAGGTTTCTCTACTACTTTCTCGAAAGAGGATGACTCAGTCTCTAAAATGTCAGTGATTAGAGCCATGTAGCTAATGTACCGATTGGGTGACCTCCTTTTCCTGCGCAAATTTGAAGGAGCTCCCACATTTTCCCTCACATCCTACACAAGTTTATCAACTTCCTTGGTCCTTTTTCTGCCTTCTCTAAATGGTTCTTCTTGAGTGGATGTCTCCTCTTTCTGCTCCTCAACTTGTGGCTACTCCATAACTTCCTGAGGCTCCTCCTTTGGGGCTAAAAGCTCCTCTTTTTGTGGGATCTGAGGCTCCCTCTCAAGAGAGGACCACATCACTTTCTCCCCATCAAATATTACATCCCTTCATACAACTTTCATTTTGAGGGATCCAAAGTACACACAGTAGTTGTGGGGAGTTTTTGTGTAACCCACAAATATACCCAACTCTGTTGTTGGCTCAACCTTCTTCCTTGATTCTTTGGAGACATGACAACAAATAAAGGCTCCAAAAATGTTGAAGTGCGGCACATCCGACTTTCTCCTCGAGAAAGCCTCATCTAGTGTAATCATGCCCATAATACGATGAGGACTCTGGTTCTACAAATAGACTGTTGTCTTGCATGCTTCAGCCCATAAATGTAGAGGTAGGCCTTGGTCATGCAACATCACCCTCACTGCTCCCACAATGGTACGATTCTTTCTCTCGGCCACCTCATTCTACAATGGGTTGTGGGGTGCTTGCAACTCTCATTGAATGCCTTATTTCGCACATAAATTTTTAAATTCATATGACACATACTCACCTCCATATCACTCCTGAGAGCCTTCACCTTCTTGTGAGTTTCTTTCTCAACTAGTGCCTTGAATTCTATCAACATGGAGAATGTCTCATCTTTCTTCCGCACGAAGAAGATCCAAAAATTCTGTGAGAAGTCATAAAAAAATGACAAAATATATGTGTTTGGCAATGGAGGCTAACGAGAAAGGTCCATAGACATCATAGTGGATACTTTAAAGGACTACACGTGCTTTGTTGTCCCAATCATGGAATGTGGATTTTGTGTACTTCCCCAAAGTACATCCTTTGCAGACATCCTGCTGCTCGAGTGCTCCTTTGGGGAGTCCAGTGGTTATTTGCTACATAATATTCAAGGCACCATGATCCAAATGGCCAAGTCTTATGTGCCAAAATTCACCGACATCGCGACCCTGCACTTTCTACGCCTTAGTGCTTAATGCAGCACAATCTTCCACATCTAGCTTATATAGGTTCTTCACCTGAACCCCAATCTACTTCACTTATCCCATGGCTATGTGTCTTAGGGATGCTTTTCCTTTTATGAATATCACATCATAACCTCGATCTTCCAAAACTACAACAGAGATGAGATTTTTCTTTAGGCTCAGAACGAACATGACATCCTTAAGTCTAAGAGGGGATCCTGACTCCCTCTGAAAGGTGACTGTACCAACCCTGGTCGTGTTGTACCTTTCATCATCCCCTATCTTGATGTGCATCTACAAATATTTCTCCTCCAGGTCGTTGAAAAACTCTCTACACACTATCATGTGGAATGATGCACATGAGTCCAAGTATCACACGCTCCCCATCACTGTGTTGGCCATACATGAAATAAGGGTAAAGTCAAGTTCGAATTGTGAATCCAAGGCTTCATCTGCTGCTCCTCCTGAGGTCTTCTTGCTTGCCTTTTTGTGTGGACACTTTGTGGTATAGTGCCCGAATTCATGACAATGGAAGCATTTAATTTTGGACAATTTTTTCTTCTTGCCACCTTGGTTGGATTCTGGTTTGGTTTTAGATTTATTCCCTTTTCCCTTCTTTCCCTTTCCAACCAATGTAATTTTTTCTTCATCCTCGCCTTGGATGAAGTCCCATCTCTAGTATTCTACCTCATTTCCTTCTGTACGAAATCAAACCATAAGTGTTCCCAATTGGTAGCTTCTCTCTCCTGTTCACCGAATATTGGTAACTATGCCAACTCTTGGGAAGGCCTAGAAGGTGAGTAGTGGAAAGATAGAGATTGATAAATTTAATGGTCAGAGTTTTGAGTTGTGGAAACTCAAGATGGAGGATCTGCTGGTGGATAAAGATCAGTGGATCACGATATATCTGGGTACTAAACCAACAACAATTTCAATTGAATGCTGGGTGAAGTTGGATTGGAAGGAAAACAACACAATATGGTTGTGTATCTAAGATTTAGTATTGTTGAATGTAACAGGGGAATCTTCGGTGAAGGCTTTGTGGGACAAGTTTGGGACTTTGTACCAATCTAAGTCTTTGGTGAATAAACCGTTCTTATGGAAAAGGTTCTATAACCTGAGGATGAAGGGTGGAGACTCGGTGATAGAGAATATGAACGCCTTTAATACTGTGGTAAGCTAGTTGTTATCTCTTCATATAAAAAATTTAGATGAAGATAAGTGCATCAGTTTGTTGTATTCCTGTGGTTTAGGTAAAATTCTAAGTGTAAACAAAAACAATTCCTCTAGGCCCAGAGCGGGTCTAGCCACAAACAAGACATTCTATGGAAGATTTCCTTAGGTTAGAACCAATTAAGAGGGCCTACCTCTTAGTACGCTATCTGTTTGATGACGACCTTGCTTCCTTGCGGCAGCTATCTTTCGTTCCTTCTTGCAAACACCTGAAACAACTAGACAACAATAGACAACAACGTTGATAATATACAAATTGTATTCAAGCTACTTAACAAGTCAAGAAACATTAAGCCATAAACATGTGAAATGAAATCTTATGTAGGAAATCAATCGATAGTTTCATATTTATTAAATCAAGAAGAGATTACAACCGACGTCTTGAAGTTGTTGTTCTCCTCTAACAAATCCGGGTTCCCACACACTTCTTCTAGCATTCCATGGATGGCCCTAACAATGATAGACTCAAGGCTCTTCTCTTTAGGCTTCACACCAAACCAACTTACAATTCTCCCTTACACACAAACTAGAGAGCTACAAAGTATGGATAACTTGTTGATTACTCCAAATATAACTTAATTAGCACTAGCACACACACACTAGCTTGTGCTTGGGAAAATGGAGGTTTATATAGTTTGAATGGATGGGAGATGGTTCCTCTTCTCATGGGAGAAGGTATTATCTCTTGAGGTAGTTCCATCCTAAAATGGGAAAGGAGTCCAATCTGACCCCCTCGGCTCCATCTAGCCTAACCATTTACCATACTTCCGTTACGAAGCTTCTAGAGCTGGAAGCTTCGGCTCCAAATTTAAAAAAAAAAATCCAAAAGAGGATCGACGTGACTGGGAAAAGGCTCAGTCGCTCCGGTCGGTGCGAGGGACAGTTTTAATCCCCGCATATCGATGTGGGGAGGACACGGGTCATTAGAGCTAGTCTTGTAAACTGGGAAAAATAGAAGATTTTGGGAAAATGATGCAAAGGGGAGTTGTTCTTCTCATGAAGAGGGACATAATGGGAGTTTATTCATGATGGGAAAGCATGAAGGGTTCACTGTAGAGGTCCTCTAGGATCAAGGAATGAGGAGTACAGGGATAGTGACAAAATTTTGTGTAACAGATGCCCCCTAAATCGTGAAGGCCAAACTAGAGTGAGGGGTGAAATGCTTTATAACTCAGTGCAGGGAACCGAAGTCTATCATCGGAAAACATGCAAGCAAGTACAAATACATGTACATTACTGAAAACTCTATCAAACGATACATGAATCGTGGTATGGACGCAACGATCCAGAGAATGATCACGTAAATGGATATAGGCATGGGCGCAACCATCCGATAAAGAGGATCATATCGAAACCAAGGTATGGTCGCAGTTATCCAATAATGAGAAGGATCACATATGACAACTCATGGTATGGTCGTAGCCATCCATCTAAAAGATACATGTATATCAGCACAACCATGTCACATCACCTTGCAACTTGGACTTTTGTAATTTGAACCCAGGGTCTTGCGCTCCAACACGACGCGATCAAAGTATAGATTCTAACATGTGAATAGATGTGTTGACGTCGAACATGCTAGAAAATCGCTTGATTATCAGTTAATGATGTAAACTGTTAACAAGAACAAGAGAAACCACGAATAATGACAATGGTTCTCAAGGTACTAGTAGCACAATTCACGGAATGTGAATGAAGGAATTGAAGTCAAACACCCATGAAATCACCCAATCGAAAGCCAATGATGTGAACTTATCGTCGAGTGTGAAGAACTTGCCTTTAGGGCATGCAAGCTTCAAGGTACTAAAGAGGAGTATCTCAATCAACTTCCTGGATAATGAGTTGAAGTCAATAAGAAGTGACTATGTCGAAGGAGGGCCATGATGTATCCCACATCATCAACTCGAGACAAAGGGATACAAATGATTTTAGATGATACAAAGAATCAGAGGTAAGTGTAATTGAAGAAGGACATCTCTTAAACATATCGGCGACATGACACAGAGTTTGGCAGCCTTTGGATCCATAGGATCAGTGGTCATGACGATGTGGCATAGATCAAATGGATGGCAAAAATGAATGGCCCAACCCAGGAAGGTCAATGATGAAGTGAGGATATCCCAACTCGACATGAAGCAGAAAGTGTCATGCTCAAGAGTGAGTTGTCGACATGAATGATAAAATTTCCCATTTCCCCCCACCATTTCTAGCAGGTACCCCAATTATTTTTTAATCGCAAGCTTGAAGGGGATAACATATGCTTGCACTGTAATTTCATCCTTCGGATGAATCCGACCTAGTGAGTTTAATGAGACCTAGGAATGAGAATCTCATGTTCGTCATGGTGACAAATCCGATGTCGTTTAATATTTTAATGAGTCCGACAAAGGTGTAACTCAATATTTTTTTCATGTTTAGAGAGTTTGAAAAAGACACAGAAAAGAAAACTCTACATGGTCCCTTTTCGTACATTTGTGTCTCTCGAGCCCGAAAAGGTAGAAAAGGATACTCGAGAG
This sequence comes from Pinus tabuliformis, assembly GCA_031772625.1. NCBI lineage: Eukaryota > Viridiplantae > Streptophyta > Pinopsida > Pinales > Pinaceae > Pinus > Pinus tabuliformis. The sequence continues at coordinate 514,166,640 of CM062805.1, read as the reverse complement.
AACCGCTTGACCATTTCAGTGAAGGAGTACCTTTTTCGTAAATAGTTCATCCCAACCCAAAAAATGGGTAAACATATACTGGGTAAACGACATTTCGTAGCCTTTAACGAGTTCAAAACGACAAGAGCTTGACAATCTTTTCATGTTTAAAGGGTCAAAAAAGAGCTTGAAAGTGGACTCCCCATTTTATGCTCTTTTACGAGTCAAAAGGGAAAAATACTCAGCAATCTTTTCATTTGAGTTTTCCGAGTCAAGAAAAGAGCTAAAACATGACTTAGTATCATCATCAAAAATTGGTGACCTATCGCTGCACAAAAAGGTAAATGCATTATCTAATTCCTTAGGCAAAATAGGTCAAAAATACTAAAAAACCCTAATATTTCATGAAAAAATGAATAAAAAGAGGGAAAAGTAATTATTTTTTACCATTTGCCATTTTACCTTTGTGTGAAAAGCTTTCAACCCACTTTTGCCCTAATTTTCCGAAGTAGATTGCGGGAGATCCGGTAGGTCATTCGCTGAGCCATCAGTTGCAGGTAAGAGCCAAGACCTTAAGCTCCATTTTCATACTGCTTTTCATGTTTTTATCCATTTTTTGGATTTCTGAGGGAGGTTTTGGTAGAATTTTTTTGCTCTCGGTCAACGCGATTTCCGGGCACGAAATTGCGTCGGTTGGGGGTTGCTAAAACTACCAACTGCATCGTCGGTGCAACTATTTCTAAAACAGCCGCACCGATGCCGTGAACAAAGAAAAATTGATGTTTTCTCTTTAATTCACCGTTTACATCCAAATTTCAGCGGCCAAGCAGGAAAGAATTGTCGAAAATGGTAGATTGGAAGGAACGTGAACATGAGAACATTGACACACAAGCAATGGCTGATCCAAATTGCTTGGACGCTTTGAGGAACTGTGGGCTCCTCAAGTTCTTCCTTTCTCCAGGGATGCAGGCTCAACCTGAGCTGTTACGATATCTGATTAGTCTCTGGGATGTGAATCGAGAGATTTTCGTCATTGGTGACCAAGAGCTGGAATTAGAAACTTCAAACATTTATTTCATCACAGAACTATCCCAGAGGGGGGAACCAGTCAACCTATATGGGTCGAGGCCGATCGAGGCAAGTATATCCATGCTACTTGCCGAACATTGCCCAGAAGCCCTCAAATCCAAAAGCGGCAAGATCAAGATTATGACTGTTCGAGATCTTACGCTAAGAGTGCTACTGTTGACCATAAACAGAGTGGGCTGGGTCCCAAGCAGAGCATGAAACCAATAAGTCGAAGTTCATGTATGCTATCGACTGTACAACACCGATGATCTTCAATTGGGCGGAAGCTATGAAGATCAACATGAAACGCCAGCGGTCAAAAGCTAAGGCGGGGAACCTAAAGCAATTTTGCTTCATATCTGTGCTAGTGACCTTCTTCTTGGAGGGGGTTCCACTGTTCGAATACCAACTAGCTGAGGTGGATCTACCGATTCCACGAGACCCACAGATGGTCTGGTGGAGCCAGTTGATGCCTAGGATCACTAGGGACCAACAGATGTCCTATAAGGCTGCCTTTTTCTCGTGGCTATGACGACAGCTGATCGTAGTGGAGGATTGGCCTTATAACGGTACCAACTTCCATGGAGAGCCGAATATGTCGCTCCCAGAGGGGGAGGGTTTTGACGATGAAGGTAAAAGCCCAACAATTTTTTATTTTTTACTTTTAATTGTTTTTGAGATATATATGTTTATAACATTTCGTTTTATCAATGTAGATGTTGGACCAGAGTGTCCTGTCGGGATGTCCTCGATTGCCAGACGTGTCGCTCGTCAGTTCGATGTCGCTCCTTATCAGGAGGGAGGTGACAATGAGGAGGAGATCATGAGGAACCTCGAGGGGTTGACTCATGGGATCCCAGAGTATGCCCGGGTGGGAGATATCCCATGCCAGTATCAGAGGCATACGGTGGGGGTATCTGATCGGATCCATCGATTGTTGACTCGTGTGGCACGAGCAGTTACATGCTACCATGATCACCATGCTGATTAGTTCCTAGGTCCAACATTTCACATTTTGAGGCCTGCGAGCCATGGATGTTATTTGAACACACATATTATTTTTGGGGTTTTGGATGTATCAAACACTATGGACATATGTATATGTATATGTATATGTATATGTATATGTATATGTATATGTATATCTATATATATATATATATATATATATATATATATATATGCCGTATTTTCTTGCTTACTATGGTACAAATGATTTGTTCTTGCTTTTCACATGTTTCGTAAATGTCTATCTAGCACATAATTAGCTAATGCATCTGTCAATGTATTCATATGTCTAGGAATATGATGATATGTAATATAATCAAAATTTCACTCTAGTAGACAAATACGTAGATACATTCTCAATATCTGAGGATTTCTGACGGAATATTGCATGTTGAGTTAAGGGCTGACAAGCTGTGAATCTAGGTTGATAACCAATTCCCGAATGTCAAGAGCAATGGCTTCCGACAACAATTTGATAACTGCGTTGTACTCAGTAATGTTATTGGTTGTTAGACCTAAAATAAATACTTTGAAGATCAATCAAATCACCATGGGGGTCATAAATGGCCCATGCCGCGAAGGATAGATTTCGGGTACTACAACAAGCACCATCAACGAAACCAATGTGAGGAGTCACAGACATCTGCAAAGCAGGTAAAAACATAGTGAGCATGAAAACTTCTTGAAAACCAACACACTAAACCACACTGCACAAAAATGAATGACACACTAATGTACATAAGTGACCATGCAAGATAACCTAAGCATAGTACTTTTTAAGATAGAGACCATTTCGGGGCTTAAATAAAAAAATTTCCTTGATAATCAATTAGCTCATAGGCCCCTTTTTGTAACACACATTTAACAATGTAGGGCCTGTGCCACATAGGTTCGAACTTTCCTGCCCCCAACTTATCATTAGCCTGATCATACAGTAAAACCAAATCTCCTTCAGAAAACGCGCGAGTGGAGACCGACCGATCGAAATGGGACTTGAATCGCTTCTTTGGTGCTTCTATGACTAAAGCAAAAAGATGTCAAGTCTCATCTAGCCATTATCAAATACAAGAGGCATTCTTCTTGAGGTGAGGTTTCAGGGAGAAGTTCAACAACTGGCTTTAGTGAAGGGATTTCGCACTCAATCGGTAACATTGCTTCCAGACTATAGACTAGTTGGAATGGTGTGAAACCAGTTGCATCCTTGGTCGAGGTTCGGTAAGCTCGCAAAGTTGAAAAGAGAATGAGATGCCAATTTGGCTTATGCATCCTGATAGTACGCTGAAGCATTGTAACAAAGACCTTGTTCATAGCTTCAACTTGGTTGTTGGCCTGAGGATAGTACAGGGTTGAGCCATCATGGCGCAAACCCAACGTAGAGGTTAACTCAACCATCATGTAATCTCAGAAATGGGAGCCATGGTCGGTGACAATGGCTTGAGGGATGCCGAACCTGGAAATAACGTGATTGAATAGAAATTGAGTCGTCGTTTTACCGTCTGCAAAGTATGTAGGCATCACTTCGGCCCATTTGGTGAAATAATCCACAACAATGATAATATAACCATGCGCCCCGGTCGAACGAGGGTTACATGTCATATAGTCAATGCCCTATTTGGAAAAAGGACCTACAGTAATAACGAACAAGGTGTAGGTGAGCGGGCGGGGCGCACATCTTTCACTAGTAAATTTGGCATTCATGACACTTGCGAACGGCAAGGATGCAATCCTTAAAGATGGATGGCCAGAAATAACCAACACGAAGGATTTTTTGAGCAGTAGCATATCCATACATATGACCACCACATGCCCTAGAATGGTAGTCATTGAGAACTCTCTCAGCCTCCTCGAGAGTAAGACATCAGTGAAGAACTGAATCGACACTGACACGGTATAAAGTATCTCCAATAATATGGTAGGGTTGGGATTGATGCCAAATGCGTCGGCGATCATCCTTAGTCAACGCATACCAGAACATGGATGTCTGGAGATACACATTGATATCATCATACCACGGGTCGAGGGTGCTAATTTGGGAAAAATGTCTCGTCTGCGAGCTTCTCATCAGCACTAGTGGGGAGAGACGTAGAAGGAAGGGAGAAAATCAACTTGGCAAAAACCAGTGATTTCTTAAATTTGGCAGTAGTAAACACCAAATCAAATTCTTGAAGGATGAAAATCCATTTAGAATACTTTCCTCCCAGCAACAGGCGAGTCAGGATTTAGGTCATGGGGTTGCATTCAGAAATCACAGTGGTAGTGTGTAAGAGAATGTAGTGCCGAAAGCGTTGAACAGCTTGTACGACAACCAAAGCCAACTTCTCGACATGAGCATAACGTGTTTTGGTGTCAAGGAGATTGTGACTGAGGTAGTAAATAACATGTTCATTGCCTTCGTTATCATCTTGTACCAACACCATAGTGATGATACTAGAGGCTGCAGCTAGATAAAGGAAGTAATCTCAATGATAATCTGGGGGATGTAGCAAAGGAGCATTTATGAGGACAGCCTTAAGGTCATCAAAATACTTTTGGGCAATCTCATCCCAAACAAAGGGTGTTCCTTGCTTGAGCAACCGGGTAAACCCTGAAGCTAGCTCAGCATAATTAGGTACGAAATAACGGAGGAAATTTGCTTTTCCCTGCAGGCTCTGCAATTGGTGCAATGAAGATGGAGGGGGTAAATTAACAATGGCCTCGACTTTAAGTGGATCAAGGCGAATGCCTTCCTTAGAGACAATAAAGCCAAGGAGTCGTCCGGATTCGACACAGAAAACACATTTATGCGGATTCAACCGAATGTTGTAGTGCCTACAACGAAGAAAAATCTGTCGAAGATGATCAGGGTGATCATGGCACTTACGAGAATGAGCGGGAAGGTCATCCAAGTAAGGCTGAACGATGTTTCGAATGTCATGAAACGCATAGGACATCGCCCTCTAAAATGTAGCCCCAACATTTTTTAGGCCAAAAGGGAGCTTTTTGTATGCGAAAGTACCCCATGGACAGATAAAAGTTGTCTTTTCTTGATCTGCTGACGCAATGTTAATTTGGTTGTAACCAGAAAAACCGTCCATAAAGGAAAAAATTTCGCTCCCAGCACATTCATCAATGATCTAATCAATGAAGGGAGTGGGATAGTTATCCTTTGGACAGGCACGATTGATATCATGATAATCGACGCAAATACGAATCGTGCCCTATTTCTTTGCCACCGGTACAATATTTGACACCCAATTTGTGAGAGGGATCGGATAAATAAATCCAGCTTTGAGAAGTTTTTCAACTTCACCCTTGATAGTGACCACTTTCCTAGGGTGCACTGGGCGGAGCCGTTGGCGAACGAGCTTCGCGTGAGGATGAGTCGGTATTTCGTGCACAACGATGCTAGGATCAATGCCAGGCATTTCCTCATATGACCACGCAAACACATCACAAAATTCTTGGAACCTACGAGTATAAAGCTTGATCTCATCTGGAGAACAAGTTACCTCGATATGGACATTTCCAACGACACCAGGATTGATAGAAATATCAATTGGCATCATTTGGGTACTGTTACCCAAATATCCTTTCGACCATACTTCATGAGTCATGATCAGCGCCTGAAGCAGTAGTTAAGGGAACTAAGAAGAGAACTCTTCGAGACAAGTAGACATGACCGTCGGGCTAGGCAGGAACGAGGAACGATGATGAGTATCATTCCAAGGTGTTTCCTATAGAGACATTACTTCCATGATACTCTCGTTAGAAAGAAAAGTATCAGCTAAGGGATTAGGAGATTCCGAAGCACCAAGCCATAGGGATTGATAATACATATCAAGAGATGTAATCGAAACAGGAAAATCAGAAGATATGAAATTTGAGGCCAAAACAATTTCCACATAATTGGTTTTGGCTGGACTAAGTGGCATAAGCTCGCCCCAGGTATCAACAAGATCCGGTGAAGGTATGACCCAAGGATTAGATTTGATCGATATCATGTTAATAGAGGCAACATTAGGAGGTGGGAGTGGAAAAATTCCCATCAAAGCAGAATCTTTAAAAAGTCCTACCCCCACACTCCCATAAGGAGCACCGGTGTGCTTGACATACATAACATTGCCATATGAGGAGGAAGAGGCAAAGAAACACAGTTGGTAGAAAGTGACTATCTTCCTTTGATGGGGAAAACGAATCACGTGGAACAAGGAGGAGGTTGCAACATGCATGACATGGGTCCAACTCCGTCCGAGTAGAAGATTATAATTGAGATTAGCGTCAACAATATCTACCTCAACATGTATTGTCTTGCCTTCCAAAGTAATGGCAAGGTTGGGTAAGACATTGAATGGTTGTGACTCGTGCCCGTCAAAAGCTTCCAAAGTGTTAGGGAATTGGTTCAGAGTAGGAGAACCAATTGCCTTCCAACAAGCGACTGACATGATGCAGGTAGATGCACCTTCATCAATGATGGTCCTATGGATGGTTTTCTCATTGATGATTACCTGAATGAGAAAGGAAATCTGATGAGGCAAACATGGAATGTGGTTCTCTAGATCAAAACATATCATATTAGAATCAATAGGATCAATACCCCCACTAACCGACAGTAATGACTTCCGCTAGGACAGACAACTTTGAAGTACCTCGAGAGTAGACATAGTTGATGGCGCCTGAGCCAAATCCTCAACAATATTATAATGTTTAGTGGCTCAAGTGTTGGGATTGTACGAGTACTTCCTCAGCACACCTCGAGAAGGTGGTCGAATGGCAGAATCAGGGTTAGGTCACTCTATATGGAGAGGACCAGAACTCGCCGGAGCAGAAGAAGAAGGGGTGGCCTCTTTCTCTTTCCTAGCTGTCGGAGCAGGAGTTTGATAATCTTTTGATCTAGTAGCCACATTAATTGGCGTACTCATCATGAACACTTGTGAACTTGAGGAAGTAGACAATTGAGGCTGGTCTACCATTTGAGTCTGCTGAGACGAAAACGAGTCTTTCAGGACAACGGGGGTCCCTTTGAGCAAGCGACTAACTTTAGATCATCGGGGAAAATCATTAGTATAGTGATCCTCCTCACAAATGAGGCATGACTACATAGGCTTCCGTTATGAAGCATCACCACTAGACAATATAGGAGGACCCTGTTTTGGGGCATCGACTTTACCCTTGCCTTTGCCTTTCTTCTTACCTTTCGAGGATTTGTTTGCTGTGGTAGACTGGACAGCATGGACCTCTAAGGTTTTACCAGGGCCAAGTGAATTTTGGGAGGGACTATTGGAAGCATTGTTTGAGACCGACTTCTGTTTGGAAGAAGATTTTGCAGGGGCCTGAGACACTGAACCAATTACTCCATCGACAGGAGGTGTAGCCTGTGACTTTGATGTCATTGGAACAGACGATGGCCTTAGAGCATCGGGTAATAACTCATACAAAGTGCCAGACTGAGAGTAAACAAGATCTAGGTACTGGGCACGAGCAATGGCTTGCTCCTCTGGAATGCACCCACCCATATCTATATCACGAGCAATTGGAGCGATGAATGACTTGGTAAATAATTCGGTCAGCAATTGATCAGCAATCTCGAACTTCATCAGGCGACGCCTATGTCTCTATTCATGGATGTGATCAAAGATGTGTGTCGCAGTATTTTGCTTGAGCGATGTGAGCAAGTAGGTGCTAGTTTCATAGCGAACCGGAAATTGAAAATGCGTGAGGAAAGCCATGGCTAAAGAGTTGAAGTCATGATAAGTACTTCGAGGGAGCTCGATGTACCACTTGGCTGCAGTGCCTGTAAGAGTTTGCTAGAAAAGATGGAGATGAATAGAATCGTCAACGTAAGAATTCGAAGAGCACCAGAGGTGATATGTCATCACATGGGCTTGGGGATCTTCTTTTTCTTTTCCATCGAACTTTGGACAATCGCTCAAGATATTGGATGGAACCGAAGGCCAGTATGGCGAATGAAGAATTGGATCATTCGTAAGCCGAGACACATCTGGCAACTCTAGTGTAGCCAAGAACGAAAATTGAGTATTAAAAGGCATTGGAGGTCAATAAGAATGTCCAATCGGAGGAGCCCATCCTTGCTGGTAAGGATTTTGACCCCATAGTGGAGGGTTTTGTCCATACAGGATTTGATTTTTCCCCCACTGTAGGTTCCCTTGCCGTAGGGAGGATTTTGACCTTGAAACTTTCCAGCCATAGGTTGTTAATAAGCAACATATAGGTTAAAAGGTTGTTGAGCTTCTTGAGCTTAGACATATGGATAATGCACCTGCTGTCCCTGGACATACAGGTTTTGAGCCTGTTGCCCTTGAACAAGAGGATTTTGGACCTACTTCCCTTGGACATAAGGATTATGCACTTGCTGCCCGTGGACATAGGGATTTTGGACCTGTTACCCTTAGAAAAAAGGATTTTGAACCTGTTGCCCTTGGACATTATGATTTTGGGCCTGATGTTGCATGACTTTACCCTCACCTTGTCCTTTCAAGGTTTGACCATGTTGATATGTATATGAGGGTTGTTGTTGCCCGGGTTGGCCCTTCTGCTGTAAGGGCTGACCTTGCGGCTGCAGAGGTTGGCCTTGTGACTACATAGGCTGGGAAGTCTGTTGAACATACTACATGTGCAGTTGCATGGTTTTTTGCAACTTTCGTGAGGGTTGCCCCTGCAATTGTTACAATTGTCCATGTTGCGACATCATCTACCCCTGCTGCTGCATGGATGGCCCTTGCTGCAACAAAGGTTGCCCTTGTTGCTGCAGAGGCTATCCTTGCTGCTACAAGGGTACTTGAACTGTTCCCAGATTGAGACCTTGAAAATTTCTGAACTGTATCTGGCTATAGCCACTAGGAAAGGAGGACAAACTAGGCTGAACATACTGTCCAGGCTACAGGACGTAGGGCGGATTGACCATTCCTTGGGAACCATATGGAACATAAGGAGTTTGGTACTAAACCTGAGTCTCATAAGGCTGCTGATACTGGAAATTGCCTGACCCAGACAAACCAACAAGATTTTGGACCTGTTGGTACTGGACATTACTTGATCCAGCAGGACCAGTAGGGTTTTGAAGAGCACCAGAAGAAGGTTGGTTCATCCCAACCATGTGAGTTTGTCAGATACTCACATTGGTTGTGCCTGGCACCATAAAAAACATTCAGATTTTTCCCCATAGGCGGTGGCACAACTTGTCCGCTTACTGGAGGGCTCGAAGAACTCACAGCAACATGACTCGAGACCGTTGATTTAACTGGACAGGTGACTTGGACGGACAAGACAAGAGGGTTCGAACGATGGGTTGCACAGGGACTGAGGTAAATGCAGAAATCACCGTCTGTTGTGAGGTCGAGTCCTAAATGAACGGACCTACGGTAGGCATAGCACCAAATGCCCAAATAGGGTTATGATAAAGTGACGAGGCACTAGGTGTACCTGAGACCAACTGTGCTAAAGTCACATAATTAGTGGGTAAATCCATATAAATATTGATAGGAATGATTCCTGTGTAAGGGAAACATTCAGGAGGAAATTGATGTTCTTCCTCTTTGACAGTGTGTGGAGTGGAAACCTCCGAGTGATCCGAAGAGGAGACCGGAGCATCACGTTCGAGCTCCATGGGTGGAAACAAGCAACGAGGAACGACCAAAGATGTTCGAGGGGATAATTCCAAAGGAATACCCGTCTAATTGTACAGACTGTATGAATGTGGCAGTGATATCTCAATAGGGTCGAACAAAGGATTTAGAAGATATACAACCAGTCCAAGCTGACATTTAGTAGTCGACAAACCCTTAGGAGTCTGGATAGGATTGTCCGTGGATTATGAGCCAATATTAGACAATTACCCAGTATCTAAAGGAGGTGGAGGATGATATGACAAAGGTTGAATGCTTAGAACAATTCTGAGTTCACCACCTTGTTCCTCCAGTGACTACGGTAATTCAGGAAATGGCTCCTCTGACAATCTTTCAGATGGAGGAGAGGAAGAGGAAAATGGTGGCTTTGTCTCAAGTATCAGGAAAAGAGAGTAAATTTCAAGGCTTTAAAATGTACTTTAAGGAATACTCACGATTTTGTCTTGAAGAGACTAACAAGATGTTATAAGATCGTGGGAAACAATTTTTAAACATGCATAAATAAACTGGTGCTCTTTCATGTTTTAAGAGTTGACAAAGAAGCAAAGATGACTCTATCACTTTCGATTGGAAACGAGCTTGAAAGGACAAATGCTCAGATGATCTTTTAAATTTAATGAGTCAAAAAGATCAAATGACTACTCTGGATGATATAGGTAAAAAAGATTACCAAGTAACCGTGAACTGCATAATACCTCCCGGAAAACCGAGAAGTACAGGCAGGCAATCTCCCCGAATGTTGTGTTCGGTGTATCATGTTTACAAGGCAGTAGACTCGACTTCCTATGGATAAAGGATTGCAACCTAGTGGGGTCTCCCTTTATATACTCGACAGTACGGGGAGCACAAGTCCGTACTAGCATTGTCTAGTGCCGAAGCTAATGACAGCTGCTAGGTTTAAAGATGTCAAAACACGTCTCTAGCCTAGACCTTCTAGATGTGATTGTTAGGTTTCAAATGCACCATAGGTTAATTGAGTTCATTTTAAAGTTTATTTTGAATTATGTCTTGGTTTTCATGCCTTAGCGATGTGACTTGAAAAGTCCTATATGTAGCTAAATGAGACAAGACTCTTTCAATTCGATGAATCGTCTATACTAGAGAGGGTAGAAAACACAATCAAATGCAAACAACCAAGCAACTAAAAGCAAAAAAGATATTTTCACTACTTTAATTTTTGAAAATAAACTAATGAAAAAACTCTTTCCAATTCCTAGTTTCCTAACAAGTGCACTCCAAACAGTCCTTTCAAAAGTAAAGAGAATTATTTTTTCTTTTCAAATGCAAATGCAACCCTAGTCTTCAATGATGCTAACTAACGTAACATATTGATGCAGCAAACTAGAATTATGTGCTTTTCATGAAATGACAAAACGAATCTTTCATCAAATACTTCAATGAAAAAGTTTTCGAGACAATCAATCCTCAAGCAAATGAAAAGGCACAAAAGAGAATCTCTTTCAAACTAATGAAGCAATGACTCTACCAAAAACAAGACAAGCAATGTGACCTATGCCGGAAAAGAGATGTTTAAACAAGCAAACAAAACTTTTCAAACTTGTGTGATGGAGACCAAAGCAGTAAGAGGACTATAAACAAAATGCAAGGAGTAAATTCACCAACAACTTGACTCACTGAGTTCACAATCAACTGAATGGATGACAACCTAGATGCCCTAGGGCTACAAACCATCCACAAACTCAAGAAATCAAGTAAAAATAAGGCAAGTCAACAAGCAAATAAACCAAGTCAAAATGTAGCTTTCCAGTCAGGGAGAAAACAGTCTAAACAAGTTACAAGGTAGAAATCAAGAGAGAAGACACACTGGTCGAGATCTGGGGTAAACCCTAATATTCACCTACAGGCATTGGTGCGACTGCTTACCTAACAACATCGCCATAAGGGGGTCGACGCGACTCTTCCTGAGTATATCGCGTTGGTCGGCGTGACTGTTAGCGAAGTAAGCGCGCTGGCCGAAGATACAAGGAAAATAAAAATAAAAATCAAAGGATGAGACCAGACTTGCTACTGTAAATTTCAAACCCAGAGCAGTAAACAAGGCAGAGCAGATAGAACTAAAGGGAAATGGTGATACTAGAAAATTTCACACAAAACCATGGAATTACAAACAAGCAAAAAGAAGGATTGGATCCCCAACGGAGTCGCCAATTTGTGGTGTAGGTAAAATTCTAAGTGCGGACACAAATAATTCCTCTAGCCCGAGAGCGGGTCTAGCCACAAACAAGACATTCTATGGAATATTTCCTTAGGTTATAACCAATTAAGAGGGCCTACCTCTTAGTACGCTATCCATTTGATGACGACCTTGCTCCAGCTATCTTCTGTTCCTTCTTGCGAACACCTGAAACAAGTAGACAACAACAGACAACAACCGTGATAATATACAAATTATATTCAACCTACTTAACAAGTCAAGAAACATTAAGCCATAAACATGTGAAATGACATCTTATGTAGGAAATCAATCGATAGTTGCATCTTTATTAAATCAAGAAGAGATTACAACCGGCGTCTTGACGTTGTTGTTCTCCTCTGACAAATCCGGGTTCCCACACACTTCTGCTAGCATTCCATGGATGGCCCCAACAATGATAGTCTCAAGGCTCTTCCCTTTAGGCTTCACACCAAACCAACTCACAATTCTCCCTTAAACACAAACTAGAGAGCTACAAAGTATGGATAACTTGTTGATTACTCCAAACAAAACTTAATTAGCACTAGCACACACACACTAGCTTGTGCTTGGGAAAAGTGGAGGTTTATATAGCTTGAATGGATGGGAGATGGTTCCTCTTCTCATGGGAGAAGGTCTTATCTCTTGAGGTAGTTCCATCCTAATAGGGGAAAGGAGCCCAATCTGACCTCCTCAGCTCCATCCGGCCTAACCATTTACCAAACTTCTGTTACGAAGCTTCTAGAGCTGGAAGCTTCGGCTCCAAATTTAAAAAACTTTCCAAAAGAGGATCGGAACGACTGGGAAATGGCTTAGTCGTTCCAGTTGACACGATGGACAATTGTAATCACCGCATATCAGCGCAAGGAGGACACGAGTCATTAGCGTCGTCTTGTAAACTGGGAAAAACTGAAGATTTTGGGAAAATGATGCAAAGGGGAATTGTTCTGCTCATGAATAGGGACACAATGGGAGTTTCTTCATGATGGGAAAGCATGAAGGTTTCACTGTAGAGGTCCTCCAAGATCAAGGAACAGGGAGTAAATGGACAGTGACAAAATGTTGTGTAACAGTTCTCTACCAAATTCGTGGGATAGTCTGGTTGTTGCAATAGGTAGCAATGTGATTGCCTTGCAGTTTGATGAAATAGTCTCATCATTATTGTCGGAGGAGATGAGACATAAAAATACAGAGGGCTAGAATGGTGATGCCTTGTCTGTATAAGGACGGTCCCAGAATAGAAACAAAAATAAACCCTCGAGTGGGAGATCTAAATCTAGAGGGAGATCTAAATCTCCAGGAAAACTTGTAAAGGTGTTCTAGAAATGCGGAAAGGAAGGGCACATCAAAAAGGAATGTAGATCTAAAGCTCTTGAGAAAGGAAAGGGATCTGATTATGCTCCTTCTGCACAAGCGAAAACCACCTCAGGTGAAGGTGGGGATGTGTACTCTGCTTCTTCTTCAAGTACACGTGTAGATCATAAGGCACGTTTGATTGACACAAGTGCATCCTTTCACTTCACTCTCCATAGGGTGTGGTTCTGCGAGTATGATAAATATGATGGTGGTGATGTCTTCTTAGGGGATGAAGGGAAGGGTAGAATCGTCGGTTGCAGAAAATTCAAGTTGAAGTTACAAGGTGGAATTATTAGAACACTTCCGAGTGTTCTGCATATTTCTGCATTGGCCAAAAATTAGATTTCTGTAAGCAAGTTGGATGATGCAAGTGTAAAATTAGTGCTTGAGAAAGATACTTGCAAGATGGTTTAGGGAACACTAGCATTGATGCAGGGAGTTCATATTGGAACTTTGTACAAGCTTCAGGGTAGCACTGTTATTGATGGGTGCAACAGTTTTGTGGTTCTTGAAAGTGGAGCAAAAAACTTAGTGGTCTCTAGAGAAAAGACCATGTTGTTGCATCAAAGGCTTGAACATGTTGGAGAGAAGGGCCTTCAAATACTTCATGGTAATGGTATGGTAGAAGGTATGTCTAGTTGCTCTCTCGATTTTGATTTCTATGAAAATTGTGTATATGGGAAGCAGAATCGGGTGAACTTCCCCTTTGGTGCTAAGAGGGTGAAACGAATATTAGAGCTCGTGCACAGTGATGTGTTTGGACCTATGTTGGTTCCATCACTGGGTAATTCTGTGTACTATGTATCATTTATAGATGAATACATGGATATATTTCCTCAAGAATAAATCTGAAGTCTTTGACAGGTTTAAAGAATTTAAGGCTCTGGTGGAAAACCAAATAGAAAAGAAGATAAAGGTGTTGAGGATAGATAACGGTGGAGAGTTTTGCAAGAAGGAATTTGAAGAGTTGTGTAAGAAGTGTGGTATAGCACGGTAGAATACTACTCCATACACACCTCAACAAAATGGAGTTGTAGAAAGAATGAATAGGATGTTGATGGAAAAGTCAAGAAGCATGCTCAGTGGTGTCGGGTTAGGACAAGAATTCTGGCCACAGGCGGTGGAGACTGCATGTTACCTGGTCAATAAATCACCATTATCAGCGTTGGAGAATAAGACTCCATAAGAGGTATGGAATGGTAAGAAACCCTCTCCTTCAAATCTAAAGGTATTTGGATGTGATGCGTATGTACATGTTCCAAAAGAGAAAAGAACCAAGTTGGATAGCAAATATGAAAGGTGCATCTTTATTAAGTATAAGCATGGTTTAAAAGGTTATAAGATTTGGAACCCATAAACAAGGAAGGTTATGTATAGCCATGATGTGGTGTTTAGAGAGGTGAAAGATGTTGTTAAACATGAAGTCCTTCCAATGGAACTTTAGAAGATATAGTTTGAGCCAAAGGAGGAGGAATCATACTCTACAATAGAAAAGGAATCAGAAGATGAAGAACTACAAAATCTAGCTGTGAGAAGATCAGTTCGAGAAAGAAAGCAGCCAGAAACGTATAGTCTAGCTGTTTTCTATTCAAATTTTTCTTTATCTATTATTGATGACGATCCCAAAACTGTCAAGGAAGCAGTAGATTCATAGGATGGAAAACTATGGAAAGAGGCCATGGTTGATGAAATGACATCTTTGCACAAGAATGAGGCTTGGGATCTGGTGGAGTTGCCGACTGGAAGGAAACCCATTGGAAGCAAATGGGTGTTTAAGAAGAAGATGAATGCAGAAGGCAAGATGGAGAAATACAAAGCTCGGTTGCTAGCAAAAGGTTATTCCGAGGTGTTGGGAATTTATTTTGGTGATATTTTTTCTCCTGTTGTCGAGGTAGCTTCTATTGGATTACTTTTATATGTTGTTGTTGCTTTTTATTTTGAGGTAGAATAGATGGATGTGAAGACAACATTTCTTCACGGGGATCTGGAAGAAGAGATCTACATGAAACAACTTGAAGGCTTTATGGTGAAGGGTAAGAAAGAACTAGTATGCAGGTTAAAAAAGTCTCTGTATGGGTTAAAACAGTCACCAAGGATGTGGTATCATAAATTTGATACATATATATGGGGACTTGGCTTCACCAGAAGCAAAGAAGATCATTGTGTGTATTTTAAACTGATTGGTGACCATTTTATTTATTTGGTCTTGTATGTGGATGGTATGTTGCTGATCGGAAATAACAAATAAATTATCCAGGAATTGAAGACCCAATTATCATCCAAATTCGACATGAAAGATCTTGGTGCTACAAACTCTATTTTTGGCATGGAAATTCAACAAGATTAGGCAAAGAGGAAGCTCTAGTTAAACCAGAGGAAGTATGTCGAGACAATATTGCAGAGGTTTCATATGCAGGATAGTAAACCAATGAAGGTTCCTATTCCTGTAAGTGTAAAGTTATATGTTGAATAGTGTCCCAAGACATAAGAAGAGGAAGATGACATGTCTCTTGTTCCACAAGTGCAGTTAGTGGCTTGATGTATGCAATGGTCTGTACTATACCATACATTGCACATGCAGTGGGAGTATTGAGCAGATTTATGTCAAAACCAAGGAAGGAGCATCAAACAACAGTGAAGCTGATTTGTAGGTATTTGTGTGGCACTAGTGATTATGGCCTGTGCTACCAAGGAAGACCAGAATTGGACAAAGTTTTGGACATCTGTGACTTTGTTGATGCAGAATAGGCTGGAGATCTGGATCAAAGAAGATCTGCAAGTGGTTATGTGTTTAACCTATTTGGAGGTGCAGACAGTTGGATGAGTAAGAGACAGTTTGTAGTGGCACTTTCAACTACAGAGGCAGAATACACGGCAGGCACTCATGCAAGCAAGAAAGCAATTTGGTTGTAGAGATTGTGTTAAAGTATGGGGTTAGTAAAACGAGCTATAAGATAGACTGTGACAGCCAAAGTGCAATTTTCTTAGCGGAGAACCATGCTTATCATTCAAACACAAAGCACATTGATGTTCAGTATCACTTTGTAAGGGATATGGTTGAGGACAAAAAGGTGTTGTTAGTAGAGGTGGACACCTTAAAGAATATTGCAGATGCATTGACAAAGTTTGTGAGCACTGAGAAGTTCTCTTGGTGTAGAGAAACAATGGGCATTGCAGGCTAGACCAATGATTAAGCTCTCATGTGGCCCCCTATGGAAAGGAAACAACAAGTGGGAGAATGTTGGGTGTGTGTTATATTATTTCCGTGACTAGCCCCAGTAGTGAAGCCGGGGGGTTAGAGGGGGGGTGGCAACACCCCCGGGGAAATTTTGTTTGCACCCCATACTAGGTGGGCGGACCTACCTATGGTTTTTTGCGTAGTTTTCGCACATGGTTTTAGCCATGATGGTTTTCTACCCATGGTATTTTGTAGATCCAATCAAGGGAACTATTGTTATGTTTAATCCAGGGTTAATGGATTGGGGTTTATGGATGCTTTGGCATGTATATATATATATATATATATATATATATATATATATATATATATATATATATATATATATATATATAACATTGAAAGGAATATAATGAAAAATAAATCTGGTATTCCCGATTTGGGATCCAGGGGAAAATCTCTGTGTATATCTATTTTATGTTTATGTTTTATTCTCTTTCCATTATTTATTTTCTGTTTTTAGAATTCGTATGTAGGTAATTTTTATACAAGGTTAAAACCTACATTGAAGCTTTTTTGTTTCTCCTCATAGTTAACTAGAACTTGGTTGATCTCACGGTTAACAGGTGACAAAAATAACATAATAGGTAGTTACCTATATATATCTACAACTTAACAAATCTAAATAAGAGCATGTGTTTCCTCGTAAGAGGTCACATGTTCAAATCCAAAAGGGGTAGAGTATTTACACTTGCGTAGACTTTACTAATGAAATAGATATGCGGAGACAGGTTTCTTATTGCACAAACAAGGGGGTCTCATACACCCATTCGGTGTTTGGAATGGTTGTGACCTTAAAGGATATATTATTGTTGTTATCAATAATTGCTCTCATTAAATGATACTATTATTAATAATTGGTCTCTCTCTCTCTCTCTCTCTCCAGTTAATAGGTGACAAAAATAACATAATAGGTATTTACCCATATATATCTACAACTTAACATATCTAAACAAGAGCATGTGTTTCCTCGTAAGAGGTCACATGTTCAAATCCAAAATGGGTAGACTATGTACACCTGCGTAGACTTTACTAGTGAAATAGCTATGTGGAGGTAGGTCCCTTGTCACACAAAGAAGGGGGCATCATACACCCATTCGATGTTTGGATTTGTTGTGACCTTAAAGAATATATTATTGTTTTTATCAATAATTGGTCTCCTTAAATGATATTGTTATTAATAATTGGTCTCCTTCACTCAGCTAGTAACGCAGAAGGTTTTCTTCTCTCTAGAAGGGGATGACCCTTTGACGATTTAGGTCGGATGGTTATTCCATATGATATGGTAATCACTTTTTTTTAGTCCATATATGTTTTTGAATCAGAGTAGGCAGGGACAGTCTCATTTCTCAAGCACTTATGTGTTGCAAGCCTAGATCTATGCACACACAATCTTGGAAGCTCTTTGTATGGTGTAGACCTACAAGAAAACCCCCTTATTCTCATTTATCTAGGTCATATGGAGGAAAGGTAAAGTTGGATTAGAAGGATTTTTAGACTTTTATAAAAAGATTAAACGAGAAGTATTTCCTTTTTTGGTCATGGGTTTAGACTCAGTGGCAAACCTAAAGCAGAGTATAGAGAATCGATTGGGTTATCTTGCAAATATCCAACGTCTTCTTTATGCATGGATCAGATTTAGGATCTATCTCAGCTACATGATTATTGTATCTTAGGAAACTCCACCATTCTCTTGAACCTGAACTTGCAAGGGGGTGCTTTGGGATCTAGAAACCCTATAGGTTTTGTCTCCTATAAGGATGCAATGCAAGGGAAGGGCTATAATCCATCAGACTACCATAGTACAACCCCAAATCTTACATTGTGGAATGACTACAAAAATCACCTACCATGGAGGTAACCCTAACATAGGTAAACCACCTTTTTTCTATTCTACAATCCAGGGAAGTGATTTGCATATTCAATGGGTTTTGGCCCAAGTCTAATGCTTTGCACCAATGGTTTTTTAAAACCTGGACAAACAACTATAATATTTAATTATGTTCAAAAGGTCTGTTTATAGTTCAATTCAATACTCAGGAAGATCTGGAGAGAGTATTGAAAGATGGGACTTGGATTTGGGGAGGAATTGGGCTCTTCATCACCCCTTGGTTCCTAGATTTTGACTATGGAATAATAGTGTTAGCCACAATGCCAGTATGGGTGAGGCTGCCAAACATCCTCCTTCCTTTATGGCATCATAAGGTTCTTGAGGATATTGGAAATATTTTGGGTTCATTTAAAAAGTTGGACTTTGAAAGAATGGAGAAAAGGTTATTTACCTTGCCAGAACCTGTGTAGAAATAGACCTGAGTAAAGGTCTTCCTGATCACATTTATTTGAAACATAAAAACTTTCAGTGGGTTGAAATGTTGGATTACAAAAATACAACATTCAAATGTTGCTCATGTTACCACACATGACACATACCCCCAGGAAAAAAAGCACCCAAAAAAGAAAAAGGTGCAGGTTCACAAGACAAAAGGACAACAAAGTTTCGATCCCTTTATAGCAACCTTGGGTTGATTTTCCATTTAAATAGGATGAAATTATAAAGGAAAAATAAGACCAAGGTCATGCGACATGTATTCCAAGTTGTATGGAGGGTAAAAAATTAAAGTGGACATCACTTGTGCTTAATTAATAGCTATCGAAATTGGTATTGGCATTGGCAAAGGCAAAGGGAAATAAATCACAATTAATTAAAGAATAAAGGAAAATAGGAGTAAAGGAAGATGGAGAGACAAGAATATGCATGCAAGGGTTAAAAAAAAGAAAAAAGAGACACTAAACATCAATGATAAAAATCCATGTGAGAAACAATTCACAATTTTTGATCAGTTTCAATTTTTAATAGATTTAGTTTTGTTAAGGAAGAAATTATACTCCAAGAGATAGAGAGAGAGAAAGAAGAGCACAAGCAAGCAAGGAGAAAAAGTCAGGAAGGAGCAACAAGGAGGATTTGGAGTTATAGCCAAGAGGAGGCTTTTAGTCAAGGCACAACTAAGGATTTGCAGGTAACAGGTTGCATGTGTGATTTCCTTACTACGATTTGAATGCATGGTACATGCATTTGGTTTGCATGATTATTATGTTTTCATTGGCATGGGATTTCCTAGTTTGACAGTGTATTCTAATTTGCCTTGCCATTTCCTAAATAGGCATGGTGTGATGGGATTCATTCTTGGTTGAGCCTTGGATTGTCGAAAGATTTTGGATCTGGGTGAGGTGGTCTTAGGAAAATCCTAGGGGTTGGGGGTGGAGATGGTTTCCTCCAAGAAGCTCTTGACATGTGGGTGGAGATAGGAAAATTCCTCTAGGTATGATAAAGAAAATTTGAGGCATCCAAGCTTGTATTGGTTTGGTGATTTTTGGAGTGGTTTAGGTGAGATCATTGTGGCTTGAGGGTGGAGGTGGTTTAACCTTTGGAGTCCATGTTTGGTTATATTTGGTTTATCCCATGAGACCCCACATTCATGCTTCGAATATGGCATGAAGGATTGAAAGAGATATTTGGTTCAGCCCAATTTATGGTCAGGTGGTATGTGGAAGTCCTTGACTTGGTTGGCTTTATGTATATATTATTATGTGTTATTTCTTATTGAGATCAATGAGAACATGTATTGATTATTGTGTTGATTTTATGACTAGTTTTTCATGGCTTCACTATGGCTAAGTGTTGGTTATCTGCATGGTTAAATGATGTGCTCTTGTTATGGATCTTGTTCATGATTCGATAAGTCATTAATGGTTATATGAATGTATGAGCTAACAAGTGTTTGATGCAGCTAACATAAGAGGGAAATGAGCCTTCTTGATGATTCTTTGGTGAAACTAATGAGACAATGATCAGATATGCATTCATGACCTTTAATTACTATGTTACCATATGTTTGTCTAAATGTTTATCATGTGTTTGGCGTGTTTGGGTAAGATCCGAGCCCTGGTATAGATTATGTAGAGTTTTGATTATCTTAGATTTGATTAAAGTTATGGGCAGTGGCCTGTAGGATAACCTTGAAATCGTGACAGTGAGTCAGCGGTCGCAGGCACAGAACTAGGGAATTTCAACTGTAGCCACATGGAAGGCACCTTGTGCATGTGGCTAGAGCCTTCTAGTTGCATGCACAACTTGGCATGTGTGCGGATGGGATATTAAGTCAGGTATAAAGAAAGTTCTAGCTTATAGAAGGATTACCAGTGGGTGTTGTCTGACATTTAGGTGATCAGGTGTCCCTCAAAGGTTGCAATAGAGTTTCAGGACATTAGGCCCCACTTCCATAATTGTAACTTGGTTGTTGGGTCATGCATAATAACTCTCAACTCATATTTACCCTAGATAGCTTGTAAAAGTTGGTAAATGTAGGATGGGGTGTTACAGGGTGGTATCAGAGCAGTTTCGTTCCATGTAAACCTTTCTATGGTACTGGTATTATAGAGTGGTATCAAGGCAAGGTTTATAGTATTGGACCTCGAGGTAAATGCAGATGGTTATGGTTATCATGCATGCAATTATTGTTTTAGTTTTGTATTGTCATATTGATTCATGCATGATGTTGATATGTTGTTACTATTATTATATATTGTGCTAATCTAGACTGACTTGTGCAGATGTAATAGCCTCCCCTGAGATACATTGAGGTATGATTTTGATTATGTATTCTATTTGGTTTGTCTAACATGGTATGTTTTTGGGGAGTAGAAGGCTAAAATATGAAGAGAAAAATGGTGGATTACAGTTCACATGTTTCCCTGTATAGGCCCGAAGTGAAATTAGTGGAATGGGAGAAGTCAGTTGAGCAGCAAGGAGAGGAATATTCTCTTGATCTAGCAGATACATTGAGGAGTCTGAGGGCAGAGATTAGAATTTGTAAAGTAGATAATAACAAGTTGATTGAGGCACAATAAATACTTGCAAAGGATCATGAAAATAAATCTAAAGTCAATGCAGTGATTCTTCAAAGCCTTTCATACTTACAAAATCAAGGGCAGTTGGGGATCAATCATGGGTATAGACAGGAAGAAAAGGCTAATGGGGCGGATGGAATAAAGTATCAGAAAAAGGTATAGGATGGATAATTATGATACAATGAAGAGTGGAAGACTCTTGGATACACCTGAGAAGAGGATTGATATGCACGAGTTTTACTCTAGCTCTTCTTCCAAGAGACATCATCGCCATTACCACCAACATCATAGGAGGAGTGAGTATTTACCAGAGGGATTCAAGAAAGCCAAGCCTCCTAATTTTTATGGGGAAATGAATAAATCAAAAGATGCAAAAGCATGGCTACTTGGGATGAGGAAACTTTTCAGATTGCATAATTACTCAGAGAACATGAAAGCTAAGATAACCTCCTTTAGTCTTAAAGGAAAAGCAGACAATATTAAGAATGTCAGAGGCATTAGGGAAGGAAGCTGACTTGGGAATAATTTGAAAGACTCTTAAGAAAGAAGTACCTATTTGAGATGTATTATGATGGAAAGGCCAAGGATTTTTATGAGATCAGGATGGGTTCCATGATATATGAAGAGTATACAACCAAATTTCTAGAGTTATTGAGGTATGTGCCATATCTCAAGGATGAGAAAGAAAATATCCAAAGGTTCATTAGTGGATTTCCATTGTCATTCAAAGATCAGATTGAGTTTGATGAGCCTCAATCATTAGAGGAAGCCATCATAAAGTTAAAGCATTTTTATGAGAAATCAACGCACAAGCCTGAGTTCAAGTGTGATTGGAAAGGTAATGCCAAGAATAAAGGAGAATGGCCTAAGAAACTAGGAATATATCAGGATGTAGGTGAGAAGTAAAATGCAACCCATCATAAGAAGTCAATTGCAACTGAGAAATGACATGGGTCTTAGCCTGTGGAGCAACAGAATAGAGATAGTGCTAGGGAACTGTTGAAGTGTTGGATTTGTGGTAAAGACCATAGTAAGAAGGATTGTCCATTGTACCAGGGTGGCAGGCCATAGATCTACAGTGCTCAAGAGGCACAGACAGTTGGGGATGTATGTCAGAGCATTCCCCAAATCTATGCAACACTTGATAATAGGTAGGAAGACCATCAAGCATCTATTATTGAGATGGATGGTAAGCTTTGTGATCAAGTTGTTTCCATTTTGACTGACCCTAGATATAATTATAGCTATGGTAGTCCTGACTTGGTGGATCAATGTTGTTTGAATAAAGAAGTGCACACAAAATCTTTATTGGTGCAATTGGCTATAGGGACCAAGAGAAGAGTTCATCATTGGGTGAAATCTTTTGCATTTGAGCTTAATGGCATAACTACAACAACACACCTAAGTGTGCTTCCTTTGGGTGCATATAACATGATTTTGGACATGGATTGGTTATTTACTCACAAGACCAATGTAGATTGTTATGAGAAGGACATTGAGTGCCTGAATGATTATGGAGAAAAGAGAATATTGCAAGGAAAGAAGAAGCCTGCTTCAATAAGGATGGTTACAACAATGAAAACTAAGCGCAATTGTAGGAAAGGGTGTGTATTGTTTGCAGTTCATGTTTCCAGTGACAAAGGGAAGGATGTTGAGGATGATGAAGTCCTAAGGAAGTATCATGTCTTGTAGCAGTTTCAGGATGTGTTTCTTGTAGAGATTCTAGAGTTGCCTCCTCATAGAGAGGTGTATTTCTCTATTAAGTTGGTACTAGGAGCAAAACCAACATCTAAAGCACCGTAGATGATGACCACCTCAAAGTTGGTGGAATTGAAGTTTTAGCTTAAAGAGATGCTTGATAAGGGATACATAAGGCCAATTGTTTCTCCTTGGGGTGCACTAGTGTTGTTTGTAAATAATAAGGATGGTAATCTCAGATTGTGTATTAATTATAGGCAATTGAACAAGGTGGCTATCAAGAACAGGTATCCATTGCCTCAGATTGATGATTTGTTTTATTATATGAAGGGAGAAACAATATTTTTGAAGATTGATATGATATTAGGATACCATCAGGTGCACATCAAAGAAGAAGACATCTACAAGATTGCATTTTGTACAAGGTATAAGCAATATGAGTTTGTAGTGGTTACTTTTGGTCTTACCAATGCTCCAGCCACCTTCATGTGTTTGATGAAAAATGTGTTAAACCCTTACCTCAATAAGTTTGTGATAGTATATGTGGATGATATATTGGTATATTAAAAGAATGAGGAAGAGAATGTAGAGCACCTGGAAGCGGTATTGAGATTCTTGAGACAACATGAGTTGTATGCCAAACTCAAAAAGTGTAGCTTCTTTCAAACTCATATTCATTACTAGGACATGTTGTTTCCAAGGAGGGGATAACAATGGATCCATAAAAGATTAAAGCTATCATGGAATGTCTAGCTGTAAGGAATGTGGATGAAATCAGATCATTCATGGGACAATCTAGTTATTACAGGTGATTCATTAGGAACTTTTCTAAGATTGACCATCCTATAACATCTTTGCAAAGGAAAGGAAAGAAGTTTCAATGGACTACTTAGTGTGCAACTAGATTTGATAATTTGAAGCATTTGCTTACCAATGCTTTGGTTTTTAAGATTGCAGATCCTAATAACAAGTTTGTGGCTTTTACAGATGCATTTAAGGAAGGACTTGGTGGAGTCTTGATGCAGGAAGGAAGTTGAATGAGCACGAGTATAACTATGTGACTCATGATCTTGAGTTGGCAGCTATTCATGGATTGAAGATGTGGAGACATTATCTCCTTGGAAAGAGGTTCGTCTTGATGAGTGATCATAGTGGACTAAGGTATTTGTATGAACAAACCAAACCGAATGCAAGACAAGCTAGATGGTTGGCTACTCTTAGTGAGTTTGAATCAAGTACATCAAGGGCAAGGAGAAAAATGTTGTGGTTGCTCTCAATAAGAGAGTAAAAGTGAATCTTATTTCAGTTGTGAGCTCTTCTGGGACATATTTACAAGAGCAGATCTTATAGGTAGGGCAACATGATGAGAAGTATCAACAGTTGAAGTAGATAATGTAGCAACAGGGTGAGGGTGATCAGGATGAGGAGTATCACCTCACAGTAGATGGCTTGGTTAGGTTTAGGAGCAGGATCTATGTGCCAAAAACCAACAAGTTGAAGAAGCTTATTATGAGAGAGTTTTATGTCAAGCCATATTTAGGGCACCGAGGATACCAGAAGACTTTGACCGTTGTTAAGAAGTTATATTATTGGCTGAATTTGAAGAAAGAGGTGGTTGATTTTGTTGCCAAGTGTTTGGATTGCCAATAAGTAAAAGTTGAATGTAGACATCTAGCTGGTATGTTGTAGCCTATCTTGATTCTAGAATGGAAATGGGAGGTCATTTCCGTGGACTTCATTACAGGGTTGCATAAGACATCGAGGCGGAATGACTCCATCATGGTGGTGGTTAACAAGTCGAGAAAGGTAGCTCACTTCATTGCAGTGAATATTAATAAGGGAGATAGTGAGGTTGCATATAGTTCCCAAGAACATTATATCTGACATAAATGCCAAGTTCACTTCCAAGTTTTGGAAGGAGTTGTTTACAGGCTTGGGGACTGTTGAAGAATCTAGGGCATCTAGGTTATAGTGAGATTCTTCTGAAGATGATAACAATTTATGGAGTACTTTTACTTTTCTTATTAGTAAAATCTTCTCTTATTAGTATCTATTCTCTTACTTCATCAAACAGTTACCAAAACAAAAGGAAACAAGAACACAAGATGTTGGCTTTCAGCTAGGGAAAAACCTCTCTCCCCTAGAGAGGAAAACCCTTCTGCAAATTTCTCTTATTGAAGCTTCAATTGACAAATGCCAAACCCTAAAACCTTGACTAGTAGTTCCTCCAAGCATAAGACACAATCTCTCTTCCTTTTTTCCTTCAATCAATGCCTTATTCTGCTTTGCACCTTTATCTCTTCCTTCGCACTTCTTCCGGTAACTGAGGGATCTTTTTCCTGCAACTGCAGAAACCCTAGGTCTCCTTAGAGACCTATTTTTTGGAGTCTTCCTTTCCTTCTCTACTTCGCTTGGAAATATTCCCTTTTCCTTGACACTTAGGCTAGAGAATGAGACCTTCCTTGAGAGATACTTCTGAGTTGAGAGGTTGATCCTCTTACCCTACTTCAGGTCTAATTTATTCTCACATGTGTGGTTGATTATGGCACAAGATTTCCCTTCTAGCTTGCTCCCTTCCTTCGCTTGAGATGGGACCCACTTTGCTTGATATGGAGGCCTATTTGAGACCTATTTTTGGCCCAATCGAAACTTCTTGGAGGGCTGCAATTTTTGACTTGTTGCAACAGCAGAATGTCCTTTTCCTTCACACATGTGATAGAGAGGAGCCCTAAAACAGTCCCAAAACTTCAGATTTCTTTCTTCTCTTCTTTGTTTCCCTAGAAGCACCTTTATTGCTCTTTTTCACACCTCTTTCTTGCCTCTTCTCTTTGCTGATTTCAGAGATCACTTGATGGTCTAATTGTGAGGTCAAATGGCCCTATATATAGGAGTTTGTCCCTCCTTTTGGGCTGACTTGAGCTAGTGAGGCTGACTTGCCTTTGCTTCGGAGGATCACTTTTGACACATATCTTTGACATAATTACATAGGTTACATAGTGTAACATGCCCTCAAGGGATCTTCAATAATTACATTGACTCTTTGAATTTCCTAGAAGTACTCAAACATGTGCTTGACCTATAAAATGGGCAAGAAACCCATTCTTGATAATTACAAAAATAATAATTCTTTTTTTTTACAAGTACAAAGATCAAAATTACATTTATGAAGGCCGAACCTAGTTACACTTTCTTCAACACTCCCTCTTAACTAGGGAGGTATTCATAAATCATTACAAGGTGTTTGGAAATTTTCAATTTGAAGAATTCACCTAAGAGAAATCGGATTGGAAATCCGTCTTTTATAGCATCATAGCAACCAATGTTGTTTCCACATCAAGGCCTTGACTTCCAGCTCTATCTCTCAATAGATCATAGCATAATGTTGGAGAGACCAATGACTATAGACACCTTCATTATTATCTCTCAAGGTACATACCCACCCAGGTGTTCACTGAGTATGACCTTCTAGGACTATTCTTGTCTTGGGTTCCCAGCCCTCAAAGAATATCGGTCCTCTTGCCTACTCTTATCTTGGATGCCCTACACATCCTCAAAGATCATCGGATGCCATATTATTACTCAATCCTCCATTATTTCTTCCCAAGTGAAGACAAGAATGTTGTTTCTATCTCTCCCTCTCAACTAGGGAAGACATTCCTATACATGTGAAGGAATGTACCCAAGCTCCCTCTGACCAGGAACTTTCCTAAGCTCCCTCTTAATTAGGGACTTGTCAGAGCTCCCTATCAACTAGGGACTCTTATTTTCATTAGCAGCTTCTTCTTCATGGGTACTTCAGTTTCTTGATCTATTTCTTTCCTTGATGTCATGAAATCCATTCGAGCTTCTTCCTTGTAGTGCAATAGCCATCGATCACTTTCCTTCTTAGTTTATCATGTCATTCCTTTCTCCATGGAAAGTGTCCTTCTTGATATATATATGGAACCTCCGTCATATGGCTACTTCTTCCTCATCATGTTTCTTTCAAGAAATTCCATCCACCACATGAATGTTGGTTGTATTTGCACTTACAACCCTAGTAGCCCTGCATGAACTTATCCAGATATTATTCAAGAAATAAAAGCATAGCATTAAATCAAATAGTACCTTACGAGATGGATTTCCATCATGACATTTAGTTGGCTTGAATCATCAGCATCCTGCATTTTCACATCTCCAAGGCCTTAACAAGTGTCAAGGGTCCTTTGGTCTTTTTCTTCCTTTGTCATAATTCTCGTGCCTTCTTCTGGGAGATGCCTTCAAAAAATTTGTCGGATGTTGATTCATATTGTCCATGGTGTCCTTTTATCCCTGATCTCTTTTCCCATATGCTTCTTTATAGGTTTTTCTTGTGAATCACATCATACTTCATATGAGGACATTTCTCATGTTGACCTTTATTAGTGTGTGAACCATGCCTTCATGCATATTCTCAGTGAAAAGAGGTCTACCATGTTCTTGACCATGCTACCAGAGAAATTATCCATGCTCATTGATACAAAATACGACATGAATTTAACTGGAAACATAGATGCATACATGCCTCATCTTAGTTCTTTCCTTCATCATCTCAGCTTTCTTTGACAGCTTCCTAGATTGAGATTACCTCAGTCTCCTTTGCTTTGCTACATATTTCTTTGCCTACATATCATCCTCTATTGAATCCCCATAAGTGGAATTCCCATCTAGACTTCCGCCTTTTCTGAAGATCATGAACCTTTTATTGAAGATTTCATCAGAGGATCCTTGTAGTCCTCACCCTGCAAATGTTTCTTCCAGTTGATGATAGTGGTCGTCTAAGATGATTCTTCTTGATCATGATCATTCCTTTATGCATTGATGAGGTCATTCAATAGCTACATCCCTCCTATATGAATATATTTATCTGAGCTATCTTTGCATAATGCTCTTATATTCCTGAAGATGCCATTCATAAATCACGCATTCTATCCTACTACTACATGTTCCTATGATACCCAAAAATTTAAAGAAGACTTATGTAAGGAAGTTGATCTTAATCATAGTAGATATTCGAAGGGTCCTCCTTCTTCTGCTTCTTATCTTCTTCTTTCACTTCTTGGGTAATGTGGGCTTCTTATCGTTTCCTCTTATTGTTGTCCTTCTTGAAATTAGGACAATCCCTCTTATAGTGTCCATACTCTTGGCAACCAAAGCATTGGACCTTGGACATATCTATTTTACCCTTTCTCTGTGGACCAAACTTACCAAATTTCCCTTTTCTCTTGGCCATAGTAGCAAATTCCTGCTCCTTTGATCCCACATCATCTTTGGTTTTGAGTATAGTCTCCTTAATTTTGCATAGAGACCAAAGTTCAATCAATGGGGTAGCTTCCTTCTTGGCATATATACTTGATGTGAAGTTGCTACATTCCTTAGGTAATACATTGAGCACCACAATTGTCGTCTCTCTGTTTGACATAACTTCTCCTAGTTCTTGCAGTTGATCTCTCATCTCAGAGACCTTCATGAAGTAGGGAGCTATTCCTTCTTCCTTGGATATATTCATTTTATATAATTCATTGTGCAATGATATCACTTCTCCAACTGTACTAACTGAGAATAGCTCCACCAGCTTGTCATAGATTTCTTTAGATGTTTCAAGTTTGGAAACATAAGGAATGAGAGGGTCCTTGATGGATTCTATCAAAATCCTTTGAGCCCTTGTTTCATCCTTATTGTACTGTTCTAGGGCTTGATTTTTTTTCGTAGCAAGATCAGTGACACCCCCTTTGATGTAGTCTAGAAGTTCATTTTCTTTGAGAAGTAGATCAATCCTCTTTTTCCATGAAACAAAATTAGCAGTCCCAACCAATTTATTGCTATCCTTGCAAAAAGACATTTTGATATTTTCAGAAGAGGACATAAAAATTACTACTTGAGAGAGTTAGTGATGATGAGATATTGTTGCTTCCTTGATGAATGAAGTCTCAACTTCTTGGATGTTGGAGTTCTAAAAGATGCTTCCTTCAAGGTGCCTTGTGATAGATTTGCTTGTTGATGAAAAAATTCTCAATGTGTAGATCTGGAGATCTTCAATGATGGGTCTGGATTTGAGTATCTTTCTTTGAAGATGATGAGTCTTTGATGTAAACCCTTCTTGGATGAACATCCTCGTAGATGCCTTTAGATGGAAGGATTTATTCTTTCTTTGTTACCAGGATGGTAGTCCCTCTTGATGGATCTAGGAGAGGAGGTAG
This sequence comes from Pinus tabuliformis, assembly GCA_031772625.1. Taxonomy (NCBI): domain Eukaryota; kingdom Viridiplantae; phylum Streptophyta; class Pinopsida; order Pinales; family Pinaceae; genus Pinus; species Pinus tabuliformis. Next base: position 514,137,351 of record CM062805.1, on the reverse strand, counting down.
TAATCCTCCTTGTCTTAGATGGATTTGGAACCCTTGCTTGTGGATCTAATGCTTCAAATTTTGTGTGCCCTTGCTTCTTGATATTGATGCTTCTATATTGTATGTGTTCTTGAGATTCCCTTCCTTGATATGTCAACTTAGCTCTGGTACCATGTTGAATAATCAAAGGCATCTAGGTTATAGTGAGATTCTTCTGACGATGATAACAATTTGTGAAGTACTTTTACTTTTCTTATTAGTACAATCTTCTCTTATTAGTATCTGTTATCTTACTTCATCAAACGGCTACCAAAAAAAAAGGAAACAAGAACACAAGATGTTGGCTTTCAGCCAGGGAAAAACCTCTCTCTCCTAAAGAAGAAAACCCTTTTGCAAATTTATCTTATTGAAGCTTCAATTGGCCAATGCCAAACCCTATACCCTTGACTAGTAGATCCTCCAAGCACAAGACACGGTCTCTCTTCCCTTTGTCCTTCAATCAATGCCTTATTCTGCTTTACACCTTGATCTCTTCCTTTGTACTTCTTCCGGCAACTGTTGGCTCTTTTTCTAGTAACTGCAGAAACCCTAGTCTCCTTAGAGACCTCTTCTTCGGAGTCTTCCTTTCCTTCTCTACTTCACTTGGAAATCTTCCATTTTCCTTGACACTTAGGCTAGAGAATGAGACCTTCCTTGAGATATAATTTTGAGTTGAGAGGTTGATCCTCTTACCCTACTTCAGGTCTGATTTATTCTTGCATGTGTGGCTAATTATGGCACAAGATTCCCTTCTAGCTTGCTCCCTTCCTTCACTTGAGGTGGGATCCACTTCGCTTGATATGGAGACCTATTTGAGACCTCTTTTTGGCCCAATCGAAACTTCTTGGAGGGATGCAATTTCTGACTTGTTGCAGCAACAAAATGTCCTTCTTTTCCTTCACACATGTGATAGAGAGGAGCCCTAAAACAACCCCAAAACTTTGGATTTCTTTTTTCTCTTCTTCGTTTCCCTAGAAGCAACTTTCTTTCTCTTTCTAGCACCTCTTTTTTGCCTCTTTTCTTCGCTAATTTCAGAGATCACTTGATGGTCTAATTGTGAGGTTGAATGGCCCTATATATAGGAGTTTGTCCCTCCTTTTGGGCCGACTTGAGCTAGTGAGGCCGGATTGACTTTAAGTGCACCAAAATTCATTCTTTGAGCCAACATTGAAGAGGATACTTGTATTTGCTTTGGAGGATCACTTTTAACACATATATTTGACATAATTACATAGGTTACATAATGTAACATACCCTCAAGGGGTCTTCAATAATTACATTGACTCTTTGACTTTCCTAGAAGCACTCAAACATGTTCTTGACCTATCAAATGGGCAAGAAACCCATTCTTGATAATTACGAAAATAATAATTCTTTTAGTTTACAAGTAAAAAGATCAAAATTACATTTATGAAGACTGAACCTAGTTACACTTTCTTCAAAAAGGACAAAGTTAGCCTTCAATACAACTTATCATCTACAAACATACAAACATATGGAGAGGATTAATAGGATTCTTGAGGATATGTTGAGGAAGTATGTCATACATCAACAGAGGAAGTGGGAGGAGTAGCTTCCACTGGTGGAATTTTCTTATAATAATGGGTATTGACAATCCTTGAAGATGATTCCATTTGAGGCTCTCTATCAGCTAGAGTGATCCAGTGAATAGGGTGTTGATTGGACCAGATATGTTGGTAAAGATGGAGCAGGAGATGTAGGTTATCAAAATGAGTTTGAAGGCAACATGAGACAGGTAGAAGAGTTATGTGGATTATCACAGGTGTACTTGCACATCAAGCCTAAGAGGATCTCTTTGAGGATTGGGTCATATTCCAAGTTGGCACTGCAGTATTGTGGGCCTTTTGAGATCCTTGAGAGGATTGGACCAATAGCATACAGACATGCTCTGACTCCATCAGTGAAATTCTATGATGTTTTCCATGTTTCATTGCTTAAGAGATATGTACAGGGTGTTTATCACGTGATTGATTGGTTTGTATCACAGGTGGGACCAGAGGGGGAGTTCCAGCCATAACCATAATGCATATTGGAGTGGAAACAACTCATTCTCTAAAACTGAGAAACAGAGTAGGTTAAAATGTAGTGGAAGCACTTTGGGCCTGATGAAGCTACATGGGAGATGGATGATCAGATGCAGGCATTATATCCTTCTTTATTTGTTAGTTGAAGTAAGTGAGTTTTTGGTGTATGTGTGTGTGCGCGCGTGTTTTTCATTGTAAATACTGCATTGAGTTGTGTTTATAAATATCCAATAAGTAGTATTTTGTCATATTTTCAATAGTTTGTCATTGTAAATATTGAAATGAGTTGTGTTATAAAGCTCTAATAAGCAATATGCTTTATTTTCAATAGTTTTGGTTGGTCATAGATGTCATAGAACACAGAGGAGGGTGTTCCCCCAAGGGGGAGGGGTTTGTAATAGCCCCGGGTATTTCCATGCAAATAAAAGGACATTATAAAGGAGGGGAAAACATTAAAGTGGGAATCACTTGTGGTTAATTAATGGCTATGGAAATTGGCATTGGAATTGGAAAAGGAAAAGGGCAATGACTGGCAATTAATTAAAGAATAAAGGAAAATTAGGAGAAAAGCAAGATAAAGAGACAAGAATATGCATGCAAGGGAAATTAAAGAGAAAATAAAAGAAAAAGAAAAAGAAGAGGAAAGGGAAAGGAAGAGCAACTAGACATTAATGATAAAATGGTCTAATAAATAGTTGACAACTTTTGATCAATTTTAGCTTTTGAAAGCTTTAGTTTTGCTAAGGAAGAAATCGTACTCTGAGAGAGAGAGAGAAGCAAGTAAGGAGCATAAGCTAGCAAGGAGTAATTGGAGTTGTAGCCCAGAGAAGAGGTTTTTAGTGAAGGAACAACTAAGAATTTGTAGGTAATAGGTTTCATGTGTGATTTCCTTGTTGGGATTTGAATGCATGGTGCATGAATTTGGTTTACATGATTATTTTGTTGTCATTGGAATGGGATTATCTGGTTTAACATTGTGTTCATATTTTCCTTACCATTTCCTAGATAGCCACGGCGTGATGGGATTCATTCACGATTGAGCTTTGGATTTTCGAAAGATTTTGGATCCGTGTGAGGTGGTCTCAAGAAAATCCCAAGGGTTGGGGGTGGAGATGGTTTTCTCTGAGAAACCCTCGACAGGTGGGTGGAGACAAGAAAATTCCTCTGGATATGGTGAAGAAATTTTGAGGCATCCAAGCTTGTGTTGGTTTGGTGATCTCTGGACCAGTTTAGGTGAGATCATTGTGGCTTGAGGGTGGAGGTGGTTTAACCTCTAGTGTCCATGTTTAGTTATATTTGTTTTATCCCATGAGATCCCACATTTAATCTTGGAATATAACAAGAGGGTGATTGGGTAAAAGAGAGATTTGGTTTAGCCCAATCTGTGGTCCGGTGGTATGTGGAAGTCCCTGACTTGGTTGGATTTATGTATATCTTATTATGTGTTATTCCTTATTGAGATCAATGAGCACATGTATTGGTTATTATGTTGATTTTATGATTGTTTTTGTTGGGTGCAGAACCTGATTAGATTGTTCAAAGGTTTTTTATTTTAGTCGTGTTGGATTGTTGTTCCTAACGAGGTAAAAATGTTGGCTGTTTAATTGTTGTCAACGAGCTCCAGGGGAATGTGACAACGATTTTTATGAGGCCCCCCTAGTGGGGGTTCGGGTACAACGCCCCCTATTGGGTTGTGTTATATTCTTTCCACGACTAGCCCCACTAGTTAAATCAAGGGATTAGAGGGTGCGCTGTAGCCCCCCCTGTTGGGGGTTGGAAGGGGGTGGTGTCCAGGGCAGCGTCCCGGGGAACATTTTTTTGGACCCTATATTATGTGGGCAGACCTACCTATGGTTTTTTGCATGGTTTTTGCACATGGTTTTGGGGGCGATGGTTTTCGGTCCTATTGAAGCCTCGAAAATCGTTGCTCCAACATGGGGGAAAACCACCTAGTCCGGACCTTGGTTGGCAGTTCCTTTTCCGTTTGGAGTAGTGGCTCCGACTAGGGATAATGGGACCAGTTTCCCAATCTATTTTATGATTGTGCTGATGGGGTGATATGTGATATTTTGGAGTAATGTTTAAGCTAGAAGTAATCTAATATAAACTAATAATCACATGCATTTTATCCTAATTTAAACACTATCTAATTATAACTATACCCGAGAGTAAATTGATGTATGCGATCTACAATAATGTCTAAAAGCAATTGATAATAAAGATTATTCAATTGCAATGAGAAATGAATTCGTTTTAACAATAATCGTTTCGTATAAAAAGTTAGCCGAAACGATTGTGAAAGATATATCGCATAAGAAATTATTCATGTATTCAACATAAAATATAGATCATCATCATACAGAAGTGCAATAATGGCAACCAAGATTCAAACTTTCATACATAAACAACTTGAAGAGAAATTATTGCTTGATACATAAGTAAAAAGAATTACGAGATAAAAGTACCATTTATAATACGTCCTACTCATGTGCTTCAACAATATTGATCTACTTTCAGTCCATTCAACACCATCTAAGAGTACAAAAGTGAAATTTCAGTAGAAGATGCTAGATCAGATAAAAATAAATCATGTTCCATTAATTTCACCAGAACTTCCTCAAAGGGACAGAAGTGCATGTTTTGAAGATTGTTTTTGATAAAATTTCTGGACCCCTCTCTAAATGCATGAGAGGGGTTTAAATACTTAAACTATAAAACTAAAAATAGATTATTACAAAAATAGTTGAGGAGGTTTAAACAACCTTCCTCAAATTATGAAAAATAAAACCAAAATAGAAATGAGCATGGTGACTAACTGTTCTGCATTTGATCCTTTAGATCGCAAATGTCCGTCATGGGCTTGAGCTATGTCGGTTGGCCGATTTCAACTTTCAACTGTCCAGTGAATACAACGTCAGTTAGTGCTGGCACCATTTTCTCCGTAGAAGTGGTTAGGCATCGTAGGGTCATCCACTGGCTGTGAGGTTTCACCAAATGTCACTAATATGCTTCCCAGTTTAACCTGGTCATTTGCCTAATTGCTTCTGCTTTTTCTTCTGTTGCCTGTCTCCACTGTAGTTCAAGTTGTTTTACATTAGGAAGAAAACCTGGAATGGATTCTGCCACAAGGTTGGCGCTATGTAAATTTTCATTAATATTTTTGATGACACTATTTGTTGCTGTTGCCGCATTTGTTGTTTCCTTTTCTGCCTCTTTAAGCCGAGAATCCCAGTTTGCAAATAAGATTTCTTTATGCGACTCCTCTAGTTTAGGCAAGTTGGCTTTTCTCCCATCTTCTGAATTCTGCCAGGTGATGAAGTCGGAGACCTTTTTCAAGATTTCATCATATTCAAGTCTCATTTCCATGACTTGACTTGTCAATTTGTCGCTTGTTTCGCAATAAGAATTCCATTGCGAAATCTTCTGGCATAATAGTTCTTTTTGGTGCATCAGCTGGGAGTTAAGGCCGAGCGCTTCAGTAATAAACTGATCAATTTTTGGATCATCTTTATGTAGATCAGTTATTCCTTGTATTTGCGCTTCCTTCTCTGCTAAGCTGGTTTGATGTTTTATTTGCATCTGCTCGAACTCTTGTTGTAGCTTAGCTAACTGTATCTCTGCCTACTGGTCAGATTTTGCTTGTTGTAATTGTTGTTCAAGCGACAAAATTTTATCTTCTTTTTCTTTAAGAAACATTTGCACCTCTGTTGCTTTGTCGATGGTCGTTGTAGCATAGGCACTTGCAAACTGTGAGAGTCTAGTAAGGTTGGTGGACGGGTCGATGAGTGAGTCTTTCTAGAGAACATCCATCAATTGATTATCAGGGGTAGTAACAACTGTCAAATCCAAATTCATCTTCTTTCTTTGTCTTTTAACAACAACATTGTGTTGTGGGCTATAAAACACATCTAGAGGGGGAATCTCCTCTATTTTCAAAACAATTTCAGAGGTGGGTGTAACATGGATGTGTTCTACCTCTTGAATATTTACGATTTCCTCTGCTATAATTTCCTGAGTTGTTTTTTTGTGTGGAGTTTGCAACTCTGGCGTTTGTTCCTCTATATTGAGCCTTTTATTAAAGTTGTCCCATTCTTCCTCTAAATTAATCACCAGGGATTTTATTGGCTGTGTGGAGGTGGCATGGATTTCAGCTTGTTTGCTAGCTTAAGTTTGCTCAACTATCTTCTCTATAGATTGGGTTGTATCCTTTTCCGACTCTCTGCTTCTGCTTTTCCCATTTTGTGATGACTTCTTTGATTCCCTGGTAGATTTCTCTTGGGATTCTGCTCCAGAATCAGTTTTAGAATTTTCTTTGGAGTCACCTTCTATACTTACACTGGGAGTAGGCTCCCTTATTGGTTCAATCAATAATTGGTCCAATGGGACCTTTGTTAGCCTCCTTTCTCTGTACTCGTAAAAGGTTTTAAGATCTTCACGGTCAAAAAGTAATTGTGCCATATGCTTCACCTCTGTGAAGGTGTTTTTCTGCAAAAAGATGTCATAGAATGCATCTTCCTCATTACTGAATACTTTTATTTTCACCATGGCAGTAAAGTCTTTGACAGTGCCGAGCGAGTCATATTGCCTTCCAGGGAGTTTAGGTAGTTGCGGAGATAACATAATCTCTGCTTCTTTAAATGCATGCCCTAGGTCGTGTAATGCAAATGCTCCACACTGCAAAGGGAATGTAGGCCAGATGGCCTTTTTTGCTTCCTTTAATGTTTTTCTCATCCCTCCCTCACTAGTTGTTTGATAGGCTATCTCTCTAGCCATCAATTTGTCCGGAACATAGTATGGGAGGACATGGGGGGAGGTAATGCTGCCAAATACCCTGATATACATAAATGTATCCTCCCCAAACCATCTGGCCACTGGGAGGATATCTACCTCGGCTTCTTGGGAAAACCTGGGGGCATCTCGGTTATAAAGCCGTTTGTGGATAGGGAGCATAACTCCATGACAAATTTTGAAAAAATGTGGTTGAAAGTTAGATTCCCACATGTCTTTATGGTATATGTGAATGGGAAGTGGATTTTGAATAGTCCACTTCCATCCCATGACAGGAAATTTCGAACCGAAACAAATTGCATCCATTACATAGGCGCTCATAAAAAATGGAGGGTAAACCCTCGAAGCAACACTTCTTTTCCTTCTATACTCCATTATTGTTCTTGCTAAATTGTCAGACAAAATTTGTGCCCAATTCATTACAGTTTTGTTAACAGCTGCATCTATTAATGACAACCATTCCAGGGAGAATTTAGTACTATCGAGTTTGCCAAATAGTCTACATAGCATGGCCACTGCAAAACTATGAGGGGGACAAATAGACGCAGTAGTGTACATATCGTTCTTGTCTTTCTTGATTTTGCCCTCATTATTTGACCAGGTCCAGGTGCAGTTTGTTGGGTCCTCGTTCTCTTTGGCAAACTTCTCGATGAACTGCCTGTTGTAGATGACTTGTGGCTCTGGTAGGTGGTACATAAGTCGCAGGTTGTCTGGCGTAAAAGGTCCCATAACCTCTTGGTTTCTTGTCTTGAATTCTCTGTCTGAGATGTTAGATTCATCAATAACCCATTTAACCATGTCTGTATAAGGGATTATCTTTGGGCGCGCAGCTATGCGATGCAAAAATGAGCATTTTGTCTCAAACATGGAAGCATATGAGGAATCATGTCCGTCAACTATAACCTTTGTTTCTAGAATCCTTGGTTGTTCTTCCTCCAATATATTATACATGGCCTCCCATGTAGAGGTTCCTCCATCTCTGTTTCATGTAGTATCCATAATTAGAGGAGTCATTTCTAATTTCTCAAAGATGATTGCCTTGCCTTTCTTCACCATTGCTCCCAATGATTTGATCTATGGATTTTCCCTGAAAGTGAAGAACAACAGCTATAGGATACACAAAGATGATAATGAACGTGAAATTAAATAATGCGGATAACTTGTAAAGGTGATAAAAGGAGTTTTATTCGAATGCACGTAAGAAGATATCATATCACGTTAAATGGATTTTCACACATAAATGCAGTTAGCTCTTACTAAATGCCCACTAATGCTTTGTTATCCCTTAGCTTTAATGCTCATAAATGTTTGCATCATAAATCGGGAAGAAAAATTATAGGGTGGCAAGCCTTTGAACTGTGATAATGACGATTTTTCGATTTTCGAAGCAATATCGCAGATCGCAATATCGCATTATTCCTTTTTTCTTTTCTTACCTTCTCTTGTGTTTATGCGAGTTTCGAGCCACTCATTTATTGTTTCAAAACATAGCTACTTGTCAAGTTTTTCTATGTAAAGACCTTTTTTAATGAGTGGCGGACCTAAACATTTGTTCGTGATATATTTAAGGAGTGGGTCCAGGTCTTGATCGTGTTTCACAATATCGACTAATGGTAAGTTTGCAGTGTTCTTTTGAATGCTCGAAATGCGATGCGATAAAGGTTATGACGCCATCACAATTTCGCATCTCTTTTGTTTTGAGATAACCTTTTAAGGTGGCCTCTTTATAAATAGTGATATGCGATGCGAGACTTGGCTTTGAAGAGAAAAGCTTAAGGACCTAGTTTATGTTAAAAATATGATAGTTTCGAGGTATAAAGCATAGAGTCCTCTTTTAATCATTTTTTACTAGATTTGGTGGGTTAAAAAGGTATTTTGATGATGCTTAATAATGGTGTATGTGGGAAAGCAAGCATTTAGTAGTTCGTTTGAAAAAAAGGGGTTTAATTGATATCTTGCTTTATTCCAAAAATAAAAGAAATGCCTAAATGCTAAGTTCATTTTTTGGATGGATTTTTAAAGGGTCCCCATTTAATTATGTAATATTAACTACTACTATTAATAAATGGGGGGTTGTTGAATAGCACAACAGGTCCATGGTATTTTGTAGACTCGGTCAAGTGAACTACGGTATGTTCTAATCCAGGGTTGATGGATTGGGGTTTATGGATACTTCAACATGTATATATATATATATGTATTGTAACACTGAAAGGAACATAATGAAAAATTAATCTGGTAGTCCCAGTTTTGGGATCCAGGGGAAAATCTTTGTGTACATTTGTGTTATGTGTTATGCTCTCGCCATTGTTTATTTTATGTTTTTAGAATTCATATGCAGGTAAAATATTGTGAATTCGTAGTCAATCTCGGTCGTTTATTATGCGAATGATTTGATGATATAAGTTATGTAAATTTAGGGTTTGTTGCCCTAGAAGGCAACCCTCGATTTATATGAGGGAATTGTATTGCGGTTGTGTATTATTATTCAGAGCGAGAAAGAGAGAGGAGGTTGTGTGAGACTGAAGAGGAAATTACTGCAGATTTGTTGTAGGTTGTATCTCTTCATTTTGCTGGAAAATATAAAAGGAAGCACCGGTTGTTTCTCTGTGGATGCAGCCCAAATTAGGTGAACCACGTATATTTGTGTGTCTCTTATTTATGTGTTTCTATATTTGTGTTTCCAAAATAGTTTATGTATTTCATTACTTCGTTAATTAATTTCTAACAACTGGTATCATAGCCAAAAGGTCTATTTGGCTAATAAACTCACAAGAGAGAAGGGTTCCTAGTTTGAGTGGGAGCAATGGAAAAAAAGGTAGGTTTAGGGTCAAGAAATTTAATGGCCAAAACTACCAACTATGGAAGATGCAAATGGAAGATTATCTGTATCAAAATGATCTGTACCTACCATTGAGCATAAAAATAAATAAGTTGACGAGTATGACAGATGCATAATGGGAGTTTCTCGACAAAAAGGCACTAGGAACAATACAACTGTGCATGGTAGCGTATGTGGCATTCAAAATTTTAAAGGAAATAACAACATAAAGTTTAATGACGGCATTGGAAAAACTATATGAAAACCCCTCGACCTCAAATAAGGTGTTTCTTATGAAGCATCTATTTAATATGAAGATGTTAGAAGGTGTATTTGTTGCTGATCATTTAAATGAATTTAACACGGTTACCAGTCAGTTAAGTTCTATAGGGGTAAATTTTGATGATGAAGTTAGGGCTTTGTTGTTTATGTGCTCATTGCCAGAAAGTTGGAATGGCTTAGTTATGGCTATCAATAACTCTGTCTCTAGATCTAGTACTTTAAAGTTTGATGATGTTGTTGGTGCTATCCTTAGCAAGGAAATGCGATGGAAAATCTTAGGTGAGACATCAGGTAATGCTTTGATTGCAAAGACTAGGGAAAGAAAAATGGAAAGAGGAAGGAGCCCAGGAAATCACAGTAAGTCAAGAAAAGTCATATCCAAATCCAGATAAGGGATAGTGTGTTGGAAATGCGGGAAGAAAGGACACCTGAAGAAAGACTGCAAATCTCAGAAAGGAAAAGAAGGAGATGGACAACAAGAGAACAATCACAAAGCGAATGTGACAGGTGATGTGTTGCATGATGCTTTGATTCTTTCATTAGAGAATAATATTGATGCATGGGTGATAGATTCAGGGGCTTCATTCCATGCTACACCCGATAGGAAACATTTTCATGACTGTGTTCAAGGAGATTTTGGACATGTTCATTTAGGTGATGATAAACCTTGTAAAATCATTGGAATGGGTAAGGTTTTTATAAAGCAACAAAATGGAAACCAATGGCTATTGAAGGAGGTAAGAAATGTCTCAGATGTGAAGAAAAATATAATTTCAATGGGACAGTTAGGTGGTGAATGTTGTATAACTATATTCACAGACAAAACCTGGAAGGTCACTAAAGGAGCCCTGGTAATAGAAAAAGGAGAAAAGGTTGGCATGTTGTATTTATGTAATTGTATTTCTAATTATGTTAATGCATTAACCTCCACAAAATCATATAATAAATTGTGGCATTATAGATTTGGGCACATGACTGAGAAGGGGATGCATATTCTTCACTCAAGAAATATGTTGATAGGTTTGAAGCATGTTGATTTGGATTTATGCAAAAATTGTGTTTATGGAAAGCAAAAGAGAGTCAGGTTTATCAGAGTTGGGAAAGAAAAGAAGAGTGGAAATCTTTGGTTGATACTTTCAAGAAACCACTCTTCTTTTTTTTCCCAACTTGGGACTTAGTCAAGTTGCCTGTAGGTAAAAAAACATTGCAGAATAAATGGGTTTACAGGTTGAAGGAAGAAGATGGAGGTAAACAGAGGTATAAGGCTAGACTTGTTGTGAAGGGGTTTGCACAAAAAAAATGAATAGACTTTGATGAAATATTTTCTCCTGTTGTTGAATTGAGACTTCTGTGATCCATAATAGTTATAAGAAGAGCTTCGGCGTAAATCACATATAGAAAGACCTTTGTCGACGCGTTTCGAGCCAGCAAGTGTGGCTCATCGTCAGGACAAGTTGAAGAAACAGATCCAGCCTTGCGTGTTAAATAGTCTGAGCAGGGCCTCAACAGCTATCTAGATTAACGGCTAGCTTTGACTTAGGGACAGTCAAAAAGTCAAATTGATTATTCCAAGGAATAATTAGTTAAAATGATAATTTAATAATTAAAATTTTTTATTAAATGGGAATTAGTTAAATTGAAGACCTAACTTATTTATAAATAAGGTAAATGTAACTAAATAACAATATATATTCGCTAAAATAAAAAATAAAATAAATAATAATAATAATAATAATAATATATATAAATTAGTTATGAAAGAAATAATAAAGTGCATAACAATAATATCTCTTAATAAATAGATAAATTACCAATACTAACAATATATAAAAATTAGTTAAAATAATAATAATAATATATATTCCTTAATAGATAAATAAAATTAGTATATAATAAAATAATAATAATATATAAAAATTAGTTACGCAGAACTAATAAATAAATAAATAAATAAATAATAATAAAAACATAAGTATATAAATATTTGTTATAACAATAATAATTAGGGAAAAAGGGATTACTCAACAATAAAAATAAGCAAAATAATAATAATAATACTATATATTCGTTAATAGATAAATAATTAATTAAAATGACTTCAATCAAAACAATTTTAAGTGTTGTGGCAACATAAGATTTGCATCTTGAGCATTTAAATGTAAATTCAAACTTTCTCCATGGGGATTTGGAGGAAGAGGTCTATATGCAACAACCCCAAGGGTATGAGGTCAAAGGGAAGGATAAATTAGTGTGCAGGTTGAAGAAGAGCTTGTAGGCCTAAAACAAGTTCTAAGGCAGTGGTATCTAAATTTTGATAGGTTTATGACTAAACAAAGTTATACTCCATGGGGATTTGGAGGAAGTGGTCTATATGCATCAACCACAAGGGTATGAGGTCAAAGGGAAGGATAAATTAGTGTGTAGGTTGAAGAATAGCTTGTACGGCCTAAAACAAGTTCCAAGGCAGTGGTATCTAAAATTTTACAGGTTTATGTCTAAACAAAGTTATACTATATGTCACTCTGACCGTTGTATTTACCTTAAAAAGAAAAATGATGGTAGTTATATTATATTATTATTGTATGTAGATGGCACGCTTGTTGCAGGGTCTAACATGCATAAAATAAATTTGCTCAAAGGAAAATTGGAAAATTCATTTTCAATGAAGGATTTGGGTGCGGCAAAACAAACCCTTGGTACGAGAATAACTAGAGAGAGGAAAAATCGCAAATTAATGTTGTCTCAGTGTGAATACATACAGATTGTGTTGGAAATATTTAATATGCAAAATGCAAAACCATTTAGTACACCTTTGGCTATCCATTTAAAACTAAGTAAGGAGATGTGTCCCAAGACCCATGAAGAGCTGGATTATATGTCTAAAGTTCCATATGCATTAGCAGTTGGAAGCTTAATGTATGCAATGGTCTACACAAGGCCTGATATTGCACATGTAGTGGGAGTTGTAAGAAGGTACATGAACAATCCATGAAAAGAACATTGAATGGCAGTGAAATGGATTCTCAGGTATTTGAGAGGTACTACAAATCAAGCATTATGCTTTTGTGGTTCAAAAATTTCTCTACAGGGATATGTTGATGTAGATATGGTAGGTGATAGAGATAACATGAGGAGCACCACAGGGTATGTGTTTACTATAGGTGGAACAATTGTCAGTTGGGTTTCAAAAATGTAAAGTGTTGTTGCAATTTCAACAATGGAAGTAGAGTATGTTGTTGTTGCTACAGAGGACAGTAAAGAAATGATATGGTTACAAAGGTTTATGGATGAATTAGGCAAGAAGCAGGAGATGGGTAGGTTATAGAGTGACAACCATAGTGTCATTCATATTGCAAAGAATTCAACATTTCATTCGAAAACTAAACATATAAAACTCAAGTACCATTTCATATGGTCAATGTTGGAAGATGGACAGTTGAAGCTGAAAAATATACACACTAGCCAAAATCTTGCAAATAAGTTAACAAAATTTGTAACGGGGAGAAACTGAGATTCTGCTCAACTTCAATTAGTCTTCAAGTATGATGATGAAGATGAGAAACAATTAGGTCCAAAGTGGAGTCATTGTCTAGCAAGTGAAGCAACGATGGAGTTTATATAATCAGTCTCCAAGTGGGAGATTTTTTGGGTTGTGCAGTCTGATTATCTTCCTGATTGTTCAGCGGCTTTTTGTTTCGGCCACGTTGGATCCCTGTTCCTAATGGGGCAACAAGGTCACCCGTTTAATCATCGTTATGGGAGTCCATGGCGGGCAACGATGACTTTTATGAGGCCCCCCTAAAGAGGGTTTGGGGGCAACGCCCCCGAAGCTAAAAATAGATGAAAATTACCTTGTAAAATATTGTAATTTTGTAGTCAATCTGGGTCGTCCATTAGGAAAATGATCCGAGAGTAGAAGTTATGTTAATTTAGGGTTTTTTTCCCTAGAAGGAAACCCTTGGTTTATATGATGGAATTGTATTGCAGCTATGTATTATTATTTAGAGCGAGAAAGAGAGAGAAGTTTGTGTGAGAGTAAAGAGGAAATTACAAGGGATCTATTATAGATTGTATCTCTTCATTTTGTTGGATAATGTAAAAGGAAGGACTTGTTGTTTCTCCATAGACGTAGCCCAAATTGGGTGAAACACATATATTTGTGTCTCTTATGTTATGCGTTTATGTATTTGTGTTTTCACAATATTTTATGTATTCAATTTCTCCATTAATTAATTTCTAACAATTTTGCGTGGCTTCATTCTAATTAGATGTTGATTATAGGCATGGTTAAATGATGTGCTCTTGTTATGGACCTTGTTCATGATTCGATAAGTCATTGAATGGTTATACGAATGTATGAGATAACAATTGTTTGAAGCAACTGACTTGAGAGGGAAGTAAGCCTTCTTCATGATTCTCCGGTGAAACTAATGAAACAATGATAAGATATGCATTCATTACCTTTAGTTACTATGTTTACCATATTTTTGTCTAAATGTTTATCATGTGTTTGGCATGTTTGTGTAAGAACTGATCCCTAGTATTGTGATTATTTTAAACTTGATTCTGGAAATTTTTGGGCAGTGGCCTGTAGGCTAACCCTGAAATTGTGGCACTGAATTTGTGGTCGCAAGCACAAAACTGGGGAATTTTGACTGTATTTGCATGAAAGGCACATTGTGCATGTGGCTGAAGCCTTCTGGTTGCATGCACAACTTGACATGTGTGTGGTTGGCTTGTAATGTCGGGTATAAAGAAGGTTTCAGCTTAGGGAAGGATCACCAATGGGTTTTGTCTGACATATGGGTGATCAGGTGTCCCTGGGAGGTTGCAGTAGATTTTCAAGACATTAATCCCCACTTCCATAAATGGAACTTGGTTGTTGGGTCATGCAGAGTAACTCTCAACTCATATTTACCCTGGAGAGCTTGTAAAATTGGGTAAATGTTGGGTGGGGTGTTACATCCTTCATCGTGGAGGATTAATAAGGAGAAATAACATAGAATCAACCTAACCAAGAAGAAGAGAGAACTCAAAGTATAGGTTGGAAATACAACCCATAAGTAGTCTAACACTTAATCAAAAGTGACTCATGAACGAGAAGAACAAAAAACTGTGGCACAGAAAGAGGGTAGGAAGGTGGGATCAAAGAGAGTTTTCATGTCATAAAGTTATGATTCAGATAAAGAGCCCCCACCAAATACAATAACATGTGATTTGGCAATGGTTCTAGTCTACCCCCACCCAGACATATGGAAAAAGGTCCAGAGAAAGACAGGGAAGAAAGAGAAGTTAAGCGACTATTATAATACTTAACTTCTCTTGATTTCTTGTATTTTTTTCTTTAATTTTTCATATGCACATAAGCTGAGAGGTTGCTCTTACTAAATGCATATAACATCTACAAAATGTGATTTTGTTCTGTTTTCAAAAAGTTGAATAGAATTATGGGTTTTTTCCCTTTGGAACACACACACACACAACTTAATTGATCTCAATGTTAATGGGTGACCAAAAATAATATAATAGTTGTCTACATTGATAATGTTTAATGAATTTTGTCAATAATATAATTTTTACGTGACTAATGAGCACTAAGTTACATAAAATTTAATATTTTTGTATATAAAATTTAATAATTTGTTTATATCATTAAATTTGAAGTTATTTGTTTATTATAAACCATGAAAAGAACTGTGCATTGATAAAAAAATGACATTGTGGATGCAACAGTTACTTCAAAAGAGGGGTTATTCCAATTAATTGACTAATACACGTAACTATCCTTGTAAGTCCATTAGATTAAAAAGCTTGTCTTTTTGATATATAAACTATTGTGCCTATATGTATAAATATAGTGAAAGACCTACAAAAATTGGCAAAATTTACGACCATACTAATTAACAAAGGGTGGGATTACATCTCCAAGACTTGAACCCCCAAGTTGTGGAGAGACTGGCATATTTAATTCAAGCATCCTTTGTTGCATATTACAAATGCTATTGGTAAAGGAGGAAGGTTCCAAAAGGTGCTTGCTGAGAGAAATTTGCAACTCTTCGATTTGTTGATGAAGGCTTGATAATTCATCCTTTATTCTTTGCATCATAGTTTGATGATCTACTAACATCTCCATGGTTGTGGTCATACTTGATACCAATTGATTATATCTCATTTGCAAGGAGAGGATTTCTTCTAAGAGTTGACAAATATTCAACATAATTTTTCTATACTCCTCGCTGATATGATGCAGTATGACTACTTTTGTCCATTAACACCAGTTATCCTTTGCATATAATCAATGACGAATTAATTGAATTATCAAATAAGAAACTAAGGGGAGAAACCACACTAAAACAAGATAGCATTGAGGTTGCTAAAGCAGGGTTGGGCTCTTTTACACTTGCCAATTTTGTATAAGATATTTCTGATGAACACATAGGATCCTATATGTTGCCAAATTGCACAATTTGAACCCCTCCCACTGTAATTTTCTATTGTCTACATTAAGGGAGACCCAAACAAAGATTTGTATAAGCAGATAACGCTATTCAAAAATATTTAGTCTTCACTTCTACAAGAATTGCTATATACCACCTTTGATGGAAGAGGGACATATTTACACAAATTAATTGCTTCCAAACTGTCATTGTCCACTGTAGCACACAATTCCTCAATAAGGCATATATGATAATAAAATCAAGTGGAACTCGACAATAATTCCCACATAGAATTGTCACACTTTTATAGCACATAAAAAACTACAAACCCTAGGATGGATGATGTTTCCTATACCCAAACTTTCCTAGACTCCCCAATAAGGACAAAGTGAATAATTGCTTGCTGCATTGATAAGAAACACCATTAAATTCCACCAAATCCACTCAAAACAACCTTCCCTAGTGAAATTTTGTCCACATAATACTAACTTCCCAATTAAATAAAGGAATGAGGTAGAAAGTTTTCAAAAACACAAGGCTAAAAGGATGTCGCTTACTAAGCCAATTATGTTTCCAAAATCTAATTTTGAGAGCAAAGCCAACAAACCATTGGATTTCTCTCCAATATTTATGGAGTGAAAACATGACGAGAATGATGCCCACATAATTGAAACAACATCCCTGCTTCATATAATATTTAAATTCCACACATTTAATTTTACCAAAACAGTGTCACCAGCTCAAATGAAACCCACCTATAGAGTAACAGGGAGCATATTTAATTTGAGATTTACTGCAAAGTACCAAATCCATTCCGAGAAAGGAATTGTTGATCTTAGAGTTTTCGTGAGAGGTGAACCTTGTGATGAATACCCTTGTCATAACATATTGAGAGGACTGGTAATACACCCTGAGATAAGGGATCTCATACTCATGATACCCACTAGAGAATGATGGCAAATAAAGGTTCCCCAAAAACCAACAAACTCCACTCCTCTTTATAACACTTATTGCATATCTTGGATTCCTCCTTACTGCCACTTGGCACCATCAAATTAAGAGGAGTCTACATTAGCCAAAGAGTTAGCAAGATGATTGTGTTGTCTCAAAACATGGTTACCTTGTATTTCTTAAACTTCTTCAATATCCCCCTGATTTTCTTTACAGTACCTCTCAAGTGCATGTATTTTGGAAGAGTCTTCATGACTATGCTTTGAATAATGATTCTAGAGTCTTGTATGATTGATATGTGAGGGATGTTTGTTTCCTAAGACAACAACAAGCCCTAAAGGAGAGCATAAGCATCAACTTGATTATTATATCATGATCCTAAACCCCAATAAAAGGTTAATCTAATTGATTCATCAAGTAAAGAATAGCCCCCCACCCCCAGCGGCTCATGCCACCCCTAGGTTATTTTTTGATGCACCATCAAAACATAAAATGTGACAACAATTAGAGTGAATCCATTATTTGAACTTGGTCTGGGAGCAATGGACTTTCCAAGCAACAGTGGATACGAATCTACTTTTGGAGGGTGTTAAGGAGCAAGAGGATGGTTGAATCAAATGAGACAAATAAGTTGATTCACTTACGTCCAACCCCTGAAAAAGAACGGAGGAGTCGACTATTGTTTTCCAATGTTCTACCATCAAAGAGAGAGCCCTCAAGGCCACTTATTGAGCTTGAAACTTTTCATCCTCGAGAATGAACCTATTTTGGGAAAGTCGGATTTTCTAACAAATGAATTTTCGAAAGGCCACCCAAACTTGTTTAAAGTGGGCTTTTCCTTGGAAAGATCCAACATAATGTTTATGCCAAGCCATGATTTTTTTCATAGAGGTTGACCAATTTAATATTACAACTAAAACTTAGAGAGAAATATTCCAAACTTTTTTTGTGAACTTACATTCAAGAAATAAATGTGGAATAGTTTCCACAATGGAAAAGAATAGAGGGCACCTAGAGGGGCCATGGATGCCCCATTTTGAAAGAATGTCAACTATGAGAATTTCCCGATGGACTAATGACTGATGAAAGAAGTTGATTCTTGACACATCATTGAGATACTAAATGTCTCCCCACATCTGTGATTTTGGAGGTTCTCCTTGACGGAACAATAAAGTGAGATAACATTCTTTAATTGAATATTCAATCACTTTCCAGCCTTGAGAGTCTTCTTCTTTTAAATGGTTGGGTGCATAGTTTGAAAGAAAACCCTTAAGAGTAAGCACAACTCTCTTCAGATGATCAATTTATCTCTCAAAATCCATCCCAACCACCTAGCATCCTCATCCTAGTGGGAAATATCAGCTATTGAAAATTGATTGTGTTGAGCCAACCATTCACGCAGGGTTAGGAGAGAATCCATTTCCCCAAGTTGAGGGTGACCCTTGATGTTGTATCTCTAAATATTAATTAAACTTCCAATCCTCAGGATCCATGTTAGGTGTTCCTTGATCAAAGGGGGAGCCATGTATATGAGTTTCCAAATTGGTGATCCTCATATGAATAATATGGGTGAGTCAAGACAAGTCAACCCATTCCCTATGAAATATTTGTGATATATCACTGATTTCCACTATTCTTATTTTTAGGAAATAAGCCTCCATACCAACTTTGTGCCAATAGCTAAATTTATTAGGGAGAGGTCCTAAATTCCTAAGTCTCCAAGAAGTTTTTTAGTATAGACAATGTGAACTACCCACTTAACAAGATGGAATTTTGTATTAGGTTTTCCCCCTTGCCTAAAAATTTCTTGATAGCTTGAGATATTTTAAAAGAATACTAGAAGGAGAAAGTAAGGTTGAGAATTGGAAGAGGGGGGAGCGGTGATATAATAGATTTGATTAATATGGCTCTACCAACTAAGTTCAGTTAGGGGGCTCACCATTACTTAATTTTTTTTTGCTAATTTAGATCAAATGGGAATCCAAGACAAATGAGAAAGGGGATTTATACACAAAGTCACACCCAAATATTTAAATTCCTTCCATTTATCAACCACACTAAATCACATTGATCTATTCAATTGACATTGTCAACTCTTGCCAATATTCTAGGTTTAGATTTGACTCTTCTTTAAATTAAGAAGACCTCCATATGTTGTAACAGATTTATCCAGCATGAACTTGAATCAATTGGCTTTTATAAATGATGCTCCTCCTAACAACAAAGTACATCCATAAATTATGAATGATTGATACTTTTGATATTGTTCACACATCTAATTCTAATGAGCATTTCAATTCTTCTTTCGTGATCTAGTCTCCTTCTCAAAGAATCAACCATTAGAATATATAACATAGGAGAAAGAGAGTAGCCTTGCCTTAATCCTCTTGGAGCTTTGAAGAAGTCAACGAGTCTCCCATTAACCGATGGAGCAATCTAGGGGCTTGATATATAGGCATAAATCCATTTTAGAACTTGGACATCAAATCCAAACTTTCGGAGAACCTCAAAAATAAAATGATGATTAACTCTATCAAAAGAATTAGTTATGTCCAACTTTATAGCCATCTCGTTTTTACCATGAACTTTTCTATAACAAATAGGCTTCTTGAACCAAAATGATATTGTCTACAAATTTCATATCACCTACAAATCCCTTTTAAATTTTAGAAATTAGCTTGGGTAGAAGGGGCTTAATTCGAAGTGCTATACTTTTTTATATCAACTTGTATGATACATTGCAAAGAAAAATGGGACAAAAGCACACAAAGGAGGAAGGATTAACTTCCTTTGGAATCAAGGCTAAGAACAAAGAGTTAATTCCTACTCCTATGTAACCATGTTTAAATAAGTAATCTATCATTCTGCAAAAACTGGTCTTTATAATCCCTCAATATTTTTTATAAAAATCGGTAGAGAAGCCATTTGGTCCTAGGGATTATTAGGGCTGAATGATACCAAAACCTTCCAAGTTTCATCTTTGTAAATAGCCTTAAAGATCGCCTCATTATCATATGGATAAAATTGGTAGGGAATATGTTCTAACATATATTGAGTTGTTGCTAAATCTTTTTCCATGTAATTTTTACAAAGAGAGTTGAAGTGATTATTTTTAGCTTCATTAATTTTGGGGTAATATGTAAGAGTCTCTCGATTGACTGAGGTATATTTTATATTGTTCCTTCATTGTCTCATCTTGGCCCAATTATGGACAAATTTAGTGTTCCAATCCCCATATTTGAGCCATATGTTTCTTGTTTTTATTCACCTCATCTCCTCTTCCTTCTTCAAGGCTTTGTAGTATATATCAAACTCCTTCCTTTCTTCTTACAAAATTTTCGAGGAGATATTACCATATTCCATTTTCTTCTGAACATATTTCAAATTGGGTTTTTGTATAATTACTTCCTTGCTTTAATTTGATTGGTTTTCTTTGACCCATTTATTGAGTGCTAATTTTAGTTCTTTAGTTTTATGTTCCCAGATGTAGATTTGGGAATTGTTAATCCATTTACTCCATGTAGAGGAGATTACCTCCATTATTCCTTGTTGTTGAAGCCAATGAGGGCTAAACCGAAATGAAAAAAGGCCATAATCCAAGTTTGGACGCATGGAAAGAGAAATAGGTTGATGGTTTGAACTTACCTAAGCAAGGTTGTTGGAAGAAGAGGAGATCTATTAATTTAGAAAGTCACTATCTACTAAAAATATTTCGACTTGAGCTGCAATATGACCAAGGGAAATACTTTTATTGCTTCAATATTATTTCCTAAAAATTGGTTTAATTTCCACTAGTTCAAGGAAAGATATGAAGTCCTCCATATATTCCCTAAAAGGGTCTTGATGGCCCTCAGTATTGCAACAACAATGTTGCAACTCCAAAGGGTCTCAGCTTTAATTGTCAACCTGGGGGTTCATACAAACTTAAGAGGGGCCAACATTATATGTGTAATAGGGATTATCTCTTCATTTTGCTAACTTTTATGTATAAAATCTAGATGTAAATAGACCAATCTAACTATTCTATGCTACAAGGAAACTAAAATTGCAGGAAATAATTAGTGGGAAGAAAAACATCATGCAAGACTAAGCTATTTACGGTGAGGGAAGGAAAAATAATCTATCTGCAATGAAATGAAAGATACATATTCTATCTTGCAAGGAAATAAAACACACAACTAAAATGAAAGTTGGTAAACAGTAAACCCTAATTTTACAGAAAATAAGCAATTTTAATAGCAAGACAAATAAAGGCATCTACAAGGTGTCTCTACCTCTAAGTTCTATTCTCATGGTTCGAGAAGTGTTTCAATACATCAAGGAAGGAAAATCATGAGTTTGGTGCAAATTTGAGTGAGTTTAGAAAGCGGGTTGCAAATTGCTACAGGAGTCCCTGTTTTGCTGCAAAAGACCATCCAATGAGCAGGTGAACATGCTAATTGTAAGGTTGGAGGGCAAGGAATATAAGGAGAATATTGAAAAGGACAAAGTATGCATGCCCAAGGCATTATATCAACTTGTGTTAGGGTTAATCTATCAAAGTGCAAGGTTATGCTTGTAGCTTCAAAATAGTGTACAACACATAAACAACAAACAATGAACTATGGACAACAAATAAATAATAACAAAGAAATGAACTAAATTTAAAGGAAATGTGCCATTTAAATCATGTAATCACTACAACTGTTAAAACTATCACGAAATGATATGATAAAAGGCTGCTCATAAAACTATCTAATTAACCATGCAAGAAAGTAACCT
The DNA here is from genome assembly GCA_031772625.1 of Pinus tabuliformis. Lineage (NCBI taxonomy): Eukaryota > Viridiplantae > Streptophyta > Pinopsida > Pinales > Pinaceae > Pinus > Pinus tabuliformis. The sequence goes on along the minus strand of CM062805.1, from coordinate 514,115,248 downwards.
TCAGAAATAATTTGCAGGATAAACAAATGCATGAAAAAAAAATGGTATAAGAAGGATATTTAGCACCTGGGGTGGGCCTTAACCCAATGAATCCTATAACCCTTAAAAGAAAGCTAGATTAAGAGCTGAAACCAACTATCACTTTGATTAATTGAAAAGTTGCTTATACATGACAAATTTACAAAACTTGCTTAAAATCTAAACTTCTCCTATTCTTCACATGCTTTAATATATTTTTATTTTGTCCCTACTAGGATACTCAAGCATCTTATTTATACAATATGGGTAGTGGGTAGCCTCCTTCAGGGGAGGACTTATTTCCCTCCAAAACCCCTAAAAAACTAGATCTTATTTCTAAGGTCACCACACAATAGCATGAAAGAGCATTTATTGTCCTTATCCAACCGATTTGGGAGCAAGGAGCAAGCCCCATGAATGTATCTAGATGGATATCCTTGAAATATGTGTAGAATCCTTTCAATATCCTACACAATAGTCATGTTAGGAACATGGTATGAAAAATCTCTTTGACTCTCCTAAGTACTCATTAAGCTAGGGAAGTCTCATTGAATGCAAAAAGGAAGGTTTAATATAGAATTTATGTGCCTAGGAGTGGTCATATGGGCCTTATGCTTTACCTATTTGGGAGGCCCATCATACCCCCCTACTATAATTGTTTCTCACCCTTGGAGAAACTTACTTTTCTTCTCCCTTCTACTCTTTCTCATTCATCTCTTTGATAACTTGCTTGACATTCCCTCCTGAGCTAGAGGTGGCTGTGTTTATTGGGTGGACGACTACATTCTCTTTAATGGATTGCCATTCCTTGGATTCCTTTTCCTTACTATGACGTTCTTGGAACCCTAGAAGTAGTGGTGGATTAAACCTAAGCCCAATCCATTAGACTCCAAGCCTCTGAATAATCCTTTTGTACAAAGGAGTCTTGCCAAGTGTAGTTTGCAATTAGTCAAAATAGTGGTATTCTCTTATCTTCATATTGTGGGGCAATGCTTTCCATCTCCTTTGGAAAGCTTGTGATATTTCCTCTCCTAAAAATATGAAAGTATCTTCAAAGTGAAGGATGGACTCCACTTGTTTCTGAGTGTAAAATTCCACTACCTTGTGGTCTTCTACCAGAATAGCATGTGTTGAGGTGAGGATGGATGGGTTTGGTTGTTTAGGTATAATCCACAATGGCTCTCTCAACTCCCCATCCATTATCTTCTTTATCTCTTCAGCTCTAATCTCCTCATGCTTTAACCAGGATGTTAAGGCCAACAATTGTGCATCCCCCCAAATATGATTTTGGATCTCATATAGTCAAAATTGTAAACACAAGGTTGTGAAGGTAGAATTCAGTAACCTTGAATTTGTCCTCCATACTGCATTGTTTGCAAAAATCAATGAATTCCTTGGTTTCCTGTTGAGAGATGGTCCCTTTCAATGCAATCATATTTATCTAAAATTGACACCATTATTCTTTCAAAAATGTCGAGTAAGCCTTTGAAGGTTATCTGCAATTAATTGCCTCTAAAGAGAGGTGTACCATAATCCCTAAAGTTGTTTCCAAGGTTGCAATATGGGTGCACTTTGTTTGTAGCAATCCTTGTGTCTAATGTAAATGGATTTTCAACTACTTTTTCTCTTTCTCAAGTTATTCACTTTTATTTTCTTCATCTAGCCTTATGAAGGCCATTTCCTCCCTCATTTTTTTCATCTCATTTTCCATTCTACCAATACAAACTACTCCTTTGGATTGGGTTGTTCTTTTCCACTAGTGAGTTTATACTTTTTCTTTGACCGCCTTGAGTAGTAGTTGGGGCACTAAGTGCTCAAGAATCACTCTTCTTTATGTTCTTGTAGAAGGACGATCAACTATTAATGGCCGAGAGAAAAATGAATGGGGCTTCCTTGGTTGCTTGGATGCTTTTTAGTTTTCAGCAATTCTGCATACTTCTCCTATAGCAGGGCAACTTGTTCTTGTAAATGGTGTTAATTTTTCTTAGGGCTATATTGTTATTTATTTTGATAATTGCATTTCATTGTTTCCATATTTAAATTCACCCCATAGCATCATATCATTATTCATATTAACATAATTATTCAACAACATATGAAACTATATAGAAAGAACAATATCATCATCAATGCAGTGGAACATAAAGGAACAATAGAATAAAATAATTCACACATAGAGACACCAGGATTAGTTGGAGACCAGGGCAAAACCCACTATGGAGAAAACCCTTTCAAATTCTTATTATTATTAGATTTTCATTAAATGATTAAACAAAAGAAAGTACAATGATCCATATATTCATCCATACAACTATCCAACAAAATCAACTAAACAATATCCATGAGATGAAACAAACCATGCTCATACTAAAAACCATGATTTAGAAGCCTATAATGAACTGTCATTGTCTGTGGTCAATTGCCGAATCTTGTGGTCAACGAGAGAAAACTTTGGTCAATAAAAAAATGCAACTTTAGGTCTCAGTCACAAAGAGGAAGTGGGCATGCGAGCGACTATGAGCTTTCAGTCGTTCCCTTGAGCCTGCAAGCTAGTGACCAGTTGAATGTGTCCTTTGGTAAGCCTGCGACTGAGAAACAAAACCCTGAAAAAAATGTGTGCGAGCTTCGGACCCTGCAATTTCACCTTCATGCAAGCCCATTTCTTCGTGGACCTTCCTCGTACTTGTGTGAGCGAAAAACAAGAAAGAGAATCGATGAATGATCCATGATGATGTCCAAATGAGGTGGAGGTCACTTGTATTTATAGCCTTCCAAGGGTGTCCAATTTTATTTAGGGCTGACCTAATCAAATATGCACATGTGGGCTTATAATTCAAAAATACACTTTCCCTTGTCCAAATTTGATGATATTTAGGTCAATTTTGGTCCTCTTGAAAAGAGGAATTCAATGCAATCATCATATCCATCAAATGAGTTGTCCAAAGTGGAACTTGGCCCTATTTGTCAATTTTAACACTCCCTCTCAACTAGGGAGAATTCCACCCGCATCATGTCATGTGTATTGTGTCATCAAATCATATCCAATATCAAGTATCTCATCATCAGTATTGTCATTGTTCATCTCAATTAATCTCTTACGTATTCATGTTTATCTCTTGATTTTCCCTGCTCATGTGCTAAACATTCTTGAATCTAAAAGAAGAATAATTTGACATTGGAGGGGAGCCTAAGCTACCACCCTCTATTCATCGGGGAGCCACTACTACCACCTAGAGTCACTGCAAGCGGGGAGCCCAATGCTACCACCCAGGAAACATTAGTAGGGAACCAAATATATGACCCACGTCAACATCAGAGAGCCTAGCTCAATCTAGACCAACATTAGGGAGCACATCTCAAACTGAAACCACATCAGGGAGCTCAGTTTCAACCAGGAATCTCATGGGGGAGGAAACCATCTCCAACCCCATATCGAGCAATAGGTGATATAGGGGAGCACATATCAACCCATCTAATTGCCTGTCGATCTTCCCAGTAATGACCCTCAAGAGTCATGTGGTAGAACACCTACATCATAATCTAATCTTGGGCTAGATACCCGACTTACCACAAGGTAAGGATCACATTCCCCAAGTCTCCTCAACCTATTGGCCAAACGGGGAGGGACAATCCCATAAAGTCCAATTTGTGGGTATGATTCCAACTGGGCTATACTCTGCAAAGACCAAGATAAGGGTGATACCCTATTGTACAAATATCCCTCAACCCTAGGAGCTCTCCATCTCAACTCCACACATTGGGAGCTCAATTGGGGGGGAAGAGTTGGATCAATGTCCTCGATCAATGATTCTCTTTATAGATCATAAATATATCATCATGCTCATATATGGTAATCATTATGTGTCAATAACAGCAATATCATGTTCACATAGGGCATCAAATCAAATGTTATATTAGAAAAAAAATATACATATCACAAAAAGGATACCATAGTCATCCTCCCTCTCACGAGGATAACAACCACAAGCATAATCTTGTCTCGTACACTAGCATTGACTGAAGATATCTACCAATCCGATACCACTCATTATTATCACAATGTATCCAAGTCCAGAACTTGCTCAAATGACTCTCCAAAGGGCTTCTTCTTCCCCCTTCACAGCTAGCCATGCTAGCAACATCGTACTCAACCTCGGTCATGCTTAAAGCTACAGACTTCTCATCCAAAATATCATGGAAGATCTCATAATAAGGGAACACCCATATGTTGCTCATCAATAACAATCCCAAACAACATCAGTACATCAATGCAGTTTCATATCATAGGAAGAATTTCTCAAACCGAAAAATGATCGTCCCATGCAAATATCTCGAAGGGTGCCTAGCAGAAAATAAATGTGTATGAAGTGGCTCAATCATGAATTCACTCAAGTCAGATGCCAAGTCAAGTTCAACAATATCTCTTCACAACTTCTTGAAATTCAATTGGAGTGTCTAAGGATTTTCATTTCCACTTTCCAAAAACTCTTCAATATCTTCACGATATAGATTTTCTTTTCCAAAATTCAAAAATTGATTCATCATGCCATGATTCATTATTTCGAGCTTTAGAAGCCAACTCGCTCTTACTTTGATCATCAAAGGCTCATTACCTATTAAGAGTAGACCATCAGCATATAAAACCAAAACCAAAATCATACCTTGGACCACTTTTGAAGTAGAGGTTTGGATCGACACATCTTCTTGGATTCACCAGGTAATTGTCAATGCATACATACCAGGCTCGGGGATCTTTCTTCATACAATTTTTTTTGCAAACATAAAACTTTTCCAGAACAATATGCTCAGCCTTACATAAATCAATATTTTGTAATAAAATCAACTAATTCAGCTTATCAAAGTTTAGAAGCCAGATCAAAATGATCAATATCACTGTAACAAATTCTTTGGACTAGGTGACAGGTAGAGCACACATCAAGTTATGACTTCGTCTATTGTCATGCCATCAAATTGTCATGTACCAATCAATATCAAACCAAACTTGATCAAGTTATCCTTATTACCATAACATGAAACATTTCTGCCACTAAATATGAATGGATACATCAGGGACAAGTCATATAAATTTCATGCGTATACCGGGAATGAGTCATACAAGTGTCATCCATTCATTGTGATATTGTTGTATACAACTATTTATACTTCAACCAATGAGTCAATGCTAATGATGTCAACTCATAATATCTATTGAATACCAATATAAGTCATTGAGAGTCACTATGCCCATATAGCATTGTTATAAAGGCAAATCATTGGTCATCAAATCAAATCATTAGTCATCGGGTCAAAACCCAAATTTGATATCACAATGAGATGTATAACCTATAACATATCTCAACATCAAGTCAAATTTCTAAGTAATTATCAAGAATCATGTCAAAACTCCAAACACTGCTCATCTATATCAATCAACCAAATCTAGTCAAACCCTTGCAAATGTTATCAAATATTGCCATACACAAGCTTCAATGGTTAAATCATAATGACATATTGATATGCATATTCTGGTCCCTTGCAAACGTAAGTTTAGTCAACACAATCGCATTCTCTATAGTGAGTCAAATATTCAAACTTCCTTGCTCATAAAAAATTGTGTTGTCTACTCCATGTCTGTAGGACTATCGTCCTTCAAGTGAACTTCTAATTTCATGCACAAAGCTTCACTTTTGTGTCCTACAAGCATAATCACACCCATAGGCCTTCCTCCATGCATTTGAGAGGCAAAATTCGCACCCTTAGGCTTGCTTCCATGTGGTTGAGGCTCAAAGTAAGGAAAACTCTTTATTCTTAGACTAAAACTTTGTTGTAGACCAACAATATCATATATTTGTCTATTCATGTCCATAAATCTTACTTCAACAATAAATAGTCTTCTATACATATAATGCAAATGATAATAGGTGTGGGGACCTTATGGAGAGTTTCTCCCTCTTAATGAGTAGCCCCTTCAGTCAATATTATTAAAGTCATCAACGTGTCTATAATATTTCCATGCATTAGAAAAACTATTAGATCATAAAGTCAAGCTATATCATGTTCTAAAACATATATCCATCATGGTCATAATATTTTAGCATCAACTACTTCATCATCACATCATGACATCAATCTTTCATCAAGGATTAGTGTCAAATAGCTAATATGAGTATACTTCAAGAATCATGATCACAACATCTCTTCTTTATCACATAGATCAATCCATCAAATCAGGGCATTCAATTTTATCATATGTCATAATTACTAAGCACATAAAAACTTAACCACGACCAATAAAAGATCTTGAATATCAATCTCATTGTTACACTTCTATCATCATGGTTACCATGCTTATCACAAACATTATCAATAGTATCAAGTTACCATCTATTAGAATCAAGGTGCTAGCATTCTTTATGGATCAAGATATCCAAAATTTTAGAAAACATCAAGTTATCAATATATCAAAGATCAATATTAAGTAGCTTCATAGAATCAAAAAGTTCATCATGTCTAAAAGGTAAGATACATGTTCACTACCAAGTGCATCATTTCATCATAGTATCATGAATAAAACTTCCTTTCATATGCATACATGAGCCATTTGATAAGGGGGCGTTCTCATCAAACCTTAGGTCTTACATTGCCATCAATATTGCAGTTGGAACATAAAATTGAAAAATTACACCATATGTACCTTGTAGTATTCAGATACTTGTGCACCTTCTTATTTGACGTTGTTAGTGGGGGCACTTTGTCAACTTATTTGTCATGGGAAACTGTAGGTCTTCACTTCCTGCACTAGTCATCTTTTCTGCATCTCGGATGATCCTCAAGAAGGATCCACTTATCACATCTGATCAAGAAGTTAGAGGTACCCAAATACTCACATATACATGCAAGAAGTATAAGTAATAATCATATCAATAAGTCTAAACAAAATTAAAGACATAAAGGAGCACCATAAGTCAAAAAATACATATCTTTAGTGAGAGGTGATAATATCTCTCTTGAACTAACCTTCAAGAACCATCACTGTCCATTCTTCAATATATATTTATCATTTCATCAGCAATCAGGGCTAATAGAAACTATCCCATCTACGGCTTCATCAAATATGTCACAAGTGCTTGAGCACCTTCACATTGACCATGCTAGGGTTTTTAGATTTCATATCTCAAATCTTTGCCATAAACCAGGGTTTCTTTCAAACCCTAACCTCATAGTATCCATCAAACCCTAATAACCAAATTGCATAAGGTTACCTTCAAACCCTAGCATTATTTTAGGTCTCCACCATATTTTATTGCTTCCATCAGAGGTGTCTCCATAGGGTTGATATTCAATGACTTTTCTTCATCCAACTATGATTCCATGTTAATTTCTCTTAGGGCTATATTGTTATTTGCTTTGATAATTGCATTATTTCCATATTTAAATTCACCCAATAGCATCATATCATTATTCATATTAACTGTTATCACTGAAAAAGTTTTCTAAAATTTTGGACAACCTGCATGGTTCCAAATTTTTTGTGTTAGACATGGTCAAGTCATTTTTATGTTTCTTAGAGTCTAAGTCATAGGGTTAGAGTCTCATTTCCATTATCAAATAAAAGTCAACAACCTTGTTTTACCCATTATGAATCCCACATCATTTCAAAAGTTTCATGTATTTGGTCATTTTAAAATTTTGAAGGCGCTACGAAACTGTCTAGGAGTTTTCATAGCGCAAAGTCCAGTTAGGAGTTTTCGTAGTGCAAAACCCCAAATTTACACTGGATGCGCTACGAAATCAGGGATTCGTGTTAAATCTTGTCTAGCTGTCAAATCCACCAGAATTTGTTAGATTTTCATCATCAGGTGTCAGTCCATGAACCTTACCACTTACATGCAACCATTCATATCCATCATTAGATTTGTTAGGGGTCATTTGTCCGCAGTCATTTCAAATTTCAAAAAAGGGAAGGGTTAATTGATCCTGGACATATTCATGTTGATCTTGCTCATATGCATGCAAGAGACACTTGCTGTTGTTCTTAAGTTCGAAGTAAACAAGCCCATGGTGAGCAGTGACCAGACATTCAAGAAGGTTACAAGAGGCAGAGCCAGTGGTAGATGAAACAGGGGAGGTAGCAGAGTTACATGAAGAAATTGTGGTTCCACCAGTACAACCATCACCAGTGCACAAGGATGACAGAAACAAGGCAATTAGTACTCAAGAAAAAGAACAAAGCTTTGAGGAGGTTAAGGAGAAGTTGAAGCTTGCCAAGCTTGAAATCGCCAGACTTAAGAAAAGGGCAAGAAGACATGCAATTGAAAGGGTCAACTTCAACAAAATGAAGGCTGAGTGGGAACATGAGAAAAATTCAAAAACCCAAGCAGTGAGCAGAAAAGCTCAATATTTCACCTGGGTTATCCCTGCTATTAAGGAGGAAAGATACATCAGATGGATTAATAACAGGCTCAAAACCAACATCAGAGTGATGAAGAGGCAAATTGAAGACTTGAAGATTCAGCTGAGTAAACCTGAAGGGCATCCTCGGCTTAAATGAACCATACAATAAGTGAGGAGTCTTAATACAATTTTGATGTGGAACTTACCTTCTTGAAGATTGTTTTTGGATGGATAATGTCAGTTTTATATGGCCCATTATCATATGGTGAAACCGTTAAAAAAAAATCCCAATAATGACAATTTTGAGAAAAAAACTGTGTGTTTTTACTCACACAGCAGTTTCGTAGCGCGCTACAAAACTGCTGTAGCTGCAGTTTTGTTTTTTTTGAGGATCTATCTTGAAAGAAAAAGGGGATTATTTTGAAAGGGATGCTGCTGCAGAGGTGTAAGAAGATCACTTGAGAAGGTTTGAGCCCTAAGCAAAAGGTAAATTCAATAAATGAAGACATATACACATACCAAACCTTGCGCTACGAAATCATCTAAGCAGCGTTTTTCAGCAGAAAAAATGTTTTAAGTAGTCAACTTCTAGGAGGTATCTTGAGCAACTGAAAGCATATTTTGGAAAACTAAAAGAGGTTTTTATTCCTAACATACTGAAATACAAAAACCTCTTTCATTTTCTTCAAATTCATTATGATCTGGGAGAATTTGATGACTCAAATTGCGTTATGAAACTGTTGTAGGAGCAGTTTTTCAGAAATCACAATTTCTAGTTTACACATGATATTCAAAGACAGCTTCTGGGCAGTGGGAAAGGTATTGCAAAAAACAAAGAGAGATTTTTGTTCAAAACGGAGTGGTCTACAAACGCCTCCTTCAGTTTTGCAAAATACATTTTTGATGAGGAGAAAAAAACTCTGTCCCAACACCTATTTTTCAGCCATAACAAAGCAGGGGACAATTTCCTAGTTTTCAAGGAAAATGAAGGAGAAGCTATTGGAGGCCAGCTAGGGGGTTATGGACATCACCAAGTTTGAAGTTAAGAAGGAGCAGCTGTCAAAAACTGAATTTATTCCACATCCTAGGTTGTTGCTAGCATAATAAGGAGTTACACTCCTAGTTGTATTAGGACTCTAGGACTGTTAGTTAACAACTAGTTGTAATTAATAGTTTGTTTAAGTATCAATAAGTGTCAGGTCAAGTAAAATTCGAATTCCCCTCATGTTGGAGGAAGGAATCCAATATTGTAATGAACTCTATATATGACAAGAAGTGTAATGCACCAGGGGTTGGAATTTTTTTAGAAGAACACTCATATTGTGTCATTGTGGAAGACTATGTTTGTATGTAATACAGAGTTTGGCTTTACTACTCAAGATTCAGAAGCGAGTTCAATGCTTTATTATCTTATGGTTGTCCTCACTTACTCATTTGCAGTGGTATAAATGCATGTTACTTAAAACTCATTGGCAACGCTCTAACTTCCTTCGTGCATTTGTAGACTGTGTTTCCTACATGTTCTTATGTGTTATTGATATATTGAACTCTTGATGCCCTGATTTCCATGTTAAGCTAATATTGTTGTCATACTGAAACATTTTTTGACTCCATAAGCCCAATGGATGTTTATTGATTGTGTTCAACCATTCATACTTCTTTACTTGTTTCATAGAGTTAGCCATCTAATCTTTTACTAAAATCTTTAACCTAGTGAGAGAGCCCTCTTAGGTTTGGGAGGCTAAGCCTCAGCCAAAAGTTGGTTTGAAACAGTTACTCAAGGTCTTCCTAGTTAGCAGCCTATCAGGAGAAGGTTTTGTGATAACATTAACATCATTATTCAACAACATATGCAACTATGTAGAAAGAAAAATATCATCATCAATGCAATGGAATATAAAGGTACAATAGAAGAAAAGAATTCACACAAAAAGACACCACGATTGGTCTGAGACCAGGGAAAAAACCACTATGGAGAAAACCCTTTCATTTTTTTCTTCTTATTAGATTGTCATTGAATGATTAAGCAAAAGAGAGTGCAAGGATCTATATCTTCATCCATACAACTATCCAACAAAAATAAACTAAACAATATCCATGAGATGAACCAAACCATGCTCATACTCAAAACTCTGATTCAGAAGCCTATAATGAATTGTCACTATCTGCGGTCAACTATCGAGCTTTGCGGTCAACGACCAAAAACTTAGGTCAACAAAAAAATGAAACTTTAGTTCCTAGTCGCATGGAGGAAGTGGGCATGCGAGCAAATGGAAGCTTTTAGTTGCTCCTTTGATCTCGCAAGCCAACGACTAATCGAATACATCCTTTAGTAAGTCTACGATTGAGAAATAAAACCCTAGAAAAATATGCTCGAGCTTCGGACCCTACAATTTCACCTTCGTGTGAAGCCATTTCTCCACGAACCTACCTCAGACATGTGCGAGCCAAAAACAAGAAATAGAATAGAAGAATGATCCATGATGATGTCAAAATGAGGTGGAGGTAACTTGTATTTATAGCCTTACAAGGGTTTCCAATTTTCTTAAGGGATGACCTGATCAAATATGCACATGTGGGCTTATAATTCAAAAATACATTCTCCCTTATCTAAATTTGATGATCTTTAGGTCAATTTTGGTCCTCTCGAAAATAGGAATTCAATGTAATCATCATCTCCATAAAATGAGTTATCCAAAGTGGAATTTATCCCTAGTTTCCAATTTTAACAAATCAGAAGCCTGTTCCTATAGGTGAGCCACCTACTCCTATGACTGTACTCAATGCTCTATTTATTCAAGAGGTGCTTACATTTCTTCTAGTTGTACCTCAAGTTCTTGTAACTCTTGCTCTTTTATCACATGTAGCCTTTCTTTTTTTGGACTAGGTGTCTCCTCAATAGTGATAGGGATGGAAGAAGGAAGCTTTGGCTTGCCACTATACCTTATCCTGGTGCTTCTCCTTTCGATGTACATAATTTGTTGAGAAAGCCTACTTGTTTTTTCCTTGGTGGGAGTATTGAGGTGTGCTAATGTGGTTGCAATTTCCTTCTCTTCTTCCTCTAGGGTTTCTTCATCTTTTTGTTTTGCAGGGCTATCCATTTCCTTCCCTTTCTTCTTCTTGGTTGAACTCTTCTGAGGGTTTCCAAACTTTATTGAGGCCTCTAGGAAGGCTTGTCTACCCATATACAAAAAATCCAGCCAGGGGATGGGTTGTTGAAGATTTTCTAATGCATATGTGACTGGGAATTTAATCAGCCTATAGTGGTCCAGGTAATTCAACTTACCCTCCTTTACCTTGGCGCTTATCTCCTTGAGTAATTGAAGGAGGAAGCATGGAATACATAACAACTCACAATTTGGAAGGTTACCTTGAAATATCAACTCATAGAGGTGTCAGAAATACATTATGCAT